>BSBM01000669.1:12737500-13452500 GCA_027924585.1 Larix kaempferi
AAATCCACTGCCTTGGGAACTGTGTCCAATGCAGGGTTGTTTAGGGGTCAGATTGGGGCTAACTAGTACATGAGACAAGCTTGACCATGGTTCATGATGTCTTCAAAGGTATAGTTTACCATGCATAGGTCAAACCACAAGTCAATCCAACAATCTAGGAAAGTTGAATTATCTTGGAGAGAAACCAGTGCCTTGGGAATTGGGAAGTGGAGTCAAAGTAGGGTTGACTTATGGTTTAGGACTCCTACAACATGAGATAAGTGGGCAATATAGGTCTTGATGATTGAATATGTCTAGATCTAGGTTTGACCCAAGTGGACCACAATCCCTTAAAACAAGGAATGCTGTCCCCAAGGCAAGATTTTACAAAGTGATAGTCTAGACCTAGGTTTTGAATTATTCCGGTTTCAGATCTGCAATAATCTCAAGTACCCAGTTCCTAGAAGTGAGTGAACTCACTTCTCCAAGGTGGTGCGACTTTACCCAAGGAGGCTTCAATTGGGGTTTAGGTGGGTCAAATCATGTCGGATGGCATCCAAACTTTAGATCCTAGTAGATCGGTCAGGTAGGAGTAAGGATCTATAATTTCGTGGCAATCCACCGGTTAGATCTTAGTAGATCTGAGTTTAAGTGTTCCAAGTGGTCCAAAATGGGGATTAAATCCCTTAAAATGTGGAATGGGGCCCACAAGGTGAATTTCAAGAAAGGGACAACCTGGGTGTATGTTATTTGATGTGTAGATGTCAAATCAAGTGGAATCTCAAACACCCATCACCTAGATCTAGGTCAACCTGCTCAAACTAGGAAGTGCGCCTTGCTTGGGAGAGGCTAAGTTGGCCTGGGAAGGGGGTCAAACGGAGGTCAATCCTCACCAAACTATAGATCTGGGATGCCGTGGATGCTATAGAGGTGGGTTCTTAATATTATGCCCAACAACCCAATAGATCTAAGTAGATCTGAGAAAATGCAAAATGAGGGTTTTAAGATATTTAGGGTTTCAACAATTTATGAGCTATGTCAATGGATTGGATAAAGGAAAGAGAAACAAACCTGTGGATCTTACCTGGTTAACCTTGTAGATGCCTTGATGATGATGATCTATGCAAACCCGATCAATTTGAGAAGCTTTGAGGTAGTTTCTATGCAAGTCGATTTAGTCCAAGAAGCCAATGCGCCCTCTCTCCTGCACAACAAACGTCAACAATATCAGATTTGATGCATCAAGAGATAAGACTAATGCCACAAAAGAAGTAACAGAAAGATAGCATAGATCACAATGATGCTAATGATAACCCCCTGATACAAGCGAATGCCAAGAAAGTCGATTTGAAGAAGCCTTGCAAAATCGCCCTTGTTGAAGTCGCCCTCCTGTAGACAAACAATGATTTCCAAAAAAAGATAGATCTTGCCACAATTTCCAAATGCTAGGTTGCAATAGACTTTCCAATCACCATCTAAGAACACCAGATGCAAAGGAGACCACAAGAATTTCCACAAGAATGTTTTTCTATACCAATAATCCAAGAGCCAAAGACCCTTTACAATGAGAGGCTCTCTCCTTTAAATAGGAAGGAGAGGCACCAAAACCCTAACCACTTTTTGAATGAGTGGCTAAGATTATAAGATACAAAATTCTAATCAATGGTTGAGATGAGCTCAACAATATAATACATGGATCACACATAAAATATAACATAAGTGGACAAAATCGCCCTAGAAGAGGGGAATCCCACCAAATCTTGATGATGAAATATCATAAGAGGCTTATGGTGGGTCCAAGGGGTAATTTTATCCCTCCTTGGTCAATCCCCATAGCACAATAACCAATAAATAATCATGAATGTACCAAATCGTGCCTCCATAGTGAAGTCGTGGTCCTCAAAAGACCTCAAAAATCCACAGAAAGTGCCATAAATGATGGATGCGGGCCCCGATGAAGCTGAAACTGCTGGAGAAGGTGTGGAAGGTCCCGATCTATCATCACTGATCATCCCATGCCATAACTTTGCCTCAGTAGCCCAAATCAATTTCCTCAATAGCCATTTCTACCAATCCTGAAATGCCTCGGGAAGCGTGAAACTGCCCCAAACAGCCTCCTGGAGTGCTGGCGCAGTCAAGGTGAGGGCACCAGTGTGTCCGGAAGGGGGGTAATATGGTAAAAACAAGTGGCTGGACCACCCCCTTCATCATCAGCGCCCTAGGTCAACCGGATAAAAATCACATCTACTCCGACAGGGCCTCCAACAGACCAAAACTGCACTGGGATAGCCTACTGAGGCTCAATCATCACTGTAAGTGCCCGGAACTGAAAACAAACTGTCCCATTGGACTCAGAAGGTCCAAATCTATCCAAGATGTGTACTCATACACCATATGAGTCTCTGCATGATCAAAATAAATATCCAATATACCGGAACAGGGCCAATAATAATGCGCTGTATATATACAAACATTGCTGTAATCCCAGAATCATCATCATAACCCTGTAGCTGCTGCATAGAATCATCCTGTATGTGTACATAGACCATATATCATCTATCCATATCATCATAAGGTCTAACATCTCATGTCCCATGGTCCTCCATGGTCAAACTAGGTCCAACCAAGACCAAATATAACTCAGTCCATCATCCAAGGCTGCTGAAAAGTATCAAGGTTAATACATGCTTTACAATTTATTCAAATAGCAATTATAACACAGAGTAATCATGACTGGCGATCTAAATCCAAATATATAGTGTCGTTAATTATTATTATTACTCAGACTAGACTTTCAGGATCATACTCACTTCATAGTTGTGATCAATTTGCTAGTGAAGGGTGAAGGCTTAAATTAACTGGCTAGGCCAAGGGATGACTTAACTGCCTTGACTTTGTGACACTTTGGCAAGGGAAAGGGAATACACCATAGTATATACTGAATGAGCAATAACACGGGGAATGGCGGTGCCTCACAAATGGATGAGTTGTTTAAAGAGGGTTTATTCACCTTCACAGATGCGCACAATCCATAATACAAATAAGGCCAGCAATTGTTTAGATATAGCATTTAAGTTCCATTGCTTTTTGGGCCTGAAGTTTCCATAGCCTTGATCTATGTGTGTTTACAAACACATTGCATAGATTTACATTTTTCTTTTAGGCTTTCTGCTGCAGGTGTGTTTTTAAGGCACTTGTTTACCTGAGCACTTCTAGGTGTGTCATGGACAGCTTGTTTACCTAGGTATTTATTTTCCAAAAGATACAACATTTTATTTTCATTGCCATGTTCGTTTGGCATGCCTCTCATTCATGTGTGTTTAGAAACACATTGCATGAATGGGCTTTTCATACAAGATATAGCATTTCATTTTCCAGACTTCGTATTGATGGCAGCACTAAAAGTTTCAGGTTTAGCCAACACAACTTTAGTGACTAGGGGGAATTCACAAGGAACTCCAACTCACCATAGGTAAGTTTTTGTCACCAACTCAGAGCCGAGACACAATAAACAGGGAAGCTCATCCAATACAGAGGCTACAGTGGGGAAAAGTCCTCCATGCCACTAGTCAAGTAGTAAGTCAGGGTGATAATCTAAAAGGTAGGCCATGGATGGATGAAGACAATGAAATGATGGAGCCAACACTAGCAAGCCAGAGTATGGTGTAATGATCACCTCTATTCTCCCTAAGGAGGGTATGTACCAATGAGTATGAATAGTGAACTTCTAAGTCTGAGTAGGGACAGTATAATATATATAATAGATCAACCAGGTCCATATATCTATATGATCGCCGGATCATGACACTAAGTGCTAAGACATGCTATAAGAATAAGTATAAAAGCAATCTAACCATAACACCGTAATATACCTGCTGAGTCATATACCTGAATGCACATCAACCTGTACCATCATCTGTCCTCTGGAACTGCTGCTGTAATTGTAGGCACTACTGTCTGCTCTGTACAAATGGTATAATGGCTACATCGGTCATCTCTCTGAGTGTCCTGAAACTCAGTCATGGCATGGGGAATACAACTGCTGTCCACAATCTGATAGTGATCCAATCTAGATGCTCATCTCAGCATCTCAAATGTAAGGGAATTGGCTGAATAGTGTACTGAAATGAGAAAAATAATGTATGGTAGCCCGGCTACTATATATGTGATAACAGGTTTCATCCTGAAAGACCTCTGTGAAGACCAAATGCCAAAACCTTGCCTCAATTTCCCAAATCAAATTCCTCAGTGACCCTTTGATTCCATTTTTAATCTGCCTCGGTAACTGTGTAGGTGTTGAAACAACCACCTAGGCTACCTGCGCTGTCAAACTCAGCCCACCAGGCTCTCCAGAAGGGGGGTATAATGGTAACATCAAGTGGTTGGACCACCCCCTCCTCATACATCGCCCTAGGTGAACTGGCCTCTCATGGCCCCTGCTGGACACGCTGGGAAAACAACCCCAAATCTGGTCAACAAGTGGAAAACTGCATCTATCACTGTCAGAAGTGCCCGGAACTGAACAATAACTGTCTCATTGGATCCAGAAGACCCAAAACTACTATGAATATGTACTCATACACCATGGGTTGACTTGAGGGGTATGTTGCCGCCTAATACACACCTAGGGGGGACGCGGCAGGAAACCTTCAAGCTGCTCGGTGTGTCCTTGGGGGAAAGTGAGAGTCAAGTGCTGTCACCTGATTACTCGACTCCTCCGTCTAGGCTTACTCCTAGCGAAGCCAAGGGGGGTGGTCCCTATAAAAATAATCTAAGGCTTTTAATCTACAACAAAGGATAAAAGTCTATTCTAGGAGTTAAAAAGATGATGAAATGAAAAATTAACAACTAACCACTGCTTGCAAATTAAATCAATTGATTAACACCACACAAGATAGTTAAGCATTCACGACATTCAAGATTGAAACTTAAACATGGAAAATTAAAGACCAGTGCCGAGAAAGTAAAAATGCTTGCGATTGTTGTTGTGTAGGGTTGCTTGTGTAGTCTCAGTGAAAGTATTGCAGTGGCTCGGTTGGTAATTTTTATGATTATTAAATGAGTAGTTAAGGAGTGGGTTAATTTTTGGTTTGGCCCAAAAGAAAACTAAACTTCGAACTGAGTGCTCTAGCAACCTTACCAAGTGTCCAACCAGGCGAGGATGAACCCGCTTAAGAACCCGCTGACTCTGTGGATTCAGTCCATGCAACCTCCCGAGTTCTTAGGATTGGATTCTAATGGATTGTCCTATTAACACTAATTACCTTGCACCCGTTTCTAATTGAGCCAACTGTTCCGACTAAGCTGCAGTAGTCAAGAGCATACTCCGGGTTTGGGGCGTTGTTCGTTTTATTAAGACATGTGAGTGGATGATTATTCTACACTAAACCCCAAGCATAAAGCAAGGGGGGTTAATTTTAGGATTAAATTTTAAGCACAAAATAATAATTTGAAATAAACACAAAAGCATATAAAATGATAGACGGGTCCTTGGAGGACGTTGTGTGCTTGAGTGTGTTATTTAATTACTACTGCTTGAATGAAAACTAATCTAAAACGAAAAAAATAAATAAATACTTAGAAACTGGAATTGCTTGCTGTGCTCTTTTTATTTTTTTGATTATAACTTAGAAACTTAAAATAAATACTGCTTGCCCTTTATCATTAGGGAACAAGTCAGTTTACAATGTTTGAGAGAAATAACGATGGTGCTTGAAATCGGTTCTCTCTGGGTGGTTCAGGAAGCCTTCGAATGCTTGTCTTGTGAGTTTTTAAGCTCCAACCTGTTGGACAAATAAATCAAACCAGCAAGCAAAAATGTTAATTAAAAAGACAATCAGAACACTTTACGAGTGTTCTAATAATGCTAGAAATTGCAAAAAAATTAAAATGAGCTAAACTAGCATGTAAAAAAGGGTATCTTGGACAACTTAGGAGTCTTTAAAACGATTTTGAAATTAATTTCTGATATGCAGAACCAAAAAACCAGCGAGCTCCTTTTGACAAGAATGACCAAGAAACACTTGGAAAAACCTTGAGAGAAAAGCCTAGAATTATCTTAAAAAATTCAAAGTAAAAGACAAGCTAAAGATGCAAAATACTCAACTAGTAAGACAATCTAGAAAGCTTATCTCGCTAGGATCTTTTGGCTTCCCTCTCTAGAGATAGCAAACGGAAACTATAAGCACTGAACTGCTAGATTTATCTTTTAAAATCCTTTAAAGGACACTTCTCTTCTCTAATCTAGTTAAAATATTTAACCTTTCAAATGCTAGAAAATAAGAGATTTGATTACTAATGCAAGTAATAAGATTTAAACTTTGTAGCATACTAACATTAGAATAATAAATCTAGATCTACTTCCTTAAGAAACTTTCAACACTTGAGATCTAGAGAGTTATGGAACTAGTAACCAAGATAGAATGAAAGAAGTTTGAACGAAGGTGATATAACCGGTTTTGAGTGAGAAAGACTGGGCGAATGGAGACCTTATGAAAGTGAACACGCGAGGGACTACGCTTCTTTTTATAACGTCAAATATTGGCAAACTAGCATGTATGCCTTCTCAATGAGATCGGATTACCTGCAAGAAACCTCACAACAAACCTTGCACAAGCGAATTAAGAGAAACCGATATAAATCATATAAAAGATAAACTAAAACATGGACATTCAAACAAGATATGAACAATGTTTAAGATATACTTCGTAATAAAGAATAAAATATAGATTCTACTCTTTACCCTACTGAAATAATAAATTTCCTTCAAAGGTCAGCATGAATCCGAACAATAAACAAAGCTTATGAAGAGACACAGATTACCTCCATGGGATTTAAGCATTAGACATCCACACATTTAACACGAGTCCACAATATAGCCTCCAAAGCCTTAACTTTATTCTCAAGAACACAGAAATAGTACAACAATATAAGTGCAGAGGTTCCACCTTTCGATCCTTACAATGGAGCCAAGCTCCTCAATTTATAGCAAACGGCATGAAGCTAGGGCGCAAAACCCTAAGGAGACAAAGCTCCTAGATTGTAGAGCAAGAAAAGCTCTCATCCAATGGTGTTACACCATTCCATTTGGACAAAAACACTTCAAGAAGGAAACTGTTGAAAGCTGCCCATGCATGGAGATGAGGATGGCGAGTGGTTGAGTGATGTTTCCATAATTCGTTGGAATAAACAGCAAACTGGTCGCTTTGGTGCATGGGCATATTTGATTGGTCTTTAAAATAGCAACCAAGCCACACTTAATGCCACCTCATGCTTTATCCACAACCAAATCAAATGGATGTTGCGAGGAATGGCTGGCCCACGCGTGAGGAAGTCTAAACCGTAGCATGATGTTTCAACTTTGATGTATGAGCTGTTCGAAAGGTTGATTATAGCAGCTATCCTACGTGGATCATGCCACCTCGTAAGATGGGAGAGCCCACCACTTAGACCGTCCACCATAAAAACCGTACATGGTCGTGGAGAGTTGGCCCACGTAAAGGTTGAGGCGATTCCGTGGAATAATAACTTCATGTTTGACTTTAATAGCTCAGCACATAACTTATTAAACTCCTCACTATAGTCGCCCACTTTTAAATTGAAACAATGCCATGTCAAACTGCTCACTCTTGGATGGATGGTCCACATGAGCAATGAGGTCGTACGGTTTTGGAAATAAAAGCCTCACTCTTCAAAATGTCCACAAATTATATGCTTTGAACCTTTAATTAAGTCGCTCACCTCATTTGACTAATGCCATGTCAAATAGAATGTGCCAAAATTCCATTTTTTTTAATATTTTAAATATTTGGCCATGTGCATTTTGATGCATCTTTTGCATTAAAGTGCCACTTCATAGCTTTGATAGGAAAAATTGCTCCATGGGGGTTTTCGGTCGCCCGAAATGTAGGAAATCTGGGTATCGGCGTAAAGAGGGTGCTCTGAGCTTGAAAACGAGTATCCCTGTGCCAAATTCCGACTCCGGATAAGACTTTTGTCACCTTTTGAAATTTTTTAATTAAACCATTAAAAATGGCTTAAAAAATGCGAAAAATATTTTTTCTTGGAATTGACTGAAACTTTAGAGGAACCTAGTACATGACAAAACGATAAAATTCTAGCGCCTAGCACGTTTATACATGTTACAAAATGGGCTCTAATAATCCCCTAAGGCCTAACCCCCACTTTGGGCATTCCAGCTTTGGAGGAGCAGGAGAAAACCTCATCGATTATACTCGGCCTAAGGCAAGGCATAATCGACAAGGGAAAAAACTCCTTGGAATACCTTCTTTGGTTGTCAAGTCCTAGGGAACCGAGTCACTCAAAGACCACCATGCTAGTACGCTTATTACAAACCCCGTGGGGCACAATCATGTACTACAAAAACTGACAAATGGGCCCTGAAAAGGCCAAACTTGGAACTTCTGAACTCTGAAAAAGGCACAAGTAAATGTGCAATACTGGCGGCTCACTGAAGTCCAACTGTAGTGCAACTCAGTTGGTAACAGGGTCAACAATAGGTTCCACCATATCCGGACAGTGCATAATCTGATGATCTGGAATAATAATAAAACCTGCTGAACTGCAACAATCACCATCTGAATCATATGTCCACCATATGGTATCATCAATAAGAGTATGTGGGACCATCAATCATCATCAATAAGCATACATAGCCCACATCATCACGGATCCCAAGAATGATTATAGTCAAACTAGGTTTGACTAGGTCAATATATAACCAAGGACAAATCATATCAATAGACTAAGACATGTTCCTCTAATCATACTCACAGCTTAACTTAAAGTATAAACATCATTCAGTGGCATTTATCATGTTTGCATATTCCATTGTTATTTATATTTACTTGCACAATAGCTTAAATGACAGACTCACCCATTGGACATGGTCTAACTGCTAGCTAAGGATGAAGGCTAGGAACAAGGTTGGGCAAAGGGGATGACTTGTCTGAACTTAACTAGATGACACTTTGGACTGGGAGAGGGGGAAGCTACACTCTGTGCTAGACAAACAACACGGAGAAGGGCTGTGCCTCACAAATGGGTAAGTTGTTTAAAGAGTGTTTATTCAACTTAGGCATCATGTCTACATCAAGTTGATCCAAGTTCATTAGGATCATTCAATTTCATTTCATGGCCTTTTTTATCTCACCTACCCATGTGCTAGATCTAGCCCAACAAGCCTCTCTCTAGGAAGTGCGATTTGGGTCAAGGAGGGCTTTTTGCCTTGAAAAATGGGTCAATTCTTAGCCAATCTCCACCAAACTATAGATCCAACTAGGGGTGAATACTATAGAGGTGGGTTTTCAATATCTTTTCAAGAACAAGGATAGATCTAAGTAGATCTAAAAAATACCAAAAACAAGGGTTTTAATTTGATTAGGGTTTTTGTGATCTAGAAATTATGGAAGATTCAAGGAAGAGAAGATCACACCTCTTGGAACATACCTGGATGAAGAGATGAATGCTAGTTGAGACGAGGATTACTTTGCCAAAGATCAAATGGAGAATTGTTGAAGCCCTCTTTCCAAATCGATTTTTCCAAGCCACATGTGATTCCTTCTAACCTGTCAAGCCAAGGAGCAAAGCATCAATCAGTTTAACAAATTGAAGGTAGATACAAGCAAGAGAGAGAGAGAAACATAGAATAGTTGACACAAAGGCAAAACTACTCCCTGTTAAACCCAAAACGACTTCTTCCAAGCTTGAAGGGCAAGCCTCCCCACCAATTCGCACTTGTCAAAATCGTCCTCTTCACCTGCAAATAAAGTATGGCAAATATGCAAGATAGCTACAATAGATCCTCCAGTGCAATGGACAATAGCATTTACAATCGAAACAACCAACATCCACTCCAATCCAAGCATGTACTCCAAAAGATAGAAATTTTATTCCAAGAGCCAAGAGCCAAAAATCTCTAGATGAATTTTACAATGAGAGGCTCCCTCCTTAAATAGGATGGGGAGAGAGTACAATCATAACCACTTTTTACATGAGTGGCTAAGATTAAAAGATCATAAGATCTAATCAACGGCTAGCAATAAATCATAACAATATATCACATGGATCACCCATATAATGATAGCGCCCTCACTAAATGGTACAATGGAGGGTGATGTCATCCCACTAGAGGGGTAAAAAGTACAATGATCCACCTCATGATGACTAGGACATGATAAAATAAGCTCATGGTGGGGCTAGGAGGTATTAATCCTTACTAGCTCATCCCCAAGGCACAATAAAATAATAAAATATGTCCAATATAATATAAATGATCGAAACTGTCCTCAGAATCCATGACAGTCAAGCAGTAAATGTCCTCCTGTGATCAATCTGGGCATACCCACATGGTGAAAACTGGCTGGAAGGTAGTGATGCCACCCTGGAAGACCTCTGTGAAGACCAAATGCCAAAACCTTGCCTCAATTGCCCAAATCGATTTCCTCAGTGACCACTTTATCCCCTTTTTTAACTGCCTCGGGAACTGTGAAAGTGCCAAAACTGCCTCCTAGGGTGCTAGTGCTGTCCATCTGAGCCCACCAGGATCTCCGGAAGGGGGGGTAAATGGTAATAAAAAGTGGCTGGACCACCCCCTCCATCATCAGCGCCCTAGGTGAACTGGCCTCTCGGGGCCCCTGCTGCTCAGGCTGGGAAATCAGCCCCCAATCTGGTCAACAAGTGTAAAACTGCATCAATCACTGTCAGAAGTGCCCGGAACTGAAAGATAAGTGTCTCAATGGATCCAGAAGACCCAAATCCACTAGGAATGAGTACTCATACACCCTAGGTTGCCCTAATGGGCCTGCTGTAGGGTCCACCATATATGGACAATGTATAATCTGCTGAACTGGATCAAACATCATCTGCATCATATGTCCTGTTATCACATATATAGTAGCCGGGCTACCATACATTATTTTTCTCATTCCAGTACACTATTCAGCCAGTTCCCTTGCATTTGAGATGCTGAGATGAGCATCTATATTGGATCACTATCAGATTGTGGACAACGGTTATACTCCCCATGCCATGACTGAGTTTCAGGACACTCAGAGAGATGCCCGATATAGCCATTATACCATTGGTACAGAGCAGTCAGTAGTGCCCAGAGTTACAGCAGCAGTTCCAGAGGACAGATGATGGTACAGGTTGATGTGCATTCAGGTATATGACTCAGCAGGTACATTATTGTGTTATGGTTAGATTGCTTTTATACTTATGCTTATAGCATGTCTTAGCACTTAGTGTCATGATCTGGCGATCATATAGATACATGGACCTGGTTGACCTATTATTTATATTATATTGTTCCTACTCAGACTTAGAAGTTCACTATTCATACTCATTGGTACATACCCTCCTTAGGGAGAATAGAGGTGATCATTACACCATACTCTGGCTTGCTAGTGTTGGCTCCATCATTTCATTGTCTTCATCCATCCGTGGCCTACCTTTTAGATTATTACCCTGATTTGCTACTTGACTAGTGACATGGAGGACCTTTCCCCACTGTAGCCTCTGTATTGGATGAGCTTCCCTGTTTATTGTGTCTCGGCTCTGAGTTGGTGACAAAACTTACCTATGGTGAGTTGGAGTTCCTTGAGAATTCCCCCTAGTCACTAAAGTTGTGTTGGCTAAACCTGAAACTTTTAGTGCTGCCATCAATACAAAATCTGGAAAAATCAAATGCTATATCTTGTATATGAAAGAAATGCCAAATGAAAATGGCCATGAAAAATAAAATGTTATATCTTTTGAAAAAATAAATACCTAGGTAAACAAGTTGTCCATGACACACCTAGAAGTGCTCAGGTAAACAAGTGCCTTAAAAACACACCTGCAGCAGAAAGCCTAAAAATAAATGTAAATCTATGCAATGTGTTTGTAAACACACATAGATCAAGGCTATGGAAACCTCAGGCCCAAAAAGCAATGGAACTTAAATGTTATATCTAAACAATTGCTGGCCTTGTTTGTATTATGGATTGTGCGCATCTGTGAAGGTGAATAAACCCTCTTTAAACAACTCATCCATTTGTGAGACACCGCCATTCCCTGTGTTATTGCTCATTCAGTATATACTATGGTGTACATTCCCTTTCCCTTGCCGAAGTGTCACAAAGTCAAGTCAGTCAAGTCATCCCTTAGCCTAGCCAGTTATTTCAGCCTTCACCCTTCACTAGCAAATTGATCACAACTATGAAGTGAGTATGGTCCTGAAAGTCTAGTCTGAGTAATAATAATAATTAACGACACTATATATTTGGATTTAGATCGCCAGTCATGATTTCTCTGTGTTTTAGTAGCTATTTGAATAAATTGTAAAGCATGTATTAACCTTGACACCTTGCAGCAGCTATGGATGATAGTCTGAGTTGTATTTGGTCTTGGTTAGACCTAGTTTGACCATGGAGGACCATGAGACATGAGATGTTGGACCTTATGATGATATGGATAGATGATATATGGTCTATGTACACATACAGGATGATTCTATGCAGCAGCTACAGGGTTATGATGATGATTCTTGGGATACAACAGTGTTTGGTCATTTACAGATCATTATTATTGGCCTTGTTCCGGTACATTGGATATTTATTTTGATCATGCAGAGATTCATATGGTGTATGAGTACACATCTTGGATGGATTTGGACCTTCTGAGTCCAATGGGACAGTTTGTTTTCAGTTCCGGGCACTTACAGTGATGATTTAGCCTCAGTAGGCTGTCCTAGTGCAGTTTTGGCCTGTTGGAGGCCCTGTCGGAGCAGAGATGACTTTTATCCGGTTGACCTAGGGCGCTGATGATGGAGGGGGTGGTCCAGCCACTTGTTTTTACCATATTACCCCCCTCCCGGACACATTGGTGCCCTCACCTTGACAGCGCCATCACTCCAGGAGGCTGTTTTGGCAGTTTCACGCTTCCCGAGGCATTTCAGGATTGGTAGAAATGGCTATTGAGGAAATCGATTTGGGCTACTGAGGCAAAGTTATGGCATGGGATGATCAGTGATGATAGATCGGGACCTTCCACACCTCCTCCTGCAGTTTCAGCTTCATCGGGGCCCGCATCCATCACTTATGGCACTTTCTGTGGATTTTTGAGGTCTTTTGAGGACCACGACTTCACCTTGGAGGCACGATTTGGTATATTCATGATTATTTATTGGTTATTGTGCCATGGGGATTGACCAAGGAGGGATAAAATTACCCCTTGGACCCACCATGAGCCTCTTATGATATTTTGTCATCATGATTTGGTGGGACTCCCCTCTCCTAGGGCGACTTTGTCCACTTATGTTATATTTTATGTGTGATCCATGTATTATATTGTTGAGCTCATCTCAACCATTGATTAGACATTTGTATCTTTTAATCTTAGCCACTCATTCAAAAAGTGGTTAGGGTTTTGGTGCCTCTCCTTCCTATTTAAAGGAGAGAGCCTCTCATTGTAAAGGGTCTTTGGCTCTTGGATTATTGGTATAGAAAAATATTCTTGTGGAAATTCTTGTGGTCTCCTTTGCATCTGGTGTTCTTAGATGGTGATTGGAAAGTCTATTGCAACCTAGCATTTGGAAATTGTGGTAAGATCTATCTTGTTTGGAAATCATTGTTTGTCTACAGGAGGGCGACTTCAACAAGGGCGATTTTGCAAGGCTTCTTCAAATCGACTTTCTTGGCATTCGTTTGTATCAGGGGGTTATCATTAGCATCATTGTGATCTATGCTATCTTTCTGTTACTTCTTTTGTGGCATTAGTCTTATCTCTTGATGCATCAAATCTGATATTGTTGACGTTTGTTGTGCAGGAGAGAGGGCGCATTGGCTTCTTGGACTAAATCGATTTGCATAGAGACTACTTCAAAGCTTCCAAATTGATCGGGATTGCATAGATCATCATCATCAAGGCATCTACAAGGTTATCCAGGTAAGATCCACAGGTTTGTTTCTCTTTCCTTTATCCAATCCATTGACATAATTCATAAATTGTTAAAACCCTAAATATCTTAAAACCCCCATTTTACATTTTGTCAGATCTACTTAGATCTAGTGGGTTGTTGGGCATGATATTGAAAACCCACCTCTATAGCATCCACGGCATCCCGGATCTATAGTTTGGTGTGGATTGGCTTCCATTTGACCCCTCTCCCAAGCCAACCTAGCTTCTCCCAAGGAAGGCGCACTTCACCATTTGAGCTAGTTGACCTAGATCCAAGCGATGGGTGTTTGAAATTTCACTTGATTTGACATCTACACATCAAATAACATACACCCAGGTTGTCCCTTTCTTGAAATTCACCTTGTGGGTCCCATTCCACATTTTAAGGGATTTGATCCCCATTTTGGACCACTTGGAACACTAAAACTCAGATCTACAAAGATCTAACCGGTGGATTGCCACGAAATTATAGATCCATACCCCTACTTGACTGATCTACCCGGATCTAAAGTTTGGATGCCATCCGACATGATTTGACCCACCTAAACCCCGATTGAAGCCTCCTTAGGGAAAGTCGCACCACCTTGGAGAAGTGAGTTCACTCACTTCGAGGAACTGGGTACTCGAGATTTTTGCAGATCCGGAATCAGAATAATTCAAAACCTAGGTCTAGACTGTCACTTTGTCAAATCTTGCCTTGGGGATTGCATTCCTTGTTTTAAGGCATTGTGGTCCACTTGGGTCAAACCTAGATCTAGACATATTTAACCATCAAGGCCTATACTGTCCACTTATCTCATGTTGTAGGAGTCCTAAACCATAAAGTCAACCCTACTTTGACTCCATTTCCCAATTCCCAAGGCACTGGTTTATCTCCAAGACAACCCACTCTCCTAGATTGTGGGATTGACTTGTGGTTTGACTTTTGCATGGTGAACTATACCTTTGAAGACATCATGGACCATGGTCAAGATTGTCTCATGTACTAGTTAGCCCCAATCTGACCCCTAAACAACCCTGCATTGGACACGGTTCCCAAGGCAGTGGATCTTTTGACATTGACCTAGTACACTAGCCCTAGATCTCACTTTAAACCTTATAAGTCACTTTCACTTCAACTATGAACCAAAGCTACACCTATTAAACCCCTCACTTGGCTTGTGACTTCATCCTTAGGTCTAGGATAAACCATACACCTAACTTCAACTAGAAATACCCTGATTTGGTGTCTTGGTTTTGATCTCTCCTGTCGGGAGTGGATCGGGTCTCCCCCTTTGTTGTCTGGGCTAGATAACATAAAGTGAAGGTTGCCTCGACTGGCGTGACAACCATATATTGGAGGTCGAGGTGATCGTGGTTGCACCTTTTGAGTTGCCCTTCCCTATTGCCATCCATGACTGGATCTATCCATAGGGGTAACTACATCTTAGGTGATAACATGTCCATCATATGATATCATCATCAAACATGTGGGCCCATAAATCATCACCAATAATCATCCATACATGGTCGACATCATCACGGATCCCAAGAATATATAATCAAGGATAAATCACATCAGTAGACTAAGACAATGCTTCTCTAATCATTCCCACAACTAAGCTCAAAGTATAAATTCCATTCAGTGGCATTATTCAAGTTAACATATTCCGTTGTTATATAAAATTACTCGCACCATAGTTCAAATGACAAACTCACCCATTGGACATGGTCAAACTGCTAGTGAAGGATGAAGGCTAGGAGCAAGGTTGGGCCAAGGGGTTGACTTGTCTAACTTAACTCAGAAATACTTTGGACTGGGAGAAGGGGGAAGCTACAAACTCTGTGCTGGACAAAAAGAACACGGGGGATGGCTGTGTCTCACAAATGGATAAGTTGTTTAGAGAGTGCTTATTCAACTTAGGCATCATGTCTACATCAAGTTGATCCAGGTTCATTAGGATCATTCAATTTTATTCCATGGCCTTTTTGGCCTACATAACCCTTCGGATTTCAGATGTGCGGAGGCTTGTTGGGCTAGATCTAGCACATGGGTAGGTGAGATCTCAATTGATTTGCATTCTAGACACTTGATAACCTAAACCCATATCCTTACTTTGGTGAAAACTACCTTGTGGACATCTTTCCATGTTTTAAGGGGTTGAAACCCCCTTTTGATCTTCTTGGTACTTTAAAACTCAGATCTACAAAGATCTAGCCATTGGATTCACTTAAATTTTTGAAGATACATAGATCGGGGTACAAGCCATTTGGATCTACAGTTTGGTGGTCGTTGGACTTGATTTGGTCCACCAAACCCATCTTTTGCCCTTCCTTGAGCAAGTCGCACCCCCTTGAAGATTTGAGTTGGTCCACTTCTAGGAAGTGGGTGTTTGAGTTTTTCGTGGATTTGGAATGCCCATGCCTTGAAACCTAGGTCTATACTGTCCTTTCGTCAAGATCCGCCTTGGGGATTGCATTCCTTGTTTTAAGGGATTGTGGTCCACTTAGGGTAATCACTTAAAAACCTAGATCTAGTAAGATCCAACCATTAGATCTCATTCAACCCACTTGACTTGGCTTCTAGGTGTCCCGATCTACACTTTGACATCCTTCTTGACCCCATTAGCCCACTTAACAAGGCACTAGTCCATCACCAAGCAAGTCGCACTCCTTGGGATTCGTGTCAAACCCTAGATCTAGTACATCGGTACTCCTAGAACCCATTCAAACTTATAGATCTAGCTTATATCTAACCTATAGTACCAACCTCACACCTAACTCCACCTTGTGGGTCCACCTAGAACCATTTCACACTTCCCAAGGAAACAAGACCCACTTGTGCAAACACATGGTACTATACCTAGTCATCATACCCCATTATGTGGCCTAAACCATACATAGGTTGAAACATTAACAATCTATTATACTTCCCTCAACCATACCTTAACTCTTAGGTCCACTTAGCCTTGCATTGGTTTCCGTAACTCATTACTTACCTACCCTTAGAAACCTTTGTTCGGGTCCAATCAACAGTGATTGGGGTATAGGGTCTCCCCCTTGGTCTAATTACACCTTGACCTAAAGCGAAGAGTGCCTCGGTTGACGTGACTCCCACATTGCATTGGGAACCGTGGCATCTCTTGGGTCACCTCTTTAGTTGCCTGTCTCCTCTACCGTCCCGGATGGGATACCTCTAGGGGCAACTACAAGTTGTGTGATAACAATTCCCTCTCTAGATCTCTCTGCCCTGATCTGCTCGCTCTGAAGACTACCCACTGATGAAATTGGCCCTCTCTGCATGCACAAGTGCGCCCTCCCCTCTCAATGTCAAATGCTCGTACTGGTCCAAATCTCAACAGATCTGAGCTCTGATCGTCCCTAACCTTCCTCAAATCTCGAGGCAAGGCTATCATGGAAGTCACAGACTCCGAATCAGTCAATCTAGCTCACAACGAGCTTCTCCTCCCTCAAGAAAAACGTCCTCCTCCAAGAGAACTTGGCCTCCTCCAATCTCAATAGTAATCTCACTGTTGAGCTCTCTCAGCTCACAGCAATGTGTATCTAGCCTCTCTGGAACTGAAGGTCACTAATCTAGCTCAGATCTGACCTTTTTAGCTCCTGCAACAACTCCTCTCTATCTCAAAAAGTCGCCCCACATGTGCAGATTTTCCCTCCTCACTCTAGCAGTATCTCTCTCCGACAATGCAACTGAGTAACCTCATCTGGGGACCCCCTGCCTCTATAAATAATCTCACCGATGAATTAGGTTTGCCAAAACCCTAATTCTCGGTGCATGCAAAAAGTCACTTTTGCATGCAGTTACTGAATGTTGACAGGTCATGCAAAACTCATGCATGCAAAGGTCAATCTCCCATGAAGCTCCGCATGCAGCCCCCACTGGGCTCATGCTATTGAGTAGAGTGCATCTCACTCTCTACTCCATCTTGATGCCTATGCAGCTAATGTACCTCCTTGTAAGGCATCTGAACCATGGAGGACATCTCGAAGTTACCATAATCTAACAAATAATGGATATAAGAGCTCTTTCCACCCTTATATATACAATAGGTGAGGGAGGCTAACATTAAATAAGGGCATAAGTCATAAATGTAAGCACTAAATTAGGGTTTATCCAACACGCAAAATGAAATGCTCTACAAGCACGATTCTCCTTGGGATCCGGGATTTCTTTGAACACTTGCTTATAGCAGGATTTTGTAAGTACCCTATGAGTCAACAATGCTATGTTTCAAATGTTAGTTTTTCATACAATTATAGCAGTATAATTTAATTGCATATGAACAATAGGATCACTAGAAGAAAGACAAAGCACAGAAACAAAGAACGTGAGAATTTATCCTGGGAAACCCAATAGGGAGAAAATCCAGCAGCCTTCATATAGAGATGAACAATTCTGAGAACAAAGTACAAAGATGAGAGAGAGAAACTAGAAAGTCTCTTCAAGTAGAAACCCCAAAAATATGCTTCTCCTTGCTGCAGATGCGAGCTCCTCTCCAAGTGATGTGAACTTGTGTGTGTTGAGTGAGTGACCAAATGAGGCACCGAACCTCTCTATTTATACACTAGCCAATTTGGCTTTTTCCCTAATTGGTCTGACTTGTGTAACTGACAGGGTCGACTTGACCAGGGAACAAATAAAATAATGTTTATTTAATTATTTTCTTTGGGTAATTTATCCCCAAGGTTTACATTGATTCTTTCAAGGATTTTACATAATTAATTACATCAAAATAATCTCCCGTAGGAGGTACAAATCAATACAATAAAATATAATAAAAATAACTTCCGAAGTTGCACTAATTCCAACACTCCCTCTCGACAAGGAAGGTATTCTTTGGACATGGTCATCATCAACATCATAATCATTTGGGTTTCATCCGTACATCACATCTATCTCGATCGTCTCTATACATACTGAAGGTTGTCAACACAGTCTTAGTCCATCGAGAAGTGTTGTCATGCATCTGCTCCACACAGTCCATCGATGGATCCATACATCAACTTAGCAACTCTACACAATCCGTCGGAGAGTACAACAAGCATCATCACATCCCAATTCATCGGGAGTCAATACAATGTGCATCTGCTCAGCCCAGTCCTTCGGGGAACATGCACCAACTCAAACAGTCCTTCAGTGAGTCCAAGAGTATCAGCCTCTCCATCCTGTTATCACACAACTTGCAGCTGTCCCTAAAGGTATCCCATCTGGGATGGTAGAGGAGATGGACAACTAAAGAGGTGACCCAAGAGATGCCACGGTTCCCAATGCAAGCTAGGAGTCACGATAACCGAGGCACTCTTCACTTTAGATCTAGACAAGTCAAGACCAAGGGGGAGACCCTATAGCCAATCAAAGAAGGTTAGCCAAAGCAATGGTTCCTAGGGAGATGTGCGAATTGAGTTACGGAAACCAATGCAAGCTTAGGTGAGCCCAAGAGTTAAAGTATGGTTGAAGAGGCTTAAGATATGAGAATTGTTTCAACCAATGAATGAGTTAGGCCACCTAGGGAGATCAAAGAAATAGAGCTAGTACCATGAAATACACAAGTGGGACCCACTTCCTTAAAATATGGAAATGACCCAAATGGGACCCACAAGGTGAAGTTAGGAGTGATATGGTACTAAGGGGTGTTTGATGATGTGGATCTATGGATCCAAGATGGATTAGGCAACACTCACTTATGGGATCTAGCAAATGACACAATCCCCAAGGAGTGCAAATTGACCCAAGGAGACTAGTGCCTTGAAATGAAGGGGTAAATGGAGTCCAAAGTATGCCAAATTGTAGATCGAGATGGTTAAGGCAATTATCAAGGTGGGATTTTATTGGCATGCCCCAAAGTAGGCTAGATCTCCATAGATCTAAGGTTGAAAATGCATCACCCAATGACCCAAGTGGGGCACAACATTCAAAATGAGGAATGGGGCCCACAAGGAAAAAATCAAAGAAGTGAAGCACTAGGGGTAGGTTATCAAGTGAGAGGAGTGCAAATCAAGTGGGATCTCACCTACCCATGTCTTGGAAGTAGCAAAACTCACGCTCCCAAGGAAGGCTAAGTGCTTTGGGAAGTGTGTCAAATGATGTCCAATCCACACCAAACTATAGATCCGAATTGTCGTGGATGATATAGAGGTGGGTTTTCAATATCTTACCCAAAGCCAAGCTAGATCCAAGTAGATCTAGGAAAATAGAAAAGGAGGGTTTTGATTTTAATGGAGTTTTTGACCAATAGGATGGAGAGTAAGCGAAATCAATACGTACCTTGTAGATCTTACCTCAAAGCTTGCGGCGTCTTAGCATATGGAGAATTCTTGCCCTAGTTACAATTCCAAGCTTGATCCAAGTGTCTTCAACCAAAATCGTCCAAGCCCTAGGAGGAGAGATGTCCCATGAAAACCTGTAAATCAAACTACATCAAGTTAGATTTGATCCACAAATCCATAAGATCTAAGCATGTCATATCAAGAAAGCAATCAATGGACAAAGCACAATTGAAAAACTCCCTCAAGATGAAGACGTTTTGCCCATGGGGGATGTGAGCAACCCCTACAATTTTCCCACAAAGCAAATCGTTGAGCTAGCTTCAAGCAATTCAACCTCCCTTCTATTGATGTCGATTTCACCTGTAGAGCAAAGAATGTCTAGAAACAAGATGCAAGAACATATACAAGAGTAACCCAATCAAAGCCAAGAAGCAGATCTCGAAAATATTATTTTCATTCCAAGTTTTCCAGATCCCAAAGGTGCTTTACAATGAGAGGGGTCTCCTCCTTATATAGGATAATAAAGACCAAAACCCTAGATCTCAAAACCACTTTACAATACAACAAGATGAGTGCTTGAGATTAAAAGATCTCATAATCAAATCAATGGCTAAGATGAGCCAGCATAATATATCACATGGATCACTCAAAATAGAGGTGACGTCATAGCCTAAAGTGATTCATGAAGGGTGACGTCATCACTAGGAGGGGGCTAAGACACATGGGCCCACCTCATATGACTAGGACATGATTCAATAAGCTCATGGTGAGGCTAGGAGGTATCAATCCTTGCTAGCTCATCCCCATGGCACAATAATATAAAATAATATGTCCAAAATAATACAAATGATCAAATCCTGTCCTCAAAATCTGTGAGAGACATGCAGTAAATGGCCTCCTGTGGCCACTGTGGTCCCCACTGACTGATGATATCTGGTTGGAAGATAGGGGGTTCACCCTGGAAGACCTCTGTGAAGACCAAGTGGCAAAACCTTGCCTCAATTGCCCAAATCGAATTCCTTAGTGACCCTTTTATTCCATTTTTTATCCACCTCGGTAACTGTGAAGCTGCCCAAAATTCCTCCTGGAGTTCCTGTGTTGTCAAACTGAGCCCACTGGGCTCTCTAGGAGGGGGGTATAATGGTAAAATCGAGTGGCTGGAACACCCCCTCCTCATATAGTGCCCTAGGTGAACTGGCCTCTCATGGCCCCTGCTAGATAGGCTGGGAAAACAGCCCCCAAACTGGTCATCAAGTGGATAACTGCATCTATCACTGTCAAAAGTGCCCAGAACTGAATGATAATTGTCTCATTGGATCTAGAAGAACCAAATCTACTAAGAATGTGTACTCATACACCATGGGTTGACCTGAGTGGTCAACTATAGGGTCCACCATATCCGGATAGTGCATAATTTGATGATCTAGAATAATAATAAAACTTGTTGAACTGCATCAATCACCATCTGAATCATATGTCCATCATATGGGATCATCAACAAGAGTGTGTGGGACCATCAATCATCATCCATAAGCACATATGGCCCACACAATCATGGATCCCAAGGATGACCATGGTCAAACTATGTTTGATTGGGTCAATATACAACCAAGGATAAGACTTTATCAATAGACTGAAGACATGTTCTTTTAATCATATTCACATCATAGCTTAAAATCATCATTCCATGGCAGTTTAATATATGTAGATATTTTAGTGTTATTTATATTTCACTTGCACATAAGCTTTAATGACAAACTCACCATTGGACATGGTCTAACTGCTAGCTAAGGGTTAAGGCTAAGACAAGGTTGGGCAAAGGGGATGACTTGACCAAACTCATCTAGGTGACACTTTGGACAGGGAAAGGGGGAGCTACACTCTGTGCCAGACAAATAAGACGGGGAAGGGCTGTGCCTCACAAATGGATAAGTTGTTTAGAGAGTGTTTATTCAACTTAGGCATCATGTCTACATCAAGCTTGATCCAAGTTCATTAGGATCATTCAATTTCACTTCATGGCCTTTTTGGCCTACATAACCCTTCGGATTTCAGATGTGCTAAGAAGCACAACTAGTTGCAGCTTGCATCCAGGGCATGTTTGTACATATATATAAGGTCAGCAATAATAGATATAACTTTTGAGTAACATTTGCTTTTTGGACCTTTTTATACTCTTCGGGGAGTATTTTTAGCAGTTCATCGCTCTTGCCCTTCACTTATGTGTGTTAAGAAACACATTCTAGAGTTTACAATTTCCATGCTCGAATTTATACAGATTTCCAATACAAAGTAATACATGAGCTTTCAGTTTTAGCCAACAACATCTCAAGTGACTAGGGGGACTTCTGCCAGTGCCAAACATTGGGACAATCGACCATAATGATTTAGTCCTACAATCCAACTCACCAAAGGCAAGTTCTGTCACCAACTCAGAGCCGAGACACTAAACAAACATGGATGCGGTCCAACACAGAGGTAGTAATGGAGAAGTCCTCAGTATCAAAAAGTCAAGAAAGACAAGTCAAAGGTAAAAGCCAAAATAGGAAGGTCATGGATGGATGGAGTCAAGTGAAAGTGGTGTTTAAGCTAGCAGACAAGAATGTCTAGGATGACCATATCTATGCCCATAGGAGGGTAATAAAACCAGTCGGTTTTGTAAAGAAACCTAAGTGTGCAAGTGATACATCCATGCAATACTTATAGCATCAACCAAGATATTCAATTTTAATTTTTAATAGTACTGCCATACCCTGAATCATATACCCAGCTAATGCTATGAATATGACCAAAACAACAAGATAATAGTCCATAGTCAATAATCAGAAATCCATAGGTCATATCACATCATAGTAATAATCATCATAAACCATCTGAAACACTACTACAATAACATCACTAGGCACTGAACTGAAACTGTATGGAATAAAGGGTCAAATCGGTCATCAAATCTAAACTCTCAAGGCTCAGCCTTGGCACAGGGTCTAACAAAAGTCTGATATACAATACTGCTCTGATCATGAGTGATCTCTGAATACAATCTCATCATAGCCAAACTCTGTAAAAGCAAAGCTCTGGAATGTGCAGATATCTGCTCAACAAGAATAGTATCCCTTCTACTATGGTGTGATAACACATCCAACCTGGATGTCTGAAAGGTCTCTCATACATGACCATCTGCTACCTATCCGTCCCTACTGCCAATGGGATTTGTTACCATTACCAACTATTTTGTACCATAGTTGGACTTCTCATGAGCCGCCAGTGTTATGAACATTTGAAGTGTTCACCGTCAGTGTTTAGACTTCATAAGACTTTTTTAGGGCCAATTTTGGCCCCTTTTGTAATAATTGCATGTCCAAACCCCCATGGGGGAATTGTAATAAGTTGGTCTAAGCAAGGTCATGTCGAGTTTTTCACTCACACCTCCAAAGCTGGAGTATTTACCATGGTGGTCGAACCCATTGAGGTTACTAAAGCCCAAGTGTCTATGTATTTTTACACGCTAGGCATCAATAATAAGTCGTATGGACATGCACTAGGTCCCCTAGGAGTCTGATTCGATTCCGATAAAAATAATTTTTTCCGTAAAATTAGACCATTTTTAATGGTTTAATTGGAAAAATTCAAAGTGTAATAAAATCATGGTCTGAAGGCGGAATTTGGCGCAAGGATGCTCGTTTTCACACTCAGAGCGTCCTCTTTAACCTATGACCCACTTTTCCTAGGTTTAGGGCGATTAAATTGTCATTTGTGGCATTGTTTTCTTAAAGAGGCGACAAAATGTCATTTAAATACTAAATGTGCTACAAATTGCACAAAATGACAAAGTGTGAAAATAAAAAAATATGTTTACAAAATGTGGGGAAAAGGTGGCGATTCGGTCTCTTATGAAAGGAGACCCCTTTTAGGTGGATAAAAGCACATGTTATAAATCAAACTTAGGATAGCATGAGTTTTGAGTTTAGAGTGGCGCCCTCCTTCCTCAAGTGTGGGCGTCACTCATCATTTGTGGTTCATATTTTATGGGAGAAGTTTCCAATGTGAAGAGGGGCGCCCCTCTCATGAGGTGGCATCCACCTCATCACCTCACACCAACCAAAGCTCCAAGATTTAGATTCAATACATTGTTATCTCCATGATTGAAGGGTGTGCCCCCCTCTCTCAACCTAACTCATGTGCCCTCTCTTCTCTCTTTAGATATAAAAGCGAGGCTTGCTCCATTGCTCATGGATGGATGCAAGGAACCTCTACTTGTTTGTATTGTAATGTTTGTTGCTTTTATGCAACCATTTGAATAAAAGTTGAAGGCTTTGGAGGCTCATGAGGTGTGATCCATTGATGCATGTGCTTAGTATATGAGGTGATATAATTTCAATTTTTTCATGCTTTGTTGATCTAAATGATATAATTAGCCTATGCTTTAGAGGGCTCTTTGAATCAATGTTGCAAATATCGTGTCGGTGAATATATCGCCGAGGGTCTGGAAAGAAACTAATCGGGAATATCGGGGAAAATATCAAGAATTATCATAAAATATCGGCAAAAATTAACTTCGTCTTGAAGAATTATGAAAATATCGGACAAATCGACAACATGAAAAACTCGGAGAAATCAGAAATATCATGAGAAATCGGAGATATTTGCAACACAGCTTTGAATCACATAAGAGTAGATATTTGCAGTTTCAAGTTATCTGCTTACTTCTTTACTTCTAGAGATTTGAAAGAGCATTGTCGTATTTAGTTATATTTCATGTTTTTTTGGTTTCAATTAGTAGAAAGTACCAGATCTAATATCTATGTTGCAAGTGTGATAGGATTTGTTTGCAGATCACCTTCCCAAGTAAAAGGTTGAGCTAAGTTACATCTCCTTTTCTTGGAGCCAAATACAAGTGTTTCTCTCATTTACCAAGTGAAATCCAAGGCTCTTTCAAGGAGATTCAAGATCGGAGAACCATTTCTTCTTCCATCTTTGAAACTCGAAATTCTCCCTCTCTTTACCTTGTTCTCACTCTAATTTGCCTAACCAAGTTAGATCTACATAGTTTCATTTTTTGAATCTAATTTGTCATGCAAAATTTATAGATCTAAAAGTATTTTAAAGCCTTATTTCAAGCTTAGATCTAGTTATAGATTGTCAATATTTGAAGTACTAATTTGTCCTATCCTTCGCAAATATTGTCTTGTAATTTTTATGTGATTTAGCTAACCATACTAACATCTAAATAAAAATTTATGTTTGCTGGTTTTTTGTATTTGTTTTACAGGAAAGCGAGGAAAAGAGGCAAATTCCAAGATTTGGGACCATAAACTTCCCCTTTCTTTATTCCCTTGCTCTCCCTCAGCTTTTCTTAAAGCTTAAAGTCTCTTGAATCTCGCTTTTAGCGGATCAAAAGCGCTCTCTAACGGAGAGTTAACTAAATTGTAAATTATTAATAAAAGAAACGAGTGGGATTACGGCTCCCACACCCCTCTTCCCCCATTTCAGGGAAGCCTGTATATGTCCCCTATTTGCTTAGATATTATATGCTACTATAGACTAGATTCCAATTTCATTAGCATTCAATACATTATTCACAATAGCATCATAATAAGGATCTCTAAAGATACACAATCACAAAGCACAAAACAATATACCCTGGGAAACCCTCAAGGGGAAGAAAACCCAACAAGAAATTCCTCAATATAGATGATCAAAGTACAATGCCCAAAATAGGTCTCACAAATAAGAGAGACAAACCCAAACTCTAGACCCAAGCCAATCCTCCTCCTCCTTCGTAGATATCTCTCTCTCTCCTCTAATGTAAATTGCACAAGTGAGTGATGGTACAAATGAGAGGAACTCACTCTCTATTTATACTTTTCTTTTCACTTGACTTTTAACCCAGCTAGGTCGGCCTCACTTAACTGACTGGGCCGACCTCTTCTAGAAAAACTCAAATAATATTATATTACATTCTTTAGGGTACTAATGACCCGACTTACAATGGAGGCTTTACCTCATGACTTTTACTTGACCAAATATAATAATGACATCCTCGAACGGAGGTAAAACATCCCCGATGGAGTTACAATAATAAAGTACAAGTAGAATATTCTTTGAAGTTACATTAATTTAACGCTCCCCCTTAACAAGAAGGGTATTCTACTGACAACAACAACAGCATGTGTAACTCTACACAACATCATCGGAGGGAGGAGGGGCATCATCAGCATCATCTGGAACATTGGTTGATACATCTATAAATCATTGGAAGTTCTTCAACAACATCATCATCTTCAGTATAGAGCTGAAGTATCATCATCTGCAGCACGAGGCTGGAACATCATCATCTTCAGTACTGGAGCATCCTCATCTCCAGCACTGGAACATCTGCAGCACTGGAGCATCCTCATCTACAACACTGGAACATCTGCAGCACTGGAGCATCCTCATCTACAGTACTGGAAAATCATCACCTGTAGCAGTTGAACATCATCACCTGCAGCATTGGAACATTATCACCTGCAGCACACATGATCCTTCCTTTCGGAACTCGGGATTCAGTCCAACAACTCTGGTGATCCTTCCTTTCGAAACTGGGAGCATGGACAATTCTTCCTTTCGGAACTCGGGATTCAGTCCAACAACTCTGGTGATCCTTCCTTTCAGAACTGGGACTGTTATCACCTAAGATGTAGTTACCCCTATGGATGGATCCAGTCATGGATGGCAATAGGGAAGGGCAACTCAAAAGGTGCAACCACGATCACCTCGACCTCCAATATATATGGTTGTCACGCCAGTCGAGGCAACCTTCGCTTTATGTTATCTAGCCCAGACAACAAAGGGGGAGACCCGATCTACTCCCGACAGGAGAGATCAAAACCAGGACACCAAATCAGGGTATTTCTAAGTGAAGTTAGGTGTATGGTTTATCCTAGACCTAAAGATGAAGTCACAAGCCAAGTGAGGGGTTCAATAGGTATAGCTTTGGTTCATGGTTGATGTAAGAGTGACTTATAATGTTTGTAGTAAGATCTAGGGCTAGTGTACTAGTTCAATGTCAGAAGATCCACTGCCTTGGGAACTGTGTCCAATGCAGGGTAGTTAAGGGTTGTATTGGGGCTAACTAGTACAAGTGACAAGCTTGACCATGACAGCTTCAAGGGTTTGGTTCACCATGCATAGGTCAAACCACAAGTCAATCCAACAATCTAAGAAAGTTGAATTAACTTGGAGAGAAACCAGTGCCTTGGGAATTGGGAAGTGGAGTCAAAGTAGGGTTGACTTGTGGTTTAGGACTCCTAGGACTTGGGACAAGTGGGCAATAGAGGTCTTGATGGATGAATGTGTCTAGATCTAGGTTTGACCAAAGTGGACCACAATCCCTTAAAACAAGGAATGCAATCCCCAAGGCAAGATTTGACAAAGTGATAGTCTAGACCTAGGTTTTGAATTATTCCGGTTTCAAAATCTCCAAAAATCTCAAGTACCCAGTTCTTGGAAGTGAGTCAACTCACTTCTCCAAGGTGGTGCGACTTTGCCCAAGGAGGCTAAAAAGTGGGGTTAGGTGGGTCAAAACAAGTCGGATGGCATCCAAACTTTAGATCCGGGTAGATCGGTCGGGTAGGAGTATGGATCTGTATTTTCGTGGTAATCCAACGGTTAGATCTTAGTAGATCTGAGTTTAAGGGTTCCAAGTGGTCCAAAATGGGGATTAAATCCCTTAAAATGTGAAATGGGGCCCACAAGGTAAATTTCAGAAAAGTAACAACCTGGGTGTATGTTATTGGATTTGTAGATGACGAATCAAGTGGAATCTCAAACACCCATCACCTAGATCTAGGTCAACTTGCTCAACTAGTGAAGTGCGCCTTGCTTGGGAGAAGCTAAGTTGGCATGGGAGAGGGGTCAAACGGAAACCAATCCTCACCAAACTATAGATCCGGGATGCCGTGGATGCTATAGAGGTGGGTTTTCAATATTATGCCCAATAACCCACTAGATCTAAGTAGATCTGAGAAAATGTAAAAAATGGGGTTTTGATTAATTAGGGTTTTAAGTGTTTTTGACAATTGGATAGATCATGGAGATAGAACTTACCTTGAGATCATACCTGAGTGATGTGGATGAGATGCCTTGATGTTGAGGAAGATTCCCGTAGAGATCAAATGAGAGATTGTTGATTTGCTTGCCGATTTGATGCCCTATCCCACAAGTGCGCCTTCCTCTACCTGTCAAACCAAGGAATGAAAATTCAATCAGTAAGATCAAGTATGGAAGAAAAACAAGAGAAATGCAAATAGTAACATGAAATAGAAGGTCCTGGGACAGCAATACTCCCTGTTACCAACGAAGAGCTCCAAAGAAGAAGTAGGGAGAGTCTTCCCCTACCAATACCTCCTCCTCCAAGCAAATCGGCCTCCACCTGTAGATGCAAAATCGTGGTACAAAGATATGGCAAACAAGATCTCCAATAACTCAGTGCAAAGGAAGAACCAACGAACGAACACCAAAAACATTCACCACAACACTGGAGATAGATGCAATAATAATTTTCTATTCCAATAATCCAGAGCCAAAAGTCCCTTTACAATGAGAGGCTCTCTCCTTTAAATAGGAAGGAGAGGCACCAAAACCCTAACCACTTTTTGAATGAGTGGCAAAGATTAAAAGATACAAATGTCTAATCAATGGTTGAGATGAGCTCAACAATAAAATACATGGATCACAAATAAAATATAATGTAAGTGGACAAAATCGCCCTAGAAGAGGGGAATCCCACCAAATCATGATGACATAATATCATAGGAGGCTTATGGTGGGTCCAAGGGGTAATTTTATCCCTCCTTGGTCAATCCCCATAGCACAATAACCAATAAATAATCATGAAAGTACCAAATCATGCCTCCATAGTCAAGTCGTGGTCCTCAAAAGACCTCAGAAATCCACAGAAAGTGCCATAAGTGATGGATGCGGGCCCCGATGAAGTTGAAACTGCTGGAGAAGGTGTGGAGGACCCCGATCTATCATCACTGATCATCCCATGCCATAACATTGCCTCAGTAGCCCAAATCGATTTCCTCAATAGCCATTTCTACCAATCCTGAAATGCCTCGGGAAGCGTGAAACTGCCCCAAACAGCCTCTTGGAGTGCCTGCGCTGTCAAGGTGAGGGCACCAGTGTGTCCGGGAGGGGGGTATAATGGTAAAAACAAGTGGCTGGACCACCCCCTCCATCATCAGCGCCCTAGGTCAACCGGATAAAAGTCATCTCTGCTCCGACAGGGTCTCCAACAGACCAAAACTGCACTAGGACAGCCTACTGAGGCTAAATCATCACTGTAAGTGCCCGGAATTGAAAACAAACTGTCCCATTGGACTCAGAAGGTCCAAATCCATCCAAGATGTGTACTCATACACCATATGAATCTCTGCATGATCAAAATAAATATCCAATATACCGGATCAAGGCCAATAATAATGCGCTGTACATATACAAACACTGCTGCAACCCCAAAATCATCATCATAACCCTGTAGCTGCTGCATAGAGTCATTATGTATGTATACATAGACCATATATCATCTATCCATATCATCATAAGGTTCAACATCTCATGTCCCATGGTCCTCCATGGTCAAACTAGGTCTAACCAAGACCAAATATAACTCAGATCATCATTAATAGCTGCTGTAAAGTGTCAAGGTTAATATATGCTCTACAACTTATTCAAATAACAATTATAACACAGAGTAATCATGACTGGCGATCTAAATCCAAATGTATAGTGTCGTTAATTATTATTATTACTCAGACTAGACTTTCAGGATCATACTCACTTCATAGTTGTGATCAATTTGCTAGTGAAGGGTGAAGGCTTAAATTAACTGGCTAGGCTAAGGGATGACTTGACTGTCTTGACTTTGTGATACTTTGGCAAGGGAAAGGGAATACACCATAGTATATACTGAATGAGCAATAACACAGGGAATGGCGGTGTCTCACAAATGGATGAGTTGTTTAAAGAGGGTTTATTCACCTTCACAGATGCGCACAATCCATAATACAAATAAGGCCAGCAATTGTTTAGATATAGCATTTAAGTTCCATTGCTTTTTGGGCCTGAAGTTTCCATAGCCTTGATCTATGTGTGTTTATAAACACATTGCATAGATTTACATTTTTTCTTTAGGCTTTCTGCTGCAGGTGTGTTTTTAAGGCACTTGTTTACCTGAGCACTTCTAGGTGTGTCATGGACAGCTTGTTTACCTAGGTATTTATTTTCCAAAAGATATAACATTTTATTTTCATTGCCATGTTCATTTGGCATGCCTCTCATTCATGTGTGTTTAGAAACACATTGCATGAATGGGCTTTTCATACAAGATATAGCATTTCATTTTTTCAGATTTTGTATTCATGGCAGCACTAAAAGTTTCAGGTTTAGCCAACACAACTTTAGTGACTAGGGGGAATTCACAAGGAACTCCAACTCACCATAGGTAAGTTTTGTCACCAACTCAGATCCGAGACACAATAAACAGGGAAGCTCATCCAATACAGAGGCTACAGTGGGGAAAAGTCCTCCATGCCACTAGTCAAGTAGTAAGTCAGGGTGATAATCTAAAAGGTAGGCCATGGATGGATGAAGACAATGAAATGATGGAGCCAACACTAGCAAGCCAAGGTATGGTGGAATGATCACCTCTATTCTCCCTAAGGATGGTACATACCAATGAGTATGAATAGTGAACTTCTAAGTCTGAGTAGGGACAATATAATATATATAATAGATCAACCAGGTCCAAATATCTATATGATCGCCAGATCATGACACTAAGTGCTAAGACATGCTATAAGAATAAATATAAAAGCAATATAACCATGACACAATGATATATCTGCTGAGTCATATACCTGACTGCTCATCAACCTGTACCATCATCTGTCCTCTGAAACTGCTGCTGTAACTCTGGGCACTACTGACTGCTCTGTACCAATGGTATAATGGCTACATCGGTCATCTCTCTGAGTGTCCTGAGACTCAGTCATGGCATGGGGAATATACACTGCTGTCCACAATCTGATAGTGATCCAATATAGATGCTCATCTCAGCATCTCAAATGTAAGGGAACTGGCTGAATAGTGTACTGGCATTAGAAAAATAATGTATGGTAGCCCGGCTACTATAAATGTGATAACATCTGGCTCCGGCTGGGACAAGTGCTCTGCTGAAATGAGCGCTTGAGAACCTCAGAATCTCTGGTCCTCGCACTCTGCTACTCGAATTCACGATCCAGCACTCTTACCATTTTGCTTCCAGCTTTTATTTTTGCAACCTATTTCTGCACTCACAAGCATCAAAATACCTCATGCCGCATGTGTGGGAAAAATATAAACCAACTGAAATAAAATCTATTCTATGTCAGAAATATAAATGCATGAAATATAAATGCAGAATGTACATTAAACTACTAACATAATTTGCAAAATTTGAAATTTATTGTGCAGGAAAAGAAAAGTGACAGGTACTCGTTTAAACTAGGAGCTTACAAAGGAGCTTAGAGATAAACAAGGTGCCAGACTCAATGGCTGAAAAGACTAACTACTGCCCAAGTAGGCTTATTCAGTTCCTACCTACTCTAATCTAACCAGTCATCACAAATGTTAGGTAAAATCATAAATCTAGTGCAACCATTCATCAAATAGGTTAATGATTCTTATTTGATTTTTGATACTAGAACAAGTCAAGATTGGGCTAAAGATCAACAAATTTAAGGGCACAGTCTTCTTGATTTGTTCATAAATTGAAGAATGGTTTGAATGATGCAATATGAAATTATGCCAAGGAGAAGACTGACTGATGCAAACATCCTCCATCAAAGAACTGATAGGATCATAAAATTTATGCAAGTTAAACTCAGAGATGGATAGAGGAAGGACATAAGACATATGATTCGATTCATTTTCACACAAATTAACTTTTTCATTTACTTCTCTCACATACTCAATTTGATTCTCCTTGGGATTGATGATCAAAAATTCAAGTGGGGATAAATTAAAGCTTAAAAGACGGAAAATCAAAGTCAGACCCACTTGATGCTCAAAAATGGAGAAAATATGGAATTGATCTTTAAACACCTTTTCTAGCCACCAAGAATGATTGATAACTTGACAACATACGTTATGGTTCCAAAGTGACTGAAAAGGGACATGAAGTGCTTTTTCTCCAAACATGTAATCATGCTTATACTTCCTATTAAAAATTTCCAAGGCAAAAGATTGACTAGAGCCCCAACCCAAAGATGATTGAAAGAATTGGGAAAGGAGGGTGGATTGCAAATATGAAGTTTCTCCCAAATGGATAGACAAGTGTGACCTTGGAATTTGAAAATAGAAAATATTCTTTATTCTAGGAATAATTTCAAGCTTTTGATCAAATTTAATATTTACAACCTGAGGACAAGATCCTAATTCTAAGAAATCGATGAACCTATCTTGACTAAGGATGGAAAAATTTAAAGACTCATTATAAGAGGTGGAACAAAGATTAGAGCATCTAGTGTGGTTCACTTTTTCATCTTCATCTTGAGAGTGAACTTCTATTGATTCATCATTAAAATTATAAGAGGATAAGTGATCCTTTTCATTTAATTGATCAGGGGTGAAATTAATAATTTCATTTAAAATATCCTGATTATTTGCACAATGATCACCCCAAATCACCACTAAAGGATCTTGATCTATGTCCCTACTTTCTTCTTCTTCAATAAGGTGATAAGGAATTGAATGATCACTAAATACAGAATGACTAATGAGTCTCTCTGAGGGAGGAATTTCAGTAGACTTGTTAACTAAAAGCTCATCCTTAGAAATTCCCTCACGATCAGGACTAGGGCTACCTAAAAAGCAATTTGAAAACTTAGGGTTTGTACAATGATTAAAGATTTGACTTTCGATTGACTCAAAAGTAGAAAACTTATCATCAAAAGAAATTGGGCAGGAAAGGTCATCTCCGGATGTTGACAAATCACTTGATATTTGATTGTTAAATGATTCAACAATAGGATCGGAAAGGGGAAGATTTTGATCTTGGATTTGATTTGAAAGATACATATCATCGAATTCACTTCCCCATTCTTCTAGGAATTTATTTTCAAACATGTCGTAACCAGAAATGCTATTGGGTTTCAAATTCGAAAGCCAGAGACCAGCTCTTTCTTTGAAAGATGAAGCCAATAGTCTCATACACACATCCTCATGGGTTATGGATAACTCTTTAATAATTCCCCTAAAAAGTTCAAGGTGTCTTTTAGCAGAGATTTCATAACTTCCATCGAAAATAGGCAACCTTGCACATGCTTGATGAGGAATATGATGAGGATACCCAACAATTTTTGAAAAGTCAAAAACTTTTAAACGACCGAAAGTTCTAGGTCGCTCAGAAGCAGCCATGGATAATAATTTTTTATTTTATTTTTTATATTTTTTTTGGTATTTTTAATATTTATTTTTAAATTCAAGAACCTGAAAACAAAATGATGCACCCCATGGGTTCTAGATAATGATAAGATCTGTCTTAATTCTAGTGTTATAAGGATGTAAATGAGTTCGCTCCTCAGCGGAGTCACGATTGGGAGTCGCCAGGTAGATTTAAACTCTTCTACCAAGATATGTGTCGTTGTACATGCAGGAGAGAGTGAGTAAAGACTACTAGCTTGTCCGAGGTAAGCCCTATGCCTTCAATACCAAAATGTTGAGCAAAGAGAATGGGAGGGCTTTAAGAAAAGTATGTCGAACCGAGGTAAGCTATTGCCTCCCCGGCAACGGCGCCAAAATGTTATCACCTAAGATGTAGTTACCCCTATGGATGGATCCAGTCATGGATGGCAATAGGGAAGGGCAACTCAAAAGGTGCAACCACGATCACCTCGACCTCCAATATATATGGTTGTCACGCCAGTCGAGGCAACCTTCGCTTTATGTTATCTAGCCCAGACAACAAAGGGGGAGACCCGATCTACTCCCGACAGGAGAGATCAAAACCAGGACACCAAATCAGGGTATTTCTAAGTGAAGTTAGGTGTATGGTTTATCCTAGACCTAAAGATGAAGTCACAAGCCAAGTGAGGGGTTCAATAGGTATAGCTTTGGTTCATGGTTGATGTAAGAGTGACTTATAATGTTTGTAGTAAGATCTAGGGCTAGTGTACTAGTTCAATGTCAGAAGATCCACTGCCTTGGGAACTGTGTCCAATGCAGGGTAGTTAAGGGTTGTATTGGGGCTAACTAGTACAAGTGACAAGCTTGACCATGACAGCTTCAAGGGTTTGGTTCACCATGCATAGGTCAAACCACAAGTCAATCCAACAATCTAAGAAAGTTGAATTAACTTGGAGAGAAACCAGTGCCTTGGGAATTGGGAAGTGGAGTCAAAGTAGGGTTGACTTGTGGTTCAGGACTCCTAGGACTTGGGACAAGTGGGCAATAGAGGTCTTGATGGATGAATGTGTCTAGATCTAGGTTTGACCAACGTGGACCACAATCCCTTAAAACAAGGAATGCAATCCCCAAGGCAAGATTTGACAAAGTGATAGTCTAGACCTAGGTTTTGAATTATTCCGGTTTCAAAATCTCCAAAAATCTCAAGTACCCAGCTCCTGGAAGTGAGTCAACTCACTTCTCCAAGGTGGTGCGACTTTGCCCAAGGAAGCCTAAAAGTGGGGTTAGGTGGGTCAAAACAAGTCGGATGGCATCCAAACTTTAGATCCGGGTAGATCGGTCGGGTAGGAGTATGGATCTGTATTTTCGTGGTAATCCAACGGTTAGATCTTAGTAGATCTGAGTTTAAGGGTTCCAAGTGGTCCAAAATGGGGATTAAATCCCTTAAAATGTGGAATGGGGCCCACAAGGTAAATTTCAGAAAAGTAACAACCTGGGTGTATGTTATTGGATATGTAGATGACGAATCAAGTGGAATCTCAAACACAAATCACCTAGACCTAGGTCAACTTGCTCAACTAGTGAAGTGCGCCTTGCTTGGGAGAAGCTAAGTTGGCATGGGAGAGGGGTCAAACGGAAACCAATCCTCACCAAACTATAGATCCGGGATGCCGTGGATGCTATAGAGGTGGGTTTTCAATATTATGCCCAATAACCCACTAGATCTAAGTAGATCTGAGAAAATGTAAAAAATGGGGTTTTGATTAATTAGGGTTTTAAGTGTTTTTGACAATTGGATAGATCATGGAGATAGAACTTACCTTGAGATCATACCTGAGTGATGTGGATGAGATGCCTTGATGTTGAGGAAGATTCCCGCAGAGATCAAATGAGAGATTGTTGATTTGCTTGCCGATTTGATGCCCTAGCCCACAAGTGTGCCTTCCTCTACCTGTCAAACCAAGGAATGAAAATTCAATCAGTAAGATCAAGTATGGAAGAAATACAAGAGAAATGCAAATAGTAACATGAAATAGAAGGTCCTGGGACAGTAATACTCCCTGTTACCAACGAAGAGCTCCAAAGAAGAAGTAGGGAGAGTCTTCCCCTACCAATACCTCCTCCTCCAAGCAAATCGGCCTCCACCTGTAGATGCAAAATCGTGGTACAAAGATATGGCAAACAAGATCTCCAATAACTCAGTGCAAAGGAAGAACCAACGAACGAACACCAAAAACATTCACCACAACACTGGAGATAGATGCAATAATAATTTTCTATTCCAATAATCCAGAGCCAAAAGTCCCTTTACAATGAGAGGCTCTCTCCTTTAAATAGGAAGGAGAGGCACCAAAACCCTAACCACTTTTTGAATGAGTGGCTAAGATTAAAAGATACAAATGTCTAATCAATGGTTGAGATGAGCTCAACAATAAAATACATGGATCACAAATAAAATATAATGTAAGTGGACAAAATCGCCCTAGAAGAGGGGAATCCCACCAAATCATGATGACATAATATCATAGGAGGCTTATGGTGGGTCCAAGGGGTAATTTTATCCCTCCTTGGTCAATCCCCATAGCACAATAACCAATAAATAATCATGAAAGTACCAAATCGTGCCTCCATAGTCAAGTCGTGGTCCTCAAAAGACCTCAGAAATCCACAGAAAGTGCCATAAGTGATGGATGCGGGCCCCGATGAAGCTGAAACTGCTGGAGAAGGTGTGGAGGACCCCGATCTATCATCACTGATCATCCCATGCCATAACATTGCCTCAGTAGCCCAAATCGATTTCCTCAATAGCCATTTCTACCAATCCTGAAATGCCTCGGGAAGCGTGAAACTGCCCCAAACAGCCTCCTGGAGTGCCTGCGTTGTCAAGGTGAGGGCACCAGTGTGTCCGGGAGGGGGGTATAATGGTAAAAACAAGTGGCTGGACCACCCCCTCCATCATCAGCGCCCTAGGTCAACCGGATAAAAGTCATCTCTGCTCCGACAGGGTCTCCAACAGACCAAAACTGCACTAGGACAGCCTACTGAGGCTAAATCATCACTGTAAGTCCCCGGAATTGAAAACAAACTGTCCCATTGGACTCAGAAGGTCCAAATCCATCCAAGATTTGTACTCATACACCATATGAATCTCTGCATGATCAAATAAATATCCAATATACCGGATCAAGGCCAATAATAATGCGCTGTACATATACAAACACTGCTGCAACCCCAAAATCATCATCATAACCCTGTAGCTGCTGCATAGAGTCATTATGTATGTATACATAGACCATATATCATCTATCCATATCATCATAAGGTTCAACATCTCATGTCCCATGGTCCTCCATGGTCAAACTAGGTCTAACCAAGACCAAATATAACTCAGATCATCATTAATAGCTGCTGTAAAGTGTCACGGTTAATATATGCTCTACAACTTATTCAAATAACAATTATAACACAGAGTAATCATGACTGGCGATCTAAATCCAAATGTATAGTGTCGTTAATTATTATTATTACTCAGACTAGACTTTCAGGATCATACTCACTTCATAGTTGTGATCAATTTGCTAGTGAAGGGTGAAGGCTTAAATTAACTGGCTAGGCTAAGGGATGACTTGACTGTCTTGAATTTGTGAGACTTTGGCAAGGGAAAGGGAATACACCATAGTATATACTGAATGAGCAATAACACAGGGAATGGCGGTGTCTCACAAATGGATGAGTTGTTTAAAGAGGGTTTATTCACCTTCACAGATGCGCACAATCCATAATACAAATAAGGCCAGCAATTGTTTAGATATAGCATTTAAGTTCCATTGCTTTTTGGGCCTGAAGTTTCCATAGCCTTGATCTATGTGTGTTTATAAACACATTGCATAGATTTACATTTTTTCTTTAGGCTTTCTGCTGCAGGTGTGTTTTTAAGGCACTTGTTTACCTGAGCACTTCTAGGTGTGTCATGGACAGCTTGTTTACCTAGGTATTTATTTTCCAAAAGATATAACATTTTATTTTCATTGCCATGTTCATTTGGCATGCCTCTCATTCATGTGTGTTTAGAAACACATTGCATGAATGGGCTTTTCATACAAGATATAGCATTTCATTTTTTCAGATTTTGTATTCATGGCAGCACTAAAAGTTTCAGGTTTAGCCAACACAACTTTAGTGACTAGGGGGAATTCACCAGGAACTCCAACTCACCATAGGTAAGTTTTGTCACCAACTCAGAGCCGAGACACAATAAACAGGGAAGCTCATCCAATACAGAGGCTACAGTGGGGAAAAGTCCTCCATGCCACTAGTCAAGTAGTAAGTCAGGGTGATAATCTAAAAGGTAGGCCATGGATGGATGAAGACAATGAAATGATGGAGCCAACACTAGCAAGCCAAGGTATGGTTGAATGATCACCTCTATTCTCCCTAAGGATGGTACATACCAATGAGTATGAATAGTGAACTTCTAAGTCTGAGTAGGGACAATATAATATATATAATAGATCAACCAGGTCCAAATATCTATATGATCGCCAGATCATGACACTAAGTGCTAAGACATGCTATAAGAATAAATATAAAAGTGATATAACCATGACACAATGATATATCTGCTGAGTCATATACCTGACTGCTCATCAACCTGTACCATCATCTGTCCTCTGAAACTGCTGCTGTAACTCTGGGCACTACTGACTGCTCTGTACCAATGGTATAATGGCTACATCGGTCATCTCTCTGAGTGTCCTGGGACTCAGTCATGGCATGGGGAATATACACTGCTGTCCACAATCTGATAGTGATCCAATATAGATGCTCATCTCAGCATCTCAAATGTAAGGGAACTGGCTGAATAGTGTACTGGAATCAGAAAAATAATGTATGGTAGCCCGGCTACTATAAATGTGATAACAGGGACCATGGACAATCCTTCCTTTCGGAACTTGGGATTCAGTCCAACAACTCTGGTGATCCTTCCTTTCGGAACTGGGACCATGGACGATCCTTCCTTTCGGAACTCGGGATTCAGTCCAACAACTCTGGCGATCCTTCCTTTCGGAACTGGGATCATGGACAATCCTTCCTTTCGGAACTCAGGATTCAGTCCAACAACTCTAGTGATCCTTCCTTTCGGAACTAGGGATCATGGACAATCCTTCCTTTCGGAACTTGGGATTCACTCCAACACACACATCTTAGACAATCCATCCTTTCGGAACTAGGGATTCAGTCTAAGGATCAACATTTAAGACTATCCTTCCTTTCGGAATTATGGGATCACTATCTAGGGATGATCAATCCCACCACAATTCAGGATCAACATTTAAGACCATCCTTCCTTTTGGAATTACGGGATCACTATCTAGGGATGATCAATCCCACCACAACTTAGGATCAACATTTAAGACTATCCTTCCTGTTATCACACCATAGTAGCAGGGCTACTATTCTTGTACAGCAGATATCTGCACATTCCAGAGCTTCCATTTTTCTAGAGCATGGCTATATATTTTGGATCACTCATGATCAGAGCAGTATATTATTCAGATGTATGTTTGACCTTGTGTCAAGGCTGAGCCTTGAGAGTTCAGATTTGATGACCGATGTGACCCTTTATCCCATACAGTTTCAGTTCAGTGCTTAGAGATGTATTGCAGCAGTGTTTCAGATGATACATGATGATTATTATTATGATGATGTTCTATGATCTATGGATATGTTATCACTGACTGTGGATTATTATCTTGTTGATTTAATCATGATTACAGCATGTGCTTGGTATATTATTCCTGATGTGGCAAACTGTTTAAAATGAACTGTAAATCATAAAATGGACAATTGCTTGCACATTTAGGTCATTTAACAAAACCCACTGGTTTTTCACCTTACATAGATATGGTCTTTCCTGACACCAGTTGTCTGCTAGTGTAGGCTCCACATTCACTTGACTCCATCCATACATGACCTTCCTGTTTGACTTTAAACCTTGACTTGTCTCATTTGACTTTCTGATACCGAGGACTTCCCCATTTTTCTACCTCTGTGTTTGGACCGCATCCCTGTGTATTCAGTGTCTCGGCTCTATGTTGGTGACAAAACTTGCCTTTGGTGAGTTGGATTGTAGGCCTAAATCATTCTGGTCGGTTGTCCCGATGTTTGGCATTGGCTCGAACTCCCCCTAGTCACTTGAGATGTTGTTGGCTAAAACTGAAAGCTCATGTTCTACCTATGGAAACTTAAAAATTCGCCCATGGAAACAAAAAAAAGGGCAAGAGCGATGAACAGCTAAAAATACTCCTCGAAGAGTATAAAAAAAAAAGGTCCAAAAAGCAATGACTCTTAAAAGTTATATCTAAACAATTGCTGACCTTATATATATTTGAAAAAACATGCCCTGGATGCAAGCTGCAACTAGTTGTGCTTCTCAGCACATCTGAAATCCGAAGGGTTATGTAGGCCAAAAAGGCCATGGAATAAAATTGAATGATCCTAATGAACCTGGATCAACTTGATGTAGACATGATGCCTAAGTTGAATAAGCACTCTCTAAACAACTTATCCATTTGTGAGGCACAGCCATCCCCCGTGTTATTTTGTCCAACACAGAGTTTGTAGCTTCCCCCTTCTCCCAGTCCAAAGTATTTTTGAGTTAAGTTAGACAGGTCAACCCCTTTGCCCAACCTTGTTCCTAGCCTTCATCCTTCACTAGCAGTTTGACCATGTCCAATGGGTGAGTTTGCCATTTGAACTATTGTGCAAGCAATTTTTATATAACAACGGAATATGCTAACTTGATTAATGCCACTGAATGGATTTTATACTTTGAGCTAGGCTGTGAAAATGATTAAAGAAGCATGTCTTAGTCTACTGAGGTGATTTATCCTTGGTTGTATATATTATGGGGATCTGTGATGATGTGGGCCATGTATAGATGCCTATTTGATGATGATTGATGGTCCCACATGGTTGATGATGATATCATATGATGGACATATGATGCAGATGATGATTGATCCAGTTCAGCAGGTTTTATTACTATTTCAGATCAGCAGATTATACATTGTCCATATATGGTGGACCCTACAGCTGGCCCATTAGGGAAACCCATGGTGTATGAGTACACATTTCTAATGGATTTAGGTCTTCTGGATCCAATTAGACACTTATCTTTCAGTTCCGGGCACTTCTGACACTGATTGATGCAGTTTTACACTTGTTGACCAGATTTGGGGCTGATTTCCCAGCCTGAGCAGCAGGGGCCCCGAGATGCCAGTTCACCTAGGGCGCTGATGATGGAGGGGGTGGTCCAGCCACTTGTTTTTACCATTTACCCCCACTTCTGGAGAGCTTGGTGGGATCAGATGGACAGCGCTGGCACCCTAGGAGGCAGTTTTGGCACTTTCACAGTTCCCGAGGCAGTTAAAAAATGGGATAAAGTGGTCACTGAGGAAATCGATTTGGGCAATTGAGGGAAGGTTTTGGCATTTGGTTTTCACAGAGGTCTTCCGGGGTGGCATCACTATCTTCCAGTCAGTTTTCACCATGTGGGTATGCCCACATTGATCACAGGAGGTCATTTACTGCTTGACTGTCATGGATTATGAGGACAGTTTTGGTCATTTATATTATCTTGGACATATTTTATTATTTTATTGTGCCTTGGGGATGAGCTAGTAAGGATTGATACCTCCTAGCCCCACCATGTGCTTATATTGTCATGTCCTAGTCACCATGAGGTGGATTTTGATACTTATGTTTCTCTAGTGGATGACGTCACCCTCTTATTGTACCATTTAGTGGGGACGCTATAATTATATTGGTGATCCATGTGATGTGTTGGTTAAAATTATTGATATTTAATTCACCTCAATTTAATTTATCAACCGGAGAATCGTAGACTTTGAGCTGCTACACTATATGTGCGGGTAAAGTAGTCTCAATGCTCATTCCTTAGGAAACCCTAATCTACTTACAACAAAAATGAAGCTAACCCTAAATGAATAATGCCAAGGATCACTAGATCTGTACTATAGAAGAGGAAACTAATTTACTAATTCATATCTCACTGTTGAACTCAAAAACAACCAACAAGGAATTTCCAAATTGCAATTCTATGATTTTTAAAACAACACATCCTGCTAGAGAAATAAACACAATCTCAGGCTACAGCAGTCTTTAAAGCAACTAATAATCTCTACAGCAATCTAAGTTATTGCAACTACAATCCATAAAAATAATCAACCTGTTATCAACTAAATGCATACACTTAATTGGCTTTGTTTCCTAATTGAACTCCAAATCTAATGTTTAAATCCACACAAATATTTCCAAATCTGAAATAACCTATGGCCTTTTAGCTTAACGTTGTCAATACACACAGTCTATCAAAAGAGAGGTTGACTATTTAATGAAATTTCAATGTACTCTGTTTATGATTTGTGCATACAAATGCACATAATAGAACACTAAAACTCTTCAGACTCTGCTTATCAATATATGTTAAAACTGTGTAATAGACATTCATTGGTTTTGGTTTCTACTGTGAAACTAATTATCAACTCAAGGAAACAATGTTATAAACAAGAACTCCTTTCCAAAACTCATTCGCGTACAACTTCAGTTTCTATTCAATCTTTCATCCAAAAAGAGATAAACCTTAAATGCTTTATGATGACAGTCTTCAAACCCTTGACTCTTTTGCAAATGATGCTTAAATATTGCAAATTCGACAGTAAGAGGATAGGTTGTTTATAAGCCACTCTCATGCTGCAACACAAAGATTTTAATATCTAGAGTCAAACTCATGATTCATGTACCAATATTACACACTGGAGATTAAAGGAAAGATTTAAATCCAAGCCATTTCTTAATTCATTTTACAGTCCCGTGAATAAGACAATTTCAAAACCATTCCTGTAGCTATTGTTATAATACTGTATGCTAGTAAAATGGAATATAACACTCAATCTATTCGTAATCATTCATAAAATTGAATCTACCATAACCTACATCAAATTGATCACGCGATTATGTATACCCTAGGCTTTAAACAATAGTTTATCCTAAAAACCAGAGAAAGTCTGAAATTCAAACCGTTAACCAGCTCAATCCATTATCATCAACTGTAAATACTATTAACTAATAATAACAGTCACGCCTTCTATTGCAATCCAGTGATGAGCAAACCATTCATATTCTGAAAAGAAATGTGAAATGATAAAAACGCCAATCTACTGCAAACCACACACTACTGGAATATCACGATTTGGTGTTGAAGGTGGGCCCTGCCCTCAACGCCTCATACACTTAAATCACAGATTTGATGAAAACACACTGAATCGTATTGATAAAATGAAGTTTGTACAATCCTCTGTACTTAGGGTTTCCACGGTTGCTTTTATAATGAATTATACAGAGTGAAATCGCCCTGGAAACAAGGGTCGATAGGAATAACAACCCTCAGATATCTTAGCAATTCTGAGCCAAAAATGGAATCTCAGACCCCAAAATATACACATATCGTTAAGGAGAAAACAATCAACAGTTCCTCGATCAAAGATCATGCCTAAAATAGCAGTGGAGTAATCCTCAAAAGCATCTGAAAGATGATATGGATCCAGGAAAAACGCCCTCATTGTAGATCGAATCCCCGATCTCTGCATAAACCTCCTTTGAATGCTGGTCCAGGTAACCAAACGAACCCTATATAAAAGAGAAACCAATCTTATTATTAGCATATGGTTTAATGAAACCTAAAACCCAAAACATATGCATAAAACAAGAAAATACAATAAACAAATAATTAAAATCACTTACCATAGCTTTAGCAGTGTTGACCTCCAAAAAGACACATAAAACTGATTATTATTGGATTCCATTAAGACTTTAAATGCTAGAAAACAGTACACTGAATGGGCAAAATAGAGGACCAACATGATGTATTGTTATGATTTATTGTTAGCTGTTGATTAGATCTTGAGATCTTTTAATCTTAGCCACTCATGTAAAAAGTGGTTAGGATTGTACTCTCTCCCCATCCTATTTAAGGAGGAGCCTCTCATTGTAAAATTCATCTAGAGATTTTTGGCTCTTGGCTCTTGGAATAAAATTTCTATCTTTTGGAGTACATGCTTGGATTGGAGTGGATGTTGGTTGTTTCGATTGTAAATGCTTTTGTCCATTGCACTGGAGGATCTATTGTAGCTATCTTGCATGTTTGCCATATCTTATTTACAAGTTAAGAGGACGATTTTGGACAAGTGCGAATTGGTGGGGAGACTTGCCCTTCAAGCTTGGAAGAAGTCGTTTTGGTTTGACAGGGAGTAGTTTTGCCTTTGTGTCAACTATTCTATGTTTCTCTCTCTCTCTTGCTTGTATCTACCTTCAACATGTTAAACTGATTGATGCTTTGCTCCTTGGCTTGACAGGTTAGAAGGAATCACATGTGGCTTGGGAAAATCGATTTGGCAAGAGGGCTTCAACAATTCTCCATTTGATCTTTGGAAAAGTAATCATCGTCTCAACTAGCATTCATCTCTTCATCTAGGTATGTTCCAAGAGGTATGATCTTCTTCTTCCTTGAATCATCCATAATTTCTAGATCACAAAAACCCTAATTGATTAAAACCCTTGTTTTTGGTTTTTCTTAGATCTACTTAGATCTAGCCTTGCTTTTGAGAAGATTTTGAAAACCCACCTCTATAGCATCCACCCCTAGTTGGATCTATAGTTTGGTGGTGATTGGCTAAAAATTGACACACTTTTCAAGGCAAAAAGCCCTCTTGAACCCAAATCGCACTTCCTAGTGAGAGGCTTGTTTGGTTAGATCTAGCATATGGGTAGGTGAGATCCCACTTGATTTGCAATCTAGACACTTGATAACCTACCCCCAGATCCTTACTTTGGTGAATTCTACCTTGTGGACATCTTTCCATGTTTCAAGGGGTTAAAACCCCCTTTTGAATTTCTTGGCACCTCAAAACTCAGATCTACTAAGATCTAGCCCTTGGATTGACTTAATTTTTGGGACATACATAGATCGGGGTACTAGCTACTTGGATCTATAGTTTGGTGGCCATTGGACTTGGTTTGGTCCACCAAACCCACCTTTTAACCCTCCTTGAACAAAGTCGCACTACTTGGGGAAGGTGAGTTTGTCCACTTTGAGGAAGTGGGTGTTTGGGATTTTTGGAGATTTGGAATGGCCATACCTTGAAACCTAGGTCTAGACTATCTTTTTGTCACGATCCACCTTGGGGGTAGCATTCCTTGTTTCAAGGGATTGTGGTCCACTTAGGGTCATTTCTTGAAAACCTAGATCTAGCAAAATCCAACCATTAGATCTCATTTAGCCCACTTGACTTGGCTTCTAGGTGTCCCGATCTACACTTTGACATACTTTTTTGACCCCATTAGCCCATCCAACAAGGCACTAGTCCTCCTCAAAGCAAGTCGCACTCTTTCTTTGAAGGACGAAGCCAATAGTTTCATACACACATCCTCATGGGTTATGGATAAATCTTTAATAATTTCCCTAAAAAGCTCAAGGTGTCTTTCAGCAGAGATTTCATAACTTCCATCGAATTTAGGCAACCTTTCACGGGCTTGATGAGGGATATGATGAGGATACCCAATAATTTTTGAGAAGTCAAAGACTTTTAATCGTCCGAAGGTTCTAGGCCGCTCAGAAGCAGCCATGGATTATTTTATTTATTTTTTTATTTTTATTTTTAAATTAAGAACCTAAGTACCAAATGATGCACCCCATGGGTTCTAGATAACGATAGGATCGATCACCATTGGAGTCGCTTATGTGGAGTCGCCAGGTAGATTTTAAAAACTCTTCTACCAAGATGTATGTCGTTTAAAGTGTAGGGCGAGAGTGAGACACAAAGGTGTGTTGAACCAAGGTAGGCCTCTACCTCCCCGGCAACGGCGCCAAAAATGTTATCACACAACTTGTAGTTGCCCCTAGAGGTATCCCATCCGGGACGGTAGAGGAGTCAGGCAACTAAAGAGGTGACCCAAGAGATGCCACGGTTCCCAATGCAAGATGGGAGTCACGTCAACCGAGGCACTCTTCGCTTTAGGTCAAGGTGTAACTAGACCAAGGGGGAGACCCTATACCCCAATCACAGTTGATTGGACCCAAACAAAGGTTTCTAAGGGTAGGTAAGTAATGAGTTACGGAAACCAATGCAAGGCTAAGTGGACCTAAGGGTTAAGGTATGGTTGAGGGAGGTGTAAGATCTTGTTGATGTTTCAACCTATGTATGGTTTAGGCCACATGATGGGGTATGATAACTAGGTAAAGTACCATGTGTTTACACAAGTGGGTCTAGTTTCTTGGGAAGTGTGAAATGGTTCTAGGTGGACCCACAAGGTGAAGTTAGGTGTGAGGATGGTACTATAGGTTAGATATAGGCTAGATCTATGAGTTTGAGTTGGTTCTAGGAGTACCCATGTACTAGATCTAGGGTTTGACACGAATCCCAAGGAGTGCGACTTGCTTGGAGAAGGACTAGTGTCTTGTTGAATGGGCTAATGGAGTCAAAAAGTATGTCAAAGTGTAGATCGGGACACCTAGAAGCCAAGTCAAGTGGGTTGGATGAGATCCAATGGTTGGATCTTACTAGATCTAGGTTTTTAAGTGATTACCCTAAGTGGACCACAATCCCTTGAAACAAGGAATGCAATCCCCAAGGCGGATCTTGACAAAAGGACAGTATAGACCTAGGTTTCAAGGCATGGGCATTCCAAATCCACGAAAAGCTCAAACACCCACCTCCTAGAAGTGGACCAACTCAAAATTTCAAGGGGGTGCAATTTGCCCAAGGAAGGTCAAAAAGTGGGTTTTGGTGGACCAAATCAAGTCCAATGGCCACCAAATTGTAGATCCGGGATGCTAGTACCCCGATCTATGTATCTTCAAAAGATCAAGTCAATCCAAGGGCTAGATCTTAGTAGATCTAAGTTTTAAGGTGCCAAGAAGATCAAAAGGGGGTTTTAACCCCTTAAAACATGGAGAGATGTCCACAAGGTAGTTTTCACCAAAGTAAGGATGTGGGGGTAGGTTATCAAGTGTCTAGATTTCAAATCAAGCGGGATCTTACCTACCCATGTGCTAGATCTAACCCAACAAGCCTCTCTTAGGGAAGTGCGATTTGGTTCAAGAGGGCTTTTTGCATTGAAAAATGTGTCAAATTTTAGCCAATCACCACCAAACTATAGATCCAACTAGGGGTGGATGCTATAGAGGTGGGTTTTCAATTTTTCTTCAAATGCAAGGCTAGATTTAAGTAGATCTAGGAAATACCAAAAAAAACAAGGGTTTTAATTTGATTAGGGTTTTTATGACCAATGAAGATAGAATGGATGAAAGAGGCACATACCTTGTAGATCTTACCTCAATTGCTTGTGGCCACCTTGCAAGTTGATAGCATTCTCCTATGTGTATATTCAAGAGTGATATCTAAGTGCTCCAACCAAAACGTCCTTCTCCAAGATAGCCAAATCGTCCTCCTCCTACAAGACAAGATCAAAGAAACAAGTCAAGCAAGATGATTATGAAAATGGTAGAAAGATGTAATAGAAAGCATCAACTATGTCACGAAGATACAATAATGATACTCCCTGTCACAAGATCAACCCAAGAGAGAATATGTGGATCCCTCCAACAATAACCCTCATGAAGTCGCCCTCCTCTCTCCAATTCGACTTTCCTGTCAAAAGATTAGTAAAAGCACAAAAATCCACAATGATACATAGAAGAGATACTGTATATTCAATATGCAAGAGAATCCACAATGCAAGAGAGATGTGCTCCACAAAAAATCTTCTATTCCAATATTCCAGAGCTCCAAAGGTGCCTTTACAATGAGAGGCTCTCTCCTTTAAATAGGAAGGAGAGGCACCAAAACCCTAACCACTTTTTGAATGAGTGGCTAAGATTAAAAGAGACAAATGTCTAATCAATGGTTGAGATGAGCTCAACAATGAAATACATGGATCACTAATAAAATATAAGTGGACAAAATCGCCCTATAAGAGGGGAATCCCACCAAGTCATGATGACAAAATATCATAAGAGGCTTATGGTGGGTCCAAGGGGTAATTTTATCCCTCCTTGGTCAATCCCCATAGCACAATACCCAATAAATAATCATGAGAATACCAAATCGTGCCTCCATAGTGAAGTCGTGGTCCTCAAAAGACCTCAAAAATCCACAGAAAGTGCCATAAGTGATGGATGCGGGCCCCGATGAAGCTGAAACTGCTGGAGAAGGTGTGGAAGGTCCCGATCTATCATCACTGATCATCCCATGCCATAACTTTGCCTCAGTAGCCCAAATCGATTTCCTCAATAGCCATTTCTACCAATCCTGAAATGCCTCGGGAAGCGTGAAACTGCCCCAAACAGCCTCCTGGAGTGCTGGCGCAGTCAAGGTGAGGGCACCAATGTGTCCGGGAGGGGGGTAATATGGTAAAAACAAGTGGCTGGACCACCCCCTCCATCATCAGCGCCCTAGGTCAACCGGATAAAAATCACATCTGCTCCGACAGGGCCTCCGACAGACCAAAACTGCACTAGGACAGCCTACTGAGGCTAAATCATCACTGTAAGTGCCTGGAACTGAAAACAAACTGTCCCATTGGACTCAAAAGGTCCAAATCCATCCAAGATGTGTACTCATACACCATATGAATCTCTGCATGATCAAAATAAATATCCAATATACCGGATCAAGGCCAATAATAATGCGCTGTACATATACAAACACTGCTGTAACCCCAGAATCATCATCATAACCCTGTAGCTGCTGCATAGAGTCATCATGTATGTATACATAGACCATATATCATCTATCCATATCATCATAAGGTCCAACATCTCATGTCCCATGGTCCTCCATGGTCAAACTAGGTCTAACCAAGACCAAATATAACTCAGATCATCATCAATAGCTGCTGCAAAGTGTCAAGGTTAATATATGCTCTACAACTTATTCAAATAACAATTATAACACAGAGTAATCATGACTGGCGATCTAAATCCAAATATATAGTGTCGTTAATTATTATTATTACTCAGACTAGACTTTCAGGATCATACTCATTTCATAGTTGTGATCAATTTGCTAGTGAAGGGTGAAGACTTAAATTAACTGGCTAGGCTAAGGGATGACTTAACTGTCTTGACTTTGTGACACTTTGGCAAGGGAAAGGGAATACACCATAGTATATACTGAATGAGCAATAACACAGGGAATGGCGGTGTCTCACAAATGGATGAGTTGTTTAAAGAGGGTTTATTCACCTTCACAGATGCGCACAATCCATAATACAAATAAGGCCCGCAATTGTTTAGATATAGCATTTAAGTTCCATTGCTTTTGGGCCTGAAGTTTCCATAGCCTTGATCTATGTGTGTTTATAAACACATTGCATAGATTTACATTTTTTTTTTAGGCTTTCTGCTGCAGGTGTGTTTTTAAGGCACTTGTTTACCTGAGCACTTCTAGGTGTGTCAAAGACAGCTTGTTTACCTAGGTATTTATTTTCCAAAAGATATAACATTTTATTTTCATTGCCATGTTCATTTGGCATGCCTCTCATTCATGTGTGTTTAGAAACACATTGCATGAAGGGGCTTTTCATACAAGATATAGCATTTCATTTTTCCAGATTTTTGTATTCATGGCAGCACTAAAAGTTTCAGGTTTAGCCAACACAACTTTAGTGACTAGGGGGAATTCACAAGGAACTCCAACTCACCATAGGTAAGTTTTGTCACCAACTCAGAGCCGAGACACAATAAACAGGGAAGCTCATCCAATACAGAGGCTACAGTGGGGAAAAGTCCTCCATGCCACTAGTCAAGTAGTAAGTCAGGGTGATAATCTAAAAGGTAGGCCATGGATGGATGAAGACAATGAAATGATGGAGCCAACACTAGCAAGCCAAAGTATGGTGTAATGATCACCTCTATTCTCCCTAAGGAGGGTATGTACCAATGAGTATGAGTAGTGAACTTCTAAGTCTGAGTAGGGACAATATAATATATATAATAGATCAACCAGGTCCATATATCTATATGATCGCCAGATCATGACACTAAGTGCTAAGACATGCTATAAGAATAAGTATAAAAGCAATCTAACCATAACACCACGATATACCTGCTGAGTCATATACCTGAAAGCTCATCAACCTGTACCATCATCTGTCCTCTGATACTGCTGCTGTAACTCTGGGCACTACTGTCTGCTCTGTACCAATGGTATAATGGCTACATCGGTCATCTCTCTGAGTGTCCTGAAACTCAGTCATGGCATGGGGAATACAACTGCTGTCCACAATCTGATAGTGATCCAATATAGATGCTCATCTCATCATCTCAAAGTAAAGGAACTGGCTGAAATGTGCTATGGAATCTGAAAAATAATGTATAGTAGCCCGGCTACTATATATGTGATAACATCTGGCTCCAGCTGGGACAAGTGCTCTAAGGGAGAGAGCGCTTGAGAACCTCAGAATCTCTGGTCTCGAACTGCTCCGCATCAATCTTCAATCCAGCACTGCACCATCCTTGCTTTCAGCTTTTATCTTGCACCTGTTCCTGCTCTCACGAACACTAGAATACCATCATGGAGCATGTATGGGACAAATATAAAATAAAACTGAACTGAAATCTAGTCTAAAGCATAAACTGAAATGTACCAAAGTATAAATATAACTAACATGGCATATATTTTTCATTTATCATTTTTATTTACTGTGCAGGAGGAAAAGAGTAAATCAGGCAATCTCAACTTGCACAGGCAGCCAACAATAGAAATGCTAACTACAATTTCTTAAATGCATGCAGGAGAAGAGACAAGCTTAGGAAGGAGCAAGACTCAACTCAGGCAGAAAAGAAAAAGGGACAGTACTCGGCACACAGAAAAAAGAAAAATCACACAAATCCTACTACTCAAGTGAGCTTATTCAATACCTACCTACCCTACTCTAACCAGTGAGCACAAATGTTAGGTAAAATCATAAATCCAGTGCAACCATTCATCAAATAAATTAATGATTCTTCTTTGATTTTTGTTGATGAAACAAGTCAAGATTGGATTAAAAATTATTGAAATTGAGAGCACAATCTTCTTGACTTGTTCAGAAATTGAAGAAGGATTTGAGTGGTGCAACATGAAATAATGCAGAGGAGACGACTGACTAGTGAAGCCATCCTCCATCCAAAAACTGATAGGATCATAAAATTTATGCAAGTTATTGTTTAAAATGGATGGAGGAAAAATACAAGGCATATGATTTAATAAACTACTTTCCTCATTCACTTCACTTGCATATTTAATTCGTTTCCCCTTGGGACTGATGATCAAATAAAAACCAAGTGGGGACAAATCAAGGCTTAAAAGACGAAAAATCAAAACTAGGCCCACTTGATGCTCAAAAATGGAGAAAAGATGAAATTGATCTTTAAACACCTTTTCTAGCCACCAAGAATGATTGATAATTTGACAACAAGCATTATTGTTCCAAGGTGACTGAAAAGGGAAATGAAGTGCTTTTTCTCCAAACATGTAATCATACATATACTTCCTATTGAAAAATTCCAAGGCAAAAAAATGACTAGAGCACCAACCCAAAGATGATTGAAAGAGTTGGGAAGGGAGGGTGGATTGCAAATATGAAAATTCTCCCAAATGGATAAACAAGTTTGACCTTGGACTTTGACAAAAGAAGTAGTCTTTACTCTAGGAATGATTTTAACCTTTTGATCAAGTTTAATATTTACAACCTGAGGACAAGATTGACCATAACTATCTAACTCTAAGTTATCTTGATTAAGGATGGAAAAATTTAAAGACTCATTATAAGAAGTGGAAAACAGATTAGAGCATCTAGTGTGATTCCCTAATTCATCCTCATCTTGATATTGACCTTCTATTGATTCATCATTAAAATTATAAGAGGATAAGTGATCATTTTCATTTATAATATCTTGATTAAATGCACCTTGATCACGAGAGATCACCACTAAAGGATCTTGGTCGGTGTTTTCACTTTCTTCTTTTTCAATAAGGTGATAAGGAATTGAATGATCATTAAATATGGAACGATTAATGAGTTTCTCTGAGGGAGGAACTTCAATAGATTGACTGTCTAAAGGCTCATCCTCAGAAATTTCCTCCGGATCAAGACTAGAGCTACCTAAAAAGAAATTTGAAAATTTATGATGTATACAATGATTATGGATTTGACTATCAATCGACTCAAAAGTGGAAGACTTATCCTCAAAAGAAATTGAGCAGGATGGGTCATCTTCGGATGTTGACAATTCACTTGATGCTTGATTATTAATAGATTCAACAATAGGATCAAAAAGGGGAAGGTTTTGATTTGAAAAATATATATCATCGGATTCACTTCCCCATCTTTCTAAGAAACTTTGCTCAAACATGTCATACCCGGAAATGCTATTGGGCTTCAAATCTAAGAACCAGATCTCAGCTCTTTCTTTGAAGGACGAAGCCAATAGTTTCATACACACATCCTCATGGGTTATGGATAAATCTTTAATAATTTCCCTAAAAAGCTCAAGGTGTCTTTCAGCAGAGATTTCATAACTTCCATCGAATTTAGGCAACCTTTCACGGGCTTGATGAGGGATATGATGAGGATACCCAATAATTTTTGAGAAGTCAAAGACTTTTAATCGTCCGAAGGTTCTAGGCCGCTCAGAAGCAGCCATGGATTATTTTATTTATTTTTTTATTTTTATTTTTAAATTAAGAACCTAAGTACCAAATGATGCACCCCATGGGTTCTAGATAACGATAGGATCGATCACCATTGGAGTCGCTTATGTGGAGTCGCCAGGTAGATTTTAAAAACTCTTCTACCAAGATGTATGTCGTTTAAAGTGTAGGGAGAGAGTGAGACACAAAGGTGTGTTGAACCAAGGTAGGCCTCTACCTCCCCGGCAACGGCGCCAAAAATGTTATCACACAACTTGTAGTTGCCCCTAGAGGTATCCCATCCGGGACGGTAGAGGAGTCAGGCAACTAAAGAGGTGACCCAAGAGATGCCACGGTTCCCAATGCAAGATGGGAGTCACGTCAACCGAGGCACTCTTCGCTTTAGGTCAAGGTGTAACTAGACCAAGGGGGAGACCCTATACCCCAATCACAGTTGATTGGACCCAAACAAAGGTTTCTAAGGGTAGGTAAGTAATGAGTTACGGAAACCAATGCAAGGCTAAGTGGACCTAAGGGTTAAGGTATGGTTGAGGGAGGTGTAAGATCTTGTTGATGTTTCAACCTATGTATGGTTTAGGCCACATGATGGGGTATGATAACTAGGTAAAGTACCATGTGTTTACACAAGTGGGTCTAGTTTCTTGGGAAGTGTGAAATGGTTCTAGGTGGACCCACAAGGTGAAGTTAGGTGTGAGGATGGTACTATAGGTTAGATATAGGCTAGATCTATGAGTTTGAGTTGGTTCTAGGAGTACCCATGTACTAGATCTAGGGTTTGACACGAATCCCAAGGAGTGCGACTTGCTTGGAGAAGGACTAGTGTCTTGTTGAATGGGCTAATGGAGTCAAAAAGTATGTCAAAGTGTAGATCGGGACACCTAGAAGCCAAGTCAAGTGGGTTGGATGAGATCCAATGGTTGGATCTTACTAGATCTAGGTTTTTAAGTGATTACCCTAAGTGGACCACAATCCCTTGAAACAAGGAATGCAATCCCCAAGGCGGATCTTGACAAAAGGACAGTATAGACCTAGGTTTCAAGGCATGGGCATTCCAAATCCACGAAAAGCTCAAACACCCACCTCCTAGAAGTGGACCAACTCAAAATTTCAAGGGGGTGCAATTTGCCCAAGGAAGGTCAAAAAGTGGGTTTTGGTGGACCAAATCAAGTCCAAAGGCCACCAAATTGTAGATCCGGGATGCTAGTACCCCGATCTATGTATCTTCAAAAGATCAAGTCAATCCAAGGGCTAGATCTTAGTAGATCTAAGTTTTAAGGTGCCAAGAAGATCAAAAGGGGGTTTTAACCCCTTAAAACATGGAGAGATGTCCACAAGGTAGTTTTCACCAAAGTAAGGATGTGGGGGTATGTTATCAAGTGTCTAGATTTCAAATCAAGCGGGATCTTACCTACCCATGTGCTAGATCTAACCCAACAAGCCTCTCTTAGGGAAGTGCGATTTGGTTCAAGAGGGCTTTTTGCATTGAAAAGTGTGTCAAATTTTAGCCAATCACCACCAAACTATAGATCCAACTAGGGGTGGATGCTATAGAGGTGGGTTTTCAATTTTTCTTCAAATGCAAGGCTAGATCTAAGTAGATCTAGGAAATACCAAAAAAAACAAGGGTTTTAATTTGATTAGGGTTTTTATGACCAATGAAGATAGAATGGATGAAAGAGGCACATACCTTGTAGATCTTACCTCAATTGCTTGTGGCCACCTTGCAAGTTGATAGCATTCTCCTATGTGTATATTCAAGAGTGATATCTAAGTGCTCCAACCAAAACGTCCTTCTCCAAGATAGCCAAATCGTCCTCCTCCTACAAGACAAGATCAAAGAAACAAGTCAAGCAAGATGATTATGAAAATGGTAGAAAGATGTAATAGAAAGCATCAACTATGTCACGAAGATACAATAATGATACTCCCTGTCACAAGATCAACCCAAGAGAGAATATGTGGATCCCTCCAACAATAACCCTCATGAAGTCGCCCTCCTCTCTCCAATTCGACTTTCCTGTCAAAAGATTAGTAAAAGCACAAAAATCCACAATGATACATAGAAGAGATACTGTATATTCAATATGCAAGAGAATCCACAATGCAAGAGAGATGTGCTCCACAAAAAATCTTCTATTCCAATATTCCAGAGCTCCAAAGGTGCCTTTACAATGAGAGGCTCTCTCCTTTAAATAGGAAGGAGAGGCACCAAAACCCTAACCACTTTTTGAATGAGTGGCTAAGATTAAAAGAGACAAATGTCTAATCAATGGTTGAGATGAGCTCAACAATGAAATACATGGATCACTAATAAAATATAAGTGGACAAAATCGCCCTATAAGAGGGGAATCCCACCAAGTCATGATGACAAAATATCATAAGAGGCTTATGGTGGGTCCAAGGGGTAATTTTATCCCTCCTTGGTCAATCCCCATAGCACAATAACCAATAAATAATCATGAGAATACCAAATCGTGCCTCCATAGTGAAGTCGTGGTCCTCAAAAGACCTCAAAAATCCACAGAAAGTGCCATAAGTGATGGATGCGGGCCCCGATGAAGCTGAAACTGCTGGAGAAGGTGTGGAAGGTCCCGATCTATCATCACTGATCATCCCATGCCATAACTTTGCCTCAGTAGCCCAAATTGATTTCCTCAATAGCCATTTCTACCAATCCTGAAATGCCTCGGGAAGCGTGAAACTGCCCCAAACAGCCTCCTGGAGTGCTGGCGCAGTCAAGGTGAGGGCACCAATGTGTCCGGGAGGGGGGTAATATGGTAAAAACAAGTGGCTGGACCACCCCCTCCATCATCAGCGCCCTAGGTCAACCGGATAAAAATCACATCTGCTCCGACAGGGCCTCCGACAGACCAAAACTGCACTAGGACAGCCTACTGAGGCTAAATCATCACTGTAAGTGCCTGGAACTGAAAACAAACTGTCCCATTGGACTCAAAAGGTCCAAATCCATCCAAGATGTGTACTCATACACCATATGAATCTCTGCATGATCAAAATAAATATCCAATATACCGGATCAAGGCCAATAATAATGCGCTGTACATATACAAACACTGCTATAACCCCAGAATCATCATCATAACCCTGTAGCTGCTGCATAGAGTCATCATGTATGTATACATAGACCATATATCATCTATCCATATCATCATAAGGTCCAACATCTCATGTCCCATGGTCCTCCATGGTCAAACTAGGTCTAACCAAGACCAAATATAACTCAGATCATCATCAATAGCTGCTGCAAAGTGTCAAGGTTAATATATGCTCTACAACTTATTCAAATAACAATTATAACACAAAGTAATCATGACTGGCGATCTAAATCCAAATATATAGTGTCGTTAATTATTATTATTACTCAGACTAGACTTTCAGGATCATACTCATTTCATAGTTGTGATCAATTTGCTAGTGAAGGGTGAAGGCTTAAATTAACTGGCTAGGCTAAGGGATGACTTAACTGTCTTGACTTTGTGACACTTTGGCAAGGGAAAGGGAATACACCATAGTATATACTGAATGAGCAATAACACAGGGAATGGCGGTGTCTCACAAATGGATGAGTTGTTTAAAGAGGGTTTATTCACCTTCACAGATGCGCACAATCCATAATACAAATAAGGCCCGCAATTGTTTAGATATAGCATTTAAGTTCCATTGCTTTTGGGCCTGAAGTTTCCATAGCCTTGATCTATGTGTGTTTATAAACACATTGCATAGATTTACATATTTTTTTTTAGGCTTTCTGCTGCAGGTGTGTTTTTAAGGCACTTGTTTACCTGAGCACTTCTAGGTGTGTCAAAGACAACTTGTTTACCTAGGTATTTATTTTCCAAAAGATATAACATTTTATTTTCATTGCCATGTTCATTTGGCATGCCTCTCATTCATGTGTGTTTAGAAACACATTGCATGAAGGGGCTTTTCATACAAGATATAGCATTTCATTTTTCCAGATTTTTGTATTCATGGCAGCACTAAAAGTTTCAGGTTTAGCCAACACAACTTTAGTGACTAGGGGGAATTCACAAGGAACTCCAACTCACCATAGGTAAGTTTTGTCACCAACTCAGAGCCGAGACACAATAAACAGGGAAGCTCATCCAATACAGAGGCTACAGTGGGGAAAAGTCCTCCATGCCACTAGTCAAGTAGTAAGTCAGGGTGATAATCTAAAAGGTAGGCCATGGATGGATGAAGACAATGAAATGATGGAGCCAACACTAGCAAGCCAAAGTATGGTGTAATGATCACCTCTATTCTCCCTAAGGAGGGTATGTACCAATGAGTATGAGTAGTGAACTTCTAAGTCTGAGTAGGGACAATATAATATATATAATAGATCAACCAGGTCCATATATCTATATGATCGCCAGATCATGACACTAAGTGCTAAGACATGCTATAAGAATAAGTATAAAAGCAATCTAACCATAACACCACGATATACCTGCTGAGTCATATACCTGAAAGCTCATCAACCTGTACCATCATCTGTCCTCTGATACTGCTGCTGTAACTCTGGGCACTACTGTCTGCTCTGTACCAATGGTATAATGGCTACATCGGTCATCTCTCTGAGTGTCCTGAAACTCAGTCATGGCATGGGGAATACAACTGCTGTCCACAATCTGATAGTGATCCAATATAGATGCTCATCTCATCATCTCAAAGTAAAGGAACTGGCTGAAATGTGCTCTGGAATCTGAAAAATAATGTATAGTAGCCCGGCTACTATATATGTGATAACAGTACCTTTTGATCCGCTTGTGAAAGGTTTGTTGTGAAGTTTCTTGCAGATAATCGGATCTCATTGAGAAGGCATACATGCTAGTTTTCCCATCTTTGAAGTCATATAAAAAGGAAGCGTAGTCCCTCACGTGTTCACTTGCATGTGGTCTCCATTCGCCCAATCTTTCTCACTCAAAACCGGTTATATCACCTTCATTCAAACTCTCATTATTAATTTCTTGGTTACTTGTTCTAATTTCTATTTAGATCTATTTTGAAAGAAGTAGATTAAATACTATTTCATTAATGATATATAATTTTGAAAGTCTAAATCTTATTATACATTAGTGAAAATATCTTCCTTAAGTTTACATCTAACATTATAAAAAAAAAATCTAGATTTGTTAAGGAAGAGTTGTTTACTAAAGATTTATTTGGCATCCTAGGCCCATTGCATTTGGCTTGCACCTTCAAAGACGGCAGCCAAAGATCCTAGCAAGGCAAGCTCTCTAGCTTGTCTTACTAGTTATTTTTGTCTATTTTTGTGGCATCATTTAGATCTAGTTTTTAGGCTGAGTTTGCATTAAGAAGAAGTTTGAGTTTTAAGTCATCTAGAGAGCCTTTCATCACTTTTTTAGCTCACTGGTTTTTTGGTTCTGCATATCAGATTTTAGTTTCAAAATCATTTAAAAACTCAAAAAACGTTGCCCAAAAACACGTTTTTTGCATACTAGTTGCATTAGCTTTAATTTTGACAGTTTGTAGCATTGTCAGAACACTCTTAAAGTGTTATGATTATCATTTTCTAACCAACATAGTTCGCTGATCTGTTTTGATTTCTTAACAGGTTGGAGTAGGAAAATACATAAAAATTCGCATTTGGAACTTCCAGAATAATCTAGAGACTCGGTTTCAAGCACTATTTCGTTTGTCTCATATATTGTAAATTGACTTGTTCCCTAAGCATAAAGGGCAATCAGTATTCTATTTCAAGTTTCATTTTGTAAAACCAAAAAATGAAAAGAGCATAGCAGGCAATTCCAGCCTGACCCCAATCCCCCCAAGGGGGATTCGCACCTTTTTTTAATTTTTTTTTTAATTTTTCGCAACTTTTTCGAATTTTTCGTTTTAGATTAGTTTCATTTGAGCAGTAGTAATTAAACAACTCACTCAAGCACACAACGTTCTCCGAAGAACCGTTTATCAGTTTGTTATATGCTTTTGTGTTTTATTCAATCATTACTTATGTTCTTAAAATTTAATCCTAAAATTAACCTTCCTTGTTGTATATTCTTGGGGTTTAGTGTAGATTAATCATCCACTCACACATTTTAATAAAATGAACTACGCCCCAAACCCGGAGTATGCTCTTGACTACTGCAGCTTAGTCGGAACAGTTGGCTCGATCAGAAACAGGTGCAAGGTACTTAGTTTTAATAGGACAATCCATTAGAATCGAATCCTAAGAACTCGGGAGGTTGCATGGACTGAATCCACAGAGTCAGCAGGCTCTTAAGCAGGTTCATCCGCGCCTGGTTGGACACTTGGTAAGGTTGCTAGAGCACTCAGTTCAAAGGTTAGGTTCCTTTTGGGCCAAACCAAGAATTAACCCACTCCTTTATCCACTCATTTAATAATCATAAAATTTACCAACTGAGACACTGCAATACTTTCACTGAGACTACACAAGCAACCCTACACAATAGCAATTGCAAGCATTTTTACATTCTCGTCACTGGTCTTTAATTTTCCATGTTTTAAGTTTCAAATCATAAATGTCATGAATGCTTATCTATCTTGTGTTGGGTTAATCAATTGATTTAATTTGCAAGCAGTGCTTAGTTGTTAATTTTATCATGCCATCATCTTTTAACTCCTAGAAAAGACTTTTTCTTTGTTATAGATTAGAAGCCTCAGTTCATTTTTCATAGGGACCACCCCCCTTGGCTTCGCTAGGAGTAAGCCTAGACGGAGGAGTCGAGTAATCAAGTGACAACACTTGATTCTCACTTGCCCCCAAGGACACACCGCGCGGCTTGAAGGTTTCCTGCCGCGTCCCCCTAGGTGTGTATTAGGCAGCAACATTTTGGCGCCGTTGCCGGGGATAAACCTTTCTATTCCCCGGTCACGACCTTTGTTTGTTTTTGTCTTTTTTACTTTGTTTGATGTATCCTGTGAATATTTAAATTTTACTCGGTCCATCTGGCGACTCCACTTTTAAACAATTCAACGTAGTATTCAACAAGAAGAAATTCAGAAGGATTATTAAATTTTATTCCTGAACCGAAAAAGGTATATAGAAGAAGATTGAATAAACAAAACTCTCGGAGAATACTCGAAAATCTTAGACTTGAGTCAATTTTAGATATTCACCATCTTTTTCAAGAGTCTAATCCAACAGAAGACATGGGAGATTTTTTCAGCTCTTTAGACTTTACTGCAATTGTAGGGTACCCTCATGTCGTAACTGAGAAGGCAATTGAAAAGTTGCCTTCATTTCAGGGAAATAATGCAATAAGTGCCAAGGCACATTTAAAACTATTTTCACAATGCTTCAATAAATGGTGTCTTAACACTAAATATGAATTTGTTTGCGCTATCCTTAGAAGAAGATGCCTTTGATTGGTTCTCAGACCTAGATGCCGACAGCTTCAAAACTTTTAAGGAATTTGAAAAGGGTTTCCTAGCCAAGTGGGGAGACAAGAAAGAAGATAGGTACCTGTTAGCATCCCTAAACAACATGAAGAAGAATGAGAATGAGACTATGGAAGAGTTCAACAAAAGATTCAACAATCTCATCTCTAGCTTGCATGTCGAGATTAAGCCTCTTGATGGCTCAATCCTCATACATTAAATTGAATCTTTCAATGGAAAGATGAGATATCAAATTAGGGATAAAGAACCTGCTGATCTTAAGAAATCCCAAGTTTGAGCTGAAAAGATTGATAAGAACATGCAGTCATCCTGAAAGTCCAATCTTCCAGGTTTCACCAGAGGTACTTCATCAAAACAGTCAGACAACAAAAACAAGTCAGCATCAACAGATAGCAAGGACCTAGCAAAAGATCCTTTGAGAGAATTGACAGATGTGATCAAGGCTATGGAAGCCAATCATGCTGCACAAATGAATTCCATGCAAAACAGACTCATTGCTATGGAAAGAGAAAAGTCTCACGTGCCTTCCAATAGGTATCCTCCCAGACAGAACAATGAATGGAAGCAAAAATATCCATTCAATAATCAGAGGATCCCTAGTCAACTTGATTCAGCCAACATGGTTATGGAAGAGGTGCCCCCTTTCTGTAGGGCTTGTAACGAATTTCATGATGAGTCAACTTGTCATAAGTTTAACTACATAAATGAACAAGGTCCTCCTGAAGTCAACAACTTTGTAGGGTATTCAAATCAACCTGAGTATATCAACCATGTTGGTAAAACTCACACTTTGCCAAAAGATGTTTGGAAACAAGCTAAGGAAATGGCACAAGAAAAGGACAATGTTACAAAAATTTATGGAGAGAAACTTACACCTGAAGAGATCAAAGAATTAGCGAAGTTCAAAGGCTTCAACTATTAGAGAAGGAAGACTGCCATCCCCATCAAATCAAATCTGCATATTCCTAAGGTAACTCATCTTCCTTCCCCAAAACTGAATGTTGATGTTGTTAACTAGCTAACTGGTGCTAAAATGCTGGTTCCTGTAACTGAAGTCATTAAAATGCCAGGTCAAAAGGATAGATTGATAAAGTCTTTAGAAGCTAGTGGAAATATTGATGAAGCACCCACGGAAGTTATGTATGAAAAACCTAAGGAGAAGGTCATAGAAAAGACTAAGGATAAAGTTCCTGAGAAACCTAAACAAGTCATTCCTGATATTCCTAAGAAAATCAATGAAGATCTTCCTATTATATTACATAGTATAGATCCTCGCAAGGAAGAGCATCCTCCTTTCTATGTATCCTTAGTTGTCAACAACATGTTGCTCCATAACCGCATGCTTGATTTAGGTGCCGCATCCAACGTCATAACTAAAAAAGTCATGGAACAATTGAACCTGAAAGTCACAAGACCTTATCAAAATGTGTGTGCAATGGATTCTAGAGAGATTGATACCATGGGCATTATCATGAACTTACATGTTAAGTTAGCTACATATCCTGATGTGAATCTGACTATGGATGCAGTGGTGATCGATGTCCCTAACACTTGGGGCATGTTGCTATCTAGAAAATGGGTTGCTTCCCTTGGTGGTTGCATACAGATGGATTGGACTTATGCATACAGATTCTAAGTATAAAAGGAGATTCAGACTTAGTTATTTATCAAATCAAGAACATCTTTGCATGCAAGAGTGAAAGCTTCAGGAAGTATAGGAATGCTTGTTGGGATATAATGGAACTATTTGATGCCCTAAACATCACATCAGTACCTGTTATCACATATATAGTAGCCGGGCTACCATACATTATTTTTCTGATTCCAGTACACTATTCAGCCAGTTCCCTTGCATTGAGATGCTGAGATGGGCATCCACTATAGATCACTATCAAATTATGGACAGCAGTTTTATTCCCCATGCCATGACTGAGTATCAGAACACTCAGAGAGATGACCGATGTAGCTATTTAGCCATTTGCACAGAGCAGTCAGTAGTGCCCAGAGTTACAGAAGTAGTTTCAGAGGACAGATGATGGCTCAGATGATGAGCATTTAGATATATGACGCAGTAGGTATATTATGGTGCTGTGGTTATATTGCTTTTATTTTCATTCCTTTCGCATGTCTTAGCATTTAGTATCATGTTTTGGCGATCATATAGATATGTGGACTTGGTTGTACTATATATATATCATATTTGTCCCTACTCAGACTTAGAAGTTCTTGGCCTATACTCATTGGTTTTACCCTCCCTATGGGAGAATAGAGGTGATCATTCCCACCATACTTTGGCTTGCTAGTGTTGGTCTCATTATTCACTATCTTCATCCATCCATTACCTACCTAGTTTGTTATTTACCTTGACTTACTAATTGACTAGTGGCATGGAGGACCTTTCCCTACTGTAGCCTCTGTATTGAATGAGCTTCCTTGTTTATTGTGTCTCAGCTCTGATTTGGTGACAAAACTTACCTTTGGTGAGTTGGATTTCCTCATGAAGTCCCCCTAGTCACTAAAGATGTTGGCTAAACCTGAAACTTTTAGTGCTGCCATGAATACAAAGTATGGAAATAAAATGTTGTATCTTGTATGAAAGCCCATTCATGCAATGTGTTTCTCAACACACATGAATGAAAGGCAAGCCAAATGAAAATGGCTATGAAATATCAAATGTTATATCTATTGTGAAATTCTAATACCTAGGTAAACAAGCTGTCTAAAGACACACCTGGAAGTGCTCAGGTAAACAAGTGCCTTAAAAACACACCTGCAGCAAGAAGCCTAATGAAATGTAAATCTATGCAATGTGTTTGTAAACACACATAGATAAAAGGCTATGGAAACTATAGGCCCAAAAAGCAATGGAACTCAAACTCTATATGAAAAAGATGGCTGGCCTCATTTGTATTATGGATTGTGCGCATCTGTCAAGGTGAATAAACACTCTTTGAACAACTTACCCATTTGTGAGACACCACCATTCCCTGTGTTATTGCTCATTCACTATATGCTATGGTGTGTATTCCCTTCTCCATATCCAAAGTGTCACAGTGTTAAGTCAGTAAGTCATCCTTTGACCTAGCCATGTTATTTTTAGCCTTCACCCTTCATGAGCAAACTGATCACAACTATGAAGTGAGTATGGTCTTGAAAGTCTGGTCTGAGTAATAATAATAATTAATGACTTATTATATTTGGATTTAGATCGCCAGTAATGATTACTTTTGTTATAATTGCTATTTGAATGGATTGTAGAGCACGTTTTAACCTTTGACACCTTGCAGCAGCTTGATGATGGTTTGAGTTATATTTTGGTCATGTTGACTTGGTCAAACCTAGTTTGACCAAAAGTCAATCTCAGGACATGAGGTGGAAGACCTCAGATGTTACAGATAGATGATATATGGTCTGGTATAGGTCACCATGGTGGGCTTATGCAGTGGTTTCAGGCTTATGATGATGATTTGTGCTTTTTAGCACTTTTACAGATTATTATTATTTGGTCTGCCAGATATGATGAGTATTTATTTTTGACCATGCAGAGGTCTATATGGTGTATGAGTACACACCTTAGATGGATTTGGACCTTCTGAGTCTAATGAGACAGTCTGTTTTCAGTTCCGAGCAGTTACAGTGATTTTTAGTCTCAGTTGGCTATCCTAGTGCAGTTTTGGCCTGTCAGAAGTCCTGTCAAAACAGTGATGAGATTTGATTACCTAGGGCGCTGTACATGGAGGGGGTGGTCCAGCCACTTGTTATAACCATATTATCCCCCTCCTAGACGCATTGGTGAGATTACCTTGACAGCGCAGGCGCTCCGGGAGGCAGTTTAGGCAATTTCACACTTCCCAAGGCAGTTTAGAAATGGTGAAAATGGCTACTGAAGAATTCGATTTGGGTTACTGAGGAAAAGTTTTGGCATGGGATGGGATGATTTGTAATGATGAGTGGGATGTCTTCCACACCTCCTCTAGTAGTTTCAGCTTCATCGGGACCCACATCCATCACTCATGGCATTTTATATGATTTTCTGGAGCCTCCTAAGGCTCACGACTTTCCCAGAGAGGCACGTTTTGGTGTCTAGATCATTTATTTTTGGATATTGTGCCATGGGGATTGACCAAGGGTGTTAGAAATTACCCCATTGGACCCACCATGAGCTAGATCTATTGTTTTATCATTTGACTTTGGTGGGACCCCCTCTCCTAGGGCGATTTGGTCCATGTGATGTATTATTTTATTAGTGATCCATGTATTGTATTGTTGAGCTCATCTCAACCATTGATTAGATATTTTGATATTTTAATCTTAGCCACTCATTCAAAAAGTGGTTAGGGTTTTGGTGCCTCTCCTTCCTATTTAAAGGAGAGAGCTTCTCATTGTAAAGGGTCTTTGGCTCTTGGAATCTTGATATAGAAAAAAATTTCTGTGGAAATTCTTGTGGTCTCCTTTGAATCTGGTGTTCTTAGATGGTGATTGAAAAGTCTATTGTATCCTAGCATTTGGGCATTTGTTGGAAGATCTATTTTCGTGGAAACTTTGTCTTGTCTATAGGAGGGCGAATTCATCTTGGGCGTTTTTGTAGGGCATCCTCAACTCGCTTGGCTTGGCATTCGCTTGTATCAGGGGGTTATCATTAGTATCATTGTGAACTATGCTTTTCTCTTGTTACTTCTTCTGTAGCAGTAGTCTTTATCTGTTGATGCAGTAAATCTGATATTGTTGACGTTTATTGTGCAGGGGAAGGCGCATTGGCTTCCTTAGGCAAATCGACTTCATAGAAAACTACTTCAAATCGTTTCAAATTGATCGGGTTTGCATAGATCATCATCATCAAGGAATCTACAAGGTTATCCAGGTAAGATCCACAGGTTTGTTCTTCTTGTCTTGGTTCCAATCCATTGGCATAACTACTTCATTGATAAAACCCTCATTTTACAATTTCTCAGATCTAGCAAGATCTACTTGGCTTTTGGGTATATAATTTAAAACCCACCTCTATAGCATCCACGACGATCCGGATCTATAGTTTGGTCAGGATTGGCCTTCATCCGACCCATTTCCCAAGGCAAAATAGTCTCTCCAAGGGAGGTCGCACTTCTTAGGAGGGGTGAGTTTGCTAAGATCTAGCACCTGCGTAGGTGAGATCCCACTTGATCCATAATATACACATTTGATAACCTACCCTTAGTGTGTCACTTCAGTGATTTTTGCCTTGTGGGCCCCATTCCTCATTTTGAGGGCTGAGCCCCACTTGGGTCACTTGGTGATACATTTCAATCTCAGATCTACTGAGATCTAGCCATTGGATGATCCTAATTTTCAAGATCCCCCTAGCTTGACACCTCAACATCCCTGATCTACAATTTGGTGGACATCCGACTCCATTTGGCCCACTTCCCAAGGCACTGATCTTCTCTAAACCAATTTGACTTTCTTGGATTGTTGAGTTAGCTTGTGGTTTGATCTTTGTCTTGCATACTTGAACACCTAAACACTATCATATCCATTTATCAAGCTCATCTTTGGTACTGGTTAGCCCCAATTTGGTCCTTAAGTACCCTGCATTGGACACGGTTCCCAAGTCAGTGGATTTTCTCATCTTTGACTAGTACCCTGATCTTGGATCTTGTTTCAAACCTCATAAGTCACTCACATAAACATGTTGGACCAAATCTACATTGTTTAAACCTCTTGATCCAACCCATTACTCACCTTGTGACTTCATCCATAGATCTAGGGTTTACCATACATCTTACGTACCTCACTCATACTTGATTTGATCTGGTGTCTTGGTCTGATCTCTCCTATCGGGAGTAGATCTGGGTTTCTATGTACATTTCTATGTACACTTCTTCTTCAATGACACCATTCAGGAAAGCTGTCTTTACATCCATTTGGTGTAACTTCCACTTCATCGTGGCTGCAAGCACGAAGATAGTTCTAATTGAAGTGTACCTTGCTATTGGTGCAAATGTTTCTTCATAGTCGATTCCTTCCTTTTGGGAGAATCCACGAGCCACAAATCTAGCTTTGTATTTTTCAATACTTCCATCCATTGTATGTTTTATCTTGTATATCCATCTGGAAGATACCACACTTTTACCTTCTGGTTTGGGAACTATGTCCTGTTGCCTCTTGGAATCACCACTGGAAAAACGCGGCAAAAATATTCAAGCCGCTGGTGTGGCCTTAGGGGCAAGCCAAAGTCAAGTGCTATCACCTGAAACTCGACTCCTCCGTTTAGGCTTACTCCTAGCGAAGCCAAGGGGGGTGGACCCTAAAAAGTAAAAATAAAATTAAAGTGTTTAATCTATGAAAAATAAAACAACTAATCTAGGAGTTAGAATTTTTTTATCACAAGAGCAATGCAACATAAAGATAATATCATTCATTGTTCCATATCATCATTGTCATTTGAAATATAACATCCATCATCATAAAATGTAAATAATACGACGAATGTTGATAAATGGAGTTAGAAATAAAGTGCTTGAAAAATAAAAATGTTGTGCAATTGCTCTTGGTATATTTTATTATTATTGTGGTAATGAGTCTTTTTATTAAGGATGGGGGATTCCCAATATACCGCAAGGTACTAGGAATATGTCTGGAATTTAACCAGGTGGCTTCTCTGTTACTGGACAGTCTACCGAAAGCAGACTTAAGGCGTGATCTCCCTAGTTTAACGTGAATCTAGAACAAGTGGGACAAAATATGAAACTACTTTCCTAGATCTAGTTAAAGATCGAGTGATTACATGTCTTACCTTGAGATTGTAGATCCTTCTCCTTGTAGTTGCTCCAAGCTCGACGGTCATTAGATTTCAGCTGCAAGACCTGTCAAGACATACAAAAACAATACAAATAGTAAAATGCATCTAAACAGTAACAAATCTAAGTAAACGGTTAAGCAAGTAAACTACACAAAACATTATCAACACAACAACATTTGGTGGAAAGAGTTTATATTACTGTATTAAAAGAGGAAAGTACAAAGTAGAGAGATGATTACAACCAAAGCTTAACGTCGCAATCCTCCTCCAACAAGCCAATGCCAAAGACTCCAAAGGAAGTATAGGTCTCCCAAGAGATGAGTAGAGATCTCCTAAGCTAATTTCACCAGCATGCAAGTACCATAGACTTCCTCCCATTGGAATGGGAAAGAGCTTCATATATATAGGACTAAGAGGATAGGGTAGGTTGATACTAAGTTGCGGGGAAGCTCTCTCCCCCCTCTCGCCCCCGCTCTGGAAGCTAGCTTCCGGTCGAAGCTAGGCGGAAGCGCGATTCGCTTTCACTTTCGGGCGGAATCGATTTTGGAGAAGCGCGCTTCGAGCCTCAAATTTTCGTTCCCTGCCACTGTGTGAGAGCGTGCAGGAATTGATCTGAAGCGTCGCTTTCGGATCGATTCCTGTTCGCTTCCTGTTCGATTCCCCCATCGATTCCGGCGGAAAAAAACGCTTCGGTCGCTTCCTAAAATCGATTCTCGTCGCTTCCTCGAACGATTCGCCCAAACCCGCGATTTTTTGGGTGAGTTGGAGCTCGTGGGGTCCACGCTTGGGGTTTTGGAGGGGGGAATAGGGCTTTGAGGTATAAAGCCCTCCTCCACACTCCATTTTGTCACTTTCATTTGTTTGAGAAGAGAAGAGAGGAGAGGAGAGGAGAAGAGAAGAGAAGAGGAGAAAGAGGAGAAGAGAAGAGGAGAAGGTGCCATTGGAGATTGAAGAAGGCTGGAATCTTGGATGCTTGGAGCCTGGGAAAGTTGGCACACTCACTACCATTGGAAATGAGTATCATGTTCAAGAACGACTAATTACTGCGACTGGTAAAGGTGTAATACAAAAACTTTCATTTTTCCCCATCATGACTAATGAGTACCTCATGTGTTTTTGACGAGCTTGATGAGGGTAACCAGATGCTCAGTATAGCTCATCTCATAGATGAGTCCAATCCCAAACATTTTCCGAACCTGGGAAAGGAGGGGTTCGTCCCATGGTGGGCCCTTCAATGTTGAGTTTTAACGAGTCCATAGAAGGTAAACTCGGCGTCATTTCATGTTTAGAGAGTCTGAAAAGAACAAAAGAAGACTCCAAAGGTCCTTTTTCGTAAGGTTAGCCTCTTCGCTAAGAAAAGGGTAAAACAACGCGAGAGAGGACTCTTCGAGTCATGATTGGCTGGAGTATTCCTTTTTCGTAAGTAGTGCCCCCTGGTCTGAAAAAAGGGGTAAACTATCACCAGGAAGACGATCATTCAAATACTTTTACAAGCATGAACGCATCAAGTTCGCTTGGCGATCTTTTCATATTTAGAGATCCTGAAAAGAGCTTAAAGAAAGACTCCGGGGGGTTTCCTTTTTCATAGGAGTTTAACGAGCCCGAAAAAGTGATAAACCATAACTCGGTGACTTATTCTCATCGTTTTACGAGCACGAGAAAGAACAAAGAGTAAGCTCGGTGTCATTAGTAATTGAATTTAAATGAGTGAAATAATGACAAAAAGACGCCCAAAGAAGTTGTTCATTCCTGATAATATTTACGAGATGATCACCACGACATTAAATAGGAACTTAAGTTCTCTTGCAGCTCAAAGACTAGGTCAAAAACAGTTAACCAAGCGTTTAAATGCAGTAAATAACCCAAACTATAGCAAAAAACCCACTAAAGCATCAAATTATAAAAAGAATATTCCATTTTTTGTTATAAAATGGGTGAAATAGTGAAAAGAAATTACAATTGTTTTTTACCAAGTTTGGAGAGTGTGAAGTGCCATTTGGAGCCAAATTTCAACTGCTGATTCCGGGAGCTACGGTCCCCCATTTTGCGAGCCGTCAGAAGCAGGTAGGCCTAAACTCATCTATGCAACTTTTCAGTGGATTAGTTTCATGTTTTTTGCTTGAAAATTAGGGTTTTGAGTTGTTTTAGTGGGGGAAAATGCGCCCACATGTCGGTGCAAGCCCTCACGGGAACTACGACGTCCATGCGCCATCGCAAGTTCCGCCAGGACCGTTTGCGGCGATGTCGCACTGTCTGTAAAGACGGCTTGCAACGACGCAAACGTCCAATTTAAACTCAACGCCCAACTGCCAAGAAAAAGTTTCAATACACAAAGTGAGTTCTAATGGTGCTTATTTGTCCTTCTTGATAGGTTCACAATGATACACATGGTCATAGAGTGGCGAGAACGAGAACACGAGTTGGATGATGCTCAGTTCGAAAATGACCCTCAATGCATTGCTGCATAGAGGAACTACGGGTTACTCAAATACTTCTGAGTGCCGGGCATGAGGGCCCAAGTTTCGCTGCTGACACATATGATCCGATGTTGGGATCCGGTGCAACAACACTTCGAGATCGGGGTACATACACTGAGTATAGATGTCGAGGACATCTACTTCCTGACAGGATTATCCCGAAGGGGAGAACCTATATCTCTTACTGGGTCACGAGGGGGTGACCGGACAGTGGAGGATATGATTACTTAGTATTGCACTGGGGGCACTGCGGCTACTGGTGGGAAGATTACCATCAAGGAGATTCGAGACCGTCCTTTACGTGTCGTTCTCTTCGCCCTAGTGGGGGTGGCGGGGAGTTAGTTTGCTCACCTTGCGAGCAAGACATAGTTGATGTGCGCAGAAGAGTGCATGGCTCCTCAGGTATTCAACTGGTGTGAGGGACTCCTTACCAACCTCCGAAGTCAGCTTACCAAATGTCGGCGTGGGGCGCTGAAACAGTTTGGATACGGATCTGTAGTGATATCTTTTCTACTGGAGCGGGTACCTCATCTACGTCCATAGGTGGACTTGGATGACCGAGATGTCAGGGATGCACACATGACCCGATGGGCAGAGGTGATGGCTCGCCATGGCGGCGGGGGTCCCATCATAGGTTATGGCACAGGGTTCTTTACCTGGATAGAGGGACATCTCCTCATGATTGAGGATTATCCGTACAGCGGGACGGACTTTAGAGGTGATCCTGACTTGGTGCTGTCTGAGGGAGCACAATGGAGTGACATCGGTAAGAACAACTTTTGTGTTTTTCATTTTATATATTTTATGATTTTTTTTGTAGTACTGATAACTTGATGTTGTGTGCAGACGTGGGTCCATCGCGACTAGTTGGGTTCTCTCTCATTGCGAGGAGAGGAGAGTTGCCGACTGTGGGTATTGCAGTGCGAGATGCCACCGAGGAGGTGGAGGAGGTCTATGAGAACCTCCAGAGGCTAACACTGGATATCCCAGAGCCTGGTGTCCATGATCTTTCTCGGGGTTACCAAAAGTACACCGTCGGGGTGTCTACTCGTTTTGGCACGTTGCTGGCCAAAGTGGCGAGGGATGTAGTCTGCTTTCATGGGCAACAGTCGGGAGCTTCGAGGTCTAGGGCTAAGCGACCTGAGACTTAGGCTCATGTTCTACCTATGTATACTGAAAGCTTATAAGCTTTAGATTTTGTAGAGACTTACTGAAAGCTAGCATGCTTCAGATTTTTGTATCAGCACCATCATTTTGTATCAATTTATATGTATATATAGACATTTTCGGCGGCTTTATACATTATGTGTTCTGTGGATCATTAATGTGATCTTGTTTACATGTTTGCTTATACAATGGATGATTTACATGTTATGTATGCTTTTATATTTTATGAATATGTTATGTGTGTGCAACGTACCAATCTAGAATGAACTTGGCCATCGTGTTGGCAACTCTGTTCATATCTTGTGGAATGTGCAGGTATTGAGTAGATTCAAAGGACCTTTCCAGAAGACAGACTCGTCTATAGAGACGAAGTAGAGTAGGGTCGCGGATAGCATAAATCCGGTTAAGATGAGAAACAACTAGATGCGAATCCAAATAGATAACAATGTGGTCCATAACCAAGGAAAGAGCGTCGGTTAGGGTTCCAATGACTGCCTGATATTCCGCAGCATTGTTGGTTGCGAAACCTAGACAAATTCCTCCTGAGATGATAAGCTCGCCGGTGGGAGAATAGAGTACCCAGGCTGCCGAAGCAAGGTTACGAGTATGCCGGCTGGCACCATCCGCGAATCTGTAGCAAGTTTCCATCTGCACATGCAGACAGAACATGGTATAAGAAGTGAAAACAAGATCTAGACAAACTAAAATAAAAGCGTCACATCACACAAAACACAAACGCCATGTATAGTATAGACAAGATATCTATGCGTGAAAAATTCAGGCATAGTACCTCTTCAGGTAGAGCCCATTGCGGGGCTCACCCAAAGATATCCCATCGTAGTCATCTAGTTTGTAGGATCCTTTTTCCAGAACACGTTTCACTATGTATGGTCCATGACACATGGACTTGAACTTACCTGCCCCCAGCTTATCGTGCCTTTGGTCGTATGTGAGGACCAAACCACCTTCATTAAAGACATGGGGTTCGATCGACCTGTAGTATTGTGCTTTGATGCGCTTCTTATGTGCCTCGCTGGAAAGAGTAGCATCGCGGTGGGTCTCGTCCAGTTTTTTTAGGTAAAGGAAACGTTCTTCCTCGGTAGTGGTGTTCGGAAGAAGTTCGACTGCGAGTTTGAGTGATGGAATCTCGCACTCTATTGGTAGGACTGCCTCCAATTCGTAAACTAACTGAAATGGTGTGAATCCGGTAGCAGTCTTAACAGTGGTCCGATATGCCCATAGTGCAGAAAAGAGCATGTTGTGCCAGTTAGACTTATGCGTACCCACCATGCATTCAATCATGGTTTTCAAGACCTTGTTGATGGCCTCTACTTGTCCATTGGACTGTGGATAGTAAGGGGTTGAGTTTTCATGACGAAAACCCAATCTGGCACTCAATTCATCAACCATGTGGTTTTGGAAGTGAGATCCATGGTCAATGACTATGGCTTGTGGAACTCCGAACTATGAGATAACATGATTAAACATGAAGAGTGCGGCGGTTTTGCCATTGTTAGTGTCTGTAGGCATAGCCTCGGCCCACTTTGTAAAGTAATCCACTCCTACTATGACGTAACCATGCCCCCCGACCGAGGTAGGCTTACAATGCATGAAGTCAATGCCCCATTTTGCAAAGGGGACAACGGCAATAACTGGGTGTAACAGGGCTGGATGGGTGCGCTTTTTCGTTTGAAAATGTTGACATGGGGGACATTTTTTAACGACCTCAATACAATCTTTGAAGATAAATGGCCAATAATATCCCGCACGTAGTATCTTCTAGGTTGTATCCATCCCTTAGAGATGATTGCCAAAAGCCCCAGCGTGACAGTCATTCAAGACATGTTCAGCCTCCTCATGTGTCAGACAGCGTTGAAGAACATAATCAATGCATCGATGGTACAAGGTATCACTGATGATCATGTAATACTTTGCGTGGTAGCGTATTCGACGACGATCGTCATGAGACAGTTGGGGGTTGAAACGTTGGGTTTGAAGATATAAGGTAATATCTCCATAGCCGGGGTCAGACATGCTGATGTGGAAAAATGATTCGTCCGAAAGAGAATCATTGGGCTCAGATCCTACATCAACATGGGGAAGATCACAAATGAGATCGGCGAACACCAAAAACTTCTTAGACTTGGCTTTCTTGAATAGGAGGTCGAACTCCTGAAGTATCACGATCCAACGTGAATACTTGCCCTCAAGTACTTGACATGTTAAAACATGGTACATGGGGTTCGAGTCGGTGATGATGGTGGTGGTGCGGAGCAAGATGTAGTGATGGAACTTTTGGATGGCAATGACTGCCACGAGAGCGAGCTTCTCGACATGCGAATAACACGTTTCAGAGTCAATAAGACCCTTAGGTAGTAGATCACATGCTCCTAGGCGTTGTTGTCTTCCTGTACCAAGACCATGGCGATCGTGGTGGAAAAAGCAGCAAGATAAAGGATATAATCCTTGTAGTAATTGGGCGATTGGAGCACATGGGCATGTGTGATGGCATGTTTCAGACTATCGAAGGAGTGTTGCGCTTGATTGTCCCAAATGAACGGGACATCCTTGAGTAGTCTCATATAACCCTGCGTCTTTTGCGCGAAATTACAGACAAAACGCCATAGGTAAGTTGCCTTCCCTTGCAAACTTTGAAGTTCCGTAATGTCGGTGGGAGGTGGGAGAGCGACGATGGCTTCCACCTTCAAGGGATCGATGCAAATCCCAACCTTCGAGACGATAAAATCGAGGCGACGTCCAAACTCGACGCAGAACATACACTTGTGAGGGTTCAGGCAGATGTTATACCGCCTGCATCTGAGGAAAACGATCGTCAGATGATTGATGTGGAAGTCACGCTGCAACGAATGAGCGGGGAGATCGTCGAGATAAGGTTCCACAAAGTCCTTCACGTCATGAAAAGCGTACGACATGGCCCGCTGGAATGTGGCACCGACATTTTTGGGACCTGTTATCACACCATAGTAGCAGCGCTACTATTCTTGCTTGGCAGATATCTGCACTTTTCAGAGCTTGGATTATTCAGAGGTTGGCTATGATGAGTTTATATTTTGAGATCACTCATGATCAGAGCAGTGTATTTTATCAGACTTATGCTAGACCTTGTGCCAAGGCTGACCCTTGAGAGTTCAGATTTGATGACCGATGTGACCCTTTATTCCATACAATTTCAGTTCAGTGCCTAGTGATGTTATTGCAGCAGTGTTTTGGATGGTTTATGATGATTATTGTTATGATGTGATATGACCTATGGACTTCTGATCATTGAATATGGATTATTATCTTGTTGCTTTAGTCATGTTCATAGCATTAGCTTGGTATATGATTCATGATGTGCCAAACTTTGTAAAATGAAAATGAATTATCTTGATGATATTATAAATTATAAAATGGACATACTACTTGCACATTTAGGTTGCTTGACAAAACTCATTGGTTTAATACCCTCCTTGCATAGATATGGTCTTTCTTGACATTATTTGTATGCTAGCTTAGGCACCACATTCAGTTGACTCCGTCCATCCATGGCCTTCCCAATTTGGCTTTCACCTTTGACTTGTCTTTCTTGACTCTTTGATACTGAGGACTTCCCTATTACTACTTCTGTGTTGGATCGCATCCATGTTTGTTTAGTGTCTCGGCTCTGAGTTGGTGACAGAACTTGCCTTTGGTGAGTTGGATTCTAGGCCTAAATCATTCTGGTCGGTTGTCCCGATGTTTGGCACTGGTCGAAGTCCCCTTAGTCACTTGAGATGTTGTTGGCTAAAACTGAAAGCTCATGTACTACTTGGAAATCTTTATAAATTCGCCCATGGAAACTGTAAACTATAGAATGTGTTTTTAAACACACGTGAGTAAAGGGAAAGAGCAATGAACTGCTAAAAAATACTCCTCGAAGAGTATAAGAAAGGTCCAAAAAAGCAAAAGTTACTCAAAAGTTATATCTATTATTGCTGACCTTATATATCTATAAACATGCCCTGGATGCAAGCTACAATTAGTTGTGCTTCTCAGCATATCTGAAATCCGAAGGGTTATGTAGGCCAAAAAGGCCATGAAATTGAAATGAATGATCCTAATGAACCTGGATCAACTTGATGTAGACATGAAGCCTAAATTGAATAAGCACTCTCTAACAACTTATCCATTTGTGAGGCACAGCCCTTCCCCGTGTTATTTGTCTAGCACAGAGTGTAGCTTCCCCCTCTCCCAATCCAAAGCGTCTTTTAGTTAAGTTTAGGCAAGTCATCCCCTTTGCCCAGCCTGGTTCCTAGCCTTCATCCTTAGCTAGCAATTAGACCATGTCCAATGGGTGAGTCTGTCATTTAAGCTATTGTGTAAGTAACTATAAATAACAATGGAATATGCAAACATGATAAATGCCACTGAATGATGTTTATACATTAAGTTAAGCTGTGAGTATGATTAGAGGAACATGTCTTAGTCTATTGATATGATTTATCCTTGGTTGTATATTTACCTAGTCAAACCTAGTTTGACTATGGTCATTCTTGGGATCTGTGATGATGTGGGCCATATATGCTTATGGATGATGATGGATGGTCCCACATACTCTTATTGATGATACCGTATGGTGGACATATGATTCAGATGATGATTGATGCAGTTCAACAGGTTTTATTATTATTCCAGATCATCAGATTATGCACTGTCCGGATATGGTGGACCCTATTGTTGACCCGTCAGGTCAACCCATGGTGTATGAGTACACATTCCTAGTAGGTTTGGGTATTCTGGATCCAATGAGACACTTATCATTCAATTCCGGGCACTTCTGACAGTGATAGATGCAGTTATCCACTTGTTGACCAGATTTGGAGTTGTTTTCCCATTCTGTCAAGCAGGAGCCATGAGAGGCCAGTTCACCTAGGGAGCTGTATGAGGAGGGGGTGGTCCAGCCACTTGATATTACCATTATACCCCCCTTTTGGAGAGGCTGGTGGGCTCAATTTGACAGCGCATGCAGCCTAGGTGGCAATTTCAGCAGCTTCACATTACCGAGGCAGATTAAAAATGGAATAAAAGGGTCACTGAGGAATTCGATTTGGGAAATTGACGCAAGGTTTTGGCACTTGGTCTTCACAGAGGTATTCCAGGGTAAACCCCCCATCTTCTCACCAGTTTTCATCAATCAATGGGGTCCACAGAGGCCACAGGAGGCCTTTTGCTGCATGTCTCTCATAGATTTTGAGGACAGGATTTTATCATTTGTATTATTTTGAATATTTTATTTTATATTATTGTGCCATGGGGATCTGGCAAGGATTGATGCCTCCTATCCCCACCATGAGATTTATGAGTCATGTCCATTTTATATGAGGTGGACCCATGTGTTTTAGCTAGTGTTACAAAAACCATACCGGTTTATGCAAACCTGGCCGGTTAGACCGGTTCCGGCACCTTTCCGGTCCGGACCGGCCTCTTGAACTGTTTTAGGCCGGTTTTGTCCTAAACCGGCCGGTTCAGTCACCAAACCGGTCAAAACCGGACAGTTCAGTCCTGAACCGGTTATGCAGATGAAACCGGTTTTACAGAAAAAATTAAAAAATAAAAAATAAAAAAGGGAAGTGGGTTCAAGTACAACGATTTTACCCCTTTAAATGATGCATACATACAACAATCTTGGGTTCAAATAGTGTTTACACAATATTTAAGTCAAATTTAACTTACCCTTTACTCGAATCTTCACAATTGACACTCAATAGCATGAGGTTACAACTTACAACACTCTAGGGCATACTTTAATCGCTATTTGAAGTTAGCTTTGTGACTGCTCCTTTATGCATATATTTTAAGACTTTTAACCCACATAAGTGCACCTAAGTCTGTGTTTTCAATGGTAACCATCAATTGCATAGTAGTGATTACACAAAGTTCCTTGACTGCGCCTTCCTTTGTTTGAATGATGACCAGCGTCAGTCATGAGTTTAATCATTATATTCAAACCATTGTTTTAATTCACTTGAACCACAAGTTTCACACCACCTTATAATTCCAATGATCATCAATAACATTGTGCATGCTTTAAATATGATGATACTTTTCATATTTTGCGTATAATGGTTTGAATTCACATGGATGCACATGAATATATATATAATTTTTCAAAATTTGAATATTTTATGTATTTTTGGTGGATTGGTTTTATGATCCATTTTTTTTTCCGGTTTTGGTCCAGTTCCGGTCCACAGGGTCGTCCGGTTCGACCACCGGCTCGGTTTTTGTAACATTGGTTTTAGCTCCCTCTAGAGGATGACGTCACCCTCACTTAGTCACTTATAGCTATGACGTCACCACTATTTTGAAGTGATCCATGTGATATTTTATGTTGGCTCATCTTAGCCATTGATTATGTTGTGATATCTTTTAATCTCAACCACTCATTTCATAAAGTGGTTTTGAGATCTAGGGCTTTGGTCTTTATTATCCTATATAAGGAGGAGACCCCCTCATTGTAAAATTTATCTAGAGATTTTTGGCTCTTGGCTATTGGAATAAAAATACTTTCTTCGGCATCTTGGATCTTGGAGTTGGAATGCTTGTGGTGATTGTAAATGCTTCTTCCTTTGCACTGATAGACATTGGTGGCCATCTTGATTTTAACTTCAACTAACATTGTTTTGTAGGCAAAGAAGACGTTTTGGAGAAGTGCGAATTGGTGGGGAGGCCTACCCTTCAAGCTTCAAGAGGACGTTTTGGTTGACAGGGAGTTGTTTTTTCTTTGTACCAACAATTCATGTTTCTCATCTCTTTGTTTGCATCTCTTTCCATTCTTGATTGATTGATTGATCTTTATGTCCTTGATTGATAGGAATAGGGAAATCGATTTGATTGAAGGAGCAAAAATATTGGCAAGAAGGGCTCATCCAAGTTTGGCATTTGATCTTTGTGGGAATTAATCCTCGTCAAAAGCCTCTTCCATCTTCATCTTCCAGGTATGTTCCAAGAGGTATGAAATTCTTTTATCTTATCCATCTATTCTCTTATATCTAAAAACCCTCATTTTTCACTTTTTTCTAGATCTACTTGGATCTAGCTTGTCTTTGGGAATAATAAAAAGAACACCTCTATAGCATCCACATCAATTCGAATCTATAGTTTGGTGGCAATTGGGCTTTATTTGATACATTTTCCAAGGAACTTAGCCTTCCTTGGGTGACGTCGCACTCCTTGGTTGGGTGAGTTTTGTTAGTTCCAACACTTGGGTAGGTGAGATCCCACTTGATTTGCACTCCTCTCACTTGACAAACCTACCCCTAGTACTTCACTTCTTTGATTTTTTCCTTGTGGGCCCCATTCCTCATTTTGAGGGTTGTGTCCCACTTGGGTCATTGGGTGATGCACTTTCAACTTTAGAGCTATGGAGATCTAGCCTACTTTGGGGCATGCCATTAAAAACACACCTTGATAATTGCCTTAACCATCCCGATCTACAATTTGGCATACTTTGGAATCCATTTACCCCTTCATTTCAAGGAACTAGTCTCCTTGGGTCAATTCGCACTCCTTGGGGATTGTGCCATTTGCTAGATCCCATATGTCGATGTGTCCAAATCTACCTTGGATCCATAGATCCACATCATTTAACACCCCTTAGTGCCATTCCACCCCTAACTTCACCTTGTGGGTCCCATTTGGGTCATTTCCATACTTTAAGGAAGTGGGTCCCACTTGTGTATTTCATGGTACTAGATCTATCTCTTTGATCTCCCTAGGTGGCCTAACTCATACATTGGTTGAAACACTTATCACATCTTAATCCTCTTCAACCATACTTAAACTCTTGGGCTCACCTAAACTTGCATTGGTTTCCGTAACTGAACTTTCACATCCCCCTAGGAACCATTGCTTTGGCTAATCTTTTGTCGATTGGCTATAGGGTCTCCCCCTTGATCTTGTCTTGTCTAGATATAAAGCAAAGAGTGCCTCGGTTGTCATGACTCCCAGATTGTATTGGGAATCGTGGCATCTCTTGGGTCACCTCTTTAGTTGTCCATCTCCTCTACCATCCCGGATGCGATACCTTTAGGGACAACTACAAGTTGTGTGATAACAAGACCAAAAGGGAGCTTGCGATAAGCAAACATGCTCCAAGGGCAGATGAAAGTTGTCTTATGTTGATCAGCCGGGTGGATCTCAATCTGGTTGTAACCGGAAAAGCCATCCATGAACGAGAAGATGACAATTCTGGCACAATTGTCTATGATCTGGTCGATGAAGGGAGTGGGATAGTTGTCCTTGGGACAAGCTTTGTTCAAATCCCAATAATCAACACAGACACGAATGGTGCCCTGCTTCTTAGCTACAAGGACGACATTTGAGACCCATTCTATTAATGGAACAGGGTAGATAAAACCGGCCTTCAAGAGCTTTTCAATTTCTACCTTAATTGCCGCAGTTTTTCGAGGGTGTACCGGTCGTAGCTTTTGCCGAACTGGTTTGGCATCGGGATAGGTTTGAATCTCGTGCGAAACTATAGTGGGGTCTATCCCAGGCATTTCCTCGTAGGTCTAAGAAAATACGTCTCGAAATTCCTTGAACAAGGCTGTGAAAGTAACAATCTCTTCAGGGGAACACTTTTGTCCTAAACAAATGTGTTCCACTACACCAGGAGTAATCGATATGTCTACCGGGATGGTGGCTTCAGTGTTTGCCAAGTTGCCCTCGGAGTTCGTATGACACGTGAGTATCGGGGACTGGGGTTCAGGGTAGAGATTCGGTGAGAAAATAGTGGTGATGCTATTCTCCACAGTATCCAATGGGGGAAAGAAAGACGATCGATGATGGAGGCCTTCCCACGGAGGGTCATCCCCACTCATAATCTCCATAATGGACTCGTCAGAATGAAAAGTCCGGAGCAAAGGATCGTGTAGGGACGATGTCCACTGTAGAGAACAGGATGTAGAGGCCACAGCTAAGTAGCCCTCTAGTCCTGACTGGATAGCCTCGTAAGTGAGTTCAGTGGGTGAAATAGGCATGGTATCTCCAATCAGGTGCATAGTGGCTTCGTCGGGTATGATCCATGGATCCTTGGAGTTGGGAAGGGAGGATATCATGTTCACCGTGGCAACATGATTAGGGGGATCCGAGGTTGGAAAAATACCCATAAGAGATGAATCTTTTATGAGGCCTACCCCCACGCTCTCATATGGTTGCGAAGATTGCCCGAGTAACGGGACATTATCGTCGGGATGAGTGGCGGTGTCCAGTGTACAGAAGTCTAGTTGGTCGGCAGTGGCAATTCGTCCTTGGTGGGGAAATTGCACAATGCGGAAGACAGATTATGCGACCGCAGCCATGGCATAAAACCAATTACAACCAAGTAAAAGATTATAATCTAAAGGGGCGGCGACCACTTCCACGTTAATGGTTGCGGTCTTACCCCCCAACTCTACTGCCAAGGCTTGTAACAGCCCATGGGGTTGGAAACCACGATCGTCGAATGCTTTTAAGGTGGTGGGAGAACGGTTTAACTCGAGAGAGCCAATAGCTCTCCAACACGAAATCGACATGACCAAGGTAGAGGCACCTTCGTCCAAGACGGTACGATGGATTGTCTTCCCAGCAACGTTTGTATCAACTTGAAATGCAAGTTGGTGGGAGAGCCTTGGTTTAAAATACTCGAGATGAAACATATTGGTGGTAGAGGAATCCAGATCAACCGCGCCGATGGCAGCGAGAAGAGTCTTGCGCTGATTGGGACAATTCTGCAATACTTCTAGCGTCGACATAGCACAAGGAGCTTGTGCCAAGTCCTCCACAATATTGTAGTTTTGAGCTGTCCGAGCATTGGGATTGAAAACGGCTTTTCAAATCGTGCTCTTGGGCGGACACAACACAACTCTAAAGAAGGCTTCTCAATTGTGAGAGAAGCGTGTGGTACGATGACGTCGGGAATAGAAGTGGAAGCTTTTGCAATATTACTTCCAATGGGTTCCTTCTGAGGGACCGAGTCGTACGAGCGTGAACGTGTGTTCAAGTTAACCATCTCACTACGCATCATGAGAACATGTGCGATGGAGGATGCCTCTCCGTGGGAAGGAGAGGTTTGGGTGATCAATTGTTGGTTCTGAGTGGGGAAGGGATCGTTGAGAACTGTGGTATTAGAGTTTCCCTTGAGAAAATTCTGCACTTCGTCTCGGTGAGGACATTCCTTGGAGAAATGGTCACCACCGCACAGTAAAAAAGGATACTTCAACTTCCTCTTCTGTTTGCTGTCTTCAAGGGTGGGCTTGGGTTCCTGCTGATTGGAAGATTTCTTAGGTTTTCCCTTGTTTTTCTTCTTACCACTGGACTTCTGAGACGAAGTTGATTGAACAAAATTCACCTCTTCGGTGGAAGCAGGAGTGGGTGACTTGGTGGTGCTGTTGCCAGCTTGTGGTGGGGGTGGAGAAGAACCCTGGGGGTTCGACGATCAACCAGTTTGAGTAGAAGGCTGGGAGGTAAGGGAACTGTTATCACCAATCTTGTAGTTGCCCCTACAGGTGGATCCAAAGTGGATGGTAGAGGGGATAGGAAACTAAAGTGGTGAACCAAGAGGGCCTTGGTTCCCAAAAGGATGGTTGTCACGCCAACCAAGGCACTCTTCAGTTTAGCTATCAAAGCCATGATAGCAAGGGGGAGACCCAGACCTACTCCCGATAGGAGAGATCAACCCAATCACCAGATCAAATCAATCTAATGAGGTACGTAAGGTGACAGGTATGGAACCCTAGGAATAAGGAATTAAGACCACTGTGGAGGCTTGGGAAAGGTGTAATATGACAATGAAATATAACACACAGTGATTCAATGATTAGGTATGATTCCAGGATTCAAAGCTAGTTTCAAATGGTCAAAATCAACTGCCTTGGGAAACATGACCCTTAAAACAAGGAAAGTGTCCCAAATCAGGGATCTGATAGTTAGGGCTTTCTAGCTATGCTTGATGAAAGGATATGAAAGTTTCAAGGTGTTTCAAGCAACAAGACACAGATCAAGCCACAAGATAACTCAACAATCTAAGAAAGTCGTCTTGACTTGGGGAAGATTAGTGCCTTGGGAATTGGGCCAAATGGAGTCAGATGCCCACCAAATTGTAGATCTGGAATGTTGAGGTGTTGAGGTAGGTGGATCTTGAAAATTAAGGTCATCCAATGGCTAGATCTCAGTAGATCTGAGATTGAAATGTGCCACAAAGTGACCCAAGTGGGGCTCAACCCTCAAAATGAGGAATGGGGTCCACAAGGTCAAAATCACTGAAGTGACACACTAGGGGTAGGTTATCAATTATGGAGATCAAGGATCAAGTGGGATCTCACCTACCTAGGTGCTAGATCCTTGCAAACTATCCCCTCCTAGGAAGTGCGACCTCCCTTGGAGAAACTGTTTTGCCTTGGGAAAGGGGTCAGATGAAGGCCAAATCACACAAAACTACATATCCGAATTGTCGTGGATACTGTAGAGGTGGGTTTTAAATTTTATACCCAAACATCAAGTGGATCTTACTAGAGCTAAGAAAATGTAAAATGAGGGTTTTATCAATGAAGTAGCTATGTCAATGGATTGGAGCCAAGACAAGAAGAAAAAACCTGTGGATCTTACCTGGATAACCTTGTAGATGCCTTGATGATGATGACCTATGCAAACCCGATCAATTTGGAGCGATTTGAGGTAGTTTCTATGAAGTCGAATTTTCCAAGGAAGCCAATGCGCCCTCTCTCCTGCACAATAAATGTGAACAATATCAAATTTACTGCGAACAAGAGATAAGACTAATGCCACAAGAGAAATAACAGAAAGATAGCATAGATCACAATGATACTAATGATAACCCCCTGATACAAGCGAATGCCAAGTGGAGCGAGTTGAAGAAGCCTTGCAAAAACGCCCAAGTGAAGTCGCCCTCCTGTTGACAAGACAAAAGTTTCCAAAAAAGATAGATCTTAACCCAAATGCTAGGATGCAATAGACTTTCCAATCACCATCTAAGAACACCAGATACAAAGAAGACCACAATAATTTCCACAAGAAAGTTTTTCTATATCAAGATTCCAAGAGCCAAAGACCCCTTTACAATGAGAAGCTCTCTCCTTTAAATAGATTGGAGAGAGGCCACAATCCTAACCAATTTTTGAATGAGTGGCTAAGATTAAAAGATCAAAATATCTAATCAATGGTTGAGATGAGCTCAACAATACAATACATGGATCAATAATAAAATATAACAATAAGTGGACAAACTCACCCTAGAAGAGGGGATCCCACCAAATCATGATGGCAAAATAATAGATCTAGCTTATGGTGGGTCCAAGGGGTAATTTTAGACACCCTTGGTCAATCCCCATAGCACAATATCAATAAAATAATCATCAAAGTACCAAATCGTGCCTCTATGGACAAATCGTGAGCCTTGGGAGGCTCCAAAAATCATCAGAAAGTGCCATAAGTGATGGATGTGGGTCCCGATGAAGCTGAAATTGCTGGAGAAGGCGTGGAAGGCATCCCACTCATCATCACTGATCATCCCATGCCATAACATTGCCTCAGTAGCCCAAATCGAATTCCTTTGTAGCCATTTTTACCATTTCTGGACTACCCTAGGAAGTGTGAAACTGCCCAAACTGCTACCTGGAGTGCCTGGCTCCAAAAATAAAAATCACCAAACTGTCTGGGAGGGGGGTAATGTGGTAATAACAAGTGGTTGGACCACCCCCTCCAAAAATAGTGCTCTAGGTGAACCAATCATACCTCTGCTCTGCTCTGCCAGGGCTTCCGACAAGCCAAAACTGCACTAGGATAGCCAAATGAGGCTCAATCATCGCTGTAACTGCCCGGAATTGAAAACAGACTGTCTCATTGGACTTAGAAGGTCCAAATCCATCTAATATGTGTACTCATGCACCATATAAACCTCTGCATGGTCCAAAATAAATACTCATCATATCCGGCAGACCAAATAATAATAATCTGTAAAAGTGTTGAAAAGCACAAATCATCATCATAAGCCTGAAACCACTGCATAAGCCCACCATGGTGACCTATACCAGACCATATATCATCTATCGGTAACATCTGAGGTCTGCCACCTCATGTCCTGTGGTTGACTTTTGGTCAAACTGAGGTTTGACGAAGTCAACATGACCAAAATATGACTCAAACTGTCATCAAGCTGCTGCAAGGTGTCAAAGGTTAAAACATGCTTTACAATCCATTCACATAGCAATTATAACAAGTAGCAATCATTACTGGCGATCTAAATCCAAATATAATATGTCATTAATTATTATTTATTACTCAGACAAGACTTTCAAGGTCATACTCACTTCATAGTTGTGATCAGTTTGCTAGTGAAGGGTTAAGGCTAAAAATAACATGGCTAGGTTAAAGGATGACTTACTGACTTAACAGTATGACACTTTAGAAATGGAAAAGGGAATACACACCATAGCATATAGTGGACAAGCAACAACACAGGGAATGGCGGTGTCTTACAAATGGATAAGTTGTTCAAAGAGTGTTTATTCACCTTACACTGATGCGCACAATCCATAATACAAATGAGGCCAACAATCTTTTTAATATAGAGTTTAAGTTCTATTGCTTTTTGGGCCTAGAGTTTCCATAGTCTTTGATCTATGTGTGTTTATAAACACATTGCATAGATTTACATTTAATTTAGGCTTTTTTGCTGCAGGTGTGTTTTTAAGGCACTTGTTTACCTGAGCACTTCTAGGTGTGTCACAGACAGCTTGTTTACCTAGGTATTTACATTTCACAATAGATATAGCATTTGATATTTTCATAGCCATTTTCGTTTGGCTTTATTTCATTCATACAAGATACAACATTTGATTTCCATACTTTGTATTCATGGCAGCACTAAAAGTTTCAAGTTTAGCCAAAAACATCTTTAGTGACTGGGGGGAATAAGCCAACTCACCATAGGTAAGTTTTGTCACCAACTTAGAGCCGAGACACAATAAAGAGGGAAGCTTATCCAATATAGAGGCTATAGTTGGGGAAGGTCCTCCATGCCACTAGTCAAGTAGTAAGTCAAGGTAATGAACAAATTGGGTAAGTCATGGATGGATGAAGACAGTGAATAATGAAACCAACACTGGCAACCCAAAGTATGGCGGGAATGATCACCTCTATTCTCCCCAAGGAAGGTAAAACCAATGAGTATAGGCCAATAACTTCTAAGTCTGAGTAGGGACAAATATATATATATATATATAAGTATTTCAACCAGGTCCACATATCTATATGATTGCCAGATCATGATACTAAATGCTAAGACATGCTAAGAAAATGGAAATAAAAGCAACATAACCACAACACCACAATATACCTGCTGAGTCATATACTTGAATGCTCATCATCTGAACCATCATCTGACCTCTGAAACTGTTGCTGTAACTCTGGGCACTACTGACTGCTCTGTACAAATGGCTAAATAGCTACATCGGTCATCTCTCTGAGTGTCCTGAGACTCAGTCATGGCATGGGGAATAAAACTATTGTCCAAAATCTGATAGTGATCCATAATAGATGCTCATCTCAGCATCTCAATGTAAGGGAACTAGCTGAATAGTGTACTGGAATCGGAAAAATAATGTATGGTAGCCCGGCTACTATATGTGTGATAACAGGAACCAATGATGCCATCGGCTTGAGGTCCCTTTGGTGGTTTCGCAGAGTCATAAGTAGGGCGGGGTGCATCAGGAACAATTTCATACAACGTGCTAGATTGAGCATAGACCGAGTCTAAGTAATGGGTACGGGCAATAGCTTGTTCCTCAGTGACAGCCCCTCCCATGGCCACGTCTCGAGCTACGACAGGTAAGAGAGACTTTGTGAACCAGTCAGCTAAGAGTTGGTCGGGAATATGAGGCTTAATGAGACGTCATCTCCTTCGCCACTCATGGATATGATCTAAGATATGAGTGGCAATATTTTGACGGAGCAAGGTCAGTAAGTCCGTACTAGCCTCATAGCGAATGGGTAACTGGAAATGGGTCAAAAATGACATAGCAAGAGAGCGGAAATCTGGAAAAGAGTGGGGTGGTAACTCAATATACCACTTGGCAGTTGGGCTAGTGAGAGTCCGTTGGAATAACCTAAGACGGATCGAGTCATACATCAAGGAGTTGGATGAACACCATAAATGGTATGTCATCACATGGTCTTTTGGATCCTCACCAGGTTTGCCATCAAATTTGGGAATATCTGATGGTAGTTTCACTGCAATTGGTGGCCAATTGTATCCGTGGAAGATGGGGTCAATAGTTAGGCGAGACAGGTAAGGTAGGTCCAACGTAGCCAGGAAAGGCAATTATTGATTTGGTTGTGGGTACTGATAGTACTGATATGGCATGTATGGACCAGTGGGACCTTGTAATGACTGGTTGTAGGGTGTTCCCGAAGGGAACTGGCCATAAGGGGGTATGCTGCCTGGACCATATGTAGGTCCGCCACCATAATAAGGTGGTTCGTTGCCATAAGGTGGGGGTCCGCCGCCACCTCCAGGGGGTGGAGGTCCACCGCCACCACCGGGGGGGTGGAGGTCCACCGCCACCGTCGGGAGGGGGTGGGGGTCCACCGCCACCGTCGGGAGGGGGTGGTCCTCCACCGCCTCCGCCAGGAGGGGGTGGTGCACCACCGCCTCCACCGGAAGGGTGTGGTCCTCCTCTACCACCTCCACCATAATAAGGTGGTCCTCCACCGCCTCCTCCGGAATAGGGTGGTCTACCATAAGGTGGGGGTCCGCCGCCACTCGGGGGGGTAGTCCTTCATCTTCGCCGGAAGGGGGAGGGCCTCCGGCTCGGCCACCAGGAGGGGGTGGGCCATTATTTCCAAAATGAGATGGGCCTCCGCCAGAAGGTAGAGGTCCGCCTCCTCCTGAATTTAATGGGGGGCCTGTTATCACACCATAGTAGCAGGGCTATTATTCTTGCTTAGCAGATATCTGCACATTCCAGAGCTTCCATTGTTCAGAGCTTGGCTATGATGATTGTATAATTTGAGATCACTCATGATCAGAGCAGTGTATTATTCAGACTTATGTTAGACCTTGTGTCAAGGCTGAGCCTTGAGAGTTCAGATTTGATGACCGATGTGACCCTTTATCCCATGCAGTTTCCGTTCAGTGCCTAGAGATGTATTGTAGCAATGTTTTTAGATGATATATGATGATTATTCTTGTGATAATGTTGTATGACTCATGGATATTTTATCACTGACTATGGATTATTATCTTGTTGATTTAGTCATGTTCACAGCATCTACTTGGTATATTATTCCTGATGTGGCAAACTATTTAAAATAAACATTTACTTGCACATTTAGGTTGTTTAACAAAACTCACTGGTTTACCACCTTACATAGATATGGTCTTTCCTGACACCAGTTGTCTGCTAGTTTAGGCTCCATATTCACTTGACTCCATCCATACATGACTTTCCTTATTTGACTGTAAACCCTGACCTGTCTCATTTGACTTTCTGATACTGAAGACTTCCCCATTTTTCTACCTCTTTGTTTGGACCGCATCCCTGTATGTTTAGTGTCTCGACTCTAAGTTGGTGACAAAACTTGCCTTTGGTGAGTTGGATTGTAGGCCTAAATCATTCTGGCTGGTTGTCCCGATGTTTGGCATTGGCTCGAACTCCCCCTAGTCACTTGAGATGTTGTTGGCTAAAACTGAAAGCTCATGTTCTACTTATGGAAACTTATAAATTCTCCCATGGAAACTAAAAAGGGCAAGAGCAATGAACAGCTAAAAATACTCCTCGAAGAGTATAAGAAAGTTCCAAAAAGCAATGGTTCTTAAAAGCTATATCTAAACAATTGTTGACCTTATATGTATATGAAAACATGCCCTGGATGCAATCTGCAACTAGTTGTGCTTATCAGCACACCGGAGATCCGAAGGGTTATGTAGGCCAAAAAGGCCATGAAATGAAATTGAATGATCCTAATGAACTTGGATCAACTTGATGTAGACATGATGCCTAAGTTGAATAAGCACTCTCTAAACAACTTATCCATTTGTGAGGCACAGCCATCCCCCGTGTTATTTTGTCCAGCACAGAGTTTGTAGCTTCCCCCTTATCCCAGTCCAAAGTATTTTTGAGTTAAGTTAGACAAGTCAACCCCTTGGCCCAACCTTGTTCCTAGCCTTCATCCTTCAATAGCAGTTTGACCATGTCCAATGGGTGAGTTTTTCATTTGAACTATTGTGCAAGTAATTTTATATAACAAAGGAATATGCTAACTTGATTAATGCCACTGAATGGATGTTATACTTTGAGCTTGGCTGTGAGAATGATTAGAGAAGCATGTCTTAGTCTACTGATGTGATTTATCCTTGGTTGTATATTATTGGGATTCGTGATCATGTGGGCCATATATATATACCTACTGATGATGATTGATGGTCCCACAGACTTGATGATGATGTCATATGATGGACATATGGTTCAGATGATGATTGATGCAGTTCCACAGGTCTTATTATTATTTCAGATCATTAGATTATGCACTGTCCATATATGGTGGACCCTATAGTTGGCCCATTAGGGCAACCCATGGTGTATGAGTACACATTCCTAGTGGATTTGGGTCTTCTGGATCCAATGAGACACTTATCTTTCAGTTCCGGGCACTTCTGACAGTGATTGATGCAGTTTCACACTTATTGACCAGATTTGGCGCTGATTTCCCAGCCTGAGCAGCAGGGGCCAGGAGAGGCCAGTTCACCTAGGGCGCTGTATGAGGAGGGGGTGGTCCAGCCACTTGTTTTTACCATTTACCCCCCCCTTCTGGAGAGCCTGGTGGGCTCAGTTGGACAACGCAGATGCCCTAGGAGGCAGTTTTGGCACTTTCACAGTTACCGAGGCAGTTAAAAAATGGGATAAAGTGGTCACTGAGGAATTCGATTTGGGCAATTGAGGAAAGGTTTTGGCACTTGGTTTTCACAGAGGTCTTCCAGGGTGATCCCACTATCTTCCAGCCAGTTTTCACCATGTGGGTAGGCCCACAACGATCACAGGAGGTCTTTTGCTGCTTGCCTGTCACAGATTTTGAGGACAAATTTGGTTATTTATATTTATTTTGGACATATTTTATTATTTTATTGTGCCTTGGGGATGAGCTAGTAAGGATTGATGCCTCCTAGCCCCACCATGTTCTCTTTATGTCATGTCCTAGTCATTATGAGGTGGATTTTGGTACTTTTACCCCCTCTAGTGGATGGCATCACCCTCCATGATTATTTTTAGACTATGATGTCATCACTTTATGAGTGATCCATGTGTTATGTTATTATGGTTCATCTTAGCCATTGATTGTATGATGAGATCTTTTAATCTCAACCACTCATTTCATGTAGTATTGTAAAGTGGTATAGGGTTTTGGTCTTTATTATCCTATATAAGGAGGAGACCCCCTATTGTATAGCTCACCTTTGGAGCTCTGGAATATTGGAATAGAACACTTCTTTGTGGAGCATATCTCTCTTGTCTTGTGGATTCTCTTGCATCTTGAGTATACAGTATCTCTTCTATGTATCATTGTGGATTTTGGTGCTTCTACTAGTTTTCTTGCAGCAAAGTCGAATTGGTGGAGAGGAGGGCGATTTCTTGAGGGTTATTGTTGGACGGATCCACATATTCTCTCTTGGGTTGATCTTGTGACAGGGAGTATCATTATTGTATCTTCGTGACATAGTTGATGCTTTCTATTACATCTTTCTATCATTTTCATAATCATCTTACTTGACTTGTTTCTTTCATCTTGTCTTGTAGGAGGAGGAAGATTTGGCTATCTTGGAGGAGGACGTTTTGGTTGGAGCTCTTGGATCTCACTCTTGAATATAAACATAGGAGAATGCTATCAATTTGCAAGGTGGCCACAAGCAATTGAGGTAAGATCTACAAGGTATGTGCCTCTTTCCATCCATTCTCTCTTCATTGGTCACAAACACTAATTAATCAAAACCCCAATTTTGGTTTTTCTTAGATCTACTTAGATCTAGCCTTGCTTTTGAAAAGATCTTAAGAACCCACCTCTATAGCATCCACCCCTAGTTGGATCTATAGTTTGGTGGTGATTGGGTTAAAATTAACACACTTTTCAAGGCAATATAGCCCTCTTGAACCAGTAATTAATGACATTATATATGTGGATTTAGATCGCCAGTAATGATTACTTTGTGTTATAATTGTTATTTGAATAAGTTGTAGAGCATGCATTAACCTTTGACACTTTGCAGCAGCTTCTGATGATAGTCTGAGTTATATTTGGTCATGTTGACTTGGTCAAACCTAGTTTGACCAAGGTCAACCTTAGGACATAAGATTGTTGGACATTGTGATGATACGGATAGATGATATATGGTCTATGTACATGTACATAATGGTTCTATGCATCAGATACAGGTTTATGATGATGATTCATGGTTTTCAGCATTATTTGATCATTTACAGATTATTATTATTTCACCTGTTCCGGTATATTGGATGTATTATATGATCATGCAGAGATCCATATGGTGTATGAGTACACATCTTGGATAGATTTGGACCTTCTGAGTCCAATGAGATAGTCTATTTTCAGTTCCGGGCAGTTACAGTGATGATTGAGCCTCAATAGGCTATCCTAGTGCAGTTTTGGTCTGTCGGAGACCCTGTCAAAACAGAGATGGATTTTATCTAGTTGACCTAGGGCGCTGTGCTTGGAGGGGGTGGTCCAGCCACTTGTTTTTACCATATTACCTCCCTCCCGGGCACACTGGTGCCATCACCTTGACAACGCAGGCACTCTAGGAGGCAGTTTTGGGCAGTTACACGCTTCCCAAGGCATTTCAGGATTGGTAGAAATGGCTATAGAGGAATTCGATTTGGGCTACTGAGGCAAAGTTTTGGCATGGGATGATTAGTGATGATGAGTGGGATGTCTTCCACACCTTCTCCAGCAGTTTCCGCTTCATCAGGACCCACATCCATCACTTATGGCATTTTTTGATGATTTCTGAGGCCTCTTAAGGCCCACGATTTGTCCATAGAGGCACGATTTGGTACTTTGATGACTATTTTATTATTATTGTGCTATGTGAATTGACCAAGGGTGTCTAAAATTACCCCTTGGACCCACCATAAGCTTATTATTATATTTTTTCATCATGATTTAGTGGGATCCCCTCTCCTAGGGCGATTTTGTCTACTTATGGTTATATTTTATTAGTGATCCATGTATTTTATTGTTGAGCTCATCTCAACCATTGATTAGACATTTTGATCTTTTAATCTTAGCCACGAATTCAAAAAGTGGTTAGGGTTTTGGTGCCTCTCCTTCCTATTTAAAGGAGAGAGCTTCTCATTGTAAAGGGTCTTTGGCTCTTGGATTCTTGATATAGAAAAATTCTCTTGTGGAAATTCTTGTGGTCTCCTTTGCATCTGGTGTTCTTAGATGGTGATATGAAAGTCTATTGCATCCTAGCATTTGGGTATTTGTGGTAAGATCTATATATGTTGGAAATCTTTGTCTTGTCTACAGGAGGGCGACTTCAACCTTGGGCGTTTTTGTAGGGCTTCCTCAACTCGCTTTGGATTGGCATTCGTTTGTAACAGGGGGTTATCATTAGTATCATTGTGATTTATGCTATCTTTCTGTTATTTCTCTTGCAGCATTAGTCTTTATCTCTTGATACAGTAAATCTGATATTGTTGACATTTATTGCGCAGGAGGGAGGGCGCATTGGTCTCCTTGGGAAAATCCCACTTCACAGAGATCTACTCCAAATTGCTTCAAATCGATCGGGTTTGCATAGATCATCATCATCAAGGCATCTACAAGGTTATCTAGCTAAGATCCACAGGTTTGTTTCTTTTATCTTGATTCTAATCCATTGGCACAAACATATAATTGATAAAACCCTAATTAATCAAAACCCTCATAGTTACATTTTCTCAGATCTACTAAGATCTAGTGGTTCCTGTTATCACACAACTTGTAGTTGCCCCTAGTGTTATCCCATCCGGGACGGTAGAGGAGATAGGCAACTAAAGAGGTGACCCAAGAGATGCCACGGTTCCCAATGCAAGGTGGGAGTCACGTCAGCCGAGGCACTCTTCGCTTTGGATCAAGGTGAAATAAGACCTAGGGGGAGACCCTATAACCAATCACAGACGATTGGACCCAAACAAAGGTTCCTAAGGATAAGTAAATGATGAGTTACGGAAACCAATGCAAGGTTGAGTGGGCCTAGAAGTTAAAATATGGTTGAAGGTGGTTTGAGAGATGGTTAGTGTTTCAACCAATGTATGATTTAGGCCACACAATAAGGTATAATGACAAGGTATAGTGCCATGTGCTACACAAGTGGGTCCTACTTTCTTGGGATATGTGAAATGGCTTAAAGTGGACCTACAAGGTGAAGTTAAGGGATGCAATTGGCATTAGAGGATAAGTAATGAGTAGATCTATGGATCTAAGTTGAATTTAGGAGTACCCATGTACCAGATCTAAGGTTTGACACAATTCCCAAGGAGTGCGACTTGCTTTGAGGAGAACTAGTGCCTTGTTGGATGGGGTAATGGAGTCAAAAGGTATGTCAAAGTGTAGATCGGGACACCTAGAGGTCAAGTCAAGTGGGCTAATTGAGATAGAATGGTTGGATCTTTGCTAGATCTAGGTTGTCATGAAATGACCCAAGTGGACCACAATCCCTTAAAACAAGGAATGCTACCCCCAAGGCAGATCGTCACAAAATGATACTCTAGACCTAGGTTTCAAGGTATGCCCGTTCCAAATCCACAAAAATCTCAACCACCCACGTCCTCAAAGTTGGAAAACTCACTCACCCAGGGGAGTGCGACCTTGCTCAAGGAGGGTTAAAAGATGGATAAGGTGGGCCAAATCAAGTTCAATGGCCACCAAACTGTAGATCCAAGTAGCTTATGCACCGATCTATGTGGATCTAGAAAATCAAGTCAATCCAAGGGTTAGATCTTACTAGATCTGAGTTTTAAGATGCCAAGTATTTCAAAAGGGGGTTTTAATCCCCTAAAATGTGGAATGATGCCCACAAGGTAGAAATCACCAAAGCAAAAGTATGGGGGTAGGTTATCAAGTGTGTAGATTGCAAATCAAGTGGGATCTCACCTACCCATGTGCTAGATCTAACCAAACAATCCTCTCCAAGGAAGTGCGATTTAGTTCAAGAGGGCTTTATTGCCTTGAAAAGTGTGTAAATTTTAACCCAATCACCACCAAACTATAGATCCCACTAGGGGTGGATGCTATAGAGGTGGGTTTTTAAAATATTTTCAAAATCAAGTCTAGATCTAAGTAGATCTACAAAAAACCAAAATGAGGATTTTGATCAATTAGGGTTTTTATGATCTAGAAACTATGGATGGTTCAAAGAAGAAGAAGATCATACCTTTGGAGCATACCTGGATGAAGAGATGAATGCTAGTTGAGATGAGGATTACTTTTGCCAAAGATCAAACAGAGAATTTTTGAAGCCCTCTTGCCAAATCGATTTTTCCAAGCCACATATGTGTCCCTCTAACCTGTCAAAACCAAGGAGCAAAGCATCAATCAGTTTAACATGTTGAAGGTAGATACAAGCAAGAAAGAGATAAGCATAGAATAGTTGGTGCAAAGACAAAACCACTCCCTGTTTAACCCAAAACGTCCTCCTCCAAGCTTAAAGGGCAAGCCTCCCCACCAATTCGCACTTGCTGAAGAAGTCTTCTCCATCTGTAAAAAGATATGGCAAATATGCAAGATAGCTACAATAGATCCTCCAGTGCAATGGACAAAAGCATTTACAATCAAAACAACCAACATCCACTCCAACCCAAGCATGCACTCCAAAAGATAGAAATTTTATTCCAAGAGCCAAGAGCCAAAAATCTCTAGATGATTTTACAATGAGAGGCTCCCTCCTTAAATATGATGGGGAGAGAGTATAATCCTAACCACTTTTTACATGAGTGGCTAAGATTAAAGATCAAAAGATCTAATCAACGGCTAATAATGAATCATAACAATACATCACATGGATCACCCAATATAATGATGACGTCCTAACTAAATGGTACAAAGGGAGGATGATGTCATCCACTAGAGCGGTAAAAGTACAAAAATCCACCTCATAATGACTAGGACATGACAAGATAAGCACATGGTGGGGCTAGGAGGCATCAATCCTTACTAGCTCATCCCCAAGGAACAATAAAATAATAAAATATGTCCAAGATAATATAAATGATCAAATCTGTCCTCAAAATCTGTGATAGACAAGCAGTAAAAGACCTCCTGTGATCGATGTGGGCCTACCCACATGGTGAAAACTGGCTGCAAGATAGTGGGATAACCCTGAAAGACCTCTGTGAAAACCAAATGCCAAAACCTTGCCTCAATTTCCCAAATCGAATTCCTCAGTGACCACTTTATCCCATTTTTTAACTGCCTCGGTAACTGTGAAAGTGCCAAAACTACCTCCCAGGGCATCTGCGCTGTCCAACTGAGCCCACCAGGCTCTCCAGAAGGGGGGGTAAATGGAAAAAACAAGTGGCTGGACCACCCCCTCCTCATACAACGCCCTAGGTGAACTGGCCTCTCATGGCCCCTGCTGCTCAGGCTGGGAAATCAGCCCCAAATCTGGTCAACAAGTGTAAAACTGCATCAATCATTGTTAGAAGTGCCCGGAACTGAAAGATAAGTGTCTCATTGGATCCAGAAGACCCAAATCCACTAGAAATTTGTACTCATACACCATGGGTTTCCCTATTGGGCCAGCTGTAGGGTCCACCATATATGGACAATGCATAATCTGCTGATCTGAAGTAATGAATAAATCTGCTAAACTGCATCAATCATCATCTGCATCATATTTCCATCATATGATATCATCATCAAGTATGTGGGACCATCAATCATCATCAATAGGTATATATACATGGCCCACATCATCACGGATCCCAATAATATACAACCAAGGATAAATCACATCAGTAGACTAAGACATGCTTCTCTAATCATTCTCACAGCCAAGCTCAAAGTATAACATCCATTCAGTGGCATTAATCAAGTTAGAATATTCCTTTGTTATATAAAATTACTTGCACAATAGTTCAACTGACAAACTCACCCATTGGACATGGTCAAACTGCTAGTGAAGGATGAAGGCTAGGAACAAGGTTGGGCCAAGGGGTTGACTTGTCTAACTTAACTCAAAAATACTTTGGACTGGGAGGAGGGGAAAAGCTACAAACTCTGTGTTGGACAAAATAACACGGGGGATGGCTGTGCCTCACAAATGGATAAGTTGTTCAGAGAGTGCTTATTCAACTTAGGCATCATGTCTACATCAAGTTGATCCAGGTTCATTAAAATCATTCAATTTCATTTCATGGCCTTTTTGGCCTACATAACCCTTCGGATCTCAGGTGTGTTGATGATAAGCACAACTAGTTTCAGCTTGCATCCAGGGCATGTTTTCAAATACATATAAGGTCAGCAATTCTTTAGATATAGCTTTTAAGAACCATTGCTTTTTGGGACCATTCTTATACTCTTCGAGGAGTATTTTTAGTTGTTCATCGCTCTTGCCCTTTTTAGTTTCCATGGGCGAATTTATAAGTTTCCATAAGTAGAACATGAGCTTTCAGTTTTAGCCAACAACATCTCAAGTGACTAGGGGGAGTTCGAGCCAATGCCAAACATCGGGACAACCGACCAGAATGATTTAGGCCTACAATCCAACTCACCAAAGGCAAATTTTGTCACCAACTTAGAGCCGAGACAGTGAATATACAAGGATGCGGTCCAAACACAGAGGTAGAAAAATGGGGAAGCCCTCAGTATCAGAAAGTCAAATGAGACAGGTCAAGGTTTAAAGTCAAATAGGAAAGTCATGTATGGATGGGGTCAAGTGAATATGGAGCCTACACTAGCAAACAATTGGTGTCAGGAAAGACCATATCTATGTAAGGTGGAAAACCAGTGGGTTTTGTTAAATGACCTAAATGTGCAAGCAATTGTTCATTTTATGATTTATAGCTCATTTTAAACAGTTTGCCACATCAGGAATAATATACCAAGCAGATGCTGTGAACATGACTAAATCAACAAGATAATAATCCACAGTCAATGATAAAATATCCATAGATCATACAACATCGTCATAGTAATAAACATCATATACCATCTGAAAGACTGCTGCAATACATCTCTAAGCACTGAACTGAAACTGTATGGGATAAAGGGTCACATCAGTCATCAAATCTGAACTCTCAAGGCTCAGCCTTGACACAAGGTCTAACATAAGTCTGAATAGTACACTGCTCTGATCATGAGTGATCACGAAATATACAATCATCATAGCCATGCTCTGAATAATGGAAGCTCTGGAATGTGCAGATATCTGCTAAACAAGAATAGTAGCCCTGCTACTATGGTGTGATAACAGTTCCTTGGGTGAGATATTTAAAACCCACCTCTATAGTATCCACGGCATCCCGGATCTATAGTTTGGTGAGGATTGGCCTCCATTTGACCATCTTCCCAAGCCAACTTAGCTTCTCCAAGCAAGGGCGCACTTCTTGGTGAGGGTGAGTTGACCTAGATCTAGTACATGGGTAGTTGAGATTTCACTTGATTCATGATCTACACATCCTAAAACCTACCCCTGGACTGTTACTTTGGCAATTTCTACCTTGTGGGCCCTATTCCACATTTTAAGGGATTTAATCCCCATTTTTGGACCACTTGGTATCTTCAAACTTAGATCTAGTAGGATCTAACCCTTGGATTTCCTTGAATTTCTAGATCCATATTACCAATTGCTTAAACTCCTTGGATCTAAAATTTGGATGTCATTGGACTTGTCTTGATCCCATTTACCCCACCTTTTACCCTCCTTGGGCAAAGTCGCACTTCCTTGGGAGATTGAGTTGGTCCACTTCTAGGACATGGGTACATGAGATTTTGGTGGATTTGGAACAAGCATAATTTAAAACCTAGGTCTAGTAGGTCTCTTTGTGAAATCTTGCCTTGGGGATAGCATTCCTTGTTTTAAGGGATTGTGGTCCACTTAGGTCACATCATGAATTACTTGATCTAAACACATCCATCCATCAAAACCTTAATAGCCCACTTTCCTTATGCCATAGGGGTCATTAACCATAAGTTAATATCTTCTTGACTCCATTCATCCCAATTCCCAAGGCACTGATCTCTCTCCAAGTCAATTCGACTTTCCTAGATTGTTGGATTAACTTGTGGTTTGACCCTTGTTTGGTGGACTGAACCTTGTGATATTGTCATATCTCATGATCAAGCTTGTCACACGTACTAGTTAGCCCCAATTCAATCCTTAAACGACCCTTCATTGGACACAGTTCTCAAGGCAGTGGATTTTCTCACATTGAACTAGTACTTTAATCCTGGATCTTATTTTCAAATACTATAAGTCACTCTCACACTCAATAGTGAAACAAAGCCATACTCATTGAACCCCTCACTTGTCTTGTGACTTCATCTTTAGGTCTAGGATACACCATACACCTTCAATACTTCACTTATACTTAACTTTGATTTGGTGTCTTGGTTTTATCTCTCCTGTCGGGAGTAGGTCTCGGTCTCCCCCTTTGTTGTCTGGGCTAGATAACCTAAAGTGAAGGTTGCCTCGATTGGCGTGACAACCATCTATTGGAGGTCGAGGTGATCGTGGTTGCACCTTTTGAGTTGCCCTTCCCTATTGCCATCCATTAATGGATACATCCATAGGGGTAACTACAGTTTAGGTGGTAACATTTTGGCGTCGTTGCCGGGGAGGGCATAGGCTTACCTTGGTTCAATATAGTAGTCATTACTCATCTCTCCTGCATTCTAAATGACATATATCTTGGTAGAAGAATTTAAAGACTACCTGGCAACTCCAAACTATGGCTCCGCTGAGGAGCGAGCTCATTTACATCCTTAAATCTAGAATTAAGCTAGATCTTATCATTATCCAGAACCCATGGGGTGCACCACTTTGTATCTAGGTTCTTGAATTTAAAAAAAAATAAAAATATATTAAAAAAAAAATATATATATATATATATATAATAAAAAATTTGGCCATCCATGGTTGCTTCTGAGCGACCTAGGACTTTTGTTCGTTTGAAAGTTTTTGACTTCTCTGAAATTTATGGGGCGCCTCATCTAATGCCATACAATTTTAATCAAAGATTACCTCGTTTCAATGGAAGCGATGGTATTTCAATTATAAATCATTTGTATGGTCTCTGGCATTATATGGATAGTTTAGGAACAACCGAGGAGGACGTTTTAATGAAGGCTCTTGGTTTGTCTCTAGAGGGAAATGCTCGGGTGTGGTTTGATCATCTAACACCGGGATCCATCACTGGGTATGATATGTTCCAACAATTGTTAGTAAGTCAATGGAAAGAAACAATTCATGAATCTATGGAAGGGCAATCAGATGATGATTATCTTAATGAAAATCAACTTGATGAAGATGATCAATATATTGAAAATGAATTAACTGACGATTGTTTTTATCAAAGTGACTCCTCTTCTCCTGAGCTAATTGAGTCTCACGATGAGGTAATGTATGACACTGAGCAATTTTCAATTCCTCAAGATTATTTCCTTAATATTGATATAAGAGGAGAACTTATGAGAGTATTGTCATCATTACTTGAAGAAGTCTCAGATGAAGAAGGTGATACAAATGATTTCCATCAAGAAGCATCCATGGTTGAGTCTTCCATTAGTGAGTCTTTTGAAAATATTTTTGATCCTTGTGTAATTAACGATTTGTCTGATCATGACATTGAGGAAGAAGAAAGTAGGGACAAAAACCAAGTTTCTTTAGAAACCAATGATCATCATGTTTTTAGAGATCAATTTTATGAAAATGATCGAATGGTTGTTAATCAGTTTGTTGATGCGATTCCTGATAAATTGTCATCATATGAATTTAGTGATAAATCAATTGAAGAGAAATCTCATGATGAGGATGGGTTGGTGAATCAAACTAATCAAGAATTTTCCTTCAACAAATCCTCAAACCAATATCTTAATGTTTATGGGAAGCTTGGAAATAATCCTTCACTTAACTCATCCAATGTTCATAATTTTCCCAATTCAATTTTTAATCAGGATTGTCTTGTTCAATTGTTGGGGTTGGGTGCTCGCAATAAGTTCTGTCCTTTTTATCAAAAATTTGGGTCAATAAATTTTCAATCCACCCCCCCATCCCAATTTTCTAAGCCTTCTTTGAATTTGTGGTCTGGTAAATCTTTGAATGTTGAAATGTTCAAACCAGAGTCTAAATATTGTCGCATAAATGGAGATACAGTGTTTTATTCTCCCTTTCAGTTATCTTTAACAAATAACATTCTTAAATCTTCTTGGTGGCTGGAAGGGGTATATAAAGATCAATTTCATCGTTTCTCCATCCTTAAACAACAAGTGGGGCTAATCTCAATCTTAATTTTATTTCACAATTTATCCCTACTTGGTTTGTGCATCATTCCTGGAGCTCTCAGAATTGAATATCCTGGTCAGGTAGATGAGGAAAGTAATTTGAAACAAGGGGAGTTAAATTTGTTATCACATCTTTTCCCTCCATACATTTTGAATAATAACTAGCACAAATTTTATGATCCAATTAATATTCTGATGGAGGATGTTTACATTAATCAAGCTCCCCCTTTGCATGTTTTTATCTTGCACCATTCCAATGCTTTCTCAAATTTCGAACAAGTCAGGAATGTATTGATTGTTATTTCACTAAGCTTTAACCTAATCCTGATTTTTTCTGTTAAAAAACATAAAGGAAGAATCATTAGTCAAATTGATGAATGGTTGCACTGGATCTATGATTTTACCTAGCATTTGTGCTAACTGGTTAGATTAGAGTAGGTAGGAAACCAAATAAGCCTACTTGGGCAGTAGCTAGTTTTTCATCCATTGAGTCTGGCACCTTTTTGATTATCTTTTCCTAAGCTCCTTTGTAAGCTCCTAGTTTAACTGAGTACCTGTCATTTTCTTTTCCCTGCACAATAAATTTAAAACTTTGCAAGTTATGTTAGTAATTTAATTTACTTTTTGCATTTATATTTCTGTCATAGAATAGATTTTATTTCAGTTGGATTTTATATTTTTTCCCATACATGCTGCATGAGGTATTTTGATGTTTGTGAATACAGAAATAAGTGCAAATAAATAGCTGGAAGCAAAACGGTAGAGTGCTGGATCCAGAGTTACAGTAGCAGAGTTCGAGGACCAGAGATTCAGAGGTTCTCAAGCGCTCTTTTCAGCAGAGCACTTGTCCCAGCCGGAGCCAGATGTTATCACATATATAGTAGCCGGGCTACCATACATTTTTTGTCAGATTCCAGTACACTATTCAGCCAGTTCCCTTACATTGAGATGCTTAGATGAGCATCTATTGTGGATTACTATCATATTTTGGATAGCAATTTTAGTCCCCATGCCATGACTGAGTCTCAGGACACTCAGAGAGATGACCGATGTAGCCACTATACCATTGGTACAGAGCAGTCAGTAGTGCCCAGAGTTACAGTAGCAGTTTCAGAGGACAGATGATGGTTCAGATGATAAGCATTCAGGTATATGACTTAGCAGGTATATAATGGTGTTATGGTTATATTGCTTTTATATTCATTCTTATGGCATGTCTTAGCATTTAGTGTCATGATCTGGCGATCATATAGATATATGGACCTGGTTGATCTTATTATATATATTCTATTGTCCTTACTCAGACTTAGAAGTTCATTATTCATACTCATTGGTTTTACCCTCCTTAGGGAGAATAGCGGTGATCATTCCACCTGTTATCACATATATAGTAGCCGAGCTACCATACATTATTTTTCTGATTCCAGTACACTATTCAGCCAGTTCCCTTACATTGAGATGCTGAGATGAGCATCTATATTGGATCACTATCAGATTTTGGACAGCAGTATGTATTCCCCATGCCATGACTGAGTCTCAGGACACTCAGAGAGATCACCGATGTGGCCATTATACCAGTTGTACAGAGCAGTCAGTAGTGCCCAGAGTTACAGCAGCAGTTTCAGAGGACAGATGATGGTACAGGTGATGAGCATTTAGGTATATGACTCAGCAGGTATATCATTGTGTTATGGTTATATTGCTTTTATATTTATTCTTATAGCATGTCTTAGCACCTAGTGTCATGATCTGGCGATCATATAGATATGTGGACCTAGTTGATCATATTATATATATTATATTGTCCCTACTCAAACTTAGAAGTTCACTATTCATACTCATTGGTTTTACCCTCCTTAGGGAGAATAGAGGTGATCATTCCAGCATACCTTGGCTTGCTAGTGTTGGCTCCATTATTCATTGTCTTCATCCATCCATTTCCTACCTTTTAGTTTATCACCCTGACTTACTACTTGACTAGTGGCATGGAGGACTTTTCCCCACTTTACTCTCTGTATTGGATGAGCTTCCCTGTTTACTGTGTCTAGGCTCTAAGTTGGTGACAAAACTTACCTTTGGTGAGTTGGATTGTAGGCCTAAATCATTCTGGTCGGTTGTCCTGATGTTTGGCATTGGCTCGAACTCCCCCTAGTCACTTGAGATGTTGTTGGCTAAAACTGAAAGCTCATGTACTATTTATGGAAACTGATAAATTCGCCCATGGAAACTAAAAAGGGAAAGAGCGATGAACTGCTAAAAAATACTCCTCGAAGAGTATAAGAAAGGTCCAAAAAGCAATGATTCTTAAGAGCTATATCTAAACAATTGCGGACCTTATATATGTATGAAAAACATGCCCTGGATGCAAGCTGCAACTAGTTGTGCTTATGAGCACACCTGAGATCCGAAGGGTTATGTAAGCCAAAAAGGCCATGAAATGAAATTGAATGATCCTACTGAACCTGGATCAACTTGATGTAGACATGATGCCTAAGTTGAATAAGCACTCTCTAAACAACTTATCCATTTGTGAGACATCGCCATTCCCTATGTTGTTTCTCATTCAGTATATACTATGGTGTGTATTCCCTTTCCCATTGCCAAAGTGTCACAAAGTTAAGTCGGTCAAGTCATCCCTTAGCCTAGCCAGTTATTTTAGCCTTCACCCTTCACTAGCAAATTGATCACAGCTATGAAGTGAGTATGATCTTGAAAGTCTAGTCTGAGTACTAATAATAACTAATGACATTATATATTTGGATTTAGATCGCCAGTAATGATTACTATGTGTTATAATTGTTATTTGAATAAGTTGTAGAGCATGCATTAACCTTTGACACTTTGCAGCAGCTTTCGATGATGGTCTGAGTTATATTTGGTCATGTTGATTTGGTCAAAACTAGTTTGACCAAGGTCACCCATAGGACATGAGAGGGTTGGACCTTGTGATGATATGGATAGATGATATATGGTCTATGTACATGTACATGATGATTCTATGCAGCAGCTACAGGGTTATGATGATGATTCATGGTTTACAGCATTATTTGATCATTTACAGATTATTATTATTTGACCTGTTCCGGTATATTGGATATATATTTTGATCATGCAGATATTCATATGGTGTATGAGTACACATCTAGGATAGATTTGGACGTTCTGAGTCCAATGAGATAGTTTGTTTTCAGTTCCGGGCACTTACAGTGATGATTGAGCCTCAATAGGCTATCCCAGTGCAGTTTTGGTCTGTCGAAGACCCTGTCAGAGCAGATGTGATTTTTATCCGGTTGACCTAGGGCGCTGTGCTTGGAGGGGGTGGTCCAGACACTTGTTTTTACCATATTACCCCCCTCCTGGACACTCTGGTGCCCTCCCCTTGACAGCGCAGGCACTCCAGGAGGCAGTTTGGGGCAATTTCACGCTTCCCGAGGCATTTCAGGATTGGTAGAAATGGCTATTGAGGAGTTCTATTTGGGATACTGAGGCAATGTCTTGGCATGGGATGATCAGTGATGATGGGTTGATGCCTTCCACACCTCCTCCAGCAGTTTCAGCTTCATCGGGGCCCGCATCCATCACTTATGGCATTTTCTGATGATTTATGAGGTCTTTTGAGGCCTATGATTTGACCATAGAGGCATGATTTGGTATATTGATGACTATTTTATTATTATTGTGCTATGGGGATTGACCAAGGGTGGTTAAAATTACCCCTTGGACCCACCATAAGCTTCCTATTATATTTTGTAATCATGATTTGGTGGGATTCCTCTCTTCTAGGGCGATTTTGTCCACTTATATTATACTTTATTAGTGATCCATGTATTTTATTGTTGAGCTCATCTCAACCATTGATTAGACATTTGCATCTTTTAATCTTAGCCACTCTTTCAAAAAGTGGTTAGGATTTTGATGCCTCTCCTTCCTATTTAGAGGAGAGAGCTTCTCATTGTAAAGGGACTCGTGGCTCTGGATTATTGGAATAGAAAATTATTATTGCATCTATCTCCAGTGTTGTGGTGAATGTTTTTGGTGTTCGTTCGTTGGTTCTTCCTTTGCACTGAGTTATTGGAGATCTTGTTTGCCATATCTTTTGTACCACGTTTTTTGCATCTACAGGTGGAGGCCGATTTGCTTTGAGGAGGAAGTATTGGTAGGGGAAGACTCTCCCTACTTTTTCTTTGGATCTCTTCATTGGTAAGAGGGAGTATTACTGTCCCAGGACCTTCTATTTTATGTTATCATTGCATTTTACTTGTATTTCCTCCATACTTGACCTCTCTGATTGAAATCGATTTTCCTTGGATTGACAGGTAGAGGAGGGCGCACTTGTGGGCTAGGGCATCAATTTGGCAAGCAAAATCAACAATCTCTCATTTGATCTCTGCGGGAATCTTCCTCAACACCAAAGCATCTCTCTTCATCACTCGGGTATGATCTCAAGGTAAGTTCTATCTCCATGATCTATCCACTTGCCTAAAACATTTAAAACCCTAATTAATCAAAAACCCCATTTTTACATTTTTTTAGATCTACTAATATCTAGTGGCTTCTTGGGCAAGAAATTTAAAACCCACCTCTATAGTATCCACGGCATCCCGGATCTATAGTTTGGTGAGGATTGGCTTCCATTTGACCCTCTTCCCAAGGCATTTAGCCTCTCCAAGCAAGGGTGCACTTCCTAGTTTGGTGGGTTGACCTAGATCTAGTATGTGGGTAGTTGAGATCCCGCTTGATTCATGATCTACACATCCAATAACCTACCCCCAGATTGTCACTTTTTTTATTTCTACCTTGTGGGCCCTATTCCACATTTTAAGGGATTTAATCCCCATTTTGGACCACTTGGTATCTTCAAACTCAGATCTAGTAAGATCTAGCCATTGGATTGCCTTGAAATTGTAGATCCATACTCTCACTTGCTTAAACCACTTGGATCTAAAGTTTGGATGCCATTGGCCTTGTCTTGACCCCACTTATCCCACTTTTAGGCCTCCTTGGGTAAAGTCTCACCACCTTGGAGAAGTGAGTTGTCCCACTTCTAGGACGTGGGTACTTGAGATTTCAGTGGATTTGGAACGGGAGTAATTCAAATCCTAGGTCTAGTAGGTCACCTTGTCAAATCTTGCATTGGGGATAGGATTCCTTGTTTTAAGGGATTGTGGTCCACTTAGGTCAAACCTAGATCTAGACCTATTCATTCATCAAGACTTTAATTGCCCACTTGTCTCATGAAATAGGAGTCCTTAACCACAAGTTAACTTTACTTTGACTCCATTATCCCAATTCCCAAGGCACTGGTCTCTCTCCAAGTCAATTCAACTTTCCTAGATTGTTGGATTAACTTGTGTTTTGACCCTTGTGTGGTGAACTAAACCCTTTGATGTCATCATGTATCATGATAAAGCTTGTCACTTGTACTAGTTAGCCCCAATTCAACCCCTAAACTACCCTGCATTGGACACGATTCCCAACGCAGTGGATTTTCTCCCATTGACTAGTACTTTAATCATGGATCCTATTTCAAATATCATAAGTCACTCTCACATCAACAATAAACCAAATCCATACTCATTGAACACCTCACTTATCTTGTGACTTCATCCTAAGGTCTAGGATAAACCATACACCTTACTTCACTTAGAATTAACTTGATTTGGTGTCTTGGTTTTGATCTCTGTTGTCAGGAGTAGATCGGGTCTCCCCCTTTGTTGTCTAGGCGAGATAACATAAAGTGAAGGTTGCCTCGACTGGCGTGACAACCTGTAATGTCCCTTCTTAGGAATTTTATTAAAATTGCAATTTTTCACTTTTTTCCCTAGTTTGACCTTTTGACTAGTTTGGATCTTTAGGTCCCAAATTTGCCCCAAATGATCCCAAATATTCTGAGAAGGTATATGAATGATATTAGAACATAAATATGTGTTTCAGGGATGCCTTTGGACCTTTAAAATACTTCTGCAAATCCTCTTTCAATTCTGATCAATGTAGGTAACTTTACTTGTGATTTCCCTTTGACTAATATTGGTCTCTAGGTCTCAAATTGACTCCAAATGCCTTCAAATATTCAAGGAAGGTGTATGAATGATATTAGAACTTGAATATAATGTTTATGGATGACATATGGCCACCAAAATACCTCTGCAAACTCTCTTAAGGTTCTGGACCAATTATGCAATTTTACTAGTAATTTGGGGTTCAAATCCCCATGGGGTAAGTACTGAAAATGGCTTCCCAAATGCCTCGAAACCCACTCAAATTTATGAACAGAGGTATGTAATGTGTTAATTATTTTATTAAAGTCTCATATGCACCATTAATGGATTATTACAACTGTTCTCACCCTCTCCCATTCAACTGCAAAAATCCTCAATTCGACCCTTGGGGAAATGGCACTATTTCACCTCCCAATACAACTAAACTGAGTAAAAATGCTTCAAATGCTCAAGTACAGTACATGAAACTTGTAGAAGACATCCATGGCAGTATATTTATCACAAATATATCAGAGAATCATCCATTCATTCGAAATCATCATCAATACATTGGCTCACAACAAGGTAGTGGGGAAATGGCATTGTTCTTCCATTAAAAATGAGATTTATACATTTCTACTTGGAATTTCAACCTAAAACTTTTTGGAGATGAAGAACAGAGTATTTATTTCATATTACAAAAGAAATGGGGCATTAAAAGCTTCCCCAAAGAGTACAATAGCTCACCAAAAATGCCCTCCCTCAAGGATCAAGAATATGCCATCAAAACTGGAAATGGTTGAAGGAGTGAGCTACAATAGAAGAAACCATGAGATGCCCTGTATCTTACACCTGCAAATAAAGACTCCATTAAAGCTCCAAATGAAAGGTCTGAATGGCCTTTCCAATTACCAACTTGGATGGGAATCTTTCACCCTCGAAATTGGCTAAGGCAAGAAACTAGTCATCCACTAGCTCTCCCTCTTCACAAATGCAATTGCAAATTCTACAAATAATCAAAAGATATTCTCATACTTCATTTCTACATTTTATAATCAACATTAGCCTTCTAAGGGTCGAAATCCTCTCAATAGATTCAATAGATTTCCATTTAGGAAATATTCCACATTTGCCACTTGTCTCCTAGTTCCAACCTTCCATCTTCTCCCAAATTCGATTTTGAGTCTCTTTGGATTCTCCAACTCCCAAATTCGCCTTCCTTGAGCCTATTTTTGGGGTTGACATGTCATAGTGGTCAGATGTCAGAGGTCAGGTCTGCAATTTGTCATAGTTGTCATAGATGCTCCATCATTGGTGTCATAGGGGCTAGGGAGCCCAAGTGTCCACAAACTTCCACTTTGACTCTTTATCTTCCATGGAGGTTACCAATCCTTCCCAATTCGACCTAAGATGCTCAATGACATGTGTTATGACTTAACAACTCACCCAAGAGTGTTCACATTCCCATTAATTCGAATTTGCAAAAGAGAGATACCATGTATTATGAAAAATCAAGCTAGTGTGGGTCCCACATCCTCCATATGTCTCCAAAACCATTTGTCACCTAGGATTTCTTTTGAATTTCTTTATTCACTCTATTTATTAAATACTTGAACCCTTCTAATGTCTAAACATCATTTATTATCCCCATTATTCCAAATCCCAAAGCTTCCACCCCAAACCTAGGAAACTAGTAATTTTCCTCCTTGGCAATTATTTGACCTTTAGCATCAATTTGACAAACTCTAATGAATAGGGCCAATGTGATTAGGCCATTGTGACCCAATACCAAATTTGGGACATGACAAATCCTCCCTTCCCAATATTGCTTGTCCTTAAGCAATTTTAAACATGGGTGTTGAAGAACCTGCTTTCTGTATAATTTTTTGAAGTTGCCATTGAATTGCCCAACCTTGAGTCTTTGAATTTCCATGAAGATTTTAGAGAGGAACCACCATGCTTGCTGCTGCACTACTCTGATAAAAATCACTTTATTAAGTGGGGAAATCCATCTCCCATACTGCTTGTTTCCCCAAAAAATTTGAAACCAATGAGATAAAAATTATTCCAGGGTCCCATTGCTTGTATTGCACCCCAATAATTAAGAGTGCTCTCCAACCCACACCATTAGTTAAGAGGATTCCTGGATCCCATTTTCTTGTATGCATCCTTCCAAACATCATGAGTACCAAATATATATCATCAAAGTACATAACAACATAATGAAAATGTAAATCAAGGATATGCTTCATCAAAGAGTCATGAAAGTGCTTATACCTCCAAGCAAGTAGACCACCATTTTTCAAGTGCATACAAGCTTCAAGTGACCAATCAAATATGCTCCAATGACATAGGTGAGGATCCCATGTCCTATAATGCTGCTCCAAAAGGATGTGATATGCATCAAAATATTCAACCATGTATTCTTTCATCCAAGAAGTGAATGAAGAATCTCCACTAAAATCTGAACCAAATAATGAGCATAAAAAACAAGGAGACTTCAAATGACTCAAAGAAGTCTCACCCATACATCCCTGAATGTGAGAGTCATAAAGATATAACAAAGTATGTGTCTTGCAACAAAAATGTTCTCCAATCATAAATCTATTCACCCAAGTGTTGGATAAGGTTCCTCCAACATCAAATGAATCAAGTGTTTGAGCAAGAAAAACCATGAGTCTTCAAGTGACTCAAATGCATATCATAGGTGCATTCGTGTAGATGTGCATCATCATAAAGTAACAAAGGATGCTGCTGCAAATGTGAATAAGAATGTGCTCCAACCATGTCATCATAAAATTTAAATCTAGGAGTTCCATACTCCTCATGTGGCACCATCAAAAAGAACCCTTTCACCCATACCTCATTGAGACTAATGCTGCAAAACATGGAATTGTAGGATGTAGGATAATGAACTAACTTACCCAAATGATAAAAAAGTGCAAAAGTTTCATCATGGGAAGGATCCATATGGATAGTATCATGCAGCTCCTTCAAAAGTGTGAAACCTTTGTCATAGATTGGTTCCAATGTAGAGGATTCATGCTCTTCTTTAAAAATTGCATAACTTTCATCAAGAAACAATTCAAGTTCCTCTTCCACCACATCAAGTGTTTGGATATCTTCAAGTTCATCTTCAAACACATTAAGCACATTCAAATTTTCACATTTCTCATGATCCACCATGTCATGAGAATCCTCCAAACAATCTACCATTTGACAATCTAAAACATAGGAGGAAAAACAAGTATCTTGCAACTTTTCAAGAAGTTGCTCATTTTGAATTGTAAGCTTATGAATATCCTCATTATTCTTCAAGTATGCATCATGTAACAATTCATTAAGCTCAAACAAATGGTTTCTATCAAAAAGCAAAGACATGAAATTACCTTTGATGTGGTACATTGCTCTTTGAATCTTCTCCATGTCTTCAATGAAGGATGTTTCCTCCAATGAAGTAGCTCTCCAACAAGAATTTGACACCAATGCTTGAGTGTCATGGAGAATGCTGAGGGACTCTTGGATCTTCTTTTCATTCATCTTTAAGGACCCTTCAAGAAAATGAGGCTCTTGCAAATGAACCTCCTCATCTTCTTCATTTTTGTTTGGACCAACTTCATGAAGCTCAAGTGGTGATGGGGAAGTTGATCTTGGTTCTTCTTCAACTGCTACAAGGTCTTCATTATCATGCTTAATGGAACTTGGGCTTGCAGCAACACTTTCAAAAGTGAACTCTATGTCACCAACATAGAGGTGTGAGTACCCATCAGTAGGTACTCCTTCATAGTTTAAGCATCCATCAGTAGATGCTCTTTGGTTCATGTCTAAGCTAGAAGGTGTCTCGAAATGATCTTCCATATTTTCAATAGAATCTTTTTCATGCTTTTGTGATGTCTCTTCCTTTTGCTCCTTAAAACAAGCTGCTGCATTTTTCCCCTTGTTTTCCTTAGGATCAGTACATTTGGAATCTCTTCTTGAATAAATCTCAAAAACTCTCCTCAAGGAGGACATCATTTCATGCACACATATATGATACTCGCTCCAAGGGTTTTTACAAGAAGGGCATAAACCTTTCTTCACTAACTCCACATCTTCATTTTTGGGCCTATTTTCAAAAACATGTTCAGCATAGTACTCAAAAGACATGGCATTTTGTGTATTTTTGCTCGAAGCAAGATATTCTTGATATTTTTGATATTGTTGGGGCAAGGTTTTATATTTTTCTCTCCATCTTTGGAACTCGCTCATAGAATTATCCTTGGTTGGTGTGACACACTCATATTCATCAGATATAAAGTCATAAGAATAATCTTCATTTCTCTTGAAATTGTTATAAGTGTTGCATGATGGCACCTCTTCCTTGTACCATTCACATTCTGCTTCATATTGCTCATAAGCATCTGCATATTCCTCATAAGAATTGTACTCATAGGATTCATCATAATAGTAAGACATGGCTGCCAATTATTCTTGAATGTATGTACCTAATCCACAGGTGCAAGGACCATGCTCTGATACCACTGTAATGTCCCTTCTTAGGAATTTTATTAAAATTGCAATTTTTCACTTTTTTCCCTAGTTTGACCTTTGACTAGTTTGGATCTCTAGGTCCCAAATTTGCCCCAAATGATCCCAAATCTTCTGAGAAGGTATATGAATGATATTAGAACATAAATATGTGTTTCAGGGATGCCTTTGGACCTTTAAAATACTTCTGCAAATCCTCTTTCAATTCTGATCAATGTAGGTAACTTTACTAGTGATTTCCCTTTGACTAGTATTGGTCTCTAGGTCTCAAATTGACTCCAAATGCCTTCAAATATTCAAGGAAGGTGTATGAATGATATTAGAACTTGAATATGATGTTTATGGATGACATATGGCCACCAAAATACCTCTGCAAACTCTCTTAAGATTCTAGACCAATTAAGCAATATTACTAGTAATTTGGGGTTCAAATCCCCATGGGGTAAGTACCGAAAATGGCTTCCCAAATGCCTCCAAACCCACTCAAATTTATGAATAGAGGTATGTAATGTGTTAAGTATTTTATTAAAGTATCATATGCACCATTAATAGATTATTACAACTGTTCTCACCCTCTCCCATTCAACTGCAAAAATCCCCAATTCGACCCTTGGGGAAATGGCACTATTTCACCTCCCAATACAACTAAACTGAGTAAAAATGCTTCAAATGCTCAAGTACAGTACATGAAACTTGTAGAAGACATCCATGGCAGTATATTTATCACAAATATATCATAGAATCATCCATTCATTCAAAATCATCATCAATACATTGGCTCACAACAAGGTAGTGGGGAAATGGCATTGTTCCTTCATTAAAAATGAGATTTATACATTTCTACTTGGAATTTCGACCTGAAACTTTTTGGAGATGAAGAACAGAGTATTTATTTCATATTATAAAAGAAATGGGGCATTAAAAGCTTCCCCAAAGAGTACAATAGCTCACCAAAAACAACCTCCCTCAAGGATCAAGAATATGCCATCAAAACTGGAAATGGTTGAAGGAGTGAGCTGCAATAGAAGAAACCATGAGCTGCCCTGTATCTTACACCTGCAAATAAAGACTCCATTAAAGCTCCAAATGAAAAGTCTGAATGGCCTTTCCAATTACCAACTTGGATGGGAATCTTTCACAAGAAATTAGTCATCCACTAGCTCTCCCTCTTCACAAATGCAATTGCAAATTCTACAAATGATCAAAAGATATTCTCATACTTCATTTCTACATTTTATAACCAACATTAGCCTTCTAAGGGTCGAAATCCTCTCAATAGATTCAATAGATTTCCATTTAGGAAATATTCCACATTTGCCACTTGTCTCCTAGTTCCAACCTTCCATCTTCTCCCAAATTCGATTTTGAGTCTCTTTGGCTTCTCCAACTCCCAAATTCGCCTTCCTTGAGCCTATTTTTTGGGGCTGACATGTCATAGTGGTCAGATGTCAGAGGTCAAGTCTGCAATTTGTCATAGTTGTCATAGATGCTCCATCATTGGTGTCATAGGGGCTAGGGAATCTAGCCCAAGTGTCCACAAACTTCCACTTTGACTCTTTATCTTCCATGGAGGTTACCAATCCTCCCAATTCGACCTAAGATGCTCAATGACATGTGTTATGACTTAACAACTCACCCAAGAGTGTTCACATTCCCATTAATTCGAATTTGCAAAAGAGAGAGACCATGTATTATGAAAAATCAAGCTAGTGTGGGTCCCACATCCTCCATATGTCTCCAAAACCATTTGTCACCTAGGATTTCTCTTGAATTTCTTTATTCACTCTATGTATTAAATACTTGAACCCTTCTAATGTCTAAACATCATTTATTATCCCCATTATTCCAAATCCCAAAGCTTCCACCCCAAACCTAGGAAACTAGTAATTTTCCTCCTTGGCAATTATTTGACCTTTAGCATCAATTGACAAACTCTAATGAATAGGGCCAATGTGATTAGGCCATTGTGACCCCAATACCAAATTTGGGACATGACACAACCATATATTGGAGGTCAAGGTGATTGTGGTTGCACCTTTTGAGTTGCCCTTCCCTATTTCCGTCCATGAGTGGATACATCCATAGGGGTAACTACAGTTTAGGTAATAACACCACCATACCTTGGCTTGCAAGTGTTGGCACCATTATTCACTGTCTTCATCCATCCATTACCTACCTTTTAGTTTATCACCCTGACTTACTACTTAACTAGTGGCATGGAGGATTTTTCCCCCACTGTAGCCTCTGTATTGGATGAGCTTCCCTGTTTATTGTGTCTCGCTCTGAGTTGGTGACAAAACTTACCTATGGTGAGTTGGATTTCCATGTGAATTCCCCCTAGTCACTAAAGTTGTGTTGGGCTAAACCTAAAAATTTTAGTGTTGCCATAAAATACAAAATCTGGAAAATGAAATGTTATATCTTGTATGAAAAGCCCGTTCATGCAATGTGTTTTTTAAACACACATGAATGAAAGGCAAGCCAAATGAAAATGGCTATGAAATAAAATGTTATATCTTTTGTGAAATGTAAAATACCTAGGTAAACAAGCAGTATGTGACACACCTAGAAGTGCTCAGGTAAACAAGTGCCTTAAAAACACACCCTGCAGCAAAAAGCCTAAAATAAATGTAAATCTATGCAATGTGTTTATAAACACACATAGATCAAGGCTATGAAAATTTCATGCCCAAAAAGCAATGGAACTTAAATGCTATATCAAAACAATTGCTGGCCTCATTTGTAATATGGATTGTGCGCATCTGTTAAAGGTGAATAAACCCTCTTTGAACAACTCATCCATTTGTGAGACACCGCCATCCCCTGTGTTGTTGCTCATTCAGTATATACTGTGGTGTGTATTTCCTTTCCCATATCCAAAGTGGCACAATGTTAAGTCAGTCAAGTCATACCCTCAGCCTAGCCAGTTTATTTTAAGCCTTCAACCTTCACTAGCAAATTGATCACAACTATGAAGTGAGTATGGTCTTGAAAGTCTAGTCTGAGTTATAATAATAATTAATGACATTATATATGTGTGATTTAGATCGCCAGTAATGATTACTTTGTGTTATAATTGTTATTTGAATAAGTTGTAGAGCATGCATTAACCTTTGACACTTTGCAGCAGCTTCTGATGATAGTCTGAGTTATATTTTGGTCATGTTGACTTGGCCAAACCTAGTTTTGACCAAGGTCAACCTCAGGACATAAGATGGTTTGGACCTTGTGATGATACAGATAGATGATATATGGTCTATGTACATGTACATGATGGTTCTATGCATTAGATAAAGGGTTTATGATGATGATTCATGGTTTTCAGCAATGAGCATTATTTGATCATTTACATATTATTATTATTTCACCTGTTCTGTATATTGGTGATGTATTGTATGATCATATAGAGATCCATATGGTGTATGAGTACACATCTTGGATAGATTTGGACCTTCTAAGTCCAATGAGACAGGTCTATTTTCAGTTCCCGGGCAAGTAGTTACAGTGATGATTGAGCCTCAGTAGGCTATCCTATAGCAGTTTTGGTCTGTCGGAGACCCTATCAGAGCAGAGATGGATTTTATCTAGTTGACCTAGGGCGCTGTGCTTGGAGGGGGTGGGCCAGCCACTTTTTTTTACCATATTACCCCCCCTCCCGGGCACACTGGTGCCCTCACCTTGACAGCGCAGGCACTCCAGGAGGCAGTATTTGGGCAATTACAAACTTCCCGAGGCATTTCAGGATTGGTAGAAATGGCTATAGAGGAATTCGATTTGGGATACCGAGGAAAATTTTGGCATGGGATGATCAGTGAGTGATGATGAGTGGGAGTGTCTTACACACCTTCTCCAGCAGTTGCAGCTTCATCGGGACCCACATCCATCACTTAATGGCATTTTCTGATGATTTCTGAGTCCTCTTAAGGCCCACGATTTGTCCATAGAGGCACGATTTGGTACTTTGATGACTATATTATTATTGTGCTATGGGGATTGACCAAGGGTGTCTAAAAATTACCCCTTGGACCCACCATAAGCTTATTATTACTATTTTGTCCATCATGATTTAGTGGGATCCCCTCTCCTTAGGGCGATTTTGTCCACTTATGGTTATATTTTATTGGTGATCCATGTATTTTATTGTTGAGCTCAGCTCAACCATTGATTAGACATTTTGATCTTTTAATCTTAGGCCACTCATTCAAAAAGTGGTTAGGGTTTTGGTGCCTCTCCTTCCTATTTAAAGGAGAGAGCTTTTCATTGTAAAGGGTCTGTTATCAACCTAAGCTGTAGTTACCCCTATGGATGGATCCAGTGATGGATGGCAATAGGGAAGGGCAACTCAAAAGGTGCAACCACGATCACCTCGACCTCCAATATATATGGTTGTCTCGCCAGTCGAGGCAACCTTCACTTTATGTTATCTAGCCAAGACAACAAAGGGGGAGACCCCGATCTACTCCCGACAGGAGAGATCAAAACCAAAACACCAAATCAGGGTATTTCTAAGTAGAAGGTTAGGTGTATGGTTTATCCTAGACCTAAAGATGAAGTCACAAGCCAAGTGAGGGGTTCAATAGGTATAGCTTTGGTTCATGGTTGATGTAAGAGTGACTTATAATGTTTGAAGTGAGATCTAGGGCTATGGTACTAGTTCAATGTTGGAAAGTCCACTGCCTTGGGGAACCGTGTCCAGTGCAGGGTAGTTTAAGGGTTGTATTGGGGCTAACTAGTACAGGTGACAAGCTTGACCATGATTACATGACGGCTTCAAAGGTTTAGTTCACCATGCATAGGTCAAACCACAAGTCAATCCAACAATCTAGGAAAGTTGAATTAACTTGGAGAGAAACCAGTGCCTTGGGAATTGGGAAAGTGGAGTCAAAGTAGGGTTGACTTGTGGTTTAGGACTCCTTGTACTTGGGACAGGTGGGGCAATATAGGTTTTGATGGATGAATGTATCTAGATCTAGGTTTGACCCAAGTGGGACCACAATCCCTAAAAAACAAGGAATGCAATCCCCAAGGCAAGATTTGACAAAGTGATAGTCTAGACCTAGGTTTTGAATTATTCCGGTTCTAAATCTCCAAAAATCTCAAGTACCCACGTCCTAGAAGTGAGTCAACTCACTTCTCCAAGGTGGTGCGACTTTGCCCAAGGAGGCTAAAAAGTGGGGTTAGGTGGGTCAAGACAAGTCGGATGGCATCCAAACTTTTAGATCCCGGGGTAGGTTAGTCAAGTAGGAGTATGGATCTATAATTTCGTGGCAATCCAACGGCTAGATCTTAGTAGATCTGAGTTTGAGTGTTCCAAGTGGTCCAAAATGGGGATTAAATCCCTTAAAATTGTGGAATAGGGCCCACAAGGTGAATTTCAGGAAAGTAACAATCTGGGTGTATGTTATTTGATGTGTTAGATTATGGATCAAGCGGGATCTCAAACACCCACCACCTAGATCTAGGTCAACTTGCTCAAACTAGGAAGTGCGCTTTGCTTGGGAGGAGCTAAGTTGGCATGGGAGGTGGGTCAAACGGAAGCCAATCCTCACCAAACTATAGACTCCGGGATGCCGTGGATGGCTATAGAGGTGGGTTTTCAATATTATGCCCAACAACCCACTGGATCTAAGTAGATCTGAGAAAATGTAAAATGGGGGGTTTTAATTAATTAGGGGTTTTAAATGTTTTTGACAATTGGATAGATCAATGGAGATAGAACTTACCCTTGAGATCATACCTGAGTGATGTGGATGAGATGCCTTGATGTTGAGGAAGATTCCCCGCAGAGATCAAATGAGAGATTGTTGATTTGCTTGCTGAATTGATGCCCTAGCCCACAAGTGCGACCTCCTCTACCTGTCAAACCAAAGGAATAGCGATTCAATCAGTAAGATCAAGCATGGAGGAAATACAAGAGAAATGCAATAGTAACATGAAATAGAAGGTCCTGGGACAGTAATACTCCCTGTTACCAACGAAGAGCTCCAAAGAAGAAGTAGGGAGAGTCTTCCCCTACAATACCTCCTCCCTCCAAGCAAATCGGCCTCCACCTGTAGATGCAAAATCGTTGGTACAAAGATATGGCAAACAAAATCTCCAATAACTCAGTGCAAAGGAAGAACAACGAACGAACACTAAAAACATTCACACCAACACTGGAGATAGATGCAATAATAATTTTCTATTCCAATAATCCAGAGCCAAAAGTCCCTTTACAATGAGAGGCTCTCTCCTTTAAATAGGAAGGAGAGGCATCAAAATCCTAACCACTTTTTGAATGAGTGGCTAAGATTAGAAGATACAAATGTCTAATCAATGGTTTGAGATGAGCTCAACAATAAAATACATGGATCACTAATAAAAATATAATGTAAGTGGACAAAATCGCCCTATAAGAGGGGAGATCCCACCAAATCATGATGATATAATATCATAGGAGGCTTATGGTGGGTCCAAGGGGGTAATTTTATCCCTCCTTGTCAATCCCCATAGCACAATAACCAAAATATAATCATGAATGTACCAAATCGTTGCCTCCATAGTGAAGTCGTGGTCTCAAAAGACCTCAAAATCCTCAGAAAGTGCCATAAGTGATGGATGCGGGCCTCGATGAAGCTGATAACTGCTGGAGAAGGTGTGGAAGGTCCGATCTATCATCACTGATCATCCCATGCCACTAAATTTTCCTCAGTAGCCCAAATCGATTTCCTCAATAGCCATTTCTACCAATCCTGAAATGCCTCGGAAGCGTGAAACTGCCCCAAACAGCCTCCTGGAGTGCTGGCGCTGTCATGGTGAGGGCACCAGTGTGTCCGTGAAGGGGGGTAATATGGTAAAAACAAGTGGCTGGACCACCCCCTCCATCATCAGCGCCCTAGGTCAACCGGATAAAAATCACATCTGCTCCGACAAGGCCTCGACAGACCAAAACTGCACTAGGACAGCCTACTGAGGCTAAATCATCACTGTAAGTGCCCGGAACTGAAAACAAACTATCCATTGGACTCAGAAGGTCCAAATCCAATCCAAGATGTGTACTCATACACCATATGAATCTCTGCATGATCAAAATAAATATCCAATATACCGGATCAAGGCCAATAATAATGCGCTGTACATATACAAACACTGTTGTAACCCCAGAATCATCATCATAACCCTGTAGCTGCTGCATAGAGTCATCATGTATGTATACATAGACCATATATCATCTATCCATATCATCATAGGTCCAACATCTCATGTCCCATGGTCCTCCATGGTCAAACTAGGTCTAACCAAGACCAAATATAACTCAGATCATCATTAATAGCTGCTGCAAAGTGTCAAGGTTCATATATGCTCTATAACTTATTCAAATAACAATTATAACACAGAGTAATCATGACTGGCGATCTAAATCCAAATATATAGTGTCGTTAATTATTATTATTACTCAGACTAGACTTTTCAGGATCATACTCACTTCATAGTTGTGATCAATTTGCTAGTGAAGGGTGAAGGTCTTAAATTAACTGGCTAGGCTAAGGGATGACTTAACTGTCTTGACTTTGTGACACTTTGGCAAGGGAAAGGGAATACACCATAGTATATACTGAATGAGCAATAACACAGGGAATGGCGGTGTCTCACAAATGGATGAGTTGTTTAAAGAGGGTTTATTCACCTTCACAGATGCGCACAATCCATAATACAAATAAGGCCAGCAATTGTTTAGATATAGCATTTAAGTTCCATTGCTTTTTGGGCCTGAAGTTTCCATAGCCTTGATCTCTGTGTGTTTACAAACACATTGCATAGATTTACATTTTTCTTTTAGGCTTTCTGCTGCAGGTGTGTTTTTAAGGCACTTGTTTACCTGAGCACTTCTAGGTGTGTCATGGAAAGCTTGTTTACCTAGGTATTTATTTTCCACAAGATATAACATTTCATTTTCATTGCCATGTTCATTTGGCATGCCTCTCATTCATGTGTGTTTAGAAACACATTGCATGAATGGGCTTTTCATACAAGATATAGCATTTTATTTTTCCAGATTTTGTATACATGGCAGCACTAAAAGTTTCAGGTTTAGCCAACACAACTTTAGTGACTAGGGGGAATTCACAAGGAACTCCAACTCACCATAGGTAAGTTTTGTCACCAACTCAGAGCCGAGACACAATAAACAGGGAAGCTCATCCAATACAGAGGCTACAGTGGGGAAAAGTCCTCCATGCCACTAGTCAAGTAGTAAGTCAGGGTGATAATCTAAAAGGTAGGCCATGGATGGATGAAGACAATGAAATGATGGAGCCAACACTAGCAAGCCAAAGTATGGTGTAATGATCACCTCTATTCTCCCTAAGGAGGGTATGTACCAATGATTATGAATAGTGAACTTCTAAGTCTGAGTAGGGACAATATAATATATATAATAGATCAACCAGATCCATATATCTATATGATCGCCAGATCATGACACTAAGTGCTAAGACATGCTATGAGAATAAGTATAAAAGCAATCTAACCATAACACTATGATATACCTGCTGAGTCATATACCTTAAAGCTCATCAACCTGTACCATCATCTGTCCTCTGAGACTGCTGCTGTAACTCTGGGCACTACTGTCTGCTCTGTACCAATGGTATAATGGCTACATCGGTCATCTCTCTGAGTGTCCTGAAACTCAGTCATGGCATGGGGAATATAACTGCTGTCCACAATCTGATAGTGATCCAATATAGATGCTCATCTCAGCATCTCAAATGCAAGGGAACTGGCTGAATAGTGTACTGGAATGAGAAAAATAATGTATGGTAGCCCGGCTACTATATATGTGATAACAGGGTCTTTGGCTCTTGGATTCTTGATATAGAAAAATTCTCTTGTGGAAATTCTTGTGGTCTCCTTTGTATCTGGTGTTCTTAGATGGTGATTGGAAAGTCTATTGCATCCTAGCATTTGGGTATTTGTGGTAAGATCTATATATGTTGGAAATCTTTGTCTTGTCTACAGGAGGGCGACTTCAACCTTGGGCGTTTTTGTAGGGCTTCCTCAACTCGCTTTGGATTGGCATTCGTTTGTAACAGGGGGTTATCATTAATATCATTGTGATCTATGCTATCTTTCTGTTATTTCTCTTGCAGCATTAGTCTTTATCTCTTGATACAGTAAATATGATATTGTTGACGTTTATTGCGCAGGAGGGAGGGTGCATTGGTCTCCTTGGAAAAATCGCACTTCACAGAGATCTACTCCAAATTGCTTCAAATCAATCGGGTTTGCATAGATCATCATCATCAAGGCATCTACAAGGTTATCCAGGTAAGATCCATAGGTTTGTTTCTCTTATCTTGATTCTAATCCATTGGCACAAACATATAATTGATAAAACCCTAATTAATCAAAACCCTCATAATTACATTTTCTCAGATCTACTAAGATCTAGTGGTTCCTTGGCTGAGATATTTAAAACCCACCTCTATAGTATCCATGGCATCTCGGATCTATAGTTTTGTGAGGATTGGCCTCCATTTGACCATCTTCCCAAGCCAACTTAGCTTCTCCAAGCAAGGGCGCACTTCTTGGTGAGGGTGAGTTGACCTAGATCTAGTACATGGGTAGTTGAGATTTCACTTGATTCATGATCTACACATCCTAAAACCTACCCCTGGACTGTTACTTTGGCAATTTCTACCTTGTGGGCCCTATTCCACATTTTAAGGGATTTAATCCCCATTTTTGGACCACTTGGTATCTTCAAACTTAGATCTAGTAAGATCTAACCCTTGGATTGCCTTGAATTTCTAGATCCATATTACCAATTGCTTAAACTCCTTGGATCTAAAATTTGGATGTTTTGGACTTGTCTTGATCCCATTTACCCCACCTTTTACCCTCCTTGGGCAAAGTCGCACTTCCTTGGGAGATTGAGTTGGTCCACTTCTAGGACATGGGTACATGAGATTTTGGTGGATTTGGAACAAGCATAATTTAAAACCTAGGTCTAGTAGGTCTCTTTGTGAAATCTTTCCTTGGGGATATCATTCCTTGTTTTAAGGGATTGTGGTCCACTTAGGTCACATCATGAATTACTTGATCGAGACACATCCATCCATCAAAACCTTAATAGCCCACTTACCTTATGCCATAGGGGTCATCAACCATAAGTTAATATCTTCTTGACTCCATTCATCCCAATTCCCAAGGCACTAATCTCTCTCCAAGTCAATTCGAGTTTCCTAGATTGTTGGATTAACTTGTGGTTTGACCCTTGTTTGGTGGACTGAACCTTGTGATATTGTCATATCTCATAATCAAGCTTGTCACTCGTACTAGTTAGCCCCAATTCAATCCTTAAACGACCCTGCATTGGACACAGTTCTCAAGGCAATGGATTTTCTCACATTGAACTAGTACTTTAATCCTGGATCTTATTTTCAAATACTATAAGTCACTCTCACACTCAACAGTGAAACAAAGCCATACTCATTGAACCCCTCACTTGTCTTGTGACTTCATCTTTAGGTCTAGGATACACCATACACCTTCAATACTTCACTTATACTTAACTTTGATTTGGTGTCTTGGTTTTATCTCTCCTGTCGAGAGTAGGTCTGGGTCTCTCCCTTTGTTGTCTGGGCTAGATAACATAAAGTGAAGGTTGCCTCGATTGGCGTGACAACCATCTATTGGAGGTTGAGGTGATCGTGGTTGCACCTTTTGAGTTGCCCTTCCCTATTGCCATCCATTAATGGATACATCCATAGGGGTAACTATAGTTTAGGTGATAACATGTAGGTTGAGATATAGTGGGAGAGGACTAAGGGATCCTCCTAAAGGGCTAGGGAACCGAATTCCAGCTCCCCTATAGGTTAGGGATAGAGATCCACATCACACACCTTCGAGAAATGGCTTGAAGATATCCTTTCTCCATTTAACTGACATCGTCGCGGGCTGCATTAGGACAACCTGTGCCGTCGCATGCTTCACAAGGCTGACCTTCGACGACCTCACAAAACCCTATGAAAGTAGGTCAATATCTCTTCCCCAAAGGGCTAGGGAACCGAATGCCAGCTCCCCTATAGGTTAGAGATAGAGATCCACGTCACACACCTTTGAGAAATGGCTCGAAGATACCCTTTATCCATTTAACTGACATCGTCGCAGGCTGCATTAGGACAACCTGCGCCGTCGCATGCTGCACAAGGCTGACCTGCGACGACCTCACAAAACCCTATGAAAGTAGGTCAATATCTCTTCCAGTGTGATTTCTTAGTCATGGGAACTTCAGGGATGTTTACACTGAGTCTTAAGGTGGTAAGATTTAGGTGTAACATTCTCACTCAGACATGTGGGCTGGATCAGAGTCTCTGCGAGGTGTTCAACACTATACCAAACGAGGGTATAGTCTAACGGTATCCCGAGGTCACTACCCAGTGGTTCCCTTTGAGAAATTTTTCCACCACAGTCAAATAAGCGTTTACACCGGATTTTCGTAAAAAGGTGGTTTATTGGGATGTGTTAGACCTATTACTAGTCACTAAGTCCCTTTCTAGTTGATCAACATGTTTAGACGAGGCTGCAGTGATCCAGAGCATACGGGGACAAAGCCTTGTTTATTTAAAAAAAATTTGAACACAAATTTTACTTTTTTTTTATGCCCCAAGAGTCTCTTTTCAGGCCAGTACTCGGCCAAGCCCTTATCCTGAAACCTTACTTCAGGAAAGCAAGGGGGTGTTTTGATTGTAGTAAAAAAAAGAGAAAATTGTTAAAAAAGTGAGAAAACTAGGTCCTGAGCAATGTTTTAAAACTCGGTCGATTCCGAGTTTGAGTCAACCGAGTTGGACGAGTTGACCTTGAGTCGAGCTGAATCGGCCTGTAAATCGGCTCGGGTGACCGGTTCGGTACCCAACCGGCCGAGTCGATATCCAACTCGGTCGGTTCGATACCGAACCGGTTAACTCGCCTGGGTTGTGGGATGACCGAACCAGCCGAGTCGATGTCCAACTCGGCCGATTCGATACCGAACCGGTTAACTTGCCCGGGTTATGCGATGACTCGCCGGAATTGATTCGAGTTGATGTGTGGAGTAAAAAAACACTAAATTTTTATTTATTTTTAATTAATTCCTGAACTTTTGAACTTCAAATATGTTCTGCATGTCAGTTAGGACTATACCTATTCTTATCTCTTAAACTGCCGACGATTTTTGCTAATGGTCATTTAGGACTATGGTAATTCTTGTATTATAAGCAATTTACAGATCTTGTTACTGTGCTATTCTTTATAAAATGGAGTTGCTCTCCCATTGTGAGTGGGTTAAGTAGTGTTGAGGCCCATCCGTTGCCATTTTGTTGATATTTCTTGTAATTGTGAGATACTAGAAGGAAATTGTGCATGGTTGGAACATGGAATGATAGTATGGAATATGGACTTTCAACTCGTGATATTTGTCTACTTTAATCAGCGAAGTTTGTATATGCCTCTGAGGTTTTGGTTATATCTGAATTAGCAATTTAGCAGATGGTAAAATAATAACTATATTGAATATGGAAATAATCAAATAAAATAAATTAGTGAATTATGCCACTCTACAGGCCATTTAGGCCTTCTTTGATTATGTATTTTCATTTTGTTCCAATCTTCCAATTATGTATTGCACAATACACTTCATGCCATTTTGATATGTTCACCCTCATATGGTATATAGTATATACATGAGCAGATTTTGCATATTTTCTCTCTAATGCTTTGGAATCATGGATTAGAATCTTTAAAATATTTTTTTTTCTTTAAAATTTAAATACTTTATGTGTTTTTTAGTGAACCGAGTCATTAAATTCAAATCGGCCGAGTCATTACCGATTCATTGCCGAGTCTGAGTTGACCCTCGGCCGATTCAGAGTCCGAGTCTGAGTTTTAAAACATTGGTCTTGAGTGAATTCATGGTCCGCCAATGGAACGAACCAACGAGGTTAATTTTAGCCCTACTTAATTTTATTAAAGTACTGGAAAGCAAATCTAAGCTAAAAAATGCACGCCATGAAAATGAGTCGACACAGTTCCCCCCTGGGGGGATGGGGTGTGGGCGTTGATTAGCCCACTTGCTCTCGTTTAATAATCTTTTACAATGCAGAGAAGTGCCCCAGTCATGTAAAAAATGACTCAAAGGCTTACAAATTCAGAAGGAGAAAAGCTTCCAGTTTGAGAAAATATGGTTTTGGGTACTCCGGATGGCCCAATCTACCAAAATTTGGCCAGCATCTCCTCCTATCTGTTCATGAATTGCTGCAAACTAACAAGCAAATGTTAGTAAAAGATGCCCAAAAACACTCTAAGAGTGTGTTTGGGTCACCTAAAAAAAAACCAAAAAAATTCTAAGGCAAAAAACTAGTAAAAATGCAAAAAATGAATTAAGTGAGACAAGCTGTAATCTTTGCACACTCAAAGCTGCAAATTCTAAGCTTTTATATCACCCAAATAAGCCATTCAAAGCAAAACTAGCTTCCTACTCAAGCTTATACAATTTTTCAAATTGACTTTTTTGTATGAAACTAGGAGAATAGATCTAGAAACTAGATACACCTTTTAAACTTAGCTAAATCTATTCTTGTATGCAAACATATCAGATATATTTATGATCAACCTTTTATGAACAGATCTAGAAATATTTGCTACTTTTTCAAGAAACCAAGTAACCAAGAAGTTAAGTTTAGAAAATTTTGTGTTTGCTAAGAAAGAGAAAGGAAGCAGAATGGCCTTTGAAATCAGAAATCTTTGAAGGCTTGGAAGTGGGACACCGAGGGAAAGATCCACCAAGGCATGCACAAATGAAGAAAATGAGAGCAAACAAGCTATCTTCACAATTTACTCTCTAGATTCTAAACATATAGAACAAATGCATCAAGTAAAAATACTATAATGCTAGAATTTATAAACTTTATGTTAGCCATTTTAAATGTGATCAAGATGACTTACCCATTTGCTATAGTTCGACGAAGTTGACATTGAAATTTAGGGTTCAGTATATAACAATCTTTCCTTTTCCTATTGAAAACAATAAGCAAGAATTATTTCAAGAAATGTTTGACATAAAAAATTCAAATCATTTTTCATGCTACCATTAACTATTATTACCTACAATATGTGCATAATGAGACAAGGATCAAAAGACTCTCATAAGCATATTGCAAAAGGGTAAACATCGCAACTATACACATTGTAGATTTTGTATTCCATTATATATGTGGAAATCTAAAAACTGGTAAGAGATGTAATTATAAAGAGAAGCTGAATAGATAGGTGAGATTTACAAATGGTAGGTGACTTATGCTACATGGTTGCTGAGATTTACAAATAGAAGGTACAGATATAAATGTACAATTACGTGATCCAATTTTCACTTACAATTAAGTTTCATCATGTCCTCCTTAATTAGAGAAAATTGTCCCCAGTTTCTATTGTATATCAAGGACCTGCTGCTCAAAAGCTAATGGACAACCACTTTGCATGGGTAGGAAATGTGCCTTTCCTGCCAACCAAGCAAGTGGCAATCTTCCTTAGTCTAATGGTTTTGGTACAAACATAGTAGAGTGTCTCTAGTTAAAGATGATTGAAAATTTGGAATGGTTGCTTCTAGGCGCATGACTTGAACCTCTTCCTCTGAGTTTGAAGGTTCATAAAGCTTGATTTGATCAACATTGATGACATCATGAATACAAACTAAAGTGAAGATCCAACCAAAAGGAAATATAACCCACTTGCTAAGAGATGGCATATGCCCCATATCAAATTAGTTTAAGTTTATGATGTTGTTGGTTCTTGGATATTTGTTTATCTAAGTGAAGCCAAACATGGTCACCAACTTAAAACTATTCAAATATTTGATGTTTATCATGAAGTGCTTTGCACTTGGCTTGTGTTTGTTGATGTATATCATGTACTCTAGCATGAAATTTGGCCAAATTATGAACAGAGTAAGAAAGCTTTATTCCTGCTCCTCTTGTTGGTGGGACATCATTGATGAAGGAAGAGAAACTAGGATCTAATAAGGTGCAAGGGACTGGAGGCCATAATGGAATTCAAATGGAGAGTGCCATGTTGAGAGTCTAGACGTGTTGCCCTGTTATAAACATATTCCAACATGTGGTGGTAAATGTCCCATTGTTTGTTTTGTTGATGGTAGATGCAGAAAATAGGGACTATTGAAAACTTCAATTTGTTCTTAAGTTTTGTGCTGAAAGAAAGTGGAGAACTGTAATAGAAATTCACACAACTTCCACAAGGACCACTAAAAATGGCTTTAAAAAGTGCAGTCACAATCTGAAATCATATTATGTACAAGCCAATTGACTGCAAGCATACTTAAAGAATAAAACTACATCTTTTCTAGCATCTATAAACTTATTAATTGTTGTTTTTAAAAACTTGCAAACAACAACAAAAACGCATATGTTTCCTCTAAGAAGCAAGCAAACCATTGATGAATACATGGAAATGAACTTGTCATGTCCCCATTTTTGGGCTTCCCTGTTATACTAATGGAGGTGACTTTCGAGGCTTATGTCAACCAAGACAAGGGGGTGAGGTTATGTTACCAATGAGTTCAGAGGGTTCGGAGGAGTTTTATGGGGCCCAACCTAGTCCATTTATCATTATTCATCATCAGGATCACTTCCACACAATTCATTCTTGGTTCCTGTAGTTGTCTCTAAAGGTATCCTATCCAGGACGGTAGAGGTGTAGACAACTAAAGAGGTGACCCAAGAAATGCCACAGTTCCCAATGCAAGATGGGTGTCATGCTAACCGAGGCACTCTTCACTTTAGATCAAGCCTAAGCAAGACCAAGGGGGAGACCCTAGCTTAGCCACTAAAGGCTAGCGAATCAAATCAAGACCTACTAGGGATATGTGATGATGACAAAGGAAGATCAAGATTAGATCTAGATCTAGGATGGATGGGTGGGCCCAATGAGTTAGGGATTCGTTGAAGAGGCTTAAGGAAAGATAAATATTCAACCAAGGAGAGATAAAGCCCACCTATGGGGTTAAGGTAATAGATCTAGATAGATCTAGTGCCCAAATAATGGATCCAAGTGGGGCCCACCCTTAAAATAAGGAAATTGATCCAAATGGGGCCCACAAGGTGAAAATCAAAGAAGAGAGGCACTAGGGGGTTTGCAAATGAGTGGATCTAATGGATCAATGAAGAATTGGCAATACCCACATGTGGGATCTAGCAAAAGACCATCTACCCAAGGAGTGTGACTTGCCTCAAGGAGGACTAGTGCCTTAGTTAAAGGGGCAAATGGAGTCGGATGTCCACCAAATTATGGATAGGGAATGTTGTGACTAATGTAGAGGTGCGTTTTAATTATTAATCCCAAAGAGTTTCTAGATCTCCATAGACCTGAAAAACAAAAAATGCAAGGGTTTTGAATTTTAGGTTTTTGAGATCTAGAAATAATGGATAAGCCAAGGAGGAAAAATACTAATCTTTCAAGCGTACCTGGATAATGAGATGAATGCCGATTGTGATGAGGATTACTTTCCCAAATATCAAATGGAATATTTTGAAGCCCTCTTGCCAAAACAATTTGTCCAAGCCCACACGTGTGCCCCTCTATAGCTTGTCAAAACCAAGGAGACAAAGCTCAATCAGTCAAACAAGACAATGGTAGATACAAGCTAGAAATAGATGACAAAGAAGGGTAAAAACCAATGAGTATAACCAGGAACTTCTAAGTCTGAAGCGGGGACATAGATAAATAAATAATACAACCAAGTCCGCATATCTATATGATCACCAGATCATGACACCAAGTGCTAAAACATGCCACAAGAATGAGTATAAAAGCAATAATAACCATAAACATATGATAATACCTGCTGGGTCATATACCTGTGCACAAACCATCTGAACCATCATTTGTCCACTGAGAACCTGCTACTACAACTCTGGGCAATATATAATGTTCTGAAATGGCTAAATGGCTACATCGGTCATCTAGTCTGAGTTTCCTGAGACTCGGTCATGGAAAAGGAATATACTGCTGCTCCTAATCATATGAGTGATCCAAAATAAATGCCCATCTTAAGCATCTCAGTGTAAAGGATTGGCTGAAAAATATACTGGAATCTGACAATAAAGATATGGTAGCCCAGCTACTATATATGTGATAACAACTCCCTTTTCATCTAAGCATCTTGCTTGCTCTGCACCTGAAGCTAGCTCCCCTTGACAATCATCAAACCTGGACTACTGGACTCCTTCTGTCAATCATCAATCTTGGAGCATGTATAAGATCTGCAGATATGGGATGTCTTCCCATTTATCACAAGGCTCTGAGATTGCTTTCCCTTGTTATGGAAGCAATCCTTCCTGCCTTTTATTTATTTCGACTCCTACTGAGTCTTGACACTTTTTCCTGAATCAAAGGAAACGAAAATAAATCTTTTGGGCTCCCATACTAGGGAAAATGACCCAATTACAATAATGATCCTAACTAATGAATAAAAAATTTTGTTGGACTCCTATACCAGGGAAAATGGTCCAACTACAATAATGACTAATCTATTGAATAAGAAATTCCGTTGCACTCCCGTACTAGGGAAAATGGTCTAAATTACAATAAAAGGAAATCAAATGAAATATTTTGTTGACATCTCTCTAGGTTTTACCTTTTTTGGTGAAGGCTCCTCATCAACATGGGTTGTTGATGCATGTTGTTTCCCTCTCTTTCTCTAAGGACAATCTGAAGCATAGTGACCAAACTTGTCACACTTGTAACACTGGATGTGTGAAATATCCTTCTTCCTTGGTCCTTGATTTGAATTTAAAGGCTCCATCTAATCTATCCTCAACTCTGACACTGATCGCCATCTTGACTGCAAGTAGGAACTGTTATCACACAACTTGTAGTTGTCCCAAAAATTGATCCTATCCGGGATGGTAGAGGAGTTGAACAACTAAAGAGGTGACCCAAGAGATACCACGGTTCCCAAGGTAAATGTTTGTCACGCTAACCGAGGCACTCTTCACTTTAGATCTCCCCTAAGTAAGACCAAGGGGGAGACCCTAGCGAACCAACTCTAGACCTCCTAGGGATATGTGAAGTTGAAAAGGAGAAGATCAAGACCGAATGGATCTAGATCTAGGAATTATAAGTGTGAGTATTTTGATCACAGAAGATCTAGGAGCTATGGAGAACCTCACAAAATCGAATTAATTTGCAAAAACAGTGGAAAAACTTGAAAAAGATGATAATATTACACACAATGTATGCTAAATCTCTTGATTAACTGACTGTCTAACATGTGAAAATGTTAGTAACAGGTTTTTATTACATCCATGAGAAATTCGAGAGCATTAGGTGGCTCAAGCTGAGTGTACAAGTCAACAATGCCAAATTGGCCTCAATCCCCCCTAGGTGGGTCCAACTCAATCCCAATCACCCCAAACAGTCACGAATTCTGGTGTGGAGGTGGCTGAAGCATGCTGGGTCATTAATGAGCTCAAGGCAGGCGTGGGTGAGCAAGTAGAGGAGTTTGGGGGGCCCAAGGGAGCATTAAATGCTCCAAATCTAGCCAAAAATGGGCAAAATCCACCCTAGCGCCCTGGGTCAACTGAAATTCCCCAAAACAAGGAGAGAGGGCGCACCAGCAATTAATGAGGGCGCACTTGTGGACAAAACAGGAGGCTGGGTGAACTGGTTTGGTTAGAAGTGGGTGTGAACACTCTCAAAAGTGGGTTTTTGACCAACTGTAGTCACCTAGTCCAAACTATGGTTTAATTAAGCACATGAACAATAAAAATTTATGGATTATGGTACTAAGTGTGGATTACAGTTCTAACAATAAGTGGACACATAGAGTTAGGGCTTGGTTGAGGAGGATTATGGAATGACAAATGCTCAACCAATGAAATGATTATGCCACTTATGAAGTTAGATGAATAGATCTAGATAGATCTAATGCCAATCAAGAAAACCCAAGTGGGGCCCACCCTTAAAATATGGAAAATGAGTGAAATGGGGTCCACAAGGTGAAATTAAGGTCCAAATGGCACTAGGAGGTTGGCTAAGTAGTAGATCTAATGTTTAAAGGAAAAAGTAGCACAACCCAAGTGATAGATCCGGAAATATGCATAAAACCCACAAGTGCGTCCCCCTCGAGATGATCAGTTCCTTAGATCGGGGTCAAATGGAGTCGAAATGAAACCAAACTTTAGCTATGATGTTCTCTAATTTATTTAGAAGTGGGTTTTATGTTTTAAGCCCAAATAATCACCAGATCTATCAGATCTAAAAATCTAGGGTTTTAACAATGAGGGTTTGAAGTGACCAATGGGTAAAATGCATGAAAATAGATACGTACCTTGTAGATATTACCTCTAAAGCTTGCGGCTACCTTTCAAATTGATAATCCTTCCCAATTGAGGCAATCAAGAGTGAGATCTAGCTTCCCCAAGTGAAATCGCTATCCCTCCAGAGTGACAAGTGCGCCCTTCCCTGCATGAAACGATCTATATGAGAATCAATCATACATGAAAATGACTATAAGGAAGAAAAGATGAAACAAGTAGCATCAAATATGTCACGAAAATACAATAATGATACTCCCTGAGACAAAGATCGATCCAAAGGTAAGATATGGGGTTTCCCCACAATATCATCCCCTCAAGTCATCCTCCTCTTCTACCACACAGCCTCCCTGCAGAGAAAACGTTTGAAGAGCTATATCCACAATGATAACATAGAGAAAAGATTGTATATTCAACTTGCAAGATCATCCATCAAAGCCAAAGAAGTAGATCTGCAAAAATAATATTGTATTCCAGTATTTTCAGAGTCCAAAAGGTGTCTTTACAATAGTGGGGCCTCTTCCTTAAATAGAAATGAGAAATACCAAAACCCTAAACCACTTTATGAATGAGTGGTGGAGATCAAAAGATAAATACAACATAATCAACAACTATGATGAGCTGGAACAATATAACATGGATCAACTCACTAAGAGGGGTGCGCACTCACTAAAAGAGGCCCTAGGGGGGGTCACACCACATAAAAGTGATTAAGACAAGTGTAAGGAGCACATGGTGGGGCTAGGAGATATTAATATCCTTCACTAGCATCACCCCATGGCACAATAACATAATATATGACTCAATAACATGTCAAAGTGGCCAAATGACCAAATCTTGGCCCCCTCAATGAGAGAATAATACATCAAATCACAACCCGGAGAGTGTGTGGACCCCACTGAATGCTGCAAGCTGATCTGAAAGGAGTGGGATACATCACAAATGACCTTTGAACAAACTATTATCACCAAACTTGTAGTTGCCCCTAGAGATGGATCCAAGGTGGATGGCAGAGGGGATGGGCAACCAAAGAGGTGCAACCAAGATAGCCTCGACTCCCAATGGATGGTTGTCACGCCAATTGAGGCAATCTTCACTTTATGTTATCTAGCCCAAGACAACAAAGGGGGAGACCTAGATCTACTCCCGATAGGAGAGATCAGACCAAGACACTAGATCAACTCATGTATGAAGTACGTAAGGTGTATGGTAAACCCTAGATCTATGGATGACGTCACAAGATGAGTAATGGATTGGATCAAGAGGCTTAAGCAATGTAAATTTGGTCCAACTTTGTCATGTAAGTGACTTATGAGATTTAGAACTAGATCTAGGATCAGGGTACCAGTCAAAGATGAGAGAATCCATTGCCTTGGGAACCGTGTCCAATGCAGGGTAGTTAAAGACCAAATTGGGACTAACCAGTACCAAATATATGCTTGACAAGTGGATATGACAATGTCTAGGTGTTCAAGCAATAAGACAAAGACCAAGCCACAAGCAAACTCAACAACCCAAAAAAGTCGTGAGGGCTTGGAGAAGGATCAATGCCTTGGAAAATGGGCCAAATGGAGTCGGATGTCCACCAAACTGTAGATCAGGGATGTTGAGGTGTGAAGCTAGGTGTATCTTGAAAATTAGGATCATCCAATGGCTAGATCTCAGTATATCTGAGATTGAAATGTATCACCAAGTGACCCAAGTTGGGCTCAACCCTCAAAATGAGGAATGGGGCCCACAAGGTGAAAATCACTAAAGTGACACACTAGGGGTAGGTTATCAACTGTGGAGAGCAATGATCAAGTGGGATCTCACGTACCCAGGTGCTAGATCTAGCAAAACTTACCCATCCAAGAAGTGCGACCTCACTTAGAGAGGCTAATTTGCCTTGGGAAATGGATCAAACAAAGGCCAATCCACACCAAACTATAGATCCGAATTGTTGTGGATGCTATAGAGGTGGGTTTTAAATATCTTACCCAAAATCCAAGTAGATCTAAGTAGATCTGAGAAAATGTAAAATGAGGGTTTGAAATATGAGGGTTTTAACAATGAAGTAGCTATGCCAATGGATTGGAACCAAGATAAGAAGAAAAAACCTATGGATCATACTTGGATAACCTTGTAGATGCCTTGATGATGATGATCTATGCAAACCTGATCAATTTGGAGCGATTTGAAGTAGTTTTCTATGGAATCGATTTGCCCAAGGAAGCCAATGCGCCCTCCCTTCTGCACAATAAACGTCAACAATATCAGATTTACTACATCAAGAGATAAAGACTAATGCTACAGAAGAAATAACAAGAGAATAGCATAGATCACAATGATACTAATGATAACCCCCTGATACAAGCAAATGCCAAACCAAGCGAGTTGAGGAAGCCCTGCAAAAACACCCAAGATGAATTTGCCCTCTTGTAGACAAGACAAAGTTTCCACGAAAAATAGATCTTTCAACAAATGTCCAAATGCTAGGATGCAATAGACTTTCCAATCACCATCTAAGAACACCAGATGCAAAGGAGACCACAAGAATTTCCATAGAAAAGTTTTTCTATATCAAGATTCCAAGAGCCAAAGACCCCTTTACAATGAGGAGCTCTCTCCTTTAAATAGGAAGGAGAGGCACCAAAACCCTAACCACCTTTTGAATGAGTGGCTAATATTAAAATATCAAATGATCTAATCAATGATTGAGATGAGCTCAACAATACAATACATGGATCACTAATAAAATAATATATCAATGGACCAAATCACCCTAGGAGAGGGGGTCCCACCAAAAGTGAATGATAAAACATAAGATCTAGCTCATGGTGGGTCCAAGGGTTAATTTCTAACACCCTTGGTTAATCCCCATGGCACAATATCCAAAAATAAATAAGCTAGACACCAAATCATGCCTCTCTGGGAAACTCGTGAGCCTTTGGAGGCTCCAGAAAATCATATAAAATGCCAAAATTGATGGGTGTGGGTCCCACTGAAAGCTGAAACTGCTGGAGAAGGTGTGGAAGGCATCCCACTCATCATCACAAATCATCCCATGCCATAAATTTGCCTCAGTAGCCCAAATCGAATCCTTCAGTAGCCATTTTTACCATTTCTGGACTATCTCGGGAAATGTGAACATGCCCAAACTACCTCTTGGAGTGCCTGCAGTGTCAAGGTGAGGCCACCAGGATCTCTGGGAGGGGGGTAATATGGTAATAATAAGTGGCTAGACCACCCCCTCCATGCACAGCGCCCTAGGTGAACTCGTCAACTCTCTGCTCTACTCTGACAGGGCTTCTGATAGGCCAAAACTGCACTAGGATAGCCAACTGAGGCTAAAAATCACTGTAACTGCCCGGAACTGAAAACAGACTGTCTCATTGGACTCAGAAGGTCCAAATCCATCTACACCATATAGATCTCTGCATGGTAAAAAATAAATGGCTATCATATCCGGCAGACCAAATAATAATAAACTGTAAAAGTGCTGAAAAGCACAAATCATCATCATAAGCCTGAAACCACTGCATAAAACTACCATGGTGACCTGTACTAGACCATATGTCATATCTCTGTATCATCTGATGTATGCCACCTCATGTCCTGTGGTTGACTTTTGGTCAAACTGGGTTTGACCAAGTCAACATGACCAAAATATAACTCGCACTGTCATCAAACTGCTACAAGGTATCAAAGGTTAAAACATGCTTTACAATCCATTCAAATAGCAATTATAACAAAAGTAATCATTACTGGCGATCTAAATCCAAATATATAAGGTCATTAATTATTATTTATAACTCAGACTAGACTTTCAAAACCATACTCACTTCATAGTTGTGATCAATTTGCTAGTGAAGGGTGAAGGCTAAAATAAACATGGCTAGGCCAAGGCATGACTTACTGACTCAACACTGTGACACTTGGAATATGGAAAAGGGAATACACACCATAGCATATACCGAACAAGCAATAACACAGGGAATGGCAGTGTCTCACAAATGGGTAAGTTGTTCAAAGAGTGTTTATTCACCTTGGTAGATGCTCACAATCCATAATACAAATGAAGCCAGCAATCTTTTTGATATAGAGTTTAAGTTCCATTGCTTTTTGGGCCTTTAGTTTCCATAGTGTTTGATCTATGTGTGTTTATAAACACATTGCATAGATTTACATTTTATTAAGGCTTCTTGCTGCAAGTGTGTTTTTAAGGCACTTGTTTACCTAAGCACTTCCAGGTGTGTTTTTTAGACATCTTGTTTACTTGGGTATTTACATTTCACAATAGATATAACATTTGATATTTCTTTGCCAGTTTCATTTGGCTTTTCACAATAGATATAACATTTCCTTTAATTTGTATTCATGGCAACACTATCTGTTTTAGGTTTAGCCAACAACATCTTTAGTGACTAGGGGGACTTCGTGCCAGTGCCAAACATTGGGACAACCGACCAGAATGATTTAGGCCTACAATCCAACTCACCAAAGGTAAGTTTTGTCACCAACTCAGAGCCGAGACACAATAAACAAGGAAGCTCATCCAATACAGAGGCTACAGCGGGGAAAGGTCCTCCATGCCACTAGTCAAGTAGTAAGTCAAGGTAAATAACAAACTAGGTAGGTAATGGATGGACAAAGACAATGAATAATGAGACCAACACTAGCAAGCCAAAGTATGGTGGGAATGATCACCTCTAATCTTCCTAAGGAGGGTAAAACCGATGAGTATAGGTCAAGAACTTCTAAGTCTGAGTAGGGACAATATATATATATAAAAGTACAACCAGGTCCACATATCTATATGATCGCTAGATCATGATACTAAATGCTAAGACATGCTACAAGAATGAATATAAAAGCAATATAACCATATCACCAAAATATACCTGCTGAGTCATATACCTGAATGCTCATCATCTGAACCAACATCTATCCTCTGAAACTGCTGCTGTAACTCTAGGCAATACTGACTGCTCTGTATAAATGGCTAAATGGCTACATCGGTCATCTCTCTGAGTGTCCTGAAACTCAGTCATGGCAATGGGGAACAATACTGTTGTCCATAATCTGATAGTGATCCATAATAGACGCTCATCTCAGCATCTCAATGCGAGGGAACTTGCTGAATAGTGTACTGGAATCTGAAAAATAATGTATGGTAGCCCGGATACTATATATGTGATAACACAAACCTCATGCCAAAATCTTGCCTCAATAGCCCAAATCGATTTCCTCAATGACCTTTTTATCCCATTTTGATTCCACCTTAAAATCATCAAAATGCCTGTAGTTCATGCCTGGTGTCCCAGACACAAAATTTGACTGCACCAACATGTTTGGAGATGGAGTAATATGGTAATAACAAGTGGATGGACCCTCATCTCCTCTATAGCGCCCTAGGGAAACGTGCTAGCTCAATGCAACTGCTGGACAGGCCATTTCTGCATGGAAAAACTGGACAAAAGTGGAAATTTGACCATATCATCACTAAGAGTTCCTGAAATTGATAACCAAGTGTCTCAATGGACTCAAAAGGTACAAATATACTAGAGATGAGTACCCATACACCCTGTGGCAACTTGTAAGATCATCTGTAGCGTCATCCATACCCGGACAATATATAAATAATGGTCTGGAAATAATAATAGCCATAAAAAAATACATCATCATATGAAACTTGTGTCCATTGTATGGAATCATCAAAGGTGTATCATAGAACCATAAATCATCATCATCATATAACATCATTGGTCCAACTCATCACGGATCCCAAGGTTGACATGGTCAAACTACGTTTGACCAGGTCAAGACTGATCAAAATATGACCCAGTCTAGAAATGCTTGATGCTGCAAGTGCAAATGGTTAAAGCATGCTCTTTTAATCATTCTAATAGCAAGAATTAAAGTATTAAGCATCATTTCACTAGCAGTTAATAGATAATTATACCAAATACAAGTTCAAATAATCATTTACTTAAAATAGAACCTCAGGAATAAACTCATTTGTAGACATGATCATTTTGCTAGCAAAGGGTGAGGGTGAAGAATGCAAGGCTAGGATAAGGGGATGACTTGACTGACTCAATACTGTGATACTTTGGGATAAGGGAAAGGGAAATACACACTTAAGCATATGTCGGATAATAAACACACAGGGAATGGCAGTGTCTCACAAATGGAATAAGTTGTTCAGAGAAGTGCTTATTCAACCTTGGAAAATGTCTACAACTCACATCCAAGCTGAATCTAGCTCCGTGAAGATCTTTTCTAGAACCACCATGGCTGGGTGCCTGACTAACCGTAACTTGAGGTTCTAGGGGACACTTAGAATTAGTTGTCCCTTACTCCATCTCACATCACAACCCGTGGGCTCCGTGAGGAATTATTCATTACATTTAATTTCTGGACAACAGTCTATGGATTTAGCATACATTTAACCACTGCTTTTTAGGACTTTATGAACCTTTTTGGATTTTGCATGTGCTTAGAAGCACAACTAATCGCATCTCACATCCAGGGTGCTTTTCAATTCAATTTCCATAGCCCTCTTTCATTGTGCTAAGAAGCACAGTTTTATTTGTTTCCATGGGCTTGCACAACAGATAATATAATAGTTTCCATATGCATATAATGTTGGTAGTACAATTTGCTTCAGGTTTTAGCCAACACAACTCAAGCAACTAGGGGGATCCTCTACAATCAAGACCAAACATCGAGGCAACCGACTAGAGTGATCAAGGTATCAAATCCAACTCACCTAAGCTCAGGAACCAACACTAGTGGGTACTCCTGGCCCAGAAGGATCAAGGATTTGGTAAGTTATGTTGCCAACTCAGAGCCGAGACACAAACTAACAGGGATGCTATCCAACACAGCGGCAAAAGTGGGAAGGTCCTCCATATCACAGACTGAGGTGTAAGTTAGGGTAAAAAAAAATCAAGGGAGAGATAATGGATGGATGGGGAAAGTGAAAGTGATGCCTAAGCTAGCAAGCCATAAAGGTGGGCATGATCATGTCCACACTCCTAAGATGGTAAAACCAATGAGTATAAAACAAGAGATTCAAATTATGAGTAATAAGACCATTTAGATAATCAATAATAACCATATCCATGCCATACATATATATACTTCCAGATCATGATCACTAGATACTAAGTCAAGCTACCAAAATTACCAAAAGAGCAAGATAATCAAAACCAATGCACACCATATACCTGTTGGGACATATACTTGTACCTGCTATCTGGAACATCTGTAACCACTGAAAACACTACTACTAAAACTCTGGGCACTATACTGCTCTGTATGGGATAAAAGGTCGTCTCGGTCATCAAATCTGAGGTCAAGAGGCTTAGTCTTGGCATAAGGTTCACTGCATGTCTGATCTGGGGCTTCTCTAATGTGTGAGTGATCATCAACAGTACTGCTCATCATAGGCTGATCTCACCAAAACTGTGTAAAGGCCAAGCTCAAAAATATACAATGAACTGCTCTGCAATCATGGTTGCCTGACTACTATGGATGTGATAACAGGAACCTGATCAGAAACCCTAGCAAAAGCTAGGTCAAAATTGAACTTTGGATTTTGAGAAAACTGCTTCCACAGATGAATGTGCCCTTCCAAGGTGAGTTGAATGAGCCTCCTTTTCTTCCTGATCTGTGGCCAAAACAATTTAAGATTGTAAACCCTAATTCTTGACTCCTACAGTAGTTAGGTCAAAAATTGAAATTCTCATAATAAAAATATACTTCCACGGGAAGATGCGCCTTCCTAGGGAGAGCTCAATAATGTTGAGGGAAAGCCTAATCTGTGGATGGAAGATGAGAAAACAAGAAACCCTAGTTTCCGACAGTTGCGCAGCAAGAGCGTGGAGTGGGCCCATAACTTGTTGTATTTTTAATGATATAGCAGTATAATTTTCATCTCTTTCAACTTTAACTACACATAATCATGCACAGAAACACAAGAGACACAATAGTTTACCTTGGGAAAACCCAAACTCGAGAAAAACCTAGCAAACCTTTCTTACTCAAAGAATCAATACAAATGCAAGTACACCAAATATATCAGATACAAGAGCAATCTTAAAACTCAAAGATAGACTTCCTTTACTGCTGCTTCTTCTCTCTCCTGCTCTTGCGCACTAGATCAGATAGCTTGAGCGAACTTGCTTGGTGTGTAAATGAGGTAGACGTCACCTTCTATTTATACATGACATTGGAGTGATTTTTCCCAACTGGACAGACTTGCCTCTTTTATTGGGCCGACTTGCCACTTTTACCGGTCCGACCTGCCCCTTTTATTGGGCTAACATGCCCCTTTTACTGCCCTTGTTACTGGTCCAACCTTTTAAAGGGGGAGTTTTTTCTCTTGGGGTTACTTTGAAAGTGTTTACACCATTCTTGAGGGTGCTTCATGTGATGTGGGGTGTGTTACCACCAAAAAGAAAAACCCAATTAGCATTTTCAAAGACGTTCTTGCATCAACATTGCACCAAGACATGTATTTTTGGTGACTCGATTGGATGATTGAGTTCACACATTTGGACGCAGGGTTTCACATGGCAAGGAATCACATATTGGAGCCCTTATCCACATATTTTCATAAACATTGTTCATTGAGGATATATTACACATATCTTGATGAAATGTTGCATATTTGGAGGCATATCATACCATTGGAGTTTCTAGACGAATGCCATGCATCACATGAGGATGCTTGGCATTATGACCCCTTTCTTGGAGAGTGACTTATTTCCAAAAGTTTATCTATAATGCATATTATTCTAAACTGAAATTGCATTTCAGTTCAATCTTAAGGCAAACAATTCTAAACTATATTTCTTTGTGGTCTCTTCTCATTCAATAAGATTAGAAAACTCAGGGCCTTGGTTCACTAGTGACATCAACAACTTGTTGAGTTGTCCACAAAGATTCCATGCTCGTAGTGGTATACCCCATCTGAATGGTATGTTAAAAAAGGGATGAGGCCGAGTGCAAGTCCTAGGTGGATTTCCCATGATAGATACTCCTTAGACAAGGCATCAAAGCCAAAGGAAGTCCATGTCAAGCAATGCAACCCCAGGAGGCATGTTTTTGGGAGCACCTCCAACAAAAAAAATGGAAGATAACAAGATTAGAAAATTGACTTGGAATTGGAATGGATGCATTGATGGAATGATTCACCAATAATTGGATGCATTCTTCATCAAAAAAATGACAGCTTTGGGGCATCTGCTGACTAATGGGCATCGTCACTTTGATCATGCATATGGTGTTCTAATTGATGAGCATCTTCAGAGGATGTATGTCCATTTCCTATTCTGTTGTCAAGCTTTTCATTTTCAACAGAAGATGTCACTTTCATCATCTCAGAATTTCAAATAAATAAAAAGTAGCTGCATAAGATGGGAGTGGAAAACTTAGGCTTTATTCATCTTCTTCCCCCTCAATTCATTCCTCTTATAGGACACCATAAATCTCAAGTGGAGAATAAAAACTAAGAAGGATGGTGTTTCATAACTATGAATCTATCCATGTTGCACGGGGACCCGTCCCCCCCCAAAATGCCCTGTACTCGCTGTCCTTGTGTTTCAGGGACTTGGGGACCCCTAGGAAACGTCCCAAATCTGCCAAGGACTTTATCGAGGACTTTGGGACTTGCTAACCATACCAAAAATTTCCCCAACAGATTTCAGGGACTTCCAGGCAAATTTTGGAGACATTCCAAGTAGATTTCAAAGATGTCCCAGGCATTTTTGCAGATGTTCCTGTTATCACATATATAGTAGTCGGGCTACCATACATTATTTTTCTGATGCCAGTACATTATTCAACCAGTTCCCTTACATTTGAGATGTTGAGATGAGCATCTATATTCGATCACTATCATATTTTGGACAGCAGTTGTATTCCCCATGCCATGACTGAGTCTCAGGACACTCAGAGAGATGACCGATGTAGCCATTATACCATTGGTACAGAGCAGTCAATAGTGCCCAGAGTCGCAGTAGCAGTTTCAGAGGACAGATGATGGTACAGGTTGATGAGCATTCAGGTATATGACTCAGCAGGTATATCATTGTGTTATGGTTATATTGTTTTTATACTTATTCTTATAGCATGTCTTAGCACTTAGTGTCATGATCTGGCGATCATATAGATATGTGGACCTGGTTGATCTTATTATATATATTATATTGTCCCTACTCAGACTTAGAAGTTCATTATTCATACTCATTGGTTTTACCCTCCTTAGGGAGAATAGAGGTGATCATTCCACCACACCTTGGCTTGCTAGTGTTGGCTCCATTATTCATTGTCTTCATCCATCCATTGCCTACCTTTTAGTTTATCACCTTGACTTACTACTTGACTAGTGGCATGGAGGACTTTCCCCCACTGTAGCCTCTGTATTGGATGAGCTTCCCTCTTTATTGTGTCTCGGCTCTGAGTTGGTGACAAAACTTACCTATGGTGAGTTGGAGTTCCTTGGAATTCCCCCTAGTCACTAAAGTTGTGTTGGCTAAACCTGAAACTTTTAGTGCTGCCATGAATACAAAATCTAGAAAATGAAATGCTATATCTTGTGTGAAAAGCCCATTCATGCAATGTGTTTTTAAACACACATGAATGAAAGGCATGCCAAATGAAAATGGCCATGAAAGTAAAATGTTATATCTTTTGGAAATGTAAATACCTAGGTAAACAAGTTGTCCATGACACACCTAGAAGTGCTCAAGTAAACAAGTGCCTTAAAAACACACCTGCAGCAGAAAGCCTAAAATAAATGTAAATCTATGCAATGTGTTTGTAAACACACATAGACCAAGGCTATGGAAACTTCAGGCCCAAAAATCAATGGAACTTAAATGCTATATCAAAACAATTGTTGGCCTTATTTGTATTATGGATTGTGCGCATCTGTTAAAGGTGAATAAATCCTCCTTGAACAACTCATCCATTTGTGAGACACCGCCATTCCCTGTGTTGTTGCTCATTCAGTATATACTATGGTGTGTATTCCCTTTCCCATTGCCAAAGTGTCACAAAGTTAAGTCGGTCAAGTCATCCCTTAGCCTAGCCAGTTATTTTAGCCTTCACCCTTCACTAGCAAATTGATCATAGCTATGAAGTGAGTATGATCTTGAAAGTCTAGTCTTAGTAAAAATAATAATTAATGACATTTTAAATTTGGATTTAGATTGCCAGTAATGATTACTTTGTGTTATAATTGTTATTTGAATAAGTTGTAGAGCATGCATTAACCTTTGACACTTTGCAGCAGCTTCCGATGATGGCCTGAGTTATATTTGGTCATGTTGACCTGGTTAGACCTAGTTTGACCAAGGTCAACCATAGGACATGAGATGGTTGGACCTTATGATGATATGGATAGATGATATATGGTCTATGTACACATACATGATGATTCTATGCAGCAGCTATAGGGTTATGATGATGACTCATGGTTTACAGCAGTATTTGATCATTTACAGATTATTATTATTTGACCCATTCTGGTATATTGGATATATATATTGATCATGCAGAGACTTATATGGTGTATGAGTAGACATCTTGGATGGATTTGGACTTCTGAGTCCAATGAGATAGTTTGTTTTCAGTTCCGGGCACTTACAGTGATGATTAAGCCTCAGTAGGTTATCCCAGGGCAGTTTTGGTCTGTCGGAGGCCCTGTCAGAGCAGATGTGATTTTTATCCGGTTGACCTAGGGCGTTGTGCTTGGAGGGGGTGGTCCAACCACTTGTTTTTACCATATTACCCCCATCCCGGACACACTGGTGCCCTCACCTTGACAGCGCAGGCACTCCAGGAGGTAGTTTGGGGCAGTTTCACGCTTCCCGAGGCATTTCAGGATTGGTGGAAATGGCTATTGAGGAAATCGATTTGGGCTACTGAGGCAATGTTATGGCATGGGATGATTAGTGATGATGGATTTATGTCTTCCACACCTCCTCCAGCAGTTTCAGCTTCATCAGGGCCCGCATCCATCACTTATGGCACTTTCTGATGATTTCTGAGGTCTTTTGAGGCCTACGATTTGACCATGGAGGCACGATTTGGTATATTGATGACTATTTTATTGTTATTGTGCTATGGGGATTGACCAAGGGTGGCTAAAATTACCCCTTGGACCCACCATAAGCTTCCTATTATATTTTGTCATCATGATTTGGTGGGATTCCCCTCTTCTAGGGCGATTTTGTCCACTCATATTATATTTTATTAGTGATCCATGTATTTTATTGTTGAGCTCATCTCAACCATTGATTAGACATTTGTATCTTTTAATCTTAGCCACTCATTCAAAAAGTGGTTAGGATTTTGATGCCTCTCCTTCCTATTTAAAGGAGAGAGCTTCTCATTGTAAGGTGTCTTTGGCTCTTGGATTATTGGTATAGAAAAACTTTCTTGTGGTCTCCTTTGCATCTGGTGTTCTTAGATGGTGATTGGAAAGTCTATTGCAACCTAGCATTTGGAATTTGTGGTAAGATATATCTATTTTGGAAATCATTGTCTTGTCTACAGGAGGGCGACTTCAACAAGGGCGATTTTGCAAGGCTTCTTCAAATTGAATTTCTTGGCATTTGCTTGTATCAGGGGGTTATCATTAGCATCATTGTGATCTATGCTATCTTTCTGTTACTTCTCTTGTGGCATTAGTCTTATCTCTTGATTACATCAAATCTGATATTGTTGACGTTTGTTGTGCAGGAGAGAGGGCTCATTGGCTTCTTGGACTAAATCGATTGCATAGAAAACTACCTCAAAGCTTCTCAAATTGATCGGGTTTGCATAGATCATCATCATCAAGGCACCTACAAGGTTACCCAGGTAAGATCCACAGGTTTGTTTCTCTTATCTTGATCCAATCCATTGACATAGCTCATAAATTGATAAAACCCTAATTTCTTCAAACCCTCATTTTACATTTTTTCAGATCTACTAAGATCTAGTGGCTTCTTGGGTAAGATTTTGAAAACCCACCTCTATAGTATCCACGGCATCTCGGATCTATAGTTTGGTGAGGATTGGCTTCCATTTGACCCTCTTCCCAAGGCATTTAGCCTCTCCAAGCAAGGGCGCACTTCCTAGTTTGGCGAGTTGACCTCGATCTAGTATGTGGGTAGGTGAGATCCCGCTTGATTCATGATCTACACATCCAATAACCTACCCCCAGATTGTCACTTTTCTGATTTCTACCTTGTGGGCCCTATTCCACATTTTAAGGGATTTAATCCCTATTTTGGACCACTTGGTATCTTCAAACTCAGATCTAGTAAGATCCAGCCATCGGATTGCCTTGAAATTGTAGATCCACACTCCTACTTGATTAAACTACCCAGATCTAAAGTTTGGATGCTATCGGACTTGTCTTGACCCACTTAACCCACATTTTAGCCTCCTTGGGTAAAGTCGCACCACCTTGGAGAAGGGAGTTGTCCCACTTCTAGGACGTGGGTACTTGAGATTTCAGTGGATTTGGAAAGGGAATAATTCAAAACCTAGGTCTAGTAAGTCACCTTGTCAAATCTTGCCTTGGGGATAGCATTCCTTGTTTTAAGGGATTGTAGTCCACTTAGGTCAAACCTAGATCTAGACCAATTCATCCATCAAGACTTTAATTGCCCACTTGTCTCATGCAATAGGAGTCCTTAACCACAAGTTAACTTTACTTTGACTCCATCATCCCAATTCCCAAGGCACTAGCCTCTCTCCAAGTCAATTCGACTTTCCTAGATTGTTGGATTAACTTGTGGTTTGATCCTTGTGTGGTGAACTAAACCCTTTGATGCCATCATACTTCATGATTAAACTTGTCACTTGTACTAGTTAGCCCCAATTCAACCCCTAAACTACCCTGCATTGGACACGGTTCCCAAGGCAGTGGATTTTCTCACAATTGACTAGTACTCTAATCCTAGATCTCATATTATAAGTCACTCTCACATCAACCATGAACCAAAGCTATACTCATTGAACCCCTCACTTGTCTTGTGACTTCATCCTAAGGTCTAGGATAAACCAAACACCTTACTTCACTTAGAAATAACTTGATTTGGTGTCTTGGTTTTGATCTCTCCTGTCGGGAGTAGATCGGGTCTCCCCCTTTGTTGTCTAGGCTAGATAACATAAAGTGAAGGTTGCCTCGACTGGCGTGACAACCATATATTGGAGGTCGAGGTGATCGTGGTTGCACCTTTTGAGTTTCCCTTCCCTATTGCCATCCATGAGTGGATACATCCATAGGGGTAACTACAGCTTAGGTGACAACAGTTCCGGGCATGTATCTTTAGTTTTGTCAATGGACATTGATGATTGGACAATATGATCATTTATCCCATCCATATTTTTTGTATTATTTTGAATTAAATATGAATCTATACAAGTTGTAACTCAAAATATGGGTTGTATATGATGGATTTTCATTTGGGTTTCTAGTGATTTAACTACTGTCTTTTCAACAACATCATTACAAGCAACAAAGCCTCCATGTCAACAAACCAAAAAATGCAACAACCCAAAGGTCTGATCCTTCTGGGTATTTCTATTGCTCTTCTCATTTTTAGGGTTAACTTAGCTTTTACATAATGTACATAGGTGTCCAGGAGTTATTCAAGTCCAAGTCTTCCCCCATCCCAACCTCAAGTACTGTGAAAACCATTGGATAGTAAAGATTTAGATTGGGTACTAAACACGTGAATAAATTCCTATTCAATATCCTTCTTAATATAAAATATGAATCTAATCTCTTTGCAGAATGCAATCATGTATATCCCAAGGTGTTTTGTAGTGGTTTTCAACACAACTGTAAAAATCTGTAAACCTGTTGAGAAGGGTATGACTTTTAACCTAATCATCATAAACAAGAAATATAAGGAAGAGAAGTTGTTATAGAGACAGGAATTCTTCTCATAGACCCTTCATGGACCTTATTGTGAATTGAAAATAGTTACAATTAAGTTTCCTAAAACTGAAATGCATTTTGCTCATGTTCGAGTGCCAATAATGGAATGTCATTCAACCCTTTTCTTATTTTCCTGAGTTTTTCAGAACTAGCAAGTGTAAGGGATGTGCATAATACTATATTAGTATATAGTATAGACTATTGTGTTAAAGCAAATACAAATGTTTATGGTGAATTCTAATTTTTTTTAAGTTTGAAAAATTGGGGATGCACTCTAGCCATCCCGGGGACTCATCCCCCCCCAAAACCAGTGCAACATAGGAATCTATCTAGCATTTTACCCAAATCTCTCCAAGGTGTTCGGAAGTGCTTAATGGAAATGCCTTTTCTGCTGTTGAATTCGGCATTTATTTATCCAAAGTAAACCATAAAAAATCTTTAAACTCTTCCTTTCTCCCTTCCTTTGTCTGAATTATACCATGCTGCAAGGCCCAAGCAACAAGATGAGTCAATTAATTGTTTACCATTATCACAGAGTTGTTACTCAAGCTTGAGAGTCCTCATAATTCTGAGTGCACTGACAGTAATAAGTGGCATAACTACCAAGAAAGCCAAGTCAAATGTACCTTATGGAAGAAGAAACAACCGGGTATAACTGATCAATATTCTTCTCTGTTCTTTCCTAACACCCAAATGCCATACATCTAGTACTTGAAATTCTCATGTTGTTATCAAGTGCCTCATAGAGTCATAAACATAACAGCTTCAATTACAAAATTTATACTTCAGGCAATCTGCTACAAACTCCTTTTGCCACCTATCTTATCAAGAACACCCAAATGCCATACCTCTAGTACTTGAAATTCTCATGGTGTTATCAAGAGCCTCATAACCATAACAGCTTCAATTACAAAATTTATACTTCAGGCAATCTGCTCCAAATTCCTTTTGCCACCTATCTTATCAAGAGTGCCAACCATTTACCACCTAAAGCAACTTGTCAAACAAGCTCCAAAAAAGATTTCAACACTACTTTTTACATTAACATGGTTGGGGATGGCTCCATGAGATTTGATCTTTGAACTTTGCTTTGAAAGAAGAATGTTTTTACCAACAAGCCATTGGTGTATTAGGTCCCTATTTTTATGTCTTCTAAAACATGTATTAAAAAAATAGCCTAATAAAATAGAGGCATGAATATTCCAAATAGCTATTAACTTATTAGAGTAAGTTAATGTAGTCATTGCCATTGCCATTGTATGGTATGTAGATCAGATTCAAATTTAGTCAAAAGAAAGAAATTACATTTAATATTCACGAATTATGACTAGTCAAAAAGAGTGTAGGCAGGAAATTATATCAATATTGACAAATTATGGGTTGTCAAAAGGGAGTGTATTCAAGTAAGTTTTTGCACAGAAAAAGCTTCAAGCTCAACCGAAGGATTAGTATGCATGGAATATTGAATATGTTATTTAAATGAAAGTATACTCACTTAAGTATTTTTTCCATATAATGAAATAAGAATGAGCCTTGTAAAGGTATGAGGGGGACCTGTCTAACTCTTTACGAAACACTTTTAGCTGCAACAACTTATCAATCGCAACTTTATGCTTGGAATGTTCATCTGGAAGAACCCATTCTACAGTCACTTTAGCTTGAACCATGGTATCGACATAGAGTAGCCGTAAAACATATTGCTTGGACAAAGGAGGCAAGGATCTGGAAAGTCACATTAAATTAGAAACATATCACGCTAATGTAAAAAATGCAAAAAGTTACAAAGAAAACATTATCGATTGAAGTTATATCAAATTAATGAGTAAGGGTAGTTATGATAATTTAGCTGTTTTTACTGTATATGGACTATAATTAAAATCCATGCAATTTTTTTAAAAATGATTTCATTTTTATTAATAAAACTATAAATATAAAGCATATTTCCAAATAATACTTGCATCACACAACAACTATACTATGTAAATCGTTATATGAGTGCGTTGAAAACCAAAATAAGGACTTTTAGGAAAGCATGTACAACTAACTGTCAAATCCAAAATAAGGTCTTGTAGGAAAGCAAGTACAACTAAATATCATACCATCAAGCAATTAGCACTATACCAACATGGATCAACCACATTTCATCTCAAATATTGGACTCCATCAAAACTACAAGAGATTGAGAATCATCACCATCACCTTGTGTGAGCCAATTGATGTCCTTATGGGGCTCATCTAACAATGAGGGCCTCCATCCTACTTTCATCATTCCATGCTATAAAGACAGCCTCCATCCTACTTCCATCATTCCATGCTTTACATCCGTCATTCCATGCTTTTCTATGGTTTCTTACCTTCTTAGATGATGAGTATGATCCAAGGGAGCTTATCATTTTCTCAAAGGAACTAGGACTCTCTCTCTGCACATATAACTAACTATATTCCTAGCTGGTGTTAGCATGACTATCTTGACACTAGACCATAGTGCAATGTCTCTTTATCAATAATCCAAGAGGTGAGGAAGGTGGTTGAAACCCATTGCCACTTTATTGACTGATTTTAAGTCTACAAGGACGAGTTGTTGATCACAACCATTTGGTGAATTTTGAAATAGCATATTATACCAAATATCATTACAAGAATTGTTGAGACAAAAGAATTTCTATACAAATAAAATGCCATAAATTTTTAAAGTTAACAATGGACGATTGTCAAGGATATAAACTTCCTTGAGTGAAAGAGATTGGGTAAAGATGCCCATAGCTAATATCAACCTAGTTTGCAAGACGCTTTGAATTTCAGTACTAGAAAATATTTTTGAATGACCTTGGTAAGCCACTAAAGGGACATGCTAGAGCAGAAACAATAAGATGATCTAAGAACCAACTAAGACTAACCCTCCATGAATCAAAGACTAACAAAAATAAACTTTGTTCAGTTTGAGGTGTTATTCAAAATAGCTATGGAAGATTAAGACTTGGGAGTCCAATTTTTGTTAAGTTTAATATAGATGGGGGATTGCAATTCAACCATTTGTAATAATCAACAAAAATGTATCTAAAGAAGGGCATTTGAATCTATGCTCAAGCAGAGAGATTGCTCAAATATTTACACCAAGATCCTAGAGTAGCGAGGTGCTCTACACCTCCCTATGGGGGAGATGTCACATGGGACAAATTTTTTTAAATAAAGTTATTCCATATTATGTGTCGGATCAATTTTAAATTTTATAGAAAAGCTAAAAAAATTAGAACCAGCATAGTTCCATTTTAAACATGGATCTATCAAGCACCAACTAAGTACTAGAAAAGATGTTTGAAATTTGAATGACCTTGGTAACCACTTAAGGGACCTGCTAGAGCAGAAACAACACCAAGTAAGAGTAACCCTCCATGAATCAAAGATTAATAAAAATAAACTTGGTTAAGTTTGAGTGGGAATTCAAGAATCAAAATATCTTTAGTTCTATGAAAAAAATCCAAGATTAAGCCTTGGGAGTCCAATTTTTGTTAATTCTAATATTGATGGGGGGGCTTGAAATTCAACCATTTCTAATAATCAACATGAATGTATTTAAAGAAGGGCATCTGAATCTACCCTCAAGTAGAGGGATTGCTCAAATATTTACACTGAGAGCCTAGAGTAACAAGGTGCTCTACAGCCCACTATGGGGGAGATGTTGTTACATGAGACAAAAAATTAAATAAAGTTATTCCACATCATATGTTGGCTCAATTTTAAATTTTATAGAAAAAATTAAAAAATTAAAACCAGCATAGTTCTTGTTATCACACCATAGTAGCTGGGCTACTATTCTTGCTGAGCAGATATTTGCACTTTCCAGAGCTTTGCTTTTACAGAGATCAGTTATGATGAGCAGAGTTATTTGAGATCACTCACAGATCAGAGCAATATTTGTTAGACATTGAGTAGACCTTGTGCCAAGGCTGAGCCTTGAGAGCTTAGATTTGATGACTGATGTGACCTTTTGTTCCATACAGCTTCAGTTCAGTGCCTAGAGTTCCGGATGTTATTATTGCAGCAGTGTTTCAGTTGGCTATGGATGATGATCATTGACATGATATGATGTGACCTATGGACTTGTGATTGTTATCATGGATTCTTATCTTGTTGCTTTAGTCATCTTCATAGCATTGACTTGGTATATAACTCATGATGTGGCAGTACTATCTAAATAATAAAATGAAATATCTTGGATGATTTTATAAAATATAAAATTGGATGTATTACTTGCACTCTAAGGTTTTCTGACAATACTCATTGGTTTCATTACCCTCCTGTGAGCATGGACATGGCTTTTCATGACATTTTTGTTTTCTAGCCTATGCACCACATGCACTTGACTCCATCCATCCATGACATTCCTTATTTTGGATTTCACCTTGACTTGCCTTCTTGATTGCATGATATGGAGGACTTCCCCATTTCTACCTTTGTGTTGGATCGCATCCACGTTTGTTTTGTGTCTCGGCTCTGAGTTGGTGACAGAACTTGCCTTTGGTGAGTTGGATTTTATGCCTAGATCACTCTAGTCAGTTGCCCCAATGTTTGGCTTAGCGCAGAATTCCCTCTAGTCACAAGAGTTGTTTTTGGATAAAACTGAAAGCACATGTACTACTTATATTGAAAATCTATTATGAAAGACTGTGAACTTAAAATTCTAGAATGTGTTTATCAACACACGTGAATAAAGGCTAAAGCAATGAACTGCTAAAATACCCCACGAAGGGTATAAAAAGGTCCAAAAAGCAATGGTTAAACAAATGCTATATCTAAATATTGCTGACCTCATAAATGTAAATATGCCCCAGATGCAAGCTACGATTAGTTGTGCTTTTTAGTGCATATGAAATCCCAAAGGGGTCATATAGGCCAAAAAGGCCATGGAAATTAAATGAATGATCCTAACAAACCTGGATCAACTTGATGTAGACATGATGCCTAAGTTGAATAAGCACTCTCTAAACAACTTATCCATTTGTGAGGCATTGTCATTCCCTTTGTTATTTTGTCCAGCACATAGTGTAGCTTCCCCTTTCCTCGTCCAAAGTGTCACTTAGTTGAGTTGGTCAAGTCATCCCTTTTTTCCTAGCCTTCTTCTTAGCCTTCACTCTTTGCTAGCAGTTAGGCCATGTCAGTTGAATGAGTATGTCTTTAAAGCTTTTGTGCAAGTGAACTATAAACAACATTGAAATATATATATGTATTAACTACCACTGAATGATGTTTATACTTTAATTTAAGTTGTGAATATGATTAAAGGAACATGTCTTAGTCTTTTGTTATAATCTAGTCTTTGGTTGTATTTTGACCTAGTCAAACATAGTTTGACCATGGTCATTCTTGGGATCCGTGATGAGAAGGACCACATGTGCTTATTGATGTTGATCCCTGGTCCCACATACACCTATTGATAATTCCATATGTTGGACATATGCTTCAAATGATGATTGATGCAGTTGGTCAATTTTATTATTATTTCCAGATCATCATATTTTACACTGTCCAGGTATGGTGGACCCTACAAGTGACCCCACAGGTTATCATATGGTGTATGAGTACTCATCTCTAGTGGATTTGGGTCTTCTAGATCCATTGAGACATGTATCTTTTAGTTCCAGGCACTTTTGGGCATGATAGTAGTAGTTAGCTACCTGTTGACCAGTTTGGGCATGTTGATCCAGCCTGTCTAGCAAGAGCATTGGAGGCAAGTCGTTTCATAGGGTGCTATAGAGGAAGGGGGTGGTCCAGCCACTTGTTTTTACCATTATACCCCCATTCCGGACATGATGGCACCCTTAGTTTGACAGCGCAAGCACCCTGGGTGGCAGTTTGGGGCACTTTCATGGTTTTCAGGAGGATTAAAAAATGGAATAAAAGGGTCACTAAGGAATTTGATTTGAGAAATTGAGACAAGGTTTTGGCACTTGGTATTCTCAGAGGTCATCCATGGTGAACCCCCTTTCTTCCAGATCAGTTAGCATCAGTCAGTGGGGTCCACAGTGGCTGCAAGAGGTCTTTTACTTCATGTCTCTCTCAGATTTTGGAGACAGGATTTGATCATTTGTGTTACTTGGACATGTCATAGACTTATATTTTATATTATTGTGCCATGGGGGCATGCTAGTGAAGGAGATTAATGCCTCCTAGCCCCACCATGTGATCCTAGTGTCTTGTCCATGTCATATGTTGTGGATCCATGTCATATAGCCACCCTTTAGGTGTGACGTCACCCTCCTTAGAGACATTTTAGGCATGACATCACCCTCCTTTTGAGTGATCCATGTGATATTATGTATTGGCTCATCTTAGTCGTTGATTTGATTGTTATATATTTTGATATGAACCACTAGTTTTAAAAAGTGGTTTTGTGGTTTAGGGTTTTGGTCTTTATTATCCTATAAAAGGAGGAGACCCCCCTATTGTAAAGGCACCTTTGGAGATTTTGAAGATTGGAATAGAATACTATTTTGTGGATCTACTTCTATTGTCTTGATGGATTCTTTTGCAAGTTGAATATACAGTACTTTCTCTATGTATCATTTGTGGATCATGGGCTACTAGTTTTTTTTTTTTTTTTTTTTTTTTTTTTTGCAGGGAGGCCGAATTGGGGGGCACCCACATATATTCCCTTGGGTTGATCTTTGTGACAGGGAGTATCATTATTGTATCTGTGTGACATAGTTGATGCTTTCTATTACATCTCTTCATCATTTTCATAATTTTTCTACTTGGCTTGTTTCTAACTTGATCTTGTCTTGTAGGAGGAGGAGGATTTGGCTACCCTTGGAGGAGGACGTTTTGGCTTGGAGCACTAGATCTTACTCTTGAATATACACAGGGGGGATTCTATCAATTTGCAAAGTGGCCACAAGCAATTGAGGTATGTTCTACAAGGTATGTACCTAGATCCATTCATTCTTCTTCATTGGTCATCAAACCCTTTAAATCAAAACCCTCATTTTACATTTTTGTAGATCTACTTGGATCTAGCTTGGCTTTGGGGATAATATTTAAAACCCACCTCTATAGCATCCACGGAAATTCGGATCTATAGTTTGGTGGTGATTGGCCTCCATTTGACCCACTTCCCAAGGCACCTAGCCCTCCTTGAGGTAATTCGCACTCCTTGAGAAAGGCTAGTTTGGCTAGTTCCTTGACATGGGTAGGTGAGATCCCACTTGATTTGGATATATCAACCTTGATAACCTACCCTTAGTGCTTCACCTTGTGAGCCCCATTCCTCATTTTGAGGGTTGAGCCCCACTTGGGTCACTTGGTGATGCATTTTCAATCTCAGATCTATGGATATCTAGCAAGCATTTGGACTTGATAATTTAAACCCACCTTGTTAATTGCCTTAACTATCCCAATCTACAATTTGGTGGAATTTGGACTCCATTTGCCCCCTCAATTTAAGCCACTAGTCTCCCTTGGGTAAATCGCACTCCTTGGGCTAGTGGTCTTTTGCTAGATCCCATATGTGGGTCATGCCTCTTTCATCTTGAAATCATAGATCCATCCTTTGCATACCACTTAGTACCATTTTCACCTTTAACTTGACCAAGTGGGCCCCATTTGAACCATTTTCCACCTTTTAAGGAGTGGGCCCCATTTGTGTAATTTTCATGGTACTAGATCTCTTCAAATCTATCTAAACCTCATAAGTGGCCCTAGTCATTCATTGGTTGAAACACTTGTCACCCCTTAAGCCTCTTCAACTACACTTAAACCCTTGGGTCCACTTAAATTTCATAGATCTAACTCACCATTGGTCTCCTTGATTCAACTTACACATTTTCCTAGGAACCTTTGGGTTAGCTAGTCTTCATTGATTGGCTAGGGTCCTCCCCTTGATCTTGATTAGTCTTGATCTAAAGTGAAGAGTGCCTCGATTATCGTGACACCCAACTTGCATTGGGAACAGTGGCATCTCATGGGTCACCTCTTTAGTTGTCCATCTCCTCTACCATCCCGGATGGGATACCTTTAGGGACAACTGCAAGTTGTGTGATAACAATTCCATTTTAAACCTGGATCTATCAAGCATCAACTAAGTATAGAAAAGATGTTTGAAAGACCTTGGTAACCCACTGAAGGGACATGCTAGGGCAGAAACAATAAGATTATCTAAGTACTAACTAAGAGTAACCCTCCATGAATCTAAGACTAACAAAAATAAACTTTGTTCAGTTTGAGTGGGCATTCAAAATAGCTTTAGTTCTATGAAAACAAGCCTAGATTAAGACTTGGGAGTCCAATTTTTGTTAATTATAATATTGATGGGGGAGATTACAATTCAACCATTTGTAATAATCAACAAGAATGTATCTAAAGAAGGGGATCTAAATCTATGCTCAAGATAGAGGGATTGCTCAAATATTTGCACCGAGAACTGTAGCGAGGTTCTCTACAACCCACTATGGGGGGGATGTTGTCACATGGGAAAAAAATTTAAATAAAGTTATTCCACATCATATGTCACTTAATTATAAATTTTAAAGAAAAGCTAAAAAACTTAAAACCAGCATAGTTCCATTTTAAACCTAGATCTATCAAGTACCCAAAGAGATCAAATTTCTTGAGGTATAATTTTTTTCTTGATGAGTTAAAAAAATTTACAACTCAAGAAATTCGATTCCTCTAAGGGCTTGATAGATCCAGATTTAAAATGGATCTATGCTGGTTAATTTCAACCATCACAAGCCTGCCATAAAAAAGGTGAGTATATTATTTGCATACACTAGTATCTAGTTGACCCAATATCATAATTGAGAGAGAATTGCACCATTATAGATGAACAACCCAACCACATGATGAAAGGTTTGCAAAATGTGTAGAGCTACGAGGACCAATTGGTAGAGAATTCCGACTCATGTACTTTTCCCCAATCCACTCATGGGGTAAAGTAGAGAAATTCCTCAAGTTCTAGAACATATCTCCAATAGAAAATATAGCTACAATGGAGAATGGCTCCTAGTCGTATGGAATATTAATCACCAGGAGGAGATACTCCAACACCAAGGCAAGAAAATTGACACAATGAAGAGCTGTTTTAAAGAGTATATCTACATGGATAGCTGGGTAGCAAAAGGAGCAGTTATAAATGTACGACCACATGAGACTGAGCAGCTGGGAAAAATGATGGAATTAATCCTAATCCAGCTATAACTCATACATCAGGAGATTGTGGGGTTTCGGAATCAGCAGGTTACTATGACAAGCATTTCAAATATAATTGATATTATTCTGAACATGTTGCACAACCCAGGCTTCCCAGTTTCAACTTTCAGCGACAGACATCCAACCCTTGGAACTATGAGACTGGCAAATCTTCATAGGCCAATATGATAGAAGACACTAATAGCATGATACCGTATATCATCCAGGAACATAAAGCATTAAAGGAAAGCTTGGAAGAGGTACAAAACACATGCAGAGAATCCAATATCATCCTGAAAGAAACCCTTTCAATTATGACCAATAGCAGCACTGTGGAGCAGGATCAATTATGACCAATAGCAGCACTGTAGAGCAGAATAGGGTAAGTCCAGCAGCACCCCTGAAGCACAGTGAAGAGATAAAAGAGTATTCTACTGCCTCTGCAGGCCTGCCACCATGATCAGGTGTTCCAAGTATAAAGTTTTGTTTAGTAAAAGCAATCCACATTATTAGGAAAGCAAGACCCTCATAACCAATAATATATTTGGTATACATACGCAAGCCATCAGTGTAAGACAAATTTTGCAGATTAACTTTGTCCAGCAAAGGGCAAGGAGTGCAGTTTTGAAGACCAGCCAAGGGAAGAACATCAAGGGCAATCCACAAAGCACTTCACCGTGCATCCAACAAGTTAAAACACCGACAAACTTATCTTTGGAATTGAATAAGAAATAAACCAGAGAAATACATAAAAGATCAGCTAACCTGAGTATTGCTTCACAAACGTACTGATTTTCGTAAAGCTTTTCTGAGTTTTTAGATGCTAGCTGTGAAACAAGGTCCATGAAATTTCCAGAAATAACACTCACTCTCGTCATTTTATGATTTTGGTTGATTGGAATACCAGAATTGTATATTTTGGTTCTTAGAGTCTCTGTATATGTTGGAAGTTGAACGGCTTAGACCCTGAAGTCCGACGTTTAATGCAAAAAATACAAGCACGATGTGTACAACTGTTAGGACGCTGGAGTCACTAATAGAGAGCCACGAAAACTATCGTGTCCATGAGACCTCACAGTTATATTTTCAAAACCGGGGACGCTTGGAGAACGACCGCATTTCATATCCTGATATCGGTCGGTTGATTGGTTATTTTTTCATATGCAACATCTGTTGTTTGGTTCGTTGGTTGGTTACGATGTCGGTTGGTTGATTGTTTTTAATTTAAAGAAATGCAACGTCGACCAGAGGTGGGACAAGATTATATTCAGTTCCCTTGAAGTGAAATAGCGTAGCTTTATAATTTGTGTTGGGATCATTATTTTATGGGAGGGGTTTTCAGGTTTATAGACTTGAAAAAAAAATAGTTATCTAATTTTAGATGGTTAGTGTTTCATTCAGAAGGAATGAGAAGATGGTTAGTGTTTCATTCATAAGCAATGAGAAAATAACCTTATTATGGAATAGTGAAATTACTTAATTTTAATATCATTTAGTTTATTATGAGGATAATTTTAGTAGAAGGATAATTGGAAATAATTTTGAAAACATTATTAAACTATGTAATTGTATTATAAAAAGTAATTTTAATATCATTTGGTTTATTATGAGGATAATTTTAGTAGAAGGATAATTGGAAATAATTTTGAAAACATTATTTAATTACGTATTTGTATTATAAAAAGTATTATCTTGAAAATATTATTATTTTGGTTTTATTATATTTATATTTATTTATAAAAAATTAAATTTAGGATTTTAAAATGAATATAAATTTGAATATATTTATTGCATCGAGAGTAGCAGGTGCTTATAATCTAGTATAGCAGATATGTTGTTTGTCACATTTGTCATATTTCATAATGTAAGGTTCTCATGTCAATTCATATATATTTTTAAACCGAAACTAAGAAAATTTATATTTAAAAGGAGGTTGCGGTCATATCGTCCAACCCAATTAAGTACAAAAATAAGGGCAATAAATCAAACTACCCTGGATAAAAATTTCCAACATCTCTAGAGTTTACCCATCTAATCCTGGTGGTGCTTTCCTTTTTAGCTAACTTGCTAGTATAAAGCTTAATAAAACTATTGCTGCAAAATTGGCATTTGTAACACATTAACTAGAAAAAAAATGGTAGTTGGAAAAACCTGGTAGCCTAGAGAGCTCTATTCTAGAGAGCTGAGGCAGAGCTGCAGATTGCCTGGTGTTGGGATGAGGGTGCCATGGCTGAATTGTGTTTCTGTTTACAAAAGATTCTTCCCTCTCCGGCCCTTGATAGGTTTTTGGGGAGCCCAAAGAGGAAGATTCTTGATGCTCCACCCATCTAACTCGAGGCGCAACCTCTCTCTTCAATTTATAGGCGATGTCCTAAAGTTCCTTGATCATCTCCCCCTTCTCATGCCCACAACCACGTAGATATCTAATTTCAACCTCCATCAATGCAATTTTGGAATTAGCTCATTCTAGTTTGGTGGTTGTGTCTTCATACCTCTAAATTTCCCTTCTTATCTCATCGCATGTTTTTTGTTTAACATTTTGTTGTCATCATTCAACATTACACAGCAGGAACCTCACATTGTCTTCCAGTTCCGCAATCCTCCTCTCGTGCTGCTTCGGTGAAATCTGAGAACAAGAGCTGGAGCCTGCCATGATTCCAACATTGTACCACACCACAATTCAGACCCAAAACACTCGGTTGTTTCCAATTCGGACCCAAGGATTCCATCTATGCTTACCCATGTTCCTCGCTCTCTGGATTGACACAATGAGAATGGAAATTTCACCACCCTCCCTCATCGCCATATCTTGAGGTATCCCACATGCTTCAAGGAATGAATGAAAGGATGGCTACTTTATGGTGTTGACACAGTTCTATCAACAGGGGTTCACTTTGCACTGACGTCAACAAACACCAACCAAAATCCCTTAAACACTGGCCCATAAAGGTTTTACCCTTTCCAGCAACACCCGTGAAGCGAGTGAAGTCTCACTCGAGATGGTTAAGGGGGCTGCAGGAACCAAGTTTCCACAGTGGGGAAGGGACATGCATATACTCTAACTCTATCGCATCAGAAACCAGAGATTCACTTTCGCATCAGACATTCAACATCACATTCATCATTCACATATTCAACATTCACATCAACAGAGTAATACTAGCGATCGCATCAATGAAATCTTACAGAAAATACAACATAAAACATGACGCAACATTCATTATTCAACATAACCAGAGACAAAAGAACATATCTGAACATATTCATGCATTAACTCATCAAAACCTGCGGTATATCCTTCGCAGAAATAGTTCAAAACATCTTATCGCGGATACATACAAAACTGCTGAAAACAGAGCAAATCGCAATCGAATCATATAATCACCATGATGCCCTTAGGATTACATTCATATTCTTATTTATAGCCAGCTATGGCGGTTACAAAGTGGTCCAAATGACCCTTTCTAACAAACTAAACTAGTCCTGCGCTTCCTTGTTCTTCACGAATGGTCCTTCTTCCGTGGATGGTACTTCTTCGCAGCTATCGGCTTCCACACTTCATGCGGACTAACCCCGTTCCAACAGGCCCCCCAAAAAAACTTGTGGCACGCCCTCAAGCCACCTCGGTTGGCTATGCTGCAACTATTCTCATCCTTCGTTGTGCTAAACTTTTGAGGTTGTTCTTTCTGTCTGGAGCTCGTTGTCATGTACTTCTCGAACTCATCCTCTAGTCTCTTGGAACCTTCACCATCAATTCCTTCGCGACCATTCATGACCTTTGACCCTGGCTTGCGACTAGACAGAAGTTTCACGACAGCACCAACTTGTGGAACAGGCATGTCGGTTTGGCACATTTGTTTCACACATTTGATCATCCTTCGCTGGTGCTGGCATGCTTTTGCTCTTGGTACTTCTGCGGTCGGGGATACCGCTACTCTTCTAACGCTCGAAACTTGCTTAGACATCTCGAGTAAGACCTCATCTTTGTTTTTCCTGCGACCTGGGGCCTCTGCATCTGCTGGTTGCTCATGAAAACTTGTCTTTCTTTCCCTTAGCACACCTTGGGTGCTTCCGTTGGAGACGAAATGCACCATTGCAACTATCTCATTGTCTTTTTCCACATCTTCCTTGGACTTGCTCATGCAAATTACTAACTCTCTTCATCCGACTGACTGATGCTCCTAATCCGACTGACTGACTCTCTACATCCAACTTACTAATTCTCTTCATTCTCTTCACCTGTATTTATGCTTGCTCCTCGTATCCTGGATGCCTTCTTATCAAATCATTCATGAAATATTTCCCATAGCCATCAGATTTTGTCATCAAGTGTGTCATCATCTGCCTCCGTCGTCTTCCAGTGATGCTTATCTGTAGTAATCATGTTCGGATTGGAATCCCGCGTGTGAAGCATCGACGAGCGACTCGCCTGGCGATGTCTCCCACTCTTTGTCATAATTGCTTTTGTTTTCCCAACCTATGTCTCAACTGCTATGCACCTGATCATGGTGATAGGGTTTCAATCGATTCCCATTTACCAACTTGGGAAACAATGTCCCATCTAAACTTTGTAGCTACACCGCACCTCCGTCAGTGACAAAAATTATTATGTAGGGACCTAACCAATGCATCTATAACTTACCTGGGTGCTTTTCAAACTTACTGTCGTATAAAAAAACCACATCTCCATGCTGAAAATGCTTTGGTTTGATGTGGCGATCATGCTAAGCCTTTTGTCAATCATTTTCTACCTTCTAATGAAATCCTGCGATGAACCGATCTTCATCAAGTTGTACCAACTGTGGCAACCGTTCTTCCAATGCTCTGTCATCTCTCATTCGTGTGGCTGTTGCGATGCGCAGAATTGGGACGATATACTCCATCAACATTACAGCTTTCTGCCCGTAAACGAGCTTGAATGGGGTCTGACCAGTCAATCGTTTACAAGTTGTGCGATATGCCCAGAGTATCGTTGGAATCTTCAAATCCCAATCATTGCGATTTGTGTTGCATACCTTTGTGAGTACAAGATCCAAGATTTTGTTGAATGCCTCAACTGTCCCGTTAGCTTGTGGATGATATGGGGTACTCTTCCTGTGTAGAATTTGAAACTCCTCTGTCATCACTGCAATTTTCTAATTAACAAAATGAATCCCATGGTCTCTCATTAGTATATTTGGGCACCCAAACCTGGTGTCCACATTGTCGAAGAGGAATCTTGCTGCAGTCGCAGCGGAGCAATCCTTTACCGGTGCAGCTTCCTCCCATCGCGTCAAGTAATCTGTCGTAGTGATTATGTAGCGTGACCTTGCTCTTTTACCTGGTGGGTTGATAGGTCCTACAAAGTCGACGTCCCACTTGTTGAATGCATGTAGTGTCAATTGAGGTACTAGTGGCATTTCATCCCTGCGTGATGTTTTCCCTGTTCTCTGACATACATCACAGCTTTTTGCATAATCTGCAGCATCTCCATGCATCGTTGGCCACCATAGTCCCGCTTGAAGGATATTCCTACCAGTGGCACGTCCTCCATAGTGTCCTTCGATGATTCCATCGTGATCTTCCGCTAAGATCCTTTCCTGTTCATGTGGAAGGACGTATCATCAAAGTATCTCATCCGGTCCCATCTTATATGGTTTCCCTGCAATCAATTGAAAATATGCAGCTCTGACAACTAGTTTCTTCTTCTGGTTGGTAGTGAATCCCTCCAGTGCCTTCCATGTGGCTAAAAATTGAATAAGTTGCTTGTAATGGTCATCGACCATTCCGACCCTAAACAACTGAGAATTGGGCAATCCTTTGTCAATGCTCTTCGGCTCTTCGTTGGACTCTATCCGTGACAGATGGTCTGGTCCTGCATTTAGGTTCCCTAGCTTTACAAAAAATTCTTGGAAGATTAACAACCATCGGCAGATTCCCCCCCCCAACACAGGCTTGTTCACCAAGTATTTAAGTGTTGAATGATCGGTGAACATTTTAAAATGGTACCCTAATAGGTAGTGTTGAAACTTTTGTAAGGCATAGACCATCGCCAACCCTTCTCTTTTTGTGGTCGTATAGTTCTTTTGCGCAGTAGACAGCTTTCTACTTACGAATGTTATCGGGTGGTTTATGGCGCCTTCTCCTGGTTGGGCCAAGATTACACCTAGTGCAACTGATGATGCATCAACGTGTACATGGAACTCCTTCGTCCAATTTGGAAATGCTAGTATGGGTGCTGCAACCATATTTTCTTTCAATATATCCAGACTCTTCTAGCATTCTTCATTCCATTCAAACTTGGCATCTTTCTTCAACAACTTTTCCATCGGCACTGTGATTGCTGCATACCCTCTGATGAGCTTCCTGTAGTATCCTGTGTGCCCCAACGTTGCTTTTAATTGCTTGATTGTTGTTGGCGGCGGTAGGTCGACAATAATTGCGATCTTTTCAGGGTCGACCAGCGTTCCTTCCCTGCAAACTATGTGCCCCAGCAAGATCCCAAACAGAGCGCAAAAAATGCACTTGTTTAGGTTCAGCAAAATCTGGTGCTGTCGACATATTTCCAGCATCAACCTCAGATTTGTGACGTGATCCTTAAACAACCTGTACACTGTCCAATCATCCATTTATATTGCAAGAAATTTATGGATGTAGTCTTTGAACGCGGAAACTACTAGCCTGGAAAAAATTGTTGACGCATTCTTCAGGCCAAATGGCATCATCGTATATTGAAAACATCCCCATTCGGTGACAAACGTTGTTTTGTGCCGATCCTCTTTTGCAATATTTATTTGGTGGTAGCCTGAGAATCCGTCTGTGAATGAGTATATTTCCTGATCTCGCACTCCTTCTAATAATTCATCCGTAAAAGGTGTAGGGAATGGATCGTGTAGGCATGCGTCATTCAACTTTCTTAAATTGACATAGATCCTGACTTCGCCGGTTTTCTTATCTTGGACCACCATCGGGATGATCCACTCTGATTCTTCTACCGATTCTATAATTCCTGCCTCCATCATTCTTTCAATCTAAGCCTTCACCCACTCCTTATACGTCGGATTCATCCTATAAGGTCGTTGCTTCACTGGTTTCGCATCAGGTTTTAGTGGGAATTCATCTCCCCTATGTCCCCTGAAATCCCTTTCATCTCCAAGAATTTTGTCAGAAACAAATCCTGGAACTCATGCAAGAGGTCTGTCATCTTCGCAATAGTTGATTCATCCCAATAGTCTCCAATGCTCGCGAACTTGGGGTTCTCTTCCGACCCAATGTTCACTTTATTGATCCGCAATGGCTACTGAAACTTGTCGGAAGGCATATCTGGTGCCTCGACACTGCGACTTCCTTCTGACTCTAGGATATACGTAGCCCTCGGATCGTCCTCATCATCTGGTTCTCCTGTTATGTTGTAACATTCCATCAAAATTTGGGGTGTCGTAATCCACTGGAATCCCATAGGTTTCTCTGCCGGAACTTTGTCGAATACTTTATCCTAGACCTCCTGTAATGCGCTGTGGATGAAGGGGTTTTCATCGGAGAAAATGAACGTTTGGCTAAAGCCAATTTTTAGTTGTTCCCATGAGGTTGTTCCACGTCACAGTTCTGTTGCGACATACCAATTTCATGGCACTTCATCCAACGTGTGAATAAATGCATGAACCCATTCTTGTTTCACTCGTGGTCCCCATTTGCTTTCACATTCATTCAAATGCTCCTTCGGATCTCTTCTGCCGTCATACTTTCTTCCGCAATATCTGTCAGTATCGCCGAACCTAACCATCATTAGGTGTCAACATAGTGGCTAATTAGTTTGGTGGACTTGTGCGACACCCACCATCGCGTTGGTGTAGACTTCGGGGATTCCTCCAAGGCCAATAGTCGTTGTGGTTCTGCCACTTTCTCTTCAAATTCAGTGATAAATGTAGCCAAGTTGAGAAATACTTCATACGTTGGTAGCTTGTATTCTTCCGTAGCTACCCTTCGCAACGACTGAGTGATCCTTTCGCACCTTCTAAACGACACTTCATGCATCTGATTCTGCCAATTTTCAAGTGCTTCGTTGGATGATGCTGAACTTCTACTGTGCCATCCTAACTCTCCATCTGCAGTCAGGTTGATATAATATACGGAGATGTAAATATTGTCCCATCCCTCAGTGAATTCATCCCTCGTTGGCTCAACACATCTTTTCCCTTTCGCAAGGTCAAGAGGGGAAACTACCCTTATTTCTCAGTTCTCAAATGACATAGTTCTTTTCTTGAAGTCGATAATAGCCTGATTCTCCATCACCTAGTCTATCCCTAGAAGCACTGGATAGGGGCTTGTGTTATCAACAATCTCGATCACGTCAAAATCTGCATATGTTCTGAGTCCCTCGATCTCGACGGGGACCCGACATAGTCGATCGATCGAGGTGACTTTACTTTGGTTTTCTAGCCGTAGTTGTACTGGGGACCAAGCCAATTGTGGTTTCCCCATCGTTTCCCAAGTCTGTTTTGTCAGGATGTTTACATCTGACCCCAAATCCAAGATAATGGAGTTAATATCGAATGCTCCGACTTGCGTGGACATCCACATTTCTCTTCCTATCATTCTCTTATGTATTCGATTGACTGTTCTCTCCTGCCATGCACCCTCCCGTCGATGCAGTAGGTTTGATATCTCTGCCAATGCATCCTGATCTTTTTCCATCTCCAGGAAATTCTCTAGAAAGGCTCTTAAGGTGTTGGCATTTTTCTGCGAATTCATCGTGTCGAATATCAACGGCATGTCGTAAGTAAATTCTTCATGGTGAAGAGGTGGCTGTCTCAGCTGCCTCATTGCCTCTTGCGCTTTCAAGAAAATATCCCTTTCTGCTTCCACATCAAATGTGACTTGTTTTCTTGCTGCCGATCGGATGCTAGCCTGTGACCTATCGACCCCTGTCACAACTCCTCCGCGAGTTACTATTCCAACAGTCGCATTTTGACTTCTGACCTCTGCTGATATATTATGTACCGTTGTAGGATTCTGGTTCTGATTTTGATTTTGTGGAGGTGGGGGTAGGTTCTTGGTTTTCCACTTTGCGATGAGCTGAGGATAGTCTTCGAACCCATGGTCCATAGCGCTACAGTAAGTGCATTGTGGGGTTGGATTAAGGAAATCCCTCTAGTAATGCCCCTGCTGGCCACAATTATAACATATGATGGGTCCTCACCCTCATCCAATAGCTCCTCCTTGGCCGACACTGGTACCTCAGCCTCCGTGGAACCCCTCCTAATTCCTCCTCCCAGCGACCCGTATGGAGGGTACTGCGGTTGACCATACTGTGGATATTGTGGTTGACCGTAGTGCAGTGGCTGAAATTGCGGTAGAGGATATTGCGGCTGGAAATAATGAGATTGAAGATACTGCAGTTGCATATTATATTGAGGTAGTTGTTGATTATACTATTGCTGCTACTGTACCGGTGGTTGCTCTTCTCCCTTCATGAAGATTGTATTCGCCGTCCTCTCTTGGATTAGGTCATAAGATCTGCAGTCTTTCTCATTGTGGCCAACAGATCGACATAACTTGAAATACAAGTTCCTTGGTTTCGACACCATCTTCTGTAGGTACACACATTCCTCTAGTTGATGTCCTCTTGCTTCAAATACGCGACACCAAGGAATTACTCTCTGACTGAGGGGATTCAGTGCACTTGATTGCAAATATTCTCAAAATTCTGGGTACTAATCCTTGTGATGCCCCTCTGTCCTACATCTAGTGCACCATACGTCTCCGCGGGCCTCTTTTCCCTTCTTTATATCCTGTAACTGGATCGTCAAGTTTTCCAACTACGCTTGTATTTGATCCATGCCTAGGCCCATTTCACCGATTGGTGAAGCCTCCAGCTTCATTGTGATTTCCAACGCCTCTTCTCGAGTCACTATATTTTATTGCACCAACGGCCCATGAATGTGCGGTACTAACCCTGCGATAAACCATTCTTTGTACTGCATGTCGCTCATCCCGAAACTTACTTTTTCCATCAGTGTTTTATACTGCCGGTCGAATTCCCATACTGATTCTTTTGGAAACTGCTTGATTTCCTTGAGCTCAGTAACGTACTGCGACTTGGATTTTGGTTTTATAAACTCATCGATCGTCCCCATCTTGATCTGTGGCAATGTTTTGGCTGGATTTCCCATCAGTACCTTAGTAAACTTCATATACCAGTCTAGCGTGTGGCCCCTGAGGGTCGTCACTAACTGTCCCTTCTTGATATCGTCATCCTGGACCTATTTCACAGTCCATCCTGCCTCGCACAAAAACCAATATTGTTTGGGATCCTCGGTCCTGTTACCTTGGAAGGTTGGCATCTTTGCATCGTCACCTGCCATTCTTGTGCTTCTACTGTTATTATTTACTGATCTTCTACTCTTACTATTGTTCTGGCACGTAGGACAGCTCTGCGAGTAACTTGTATTTCTTTCAATCAAGTTCTGAGTAGTGTGTGGAGTTGAAGGTACATTGTAGCTTAGGGTTCGTCCTTCTTCGACTTATAGGTATCCTATTCACCTTCTTCTTCATCGTAATAAGGTCACTTCGTCCCTTTTGGTCCTATTTCGCAGTCCTCTGTTCTGGTCCCCTCAGGAGACTCTCTCTCAGTCCTCCTCTTCTTCTATGGTCACCGGAATATCACCCCACTTCTCAAGGTACCACACTCTTCATCAGCCTCCCTTAAAAATTCATTGTCGCTCATGTCCATCTACCCCGCATCTTTTTATCGGACCCACATTCACGCGGTACCCACAACTCCTGCACACTGATATTCTACTTGTCGGAATTCATCCTCAGTATGCCCTTTTTTCATACGAGCATCTTAATCCACAACTTCAACGATAGTAGGAATCTTCCTCTAGGTCCTTTGAAATGTTTCTCTCTGCATTGTTGTATGATTTGATCGTATCAACGACAAACTCAATGATGTATCCCTCTAAGATACTGTCTACCTAGAATTCAACAGCCCGTGATACCTTATTGTCGACCCGTTTCAGCTGTTGGATCAGTTCTGGAGTCCAGTGGTTAGGCTCACTCTTTTGGAAATGGTTCTTCTAAAACGTCAGCTGCGCTAACCACTCGTGCAACAATACTGGGAATTCATAGAATAATATCTCATGGATATCATAATAAATATGTTTTCCCAACCAACTGCTTGTTGTCTGCCTAGGGTTCCGATTTTCTCCTTCTGCGAATTCTTCTACCTTCTTGTCAAACCAATCTTGGATCTCTGGTTTTGGAGGGTGCCACAACATGTCCTCTTCTTCCTTCTTCAGGGTCCCGGCAATGGAACCATTTGTTGACATAGTTCTATCGACAAGGGATCACCTCGCGCTGTCATCAACAAACACCAACCAAACTCCCTTAAACACCATCCCAGAAAGGTTTTACCCTTTCCAACAACACCCACGAAGCGAGTGAAGTCTCACCCACGATGGTTAAGGGGGATGTAGGAACCAAGTTTCCGCAGTGGGGAAGGGACATGCATCTACTCTAACTCTATCGCATCAGAAACCAGAGATTCATTTTTGCATCAGACATTCATCATTCGCATATTCAACATTTGCATCAACAAAGTACTACTAGCGATCGCATCAATGAAATATTACAGAAAAGACAACATAAAACATGACGTAGCATTCATTATTCAACATAACCAGAGACAAAAGAACATATTCAAACATATTCATGCATTAACTCATCAAAACCTGCGGTATATCCTTCACAGAAACAGTTCAAAACATCTTATCATGGATCCATACAAAACTGCTGAAAACAGAGCAAATCACAATGGAATCGCATAATCACCATGAATTCCTTAGGCTTACATTCATATTCTTATTTATAGCCAGCTATGGCGGTTACAAAGTGGTCCAAATGACCCTTTCTAACAAACTAAACTAGTCTTTCACTTCCTTTTTCTCCACGAATGGTCCTTCTTCATAGATGTCAGCTTCTGCACTTCATGCAGACTAACCCCGTGCCAACATATGGCCTGCAGATCATTTATTCTCAATGCATTCGAGCCTTCATGTGGAGGTATGATTAACTGTTGCCACCTTGCTTCATGAAAGGAGATGTAGATAGCATCTGTCATTTTGAATTGCCTCATGTGTACTTGGCACGATCTTTAGTGAATTTAAGGGATGTGGTTTAGATGGGAGACCCCCCTATTTTACATATCCCTTGAGCTATGTTGCATGCAAGGTTGGATTGTGAGTCCGCTACCTTGTTTTGCTTCCTTAACACATGAAAGAATTTTACTTGATTAAACCTCTCACATCTGAGAAGAACCTAGATATTAACCCATTTAAGTAAGGGTCCTTAGGAGGAGTTTTAGAGATCATGTTGTTGATAATCAACTCTGAGTCCCCTATGATGAGATTATGGAAACCATTCTCCAATGCAAGTTCAACTCCCTTCCATAATGCCAAAGCCTATGCTTGATTATCCAAGGTTGTATCTAGGCCACCTCTCATTTCAGCTCATATCTTATTAAAATAAAAATTAATTAAACAAGTTCATATCTCGGTTTAAGATAGATCTATGTTGTTTTATAATGAAATAAATCTACAATAAGTGGGTGTTTGTTAATCAACTGATGTAAACTTTTGTAATGAAGGATAGTTTCTACTTATGCTTTCTATAAAATTAAATACAATAATTAGGATGTGAATTAACCTATAGCAATGGTGTTAATCATTAGTGTAGATCTACATCAAATTCTGAGTTGCAAATTTTTTTATCATTTAAAATGGATTTTGGTTGGTTGTAATCTCACTTAGTTTAATAGAACTCAAAACTTATGCAATTATGAAAATGTACAAATAAAGTTTTAATCATTATGAATATATGTGTATTTGCATTTTAACATTAATTTTATGTAAATATAATATATGCTATGTTTTTATTGATTTCTTTTTATTCTTTTATATCGCAATTTTCATGTTAAGTGTATATATCAAATCTCTCTTTTATATATAGAGAAATATTGTATTAATATTATTGTTCGTCATTAATATTATATATGTTTAAAGCCAACATACAATGACATAAAAATTACCCATATACATGAGAACACCTAACATAGTGGGTTGTAGATCTAGCGCCTTTTGGTGCAACAACGAGATTAAATTTTTTTATTGTGACATTATATTATTGTAAATTTAAGAAGATTGTAATGTAAAAAGAGTTTTTTTTTAAGTGATAATTTGGAGTTCACATAGATTTAATAGAAATCTTATAAGTGTTAAAAAATTTAGCAAAATTTCAAAAAATATATATCTTTAAATAATAATTGTAGTAGTTTAATAAACTTTTAACACACTTAGAAATGCAAATGAAACATAAAAATGTGAGAAAAATGAACAGTTCATAACTCATATTCTAATATTCATGCATATGTTTTGCATAGAGTATCATACTTTTCCTGGGCTTGTCGGATACAAAATGAGGTAACAGTTCACTTTGAGTGTGTTTCCCTCTTTTATTTTATTATATTCTACTACCATTATTATATACTAATGATGCTATGTTATTTACTATCTTCCACTTCTTGGTGTCATTGGTATTGTACAATTTCCTCTCTATTTAAGTGGACATTGTCCCCACTATCCTCCAAATTTAAGAGAGGCACTAAACAAATTGGAAAATATGTAATCATCCAAGAAAAACACAACAAGGGAAAGTATCAATCCCCATGGGTCCTATAGGCTTACTATCTTCTTGGAATGATGATGAGAGAATGTAAATAAAAACACACCATGATTAACCAACAAAATACATAGGTGAATAGCAACCTGATACATTATGTCAACCAACCATGTGTTAACCAATATTAGAAGGATTGTGTCAAATATACCCAAGAATTGAGCAAGGGAGCTTATTTACTACATTATTGGTTCCAATGTTTCCATAATAAGTATGTCCCAATGAATAAATATTGCTTTTCATCATGATTATTGGCTTTGAGTGCTCGACATGCAATTGGTGATACTTTGAATGCAATTTTTGTCTCTTTCCAAGTATATGCTCCTTGGTGGTGATCTTCTCGACATTGAAATTTATTTTTCCACTTTTCCCTTTATTTTGAGAACATTGGGAGGATCCCAAATTTAATAGAGAGACACTACCATTGTTTACTAGTGAACAATTTGATTATTGCAATTATTATCAGAGATGCAATTGCTAGAGAGAAAATATGCTAATGGATCAATTTTTTTATGCAGAGTCAATAGAGTTTGCATATTCTTTTTGATGGATCATAATCACCACTAGCATCCCATGCATTGATTGCGTCACTTGTTGGTTGGACATTTGATTGTTTTAAACCTCTCAATGTTTCATTGGGTTTCTCTCTTTGCAACATGCTAGCTAGAACTTCATCCTCAACTATCGTGAAAGAGTTGTCAAGTAGGAATGATTTCATTTGGGTAATGCCATGACCAACATCAAGGTTTATTCCACCGTTTTTGTGAAGGATGGGTTGTGACTCCAAAGAAATCATGATACAATGTGTGGTACTTTTGACAAGAATTGTGTTAAGTGTGGAGTTTGAGAAATTGCATTGATTGGAAAGCATTTGTTGCTTAAGGAAATGTTGTCATTTCTTTTGTTGGGAGTAACATACTTCATCATAGTTGTGAAAATCGAAACAATGTTTTCCTCTACTAGTGGTTTGACTATAGGGCTTGTTGGAGGAGCCTAGTCGCCCCCCGACTAGGTCCTCCGACCAACAACCTTGTAAAACATGTTGGAATATCTTATTGGTCCCTACATGTCGAGTCGGTCGGTTGAACCGACAAGTAGTTATGTAACTGTTTGTAAACTATATAAATAGGCTAGAGAGCCGGATATAAGAGAGGGAGATATGGTCAATCATCTTTGTACATGGTCTTGCTGAGTAATAGAACAACTTGTTGATTCCATATCCATTACTTGTCTATTGTTCTTATATTTATACATGCTTGTTTAATCTATAATATGTATCGTTGGTAACTATGCAATTTGATCGACTACAACATTAGTTCCATTTCCAATGATACATTCATAGGATGATAATAAGCATGATCAAATGATATCAGAACATGAGATGAAGGAATGGTGGGAAATAAAGATAGAAAACTATCTGCAAAATTATGCTAGAAGAAACAAGTTGACTATCGCTCAAGCAAGAGAGAATTTTTTCTTTGAAACACATGACAAGTTCGTTGAATCTGTACCAATTGCGTTGAAGAAGCTCCTGGATGAAAAGACCTGTAAATGAAAGAGATCAACAATTGCTCGAAACGTTAACCAGAGGAGGCTGCACAAATCTATCTAAATGGTGCGAAGGATTTGCCAACAATTTTTGTGAAGAATGTGCAATTGAGGAGCGAGTATTAGTCGATAACGTAAAGAAAAGATTCTATAACGACCTCACCGACCAATTTCTCTGTTCTTTATCGATGATTTTTTTAAAATTTTTGAACGACAAAGGAGCATTACATATTTTCGAACCACAACCACTGTTTTTATCACTGCTCTCGAACACAAACTAGGAAGGAAAAAAGAAAGTGGAAAAAATTCGTGCAAGAGCAAGAGTGGGAATACTTCCCGAGCAAATGAATTACCACACCACCCTAGTTACCTAAATATATTTTGGGTCAGCAATGGGGGGGTAGGCGATCACGTCCTTGATGGAATAGATGAATGATAGTTGACAAATGAGAACATGAAATGGCCAGTAGTGGGAAAGCCCAAAAATTCGACAAAGATAGAACAATGAACCATAAAAGAACTCCGGATATCGAAAATATTTAATGAGAAAAGAGGAGGAAACTACGTGAGGATATAAGGGAGCATACTAATGCACTCCAAAAAAAAAAAAAAGTTGAGTATAGTGACAGACGCGGCAGGAAATCCGTCGGAGTCGAGTCGAGCTTGACAGGATGAGGCCGTTGGTGAGCCACTATCACCGATGGAAGAATACCATTGGATTGAGAATGGAAGAGATCTCCAAGTGAGTATACCCAAGGTTATAACTTTGCATTCCCCATTACAACTAACTCAGAGTGCCCAAGTGCAAGAAATTGTCAAAGAAGATTTAGGAATTCACGTTGGTCAATATGGCATCTGGAGTCGACAGAACGATGAAGGTAATGAGGTTGATATATTATTGATCCATTGACCGTGAGAAGGGAATTCGGTCACTTTTCAACCTGAATTATCCAATCGAAGTTTTCATCTATTCTACTCAGATCGTGAGAAAGCGCCCCCCATCCAGTTCCAGCATTGAGTGATTCGTTAAGTCAGTTGGAAAATTCGAAAATAAGTACAAACTTGATAGAACATAAATTTTCCTGGGTGTCAACAGAAGTTGCAGAAGGAAATTGACATCCGAAATTCGACGAAGAACTGATCGAAGCTAGCAACACTGCTGTCGAAAATGAAGAACATGCATTAATTCTTGTTAACACACATCAAGAAATAGTACCTGTTGAAAACGACCTTAAGAGCATTTATGCCGACGGAAGTAAACCACCATCACCACCATTTAGGTTGGAAGTCGAGATTGCAGCAAATATGGCGCACTTAACAACACACATTCCCTTCTATGAAAGAGACGAAGATCCAAGAAGACACTGGTTTTTCTGTGAGTCAATATGGGAGACCAATGCTGTTTCCAATGAAGATCGGAAATGTCACAATTTGTTGGTGACCTTCGAAAAAGAGCTTGTACATGGTACATGACTTATATAGAAAGAACACCTAATGAAATGAAGGCCCAAATAAAACATCAATTTATGTCTTTCTTCAAAACTCCTGATGCAAAGTATCTAGCTGCTAAAAAGTTGAAAGACATCTTTCAAAAGCCAATAGAAACTGTCAGGGAATACAACAAAAGATTCAAAGACTTGCTGAACCAGATTGAGTACCATATTGAAGAACATCTATTAATCCAATGGTTCATGGCTGGATTACTACAGAAAATTAGAATGCACATCCGTTTACACGATTTTGCTACATATGAAGATGCATTGAAAAAAGCATTACAAATAGAAATGGACAATGATTATCCTACGACTTTTGTCGAACTAAGCATTGAAGAAAAACTTGAGAGTATTCAAAGATCCATTTGTGAAATCAGACTTAGAGGAGCCAACCTATGGTGTACAAAATGCTCAATAGAAGGCCATACAAAATATTACTGTCGACATGATGACCGATGACAGGATGTTTGGTATGTACAAACAAAATGCTTCTGCAACATCTGCCAAGAACACGACTTGCATTCAAAAAAAGAATGTACCTACTATATGAAAAATGCTCAAGCTATATGGTGTGCCATATGTGAAGTAAAATCCCATTCCACAGCAGAATGGAACCTAAATTTGAAGAATAAATAGAATTATCATGCAGTATATCCGACCAATACTGTCGTTTAGCGAAATGACAAAAATGACAGAAACGACATATATCAAAGAAACGATGTCCGACGATATGATCGATGAAATGATAACTTCAATCGACGAGGAGGATTCCAAGGTCGTGGTCAAAAAAATGGAAGTTGAGAACCCCAACCACATCGACGACTGTAGTGCTTCATGTGATTCAGCAACGAACATCTATTTGCAGATTCTCCCTTCAAAGATCAGACATATCTCAAATTTTGTGCGAAGTGTGGAGTAGGTGATCACTCCTTGGAGGATTGCGCAACCATGCTTGGAAATATTGGTAATAAAAAGAATGTTAACATCTTGTCTAGTGTTCCTAAGTCTGATTTTGTTAAAACTAATAATCTTCATATTGTAACACGTTAGGGAACTAAAATTGGTGTCGATAATCCACAAAACAGTAAATTAAAAAGTAAATATGATTATCCTAACCCAATCGAACAGAAGAAATTATATAATAATGCAGAAAAAATATTTCAAGAATTGGCATCACAAGAAGACAATGATGAATCTCGACGAAGAGATATTAATGAACTTCTCAAATCAATAACCAAAGAAGAAGCAATCGCAAATCTAATAGATCTAATGTATAATATTAGAAGCAAATTTGTTGAAGAAAAGCAAACTAAAAGTCTATGTCGACTAAATCATAGAGATAAAAATGATGCAGATCCACTTGTCGATTTAGAAATAGAAGGATACTTTTTCCGACAAGTCATCCTCAAATTTGGATCACAAGAAAATATCATGACTCGAGATACTTGGGAACACCTTGGTTGACCGCAACTACACAAGTCAGACATCTACCTAAAGTTAGCTAACCAAGGATTAATTGAACCATTTGGGTTATGGAAAAATGTCGATACATCCATCAGGGGTATAACAACACAAGTTGATTTTGAAATTATTGACCCAAAGGAAGGCTCTGATTCCTTCCCTGCCTTAGTTGGTCGACCATGGGGAAGAAATATGAAAGCATCAATATCGCTTGACAAAGATAGGATAAAACTCAAAGTAAATGGAAAGAAAGTGATTGTACCAATTCACCCATCACAAGGATATCCTTGGACATATCCTATCGATGATGACGCCAACATCCGACAATTTTACCAAGTAATGAACAATGAGTACTATACTGAGATGAATACACAAGGGGAGCTCCACCTCAGGAATCCCTCATTGGTTGGATATAATTCGGATGCTGAACTCTACCACTGGAAAATGGAGAATTATGAATTGCAAGCATGAGAATGTTGGACAATTGAATTTGTCCCCCAAAAGAAAATTCAAAAATGTTTTAATGTCTCCGTCATTCCGAAGATTTTTGAAAGAAAAATCAGAGAATATACGACACTCACACTGGTGAGAAACAAGTCGTCGGGTATCCCACCGTTGATATATAAAGAACGCAAGTCTCGGGCATCTCATGTAGATGAGGTTTCAAAGAACATAGGAGAACAAGGCCGACTTCAGATCTTGGTCGAAACTTTCACAGGTCAAGCTGGAAGATGGTGGAATACACACTAGTCAAGACTTCACACTTGGTGTTGGGTGCTAAAAATGACCCTTTTTGCTCACTTCTATTGTGATCCTTTTTCCCTGTTTCTCTTTATTGTCATAACCAAGTCGTTATCTTTCCTAAGGAAAAGCATGATCTTGAGCAGGTATAATTTATTATTAGTTTGTTATATTAATGCCTAAAGTTTTCTTGTGTTTATGGATTTTGTCTCCTATATAATTTGACTTGTGATGGATTGATGAAAGCAATTGAGACCATGGGGAATTCAGGTGGAGGTGGAAGGGAGGGTGGAGGGAGGAGGGGGAAGCGTGGGGAGGAGGGAGGAGGGGGGGGGGTTGGTGGGAGGAGGGGCGCGAGGAGGAGGGGGTGCGAGGAGGAGGGGGAAAGGTGGGGGCACGGGGAGGAGGGAGGAGGGAGGAGGGGGAAGAGAGTGGTGGGAGGAAGGGCACGGGGAGGAGGGGGCAGTGGGGGAAGGGGGTGCGAGGAGGGAGGAGGGGAAAGGGAGGGGGCACGGGGAGGAGGGAGGAGGGGGAAGGGGGCACGAGGAGGGAGGAGGGGGAAGGGAGGGGGCGTGGGGAGGAGGGAGGAGGGGAAAGGTGGTGACGGGGGAAGGGGGCGCGAGGAGGGAGGAGGGGAGATTAAGAAAATTTTATTATTTCTTTTTAAATTTGTTTATTATATAGTTTGTGGGGGTTTAGATTTTTCTTTTTCTTTTTTTGTTTATTATATAGTTTAGGGGAGGTTTAGATTTTAATTTTTTTTTAATTTGTTTATTATATAGTTTGGGGGGGTTTAGATTTTTATTTTTTTTAAATTTTGTATTATATAGTTTAAGGGGGGGGGGGGGTTAGGTTTTAATTTTATTTTTTTTAAAATTATTATGTATTTTAGGGGGGGGATTTAGAGTTTAGTGAAACACTTGTGGCAAAGATGTCAAAAGAGCCTGAACCACCATTAGGAGGGGTGTTTGGAAAGGAGCACTCTGGGCATCTTGCAAACATAGAAGACCCAATGGAAGAGGACATTGATGTCCCTGAGGAAATCCAAGCTCCAGAAAATTCCAATTTCGATGAAGAATTTGGCCTGCATGATATTCTTGATTAGTTTCATGTCTTGAAGAAAATGTTAAATTTGACAATTTTTTGATAAGATATATTAGTAATGTTTTGACTTTCAGACTTTATTTTAGAAATAAAATTTCTATATATAATGTTTTTAATATGTTTTTTACAAATATATGATATAGTTTTTCTTGAATTTATGTGAATCGTCACTTTTCTGAAAGTAATATGAAATAGTATCATTTTTATACAAAAAATCTCTGAAAATTCATTGAAAATGGTTTTAAATGTCTTTATTTTCTGGACTTTTTTACAATTTTGTCAATAAAAATGTCTTATTTTCTCCATAAAAATGTCTTATTTTATTGAAAAAATTGCAAAATGAATATGTTTTTCATTTTAAATTGCTTCTCAATGTATGTTATTTTGTTAAATTTCTAAAAACACACTTCAAAATAGAAATTAAAAATATTTTATGACAAAGTAATTCAAAGGCCCGAAAAAATGCCTCAAAATGAAAATGTGTGATACTGGTATCAACCCTTTTTTAAACGGAGGTAAAAATAGATACTAAAATTAGGAGAGAGAAAAACGAGAACTGTGTCAAGTTCTCGTTTCATAGTATATGTGGTTTGAAGATCCAGATGAGTTTCTCTTTGAATTTGACATTTTCCGTCGAAGTTATGATTATACCACTAGTGAACAAAAGTTAAAATTGTTTCCTGCTACTTTAAAGGGAAATGCCCTACGTTGGTTTATGAGTTTGGGGGTGAGACTGTTACAGCATGGGACCAAATGAAACGAGTATTCCTTGCTAAATATCAGGATTATTGCAAAACCAAGGATAGGAGGGAAGAATTGTTCAAAATGGTTCAAAAAGAGGATGAATGTTTGGAAGATTTTGTAGAAAGACTTTTATATAATTTACAAAGATCTGGTCATGCTGATATTGGAAAGGATGTTCTTAGATCATCTTATTGCATGGAATTAGAGAAGATTGTTTGGATATGCTTAATCTGCTGGGAAGGGGGAACATCTAAAGGGAGCCTTTTTATCATATTGTGGATCTGTGTCAAAGATACTCTAGAGGGTCTTCTAGAACCAACACAAGAGACTGAGATGTCCTTACAAGGGAAAAAAAGTCATTCAATGGTGGAGCTACCCGAGCAGAAATATGTAATCTTCTCGAAAATTTTAAAACTGATATGATGAGTTATATTTCCTCACAATTGGATGTTTTAAAAGAAAAGCAGAGACAAGCTAAGGAATATTTGGCATTGGACATATTTTGTGCAAAATGCAGAAAGAAGCATCCATTGAGAGAATTCCCCCTTGACAAGGTTGAGGTATGTGGTCTATGTGATTTGGATCACAATACTAAGGATTTCTCCTCACTGCCAAAATTTAAGGCAGTCCTTCATGCATCAACTGTGGGCGTGGAACAAGCCTACTTCATTTCACAAAAGAAGCCCTGGAAACCTTGTGATCCAGGTATGAATCCAGATCCTACCACATCTTTTAATTCTTGGAATAATATGAATAATCAATTTCCTCCACAATATTCTTGTCCCAATACTCAATGGAATCCATCTACTCAACCTACAATGCAATATCCTACTCCATGGATGTCATGGTCACCTCATCCGAATCAACAGACCCCTTGGCCTCCATGTTGGATAAGTCCTTATCCAGTGAATCAATTTACTCACACACAGTATCAACAACCACAACTGCAACTTCTACTACTGCTGCACCAATTAATGCACCACTACAACCTCAGCTTCCTGATCAACCTAATCCTAACCCCAAAAATAAGGAAGTGCATCAATTTGAAACATCAAACATGTTATCTTACTCTATCACTCCTATCCCATGTAATGAATTACATCTACGATCTGGGAGGGTGGTAGAACCCATTGTCATTGAGGATGTTCCATCCCCTGTGACTGAATAAAGAACGGATAAACATGTTGAGAGCCCAATTGGTACATCAATCCCCATTATTGAGGATGTTGAAACACCAGCTGAAACACATGTTGAAACTCCCCCTGTACAAATTCCAAGAAATCCACCATATCCCAAGCGATTAGTTTTACAGAAAGAAGCAGAGCAACCATGTTTCAACCTTCTAGGGGAATTGAAAAATATTTATGTTAAAATCACATTATTGCAAGCCCTGCATGATGTACCCATCTATGCTAAAACTGTTAGATACCTGTGTGTGAAGAAACCAGGTAGGAAGCCTAAGGATTCTCTTACAGTCCACGTGGTTGGGAAATTGTATGAATTAATGATGGGAAAGGTTCCTTTGGATAAATATGATGATCTAGGAAATCCCACAAGGTTGCTGAAACACAAGAACCAATGGCACTAGAAGAAACCGCTGAGATCTCAGAACTGGTGGGTTAAAAAGAAGCCGCTAAAACACAAAGATTAGCTGCTGAAACTCAAGATATGGTAAATCAGGACCAACCTCTACCCAGGGAAAATGATGTTGAAACAAAATTTTAGGAACTCCTGGAGATTATTGAATTAGACAAAGAAGATGAAAAAGATGAGGAGATGGCAACAGACATTTCTCCAATGAAGGCTGAAATAAATAAATGGAAATATCAAGATACCCTGTGTGAGGAAGGGATGATTCCCCCGCCTATACATAGGAAGGCCATTAAGGAGCTCAGAGAGAGATGGGCTGAAGAATTAATCTTCCAAGGGTTTCGTTGGGAAAAATTGCAAGAAGAGTTGAAGGAACTAAGAAATTTTAAGGCCATGAAGCAAGAGAAGGAGCAAACATATGATTTAATTCAAGAACTACTAAGTTGTAGGGCCCCATCACCATCTTATTCAATCTTCCTTTATGAACAATTGACTCTTTTTAAGCTAAAATATCTTAAGGAAGGGAGGCCCCATTAGTTTGTTAGAAATTCTCAGTTTTTGGATACCTTTACTCAGAGTGATTTCTTGGAACAAAATCTATTATGTGAATTATGTTTACATGAGTTAGCATGCTTCACGGACCTTCGGTCAAATCTTGTTCCTTATATAGGGGATATACATATAAGGTAATTTACTTCCTTCGTCACCAATTAGATGAATTGGTGGAATGCCTCTCAGACCATTCGAAGAAACGAGGATAATTCTACTCTATGGATCCGAGGTCAACCACAATCCCCTTCTGCTATTTTTGAAAGACATAGAAAATACCTCTCCTCTCCCCAAAAGGCTAATTAGATAACAACACTTCAGTACGATGTTATATATACATGTGTCAATATCATATCACTGCAATAGACCTATGCATTATAAGGTAGTAAGTACAGGTGGGAAGCTTCTTCTGGGCCTATGAGAACAAGAGATCCTTACTGTTTTGAAAATTTTAAATATGCTTTATCTAGAGTTCCTGAGTATGTCAAGTGTATTCAGACATGTGGACCAACCTGGATAGGATTAAGATTTAGATTCCCACTCATATGGTTGCCCAAGAAGAAGTACATGAGTATATATAAGTTGAATAAAAAGGAAGAGAAGAAGTGTTGGGAAGAGTTTGTTGCTTACAAATGGTACATAAAATGTGGAGATAAGCCTGAATATTCCTTCAATCTCACTCACTTCCACAGGAAAAGTTTTGATTCAGATTCAGATTCAGATTCACTGGAGGTTGTTGCATGAGGACATGCAACTGGACAGTTGGGGGGAGATGTTGGGTGCTAAAAATGACCATTTTTGCTCACTTCTATTGTGATCCTTTTTCCTTGTTTCTCCTTATTATTATAACCAAGTCATTATCTTTCCTAAGGTAAAGCATGATTTTGAGCATGTATAATTTATTATTACTTTGTTATATTAATGCCTAAAGTTTTCTCGTGTTTATGGATTTTGTCTCCTAATTAAGTTGACTTGTGATGGATTTATGAAAGTAATTGAGACCACATGGAATTCGGGTGTATCAACCTGCTGATACATGTGGATGAAGAAGTACTTGGAAAGCAGTTACACCTTTTCATGGATTCGGTTAAGATCGTTGTGAGGTAGCCTAAGTTATCCATCTATGCAACTAGATGAAACTCACTTGGCGTTGGATCAGTGCAAGCTGTGAGAGCATGGATGTTTATGAAACATATTTTATCTCAATGTAATAATGGATGTAACTATTTCTATTATGGGGTATTGAATCGAGAGCCTGAAGATCTTCGATCTTCATGGCTGTCCAAATTATAAGGATCTGAATTGTCTTGTTGTAGTATTTAAAGGAGGATGGGATGGTTAAAAGAGGTTAGGATTATTTTGAAGAGAACTTGTAACAGGAGTGGAAGAACTCTGTATTTGAACTTTATTCCATAAATGAAATTGGAAGTATTTTCCTGTTCTTCTGTGTATTGATCCCTGGTAGTGTTTAGAGGAATATTTGTTAGAAGGAAAGGCCCCACCTTCTTTGAGATTTTCCTAGTTAGTTAGTTGCTTATTTCCTTTATTTCGTTTGGTGTGGAATTGCAATTAAATTTCCTTTTGAGTTGTTGAAACAATGTGAACATTAAGCGTAGGATTCTTCAATTATAGATTTTCTTGGTTTGCTGAAACAATCGATTGAATAATGCGTAGTCTCTCTTTGCAAGTGTGTTATTGATTATTTTTGTTACACCTGTGCTCTGCTGCTTCATTTTACCATTGTTTATTTACTTTCATGAATTGTTGAAACTGTTAGATGGCATATGCATTTATAGAACAGGAGGAGGATTGATTTCCTTTGTGGTTGAGTATTACAATTGTGGATTGGATCCCTTTTTATAATGATGATTTAGGATTTAACTTCTTGAAAAATCAATTTATCCATTTCATTCTTGAAGCAATCGTTTTTAGAATTGATACAGTTAGAAGGATCGTGAACTCTTTTAATATTTGACAATTGAATTAGTATTTGAAGTTTGGATTGAATAGTGAGCAGAGCATAGACTTAGTAATTAGGCTACAACCATTCCTTGAGTATATTGGGTGACTTATAGTTGATTGATCAGTTACTGAATGTTTATGCATATATTTTGCTTGATTTCCTTTGAAATAACCAAACTTCCCTGGGTTGACAATTTATATTGAGCACTTTGTTTATGAATTAATAGTCAATTAAAGTGACCAACACTTGGTCCACGACGTCGAAATAATTCATATAAATATTTGGTGGAAGAAAACTCATGGCACAAGAAAATATTCCAACTTTCACACAAGGGAAAGATCCTGGAAAACACATCGACAACTGCAAAAAGGAATGGAAAAGATTAGGTTACAGAGATGAAAGAACCTAACCGCACCTTTTTCCAATAACACTCGACAACCTACCAAACAAATGATATAAAATAGAAGAAGCAAGAGGAGAAACATTTACTCGGAGATAAATTTATCAAAGATTTCATATTTTCTCCGCAGGATGATATATTAATAGAAGCAAGTAATCAGGTGAAAATTTTTCTACAACCGATTAGAAAAATATCGTCAGATAATCAATAACCACTTGGAAAAAAAATTGTTGCATGTAACAACATCAAGTCGACTGAACACCAGCATTCGACAAGACTAAACATGGAAACAGAAAAAATGGAAGGAAAAAGTTTCAAATAAAAACGAGAACATCTAGGCACATCAAAGTTGGTTAGAACAATTTTTAAAGTTGAAACTTCAAAAAAGGATGATCCTGAAAGGTTGACTGCAGAAGACTTCCCCCCGAAATTTACACAGTTTAAAGAGGGTGAACGACATATCAATGAAACTAGAGCACCCAAATGGATGGACGCACAACTTAAGATAAAAGAAATAGATATATCTAACGAAAATAGACCCAAGATGGAGAAAACCAATAGATAACGGAAATTACAAACCTACTAAAATAATTCCAAGATGTCTTTGCACGATATTATAAAGATATGAAAGGACTTGTTTAGGAAATGGGAGAAATGAAGATCGACATCAAACCAGATGCAAAACCAATCAAGAAGAGACCATACAAGCTTGCACATAAATACAAAGAAATAGTCAAGAAATAAATAGAAAACATGCTCGTTGCCGGAATCATATATCCCATTGATCAATCAGAATGGGAAATCCCAATGGTCGTCCAACCTAAGAAGCACAACCCGACATGACTGTGAATCTATGTCGACTTCAGAGAACTCAACAAGGTAACACTTACAGACCCATTTCCAAATCCCTTTGCTGAAAAAATTATTAATGAAGTTGCAGGACACGAATGCTACTCGTTCACGGATGGATTTTCCAGATATAACCAAGTACCTATTGCCGAAGAAGATTAGAAGAATACCACATTTGTATGCGAATTTGGATTGTTTGCATATAAAGTGATGCCATTCGGATTGAAAAATGCACCTACTGTGTTTCCAAGAATCGTTGTCAAAGCTTTCCAAGTATACATCTACAAAACCATAGTTATATATTTTGGCGATTGGATGATCTAATATATGTTGAGGGACCACTGCAAATGGTTAATATTTATTTTGGAAATATGCCAACAAATCCAACTATCACTAAATATCAAGAAATGCATATTTGCAACCCCGATAGGAATCCTTCTTGGACATGTCGTATGCAAGGGAGGTATAAAAGTTGACTTTGCAAAAATTAAAGTAATCCTCGACATGAAACCTCCAGTCAACCCCAAACAAGTCAGATTTTTACTAGGGCATATAGGGTATTATAGAAAATTTATTTGACACTACCCTGACATGACGTATCTATTGGAAGAGTTGTTGAAAGAAAATCAAGAATACCAGTGGACAGACGAATGCGCTACATTGTTCAACATTTTAAAGAGGAAACTAGTCGAAGCTCCAATATTAAGATTTCTAAACCGGTGATCAAATTTCATGTACATATAGATGCTTCTGGAATAGCATTCGACACGATCCTAACTCAACCTAGAGGCGATGGGATGAATTACCCCAATGACTACAGTAGATGAAAATTAAATAAGGCATAAAGGAATTATTCGAAAACTGAAAGGGAAGAATTGGGAATGATATTCGCACTCCAGAAATACCGACATTATCTACTTGCCAATCCTTTTGTGTTTTATACAGATCACCAGGCTCTAAAATACTTAGTCAATAAACCCTTACACCATGGAAGAATTTGTCGATGGTTTCTATTATTCTAAGAGTTTGAGTTTGAAGTCATAGTTCGACCGGGTAAAGCTAATTTCGGCCCCAACCACCTATCAAGGATAGCCACAAGTGAATAAACAACTGGAATTGAGGATGAGCTATGAGATGCTCACTTGTTCAAAATTGAAGCTGTTCCGTCAGATTTAGCAGATCTTTCTCAGTTTCTAGAAGAAGGACAAGCTCTAGAGGGAATTCTAGAAAAGAAAAAGAAATTCTAGCAATGAAAGCTGCACCCTGTACTATAATACATGGGTTTCTTTATAAGATTGGATCAGACGATGTACTACGACATTGTGTTCTCGATCATGAAAGGAAAAGTATAATCAATGAAGCACATAATGGGCTAGTAGGTGGACATTTCCAAGCCGACATGACCACCAGAAAAATTCAACAATCAAGATTATGATGGCCGATAATCCACAAATATTGTCAAGAATTAGTAATCAAATGCGACAGATGCCATCGACTTGGTTGACCATTACCAAGTACTAAAATGCCTCTAATATCAGTAAATCCAAGCCTAACCTTTGAAATATGTGTAATCGACTTCATTGGTCCATTTCCGGTACTTGGTAGACAAACAAGAGCAATATATATCATTATTGCTGTCGAGTATGTTACTAAGTGGGAAAAAACAGAACCTGTCGAGACTTTCTCAAGTGAGATAGCTACCAAGTTTATCTATGAGAACATTATTACAAGATTTGGATGCCCACTGACCCTGATTAGCGATCAAGGATCCCATTTAGTCAACAAAACAATTTCTATACAAACAAAATAATTTTTGATCGTGCATAGAAGGAGCACAACTGATCACCCTCAATCCAATGGCGCAAGAGAGGCTTTAAATAAAACATTAACTACAGGCCTGACTAAAATGTGCAACATCGACAAGGATGACTGGGACGACAAAATACCCGCAGTACTATGGGCGTATAGAATAACTTACAAAATATCGACAGGTCAGGCTCCATCTAAACTCATATATGGACAAGAAGCGGTCGTCCCCCTACATTTTCACCAACAAGCACCAGTGATTGCAGAAATACTACATATTGATGCTGAAAAAGATGGAAATGAAATATTATCCCAATTGTCAAAGCTAGAAGAACATAGACAGTTAGAAATCCACCATCACGAAATCCAAAACAACAACATAAAGCTTGGCACGACAGAAACATAAAGAAAAAAAATATATCAGTTGGCGATCTAGCCTTGATTTACGATAGTCGAATTAAAGGGAAGAATAAGAATTTACACACTGCATGGCTGGGTCCCTATGTCATCGGAGAAATCAATGCTAACGGGACAGTTCGACCAAAAACGTTACAAGGGAGTGTTTCCGAAAACTTGTCAATGGCACACGACTAAAACACTACAGAATATAAAGGCATGCTGTCAGCCCCATATAATTTTTTCATTCAACTCCAACTAATTTTTCATCTCTGTATTTCTTTAGGACGAAGAAGGGTTTTGTTGGTGGGGGATATGTTGGAGGATCCTAGTTAGCCACCCGACTAAGTCCTCCGACCGACAACCTTGTGACACATGTCGGAATATCTTGTCGGTCCCTACATGTCGAGTCGGTCAGTTGAACCGACATGTAGTTATGTAACTGTTTGTAAACTATATAAATAGGCTGGAGAGCTGGATATAAGAGAGGGAGATATTGTCAATCATCTCTGTACATGGTCTTGCAGAGTAATAGAATGACTTGTTGATTCCATCTCCATTACTTGTCTATTGTTCTTATCTTTATACATGCTTTTTTAATCTATATGTATCACTGGTAACTATGCAATCTAATTGACTACAACAGGGCTCAATGATGCATTTACCCCATAATATTGTCCAATATCTACCTCAAGAGAATAAATATGAAATTTTATAGTGTTGTGAACTTCCATGTTGTGTCCAAGAGACGGGTAAGGGGTTGTGTTAAAAGAAGTGATTGTAGTAGCTACAGGTAATGATTGTGGCAATGGGAGGAAGCAATTATCAAAGGCATAGTAGTGAATGCGCCTACCTCATATTGTAGACAGGGATGCATGGGTGTTGGCTCATGTATGGCAGAGTGGATGAGGCAGGACACTATGATGTAGAGATCATAATATTTAGGGAAATGTTCAAATTGGAAGTTGATATTCAAGAAGCGATCACCTACAAAATCCCACATCTTTTCCAAGATAATAAGTTGTGATGTTCGTAGAGATTTAAAAAAATATGTTTAAGTATATTGAGGATTGAGTCCATGATATTTTGATATATGTCAAAGTGCCTATGGTGAATCTACTTGGTGGTTAGAGTACTGGCCATAGTGCTATAAAAGGGAGCAACACCATTATAAATATTGTAAGGGACATTGTCCCTATTATGTTAGCTACAAATGATGGATAGATAGGAGGTTGGATCCTCTACTTGCATCAATCACAAAATCCAATAATGAAAGAAAAATAATTGTTGCAAATGGAGGGAGTGGATCCCTGGTGGTTGGAAAAAGAGACAAGGGATCATATCCCTGGTAATTAGAAAAAAAGACAAAGGAACAAATTCTTGTAATGGCTATGGAATCCTGAAGAAGAAGAGAACATATCCCTTGTGACAACTATGGAAGCCAATGGTAAACTGCTTTGATACCAATTAATATAAGATGGGTTAGAAAATTAATATAATAAAACTTGTATTCTAATATTCAAGCAGAAGTTTTACATAAAGTAGCCTACTTTTTATAAACTTGTTGAATGCAAAATAAGGCAATGGTTCACTTTGACTATGTCTCCCTCTTCTATTGATTATATAGAATATTATTATTATTATTATCTACATAAATACTTTATGTTATTTATTATCCTAAGTTTCTTGGTGTCTCTAGTTTTGTACCATTTGTACTTGCGCATTCTATGAAGTCGAATATGTAACAATTAGAATGCTAACTAGCCTAGTAGTAATTGAGTCAATCACAACAAGGTTAAGACTTCTGATGATGACATTATATTATTGTAAATTTGAGAAGATGGTGCTATAAAGGGAGGTTTTTATTTATAAAAAAATTACTGATGATTTTGGGTTCACGTAGATTTAACTAAAAACTAAAAGTGTTAAAAGTTTTAGCAAATTTTCAAAAAACATGAATAATATTTATGGTAGTTTAATGAACTCTAACATACTTATCAATACATTTAACTTTGATAATTTTTTGATGTTATTTTGTCAATTGGTAAAATTGATTTTGACAACTTTATATCCATGCATGCCATGACAAATAATTAACTTTCACTAAATTTGTAAAGGCCGCAATCCTGTGAAACTATATCAAGACTTGGTTTTTAATCCCTTGGTGAAATTAAATTTCAATCACCATCACCATGTATCCAACAAGTTAAAGCATAGGAAAGCTTATGGTTATCATTAAATAAGAAACAAACCAACGAAAAACAAACAAAGTAATATAAATTGAGAATTTCTTCACAGACACATTAATTTTCATAAATCTTGTCTCAGTTTTCACATGCTCATTGTGAAACCAAGTCCATCACATTCCCATAAATAACATTGACTCTTAGTATTTTACATATGACTTTGGTTTATTGCATTAACATAATTGTATTCATTGTTCTTTGTTTCTCCTTTGTATCGGGTGGAACAATCTATACTCTCCATGTTTAATGGAGAGGAAATCATGGTGTGTGTAACTATTCAAACCATTGGAATTTGAAGACATTAATGTAGAAATCCATGATAACTATTGTGTCTCTTAAACTTGAGAGAGATATTTTCAAAATTAAAGATTTTATAGATTTGAGACAAGAATATATTCCATTTCCTTGGAGTGAAATGATATGGATTTATGTTAAGGCCCTAACCATCATTTATTATTATTATTATAATAGTTATGGTTAGGTCGGCGCAGTGTTAAGTTGTATAATGATTACTTCATATCCTATTTATAATAAAGGAGATTCAATTTGTATAATCATCTCATCTGGTCTTGTGTATTTGTACATTGTATAAGGAGGTTGATGCCTGTAAGAGACTTTTTATTCATCTCTTTTATTCATTCTCAAGGTATTGTATTATTATCTCTTTCTCATTTTATGCTCTTTTGGGGAATTTGGTGCATAACATTTTGTATTAGAGCTTGGAACCTTCCAAAATGAGCCATCCTTGAATTTGTGCTATAAAATTTTTGGGGCATGTTTCAGACAACGAAAAAGGGAGGGGCCTCAAGACATAGCAAACTATGTGTGGAAAAAATTTAGGTCCTGATTCATTATAGATTCAGAGTTATACCCTATGGAAGTTAGGTTTTTGACTAGTCCAAAAACTAGTCTCAAACAGGTGCTCTAGGTAAAACTGTTATATTGGTAGACCAAAATTGAGTGAGACTTGTTGCATCAGAAAGAAGATAAACCATAGTGTTTGTGGTACAAATTCTATAATTAGATCTAGAAAAATGGACACATGGAAATCCATACACATTCACTCTCCCAAAAGGGATGAAAACAATAAGTTTTGGGAAAATCACCGTAACTCTCTCTTAGTACACCAAAATTGGGTGAAACCTGTCTCATTGTATAGAAGACATACCAAGGTACTACAGGATGAAATTTCAAACTCGAGGGGGTCAAATTTCATAAATAATTCAAGAGAAAGGCCGACCACAAAGACAACCTACAAACTAGGTTGCAAAGGTATGTTAACTTGAAACTTGTGTAACTTTTGATTGGAGTATTTATTTTGGTTGATTCAAAGGTGTGTTAAAGAGGTCCTAGATAAGAAATATAGTATATATTAGTGGGATCAAATGGAAATGGGTGGAGAAAATTTTTCTACGCCCATTAAACCTCTTGAATGTTCAATCTTGACACAAGAAGAGCGCTATGAAGTGAAATTTGAGCTATCCAATCTTACCAAAAAAGTAAAAAATATCAAAGACAATGATTAGAAAGGTAGATATCAATAATATGGAAAATAAGGATGAATTTTGAGCATTAAAAGGGCATATGAAAGGCCTTCAACAAAACTTTGAAATTGTGATGGGAGAACTCAAGGATATAAGTGGCCTTCTTAATCAGAAGTCAACATCTCTAGAAAATGATAAGGAGAACAAGAGGACTTGTTCTAGCCACATCCTAAGAAAATTGAGAAACAATTGGAGAATAAGAGGTTTGTGTCCCAGACAATTGATAATCCACATCATCATGGGTTCAATTTAGGACCAAGGAACTAATTCATTCCCAAGGTTGAATTAAGAAAGTTTGATGGAACATGTGTGTTTACATGGGTGAACCAAATAGAGAAATTCTTTGAATTGCATAATATTATGGATGATAAGAAAAGGGTTTCCTTAGATACATTGTATTTTGAGATAAAACCCTATCAATGGTATCAATGGGTAGTTAAAACAAATCCTCCTTCTTGTCATTATACTTGAATTCTATTTAGAAGATACCTAGAAGTTGAATATGGTAAGCTTTGGGATCAATATTACTTTAGTCATTTGACAATTATCAAGCACTTAGGTGATGTCGAAGATTATAATTCATAATTTCAAGTATTTTCCACAAGGGTATGCAACATACTTGAGCAACATTTGTCAGAAGCTTACATGGGTGTATTAAAAGAAGACATTAAACATGATCTTTTGCTAAAACAACCTAAAAGTATTATGAGATCCATGCAATATTCTCACCATTTTCAAGACAAAAATAAGGATACACAAAAGTATACAATTAGAACATATGCAAGAAGTAGAGACACAGTTTTTCCTCATACAATAGCACTACCTCAACCCACTTGAATATCATAGAAGGAAATGGATGAAAGAAGAGCAAAAGGACTATGTTTTTGTTGTGATAGAAAATGGCCTAAAGGGCATAAATGTAAAGAGACAAAATTATTCACTTTGGAGAGTAATGAGGAGGAGGAAATAAATGCATCAACACAAATGAGTGAGGAAGAACTTCTAAACCAACAAAAGTAAGGAAAATATGTAGAAATTATGCACAACATAGATCCAGACTTATGTGAAATATTAGTTCATGCCCTGGTAGGTGTTTTAGCACCCCAAACCCTCAATATTGGAGGTTAAATTAAGAATCAAAGGGTCATAGTACTAATCGATTCATGTAGTACAAATAATTTCATTAATAAAAAAATAGTAGAGAGCCTTAATTGTTTTGTGTATCCAATGATAAATTTTCAAGTATTGGTTGTGTTGATGTATTTGTAACTTCGGAAGATATTCACTTGTATATTGTATTTGTACTTTATTGTATCCCCAACGGAGATGTATTATTCCTCTGATTGGAAGTGTCGTCAGTTGTACTTGCATGTGTTGCAAGTTATATTGTAAGTGTCATAACTTATACTTGATGGGTTATTAGACCACCTTGATGGGGTCGGCCCTGTATGAGTCATGTGGGTCAAAGGGTTATTAGACCACCCTAGAGGGGTCTGCCCAGTCAGCATTATGTTAAGTGGTTAAGTTGGGGTTGACCTAGTTGAGTAAAGGGTAAGTCAAGTTAGTGTATAAATAGAGAGTGTGTCTCTCTCATTTTACACATTCTATTATTTACTCACTTCGCATTAGTGAGAGAAGAGGATGGAGCGCACAAGTGGAGGAGGAGAATGATGCTGAAGATATCTATCTCTTGGGTTTGATCATGGTGATCCTTGTATTGATGCTTATTCTATCTCTGAGGAATTTGCGGGGTTTTTCACCTTCTTGGTTTTCCCCGGTGAAATGTTTTGTGTCTCTTGTCTCTTGTCTCTTATGCTTAATATGCTGTACATGTTGTTCTTTCAGTTAAGATCCTAGATCTATTGAATTAAATGATGAAAAACTAACAGGTTGCTAATGGGGGAAGTATTGATTGTGGAAGGAAATTCCATAACATTAAACTTAGTATGGGAGACTATAATATATCAAGCCCCATGTATGCTATTCTCATTGGAGGAGTAGATGTTGTTCTAAGGATTCATTTGTTGAGAACCTTGGGTACAATATCTACAAACTGTAATGAATTATTCATGATATTTGATTTAGAAGGAATTCAAGATGAAATCAATGAATTAAAATCTCCACCGTCTTATACCATCATCTATCATGGAATGGAAAAGATCCTAAAAAAGGGTTTTAATGGAGTTATTGCTAGAATTTAGTGTATGGAAGTGAAGCATGAAGAAGAAAATATTCCAGATAACTTAAAATGCACCTTGGAAAATCACCATAGAGTCTTCCAATATATTCCTATATGAATACCTCCATCTAGAGATCATGAACATCAAACTGAACTCATTCCTAAGAGTACTTTTAATAAAATGCCTTATAGATATCCACAACAAGAAAAAATGAGAGATTGAGAAAATGCTACAAGACATGTTGGATACATGTATTATTCCAACAAGTAGGAGTTCCTTCTTAATACCAATAGTGATGATTAGAAGAAAATAAAATGCTTGGAGAATGTGCCCTGATTATAGAGATCTAAACAAAATGACCATTAAGGATAAAATCTTCATTCCAAATATTGATGAGTTATTAGATGAGCTTCGTGGAGTGGCTTACTTCACAAAGTTAGATCTAAAACCAAGATACCATCAAATCAGGTCAAGAGAAGAAGACATTCCCAAAAAAATTTAAAAAAAAGGGGGATTATGAGTTCTTGGTGATGCCTTTTGGATTAACTAATGATCCCTCTACTTTTCAAAGCCTTATGAACAAAACAAATTGACATTATCTTTGAAAATTTGTGTTGGTTTTCTTTGATGATATACTTATCTATAGAAAACCATGGGAAGAACACATTAAACAAGTGGATCAAGTCCTATAAATTCTTGAGAAAAATCAATTGTATGTAAAAATATTCAAATGTTCTTTTGGGAAACAAGAAGTAGAGTGCTTGGGTAATACTATTTCAAGAGAAGCGGTCAAGGTGGACCCTCAAAAGATTGAAGCCATCACAAAATGGCATATTCCCAAAAACGTCAAGAGTCTTAGAGTATTTTTGGGTCTTACGGGGTATTATAAGAAAATTATTAAGAATTATGCATGCATTGTAGGTCCACTCACACATCTCTTGAAGAAAAAATCAGATATATGGAATGAAGAAGCTACCTTGTCCTTCTCACTCCTAAAGGACACTACGTCTTCTACACCAATTATAACAACACTTGAATTTAATAAAACATCCATAGTCAAATGTGAAGCATTGGGACAAGGAATTGGAGCAATATTGATGCAAGAAGGGAAGTCATTGGCTTTTGAAAGTAAACAATTCAAAGGAAACAACATGGTGAAATTTGCATATGAAAACGAAACGGGAGCAATTTTGCATGCGGTAAAAAATGGCGACAATACCTCATTCGGAAACACTTTAAATTCAAGACAGACAATGACAACCTAAAGTACTTTTTGGAACAAAGAGTGTCATCAGACGAGCAACAAAAATGGGTATCGAAAATGAAAGCGTTTGATTTTGAAATAATCTACAAAAAAGGGAAGGAAAATGTGGTAGCAAATGCCATTTCTAGAATAGAAGAATCATCCAACTTATATTCCATGACATATTCCATTCCTGTGTGGTTGGAAGAATCTCACCATGAATTGAAATAATTTAATAGTATTCGACATAATATATAGTGTCTAAAAGAAGGGAATATTTCTCACATATTTATATGGAACATTGGGAAAGGAAGAGAGATATTATTTGGTACAAGGGTAGAATAACTGTATGCCCTCAATGAAAGTTGAAAGAACATATATTAAGGGAGTATCATAACTCTTCGATGGCAAGACATTTAGGTTTCCTTAAAACTTATCAAATGATTAAAAAATAATTTTTGGGGAAGGAATGAAGAAAGATATTTAAACATTTGTAAGATAATGCCAGGTGTACCAAATAAATAAATTTGAGATAGTTGGTCTCTGTGATTACTTCAACTTTTACACATACCTAATAAAAAATGGGAAGAAATATCAATGAACTTCATTACAGGTTTACCAAAATCACAAGGTAAGGATTCCATTTTTGTGGTTGTGGATAGAATCACAAAGTATGGACATTTTTGTGGAATTCAAAGTACATATACTTTAATGTTAAGTTTAAACCAAATAGACTAGCAAGATCACTGAAAGAAACATAATCACAAGATAGACACGGAATTACCCTGGGAAACCCTCATGGGGTAGAAAACCCAACAAAGATTTCCTCAATAAGATGATCAACCAAAATACAATATATGCTCCAAGACTTTTCCTTCTTCTCTACCTCACATGCAGATCTCCCAAACACAAGTGCACTACTTTCTGAGTTGTGGAAGTGTGGACAATGAGGAGCTCTCCTCCTCTATTTATACTAGTTCCCGACTGACCAAAAAACCCTAATGGGGACGACCTCTTCTAGAGAAGTCTAATAACCCCTAAAATATAAACCCAGGGCTGACCCCCACATGGTGGGTCTAATAACCCTAGTTCCCACAAACCATCGAAGGAATAAACATCTCCGGATACATAATAGAATCACCTCGGAGGAATGAAACATCTCTGGAATAATAATGTACAAATATAATATTCTTAGAAGTTACAATATTCAACACTCCTCCTTAACGAGAAGGATATTATAACCATGTCTGTAGGAGCAAGGAGTCATCGACTACATCACACATGATACATTTGTGTATAATCGGAAGCTTTTTTCATTACATTATCATCAGTAACTCAACCAGTTGCTGGAACATCAACATCATCGTTGCGATCATCAGCATCGTCATCACACGATCATCAGCATCGTCATCACACAATCATCAGCAGGATGCTCAATCTCGATCTCTTTAGGACCTAGGTCCATGGATGATACAATGCAAATCACGTATCTTTTGAACCGAGGTCCAGGGACGGTCCATTCCTATCAACTCTAGTGATCCTTCCTTTCAGAATTACGGGATCCATCACAATCATGTTTAAGACTATCCTTCCTTTCGGAATTATGGGATTTACGGTATAAGGATGATTAATCCCACTCAATCTCTTTTAAGACAATCCTTCCTTTCGGAATTAAGGGATTTACGGTCTAAGGATGATTAGTCCCACTCAATCTCTTTTAAGACAATCCTTCCTTTTGAAATTACGGGATTTATGGTCTAAGGATGGTTAGTCCCACTCAATCTCTTTTAAGACAATCCTTCCTTTCGGAATTACGGGATTTATGGTCTAAGGATGATTAGTCCCACATGTCCACTAAGGACTTCATTCTCGGAGACCATACGTCTATGTATCAATTCAAGGGACCGAAGTCCGGGGACGATACAATCCCCACCTGTCCAATAAGGACTTCATTTTCGGAGACCATACGTCTACGAATCAATTCAAGGGACCGAAGTCCGGGGACGATACAATCCCCACCTGTCCAATAAGGACTTCATTTTCGGAGACCATACGTCTACGGATCAATTCAAGGGACTGAAGTCCGGGGACGATACAATCCCCACCTATCCAATAAGGACTTCATTTTCGGAGACCATATGTCTACGGATCAATTCAAGGGACCGAATTCCAGGGACGATATAATCCCCACCTGTATCCTCATCAATACAGACACCGTTAGTACATCACAAGTACAAGTACATACAAGTATCCTCATCAATACATGTCTACATGTTATCAAACCATGTATCCTAAACAATACATCAATATAAAACATGTATCCTCATCAATACATCAGAAATATAGAAACATGTATTCTTATCAATACATCAACATGTGTCCTTATCAATACATCAATATAAAACATGTATCCTCATCAATACATCAGAAATATAGAAACATGTATTCTCATCAATACATCAATATAAAAACATGTATCCTCATCAATACATCATTATAAAACATGTATCCTCATCAATACATCAAAAACAAGTAATATAAGTATTCTAAGTATAAGAGTCCTAAATCTAAGCACATATAAATATCTAGGTTTAATAAACATGTATCCTTATCATCGACCTTAGCTGTCGATGAGGGAAATTTCATCATCAATGATTATATCACTCCCCCTTTTGAGGAGGGTCCTTTTGAACTACACCAAGCTTGTCTCGGAAATATTCAAATTTTACTCGAGACAAAGGTTTGGTTAATATGTCAGCAATTTGTTCCTCAGTACTCACATACTCGAGTTTAATAGCTCCTATTTGCACCATATCTCGTATGTAGAAATATCGGATCTCTATGTGTTTTGACTTATCATGGAACATTGGATTTTCTGTCATCTTGATATAACTTTGATTGTCACACATGATCACAGTGGGATCCAATTCTAAGTCAAACACTCTAGATAATAGCTTCCGAAGCCACACTGCTTCACAACTGGCAGAGCAGGAAGCTATATATTCTGCTTCAGCAGTACTAAGAGCCACACTAGATTGTTTCTTGCTGAACCATGAGATCATGGCAGATCCAAGACCATAGCATCCACCTGATGTACTCTTTCTGTATGAGACACTTCCTTCCCAATCCGAATCTGAATAACCATGTAATCTGAGTTCATGGCTTCCAAGATAATATAGACCAAAATATAATGTACCCTTTAGGTACCTCATTACATGCTTTGTAGCTATTAAGTGAACCTTTCTAGGTTCTACTAGATACTGACTCAAGGTATTTACAACAAAGCATATATCTGGCCTAGTATTTGTTAAACACATCAATTACCCAATGATTTGTTTATATAAAGTTATGTCCACTAATTCTGATGAGTCATTAACTAATAACTTCAAGATGGAGTCCATGGGAGTGGCCATGGCTTTACACTCCAACATATCAAATCCTTTTTTTAAAAATCTCCACAGCATACTTACCTTGATTTAGAAAGATTCCTTTTGGTTCTTTCCATACTTCTAGACCTAAGAAGTAGTGCATTAATCCAAGATCTTTCATCTCGAATTCTGAAGAAAGATTCTTCTTGCATTCAACAATTTGTTTCTCATTTCCGGTTAGAAATAGATCATCTACATATAACAACAGTATAACTGGTTCATCATCCATCACCTTGAGATAAATATTGGGGTCAACTGTACTCTTGGTAAAGCCCATTCTTGTTAAGAAACTATCAATCCTTCCGTACCAAGCTCTGGGAGCTTGCTTCAATCCACATAATGCCTTCTTCAGTTTTCATACATGAGTTCTCCCGTATTTAACCTCAAATCCTTGTGATTGTTCTATGTACACTTCTTCTTCAATGACACCATTCAGGAAGGCTGTTTTAACATCCATCTGGTATAGTTTCCACTTCATCATAGATGTAAGTGCCATGATAGTTCTTATTGATGTGTACCTAGAAACCGGTGCAAATGTTTCTTCATAGTCTATTCTCTCCTTTTGAGAGAATCCTATGGCTACAAATCTTGCCTTATATTTTTCAATGCTACCATCTGCAGCATGTTTTATCTTGAATATCCATTTGAAAGAAACCACACTTTTATCCTTTGGTTTGGGAACTATATCCCAAACATCATTTTTCATTATTGACTGGTACTCTTCTATCATAGCTTCTACCCATTCTTTCTTCTGAGCTGCCTCCTCATAGCTGGTGGGTTGTTGATCCACAAGATCACATATCAGGGCCACATAATTGGATACTAACTTGGGTTTCTTCCTTTCTCTAGTGGAACCCTAAGGAGCTCCATATTTTTCAGCTCCTTGAATAATGTCTCTAGCCCAAGCTGGCCTTCTTTTTCTAGATAGATTTGCAATGGGGGATTCTTGAGGTTCTATCATGTCATGGTCTTCTGGTGCATCATTTTCAGGGATGGGAATAGCTTCTGTGACTTTAGGAGGTGTATTTTCTTCATAGATTTCTTCAAGTTGGCACTTCCTAGATTTCTTGATAGCTGCTTCTTCATCAAATGTTACATCTCTACTTATCTCCATATGATGAAAACCAGGTATGTAAATTCTGAAAGCTTTGGATGTTTCACAATATCCAACAAATATTCCTTTCTTACCAGAAGGATCTAACTTGGTTCTCTTTTCTTTTGGAATATGAATATACACAGGACATCCAAATATTTTGAGGTGACTTACCTCAGGCTTCTTTCCTGTGAACACTTCTTCTGGTGTCTTAAATTCAAGAGCACTATGAGAAAGTCTATTTTGTACATAGACAGCTGTCCTGGCTGCTTCAACCCATAGATACATGGGAGGATATTGATCATGTATCATAGTCTTTACAACTTCCATGATAGTTCTATTCTTTCTTTCAGCAACCCCATTTTGTTGGGGATTGTAGGGAGTGGTTAATTCCCTCTTGATTCCAGCTTCCTTACAAAAGTCTTCAAAGTCCTTTGAAGTATATTCTCCGCCATTATCTGTTCTGAGAATCTTGATTTTCTTTTCTGAGGGATTTTCTATTAAGGCCTTGAATTCTTTGAATTTTCCAAAGACTTCATTCTTTCCTTTTAGAAAGTATATCCAAGTCTTCCTTGAATAGTCATCAATGAATGTGAGATAGTATTCAAACCCACTTAGGGATGTGGTGGGCATTGTTCCACATACATCTGAGTGAATTAACTCTAAAATGTTCTTAGTCTTTGTTTCACTCTTTGGAAAGGGGTTCTTAACATTCTTCCCCTTTTCACATCCTTTGCATGAGCCATTATGATCAATCTTTAAGTCTGGTAGACCTATGACCACCTTTCTCACATAGGGTAGGGCCTTGTAATTAATGTGGGCGAGCCTTCTATGCCACATTTCACTGGGGCTAGTGGTTTCATGAACAAGGGCAGCTTCTGGATAACCCTTGAGTTTGTAAAGTCCTCCTTCTTCTTCACCAATAACAATTGCATCATCAATTGACTTTCCTTTGGGCCACATGAGCACTTGTCCATCAATAAATGCAATTCTAAATCCTTTCTTATCTAGTGCTGAGATAGAAAGTAGGTTCTTCTTCAAACCTGGTACATACAAAATTTCTTTCATTTTCAAAGGTGTTCCAGAATCAAGCTTGTAATTTGCTTCACCAATTCCCTTGATGGGATATTGATAATCATCACCTAAAGATACCTTTTGTGGAGAAGACTTTTCTTCAAGTCTTGAGAGAGTTTTCTTTTGGCCTGTCATGTGCTTTGAAGCACCACTATCAATGAGCCATGTATCTTCTCCAGGAGACACAGATCCAGAGAGTGCAGAAAATAGAACATATTCCTCTGCATCTTCTTCTTCATTCCTTCTAGATCTTTTCCTAGGAAGGGGCCTCTCTTCTTCTTCTTCATCTCTTTTGGATCTTTTTCTGTGAGGCCTTACTTCCTCCTCTTCTTCTTCTTCACTATCATCTTCTGCAAGATGTGCTTGATGTCTTTTATAATGAAGATTTTTCTTCTTCTTTGAAGGACAAAATCTAGCAATGTGACCTTCCTTATGACAATGGAAACATTGGAAAGAAGAGAACTTTCCTTTTCCTTTCTTCTGAAAGTTTTGAGGAGAATGAGGTTCCTTGTGATTGAACTTCTTGAAGTGATATTGATTCTTCCTTCTCTTAGTGTGTGTGGCCAAGGCTTGGTCATCTTCTTTGAGAAGGGATTCTCTGTTGGCTACCCTAGCTTCTTCTTGAACACAGTCCTCCCAAACTACATCAAACTTCATACTTTCCTTTCTGGCACACATAGTTTGTATAAATGACTCCCAAGGTCTAGTGAGACCATTTAGAGCAGTCATCACAAGTTCATCTTCATCAAGAGTATCACCAATGGCATCTAGTTTCTCCTTGATTTGGGAGACACTTGAGAAGTAGTCTTGAATGGATTCTCCTTTGTGCATCTTGGTGCTCTTCAACTGAGTTCTTAGGTTCATCTTCCTATTGATGTTCTTTCCTTCATACATTCTTCCTAGAGCATCATACATTTCCTTTGGAGTCTTCTTGGAAACCACTTGGGGAATCAAGTGGTCTTTAATAGAATCAGCTATGATTCTCTTTTCCCTAATCAAATCCTTCCTATGCTTCTCTTTGGATTCATCTCCTTCAGGTTCCGCAACTTTATCCTTGATATAATGAGCAAGATCATTCTCTTCAAGAATGAGACCAATTCTGTATTTCCATGCCCAGAAATTCTCTATACCTTCTAGTTTGTCTTCAAGCTTAGTGCTTGGATCCATCTTCTCTTGGGGGAGTCCAAGAGATAAGAGATAGAGTAATACTTACCCGAAAACTTTAACTTTTTACTTTTCCGAATCTGCAACAAAATTTTTGGTTTATCGTACTTTTGGTAAAAATAGGGTTTGACTTTTCCAGAGTTCTACCCAACCAAAAACCTCAATCCAAGGCTCAAAATATAGATCTTTAGAAGAGCTATTCAGCCATGCAACCAGAAACCCAAAATACTAACTTTTGCAGAAACCCTAATTTTGGGAGAGAGAGAGAAATATAATTTCACCTTGTGAAAGATGTTCTATTCAGGTTAGATCTGATACCATGTTAAGTTTAAACCAAATAGACTAGCAAGATCACTGAAATAAACATAATCACAAGATAGACATAGAATTTACCCTGGGAAACCCTCATGGGGTAGAAAACCCAGCAAAGCTTTCCTCAATAAGATGATCAACCAAAATACAAGATATGCTCCAAGACTTGTCCTTCTTCTCTACCTCACATGCAGACCTACCAGACACAAATGCGCTACTTTCTGAGTTGTGGAAGTGTGTCAAATGAGGAGCTCTCATCCTTTATTTATACTAGTTCTCGACCGACCAAAAAAACCCTAATGGGGCCGACCTCTTATAGAGAAGTCTAATAACCCCTAAAATATAAACCCAGGGATGACCCCCACATGGTGGGTCTAATAACCCTAGTTCCCACAAACCATCGGAGGAATAAACATCTCCGGATGCATAATAGAATCACCTCGGAGGAATGAAACATATCCGGAATAATAATGTACAAATATAATATTCTTAGAAGTTACAATATTCAACATTTAATCCAAGTGGTTGAAGTGTTCATGGAGGAAACTCATAGAATTCATGGATTCACTAAATTAATCATCAGTGACAGAGATACAAATTTCACAAGAAAATTTTGGAAAGAGTCGTAGAAGATAATGGGAAAAATGTTGGTTATGAATTCAACATATCACCCACAAATAGATGGACAAACAAAAATTATTAACACATGTTTAGAAGGTTATATCCATTGCTTTTCCTCAGACAATCAATCTCAATGGGTCAAGTATTCTTTTAGCAGAATGGTGGTATAATACCACCTATCACACATCTACAAAGATGACTCCATTTGAATCTCTTTATGGTTATCAAGCTCCTATTATCACATCCTTTTTGCAGGACCATTCCAAAGTATAGGTAGTGGATGCACATATAGAAAATAATAAAGAAAATTTTCAAATCCTTAAATAAAACCTTGAAATGACCCATAACAAGATGAAGCAACAAGCATAACAAAATAGAAGTGAAAGACAATATGAGGATGGTGATTGGGTATATATGAGACTACAAACTTATAAGCATTCTACTCTCAAACAAAATAGGCATACAAAATTAGCTCCAAAATTTTAGAGACCCTACAAAGTTATTCGCAAGATTGGAGAAGTGGCTTGTGAGTTATATTTTACTTCCTCCCGCATTCATAAGGTTTGTCATGTATCTTGCTTAAAAAAGGTTTTGGGACATACTATGCCAATGCAGACAAAACTACTGGAATTAGATGAAGAAGGGAATTTTTTTTTTGCAACCAATTTTTTTTATTGATATACATTCTCTATCTCTTCGGAATAGAACCACTATGGAGTACCTAATCAAGTGGAATAAAATGTGTCAGTCGATTAATATGCCTAAACCTTGTTACATTTAATTTCCAATTTGGAGTACGTAAACTTATGAAATGCAAACATCGTATGTGCAAAATTAGATCATTTGTAGTATTGATATACTTCAAACAAAACTAAGTTTAAGAAAAGGAAAGTAATTAACACATTTGCATAAAGGAAACACTCTTAAATGAAATCAAAATTAACTCAACCAATCCTGGTGAGGATCATGTACTTGGGAACCAATCATGTTACTGTGACCCTACTGTCACCAAGTTATCCCTTTGCATATCTCAATTTTTTTCATCTTTCCATAAATCATCATTCCATTATTGGCAAGTTAGGATAAAAACTAAATAACATTGCGAAAAATAAACACATGACACTTGCATCAATGAAAGACTAACTATGAAATCAAATTGCATAAAGGAAATACCACCATGTTCTTATGGAGTGAGCTCCATCTCCTAAGAATTCATGGTAGTAAACTAAACTATAACATCATAACATTAAATTAAAATATGTTATTTATAGAATTAGAAAATGACAATCTATGCGAAAGGAAATATCAAGAAGTTTTATTCACTCCATCATAAGTTGGACATATGATCCAAGGGTTCCCTTTGGAATGAAGAAGGCACTCTTATTTATACATAAAATTGCTTTGAAACTAAGATAAGAAATAATAAATTATGATCCACAAATATCTCATGTGGTTACAACCAATTGCTAAAATTTAGCAAGTCAAAGATAAATTCAAGATATATGCAAACAAATCCTATCCAAAGATCCAATATTCTTCTCTATCAAAGATATGTGAATGATCATCCCAAATCCATAGAAAATATTTCATATGTGAGGAGGAAATTCGAGATTGACCATACAAAGGCAAAACAACATAGTTACAGGAACCAAACTGCATAGTTACATGAACTGAACTACATAGTTACAAAAACTACATGTTCCTATAATAACCAACAAGCTAACCCAGTTTTCAAAGGTTAGTCCAAACATGTTCTTTTTCTAATGTTTAATCATAAATTCACATAAAATACTAAAATAAATGCATTGGAAAATATCTTGAACCTAATCTCACATAAAGCATTAAAATGGACGTATTGGGAAATAAAAAAAAATGATTAAAAGTGAATGGAGAAGGATGTGAAAAGATGGTAATTTGGTGACCCAACATCTCCCCCCAACTGAACATGTTGCATGTCCTCATGCAACCCTGCATCTTATTCTTTGAACTATGTGCTTAGGTTTTCTTCCTCTAAAAATTGGGTAGCATGATGTCTTCATTTGATTCCAAAAATATCATCTTGAAGCCTTGAAAATAAACACTGCACTGCTAGAGAAACTTAAGTTATAGTTGAAATTCCCATTGTTAGTTCTTGTGTAACAACCATAGGTTTTGTAAGTGTTGGTTCTTCTATGGTAGCACTTACCTTCTTGGAATTGTTCTCTTTTTTGCTGCAACAAAAGGTCTCGCTCTTTACCCAAAAAGAAAGATCACAAACTTAAAAAATAGACCATGTGCATACATCCATAATAATAACCCAACAATCTGTATAAAAATCCACACAACTAATTTATAATCCATCTCTAACAACAAAAATATCAGTTTGGAACAAACCACCCAAAAAAAACTTGGGATCATAAAATAAACCTTGCCCCTTGAGGTTACAAGAATTTTGGTACCCACTGGAAAATCCTATAACTGCTGAAAAATGATTGTTACAAAATTTTTGGTAATCACTGGAAAATCCTGTACTATTTCTATAATCATTCCTCAAACTATTACTACACTCCTTAAATTGGTGGTTATAATTCCCAATTCCATGCTCATCCATGTGACCATAATGCCTAGAGGTTTCGCTAGTGATTTCTCTTCAAGAAGCGGCTAACACTTCACCATTTTCAAAGTTTTAAGGTTTGTGGATAGTGGGGAAAGCAGAGTTCATGATGCCATTATGATATATCCATCTCCGTTTCTAGGGGATCTTGGTGCACATTATCTTTGAGTACATGAATCACCATTGATACACCAATTCTACAAACTTCACACATGTTAATTGCTAAATTGGAATATTGTCCAGAAATGAGTTACAAATCTATCTTGATTGCACTAAACAAGATCCATGAATTTGAATTTGATACCTATGAATACTAGTGGGACTTTTAAAATCAAGTTTCCATGAAACTGACCTTTACATCTGTGCTTTGATCTCCTTAAAGAAAATATCCTCAAAATATAAAAAACTTTCATCACTAGAAATTTCTTTTGCCAGTGCTAGTGACCGTAGATCTCATCGGATCTAACCTCACAGAATAGATCTCACACATGTTGGTATACATAAACCATCATAACCTTATGTGAGATGATCTATTTTTTAATATGCAATGCACATCATTTCCACTTTATGATTTGATGTCATAACATCCAATTGAGTGGGGGAATTCAAAGAAAAATGCAATGGTGGCATATGTATGCAAGTTATTGAACCACGGTTATATGACTTCGATGACAATGCAAAACTAAACCTTTTGCCTCATAATGTTCCAACCGTCTCGAGAGGTGTATTACATGGCCTTGCATTTTCTATTGAAGTGCAAACTGAGATAGCACCAATCACAGATCCTTCATGGATACAAGATTTGCTATATCTAATTATAGAATAGAGGGTTAGAGAATTTTGCATGATTGTTGTTGATTTTACTTAACTATGATCAAAGAATGCAATTAATTAAAAAGAGTATTCCTTGTATATCTCGTGCCAACAATTATATGACATGAAGTGCATATAATCACTTTTTTTTCTCAAGAAAATTTGGAAACATCCTCGACTGTTCTATATGCTGAAATATGGATTTGACTTTTAAGCTTGATCGTAAGATTGAAAGTGATTTCTTCATATGACACAAGAACATATGAACCCAAGGCACTTGATAGAAATATATCCTCACTAATATTGAATGTTTTCCATTTCTTCAAATTTTGTTGTGAATTCAATTCCAAAACATCATAATGGCTAAAAGATATTTTCTTAGATATATATGATTTTCTAGAAGTTGTGGAGATGTTTAGAGAACTAAAACAGGTTTTCTCTATTCTAGCTTTGTCGTTGTCCATTATCAAAATGGTCTAAAATTTCTATATAAAGTTTAGTTTGACTAGCTTCCTACAAGAAACCTATTTGATCTTAGATTTGTTTGAGGAACACATAACCATATCTGGAAGGTTAGGAACATTATCCAAGTGGTGGTTCTTCATTTGGAATGGTGCAACCATAAGACACATCAAAACCATTGCAATATTTGAGTAGTTATTATAGGATATGTGTTTCCTATAAACGACAGTTGTTCAACAATTCTAAAACATAGTTTTTAGTTTGAACAGCTTTTAATAGAATCAATGCTTGAACTCCCTGACATTTGATAGCTATTGAAGCATCCCCATTGTATCCAAATCATCCCCCAAATTCTATATTTTGATTAAGTTGTGCTCATATGAAAACCAATAAGAGTTACAAGAACACCAACAATCATGTGGTGGGAAATCATCTTTATCGCTAAGGATCAGAAATGTAGTACGATATGGATTTGAACAAGAGTGATAATGGCATGGTGTCTCCCCCCTCGACTATAATGTCCCCAATTTGGTCAATTTTTGAAACTTGGACTAGTGAAGCCCCAAACCGTCCCAAATGATCCCAAATGGTTTCGAACTGTGTCTAGAGTGGATTGAGGTGTAATAGGACACATTTATTCAGATATTATATTATTGGACACTTCCTAGATAATTCATCCACTTGCATTTACAATTAGAGAATGAAAGGCATAATTACTAGGGAAATCTATGTTGAAACCCCCAAGGGTAGATGGCTCCAAATGGCTCCAAATTAAGTATTAAGGTATATTAATGGTATTAATACATAAAAATGAACCTAATGGGTGATTATACACTATCAAGAGACTTCTGCAACATTCATTTAACTTCAGGAGAAGTTGGGGAATTTTACTAGTAAATTCGAGGTTCAAACCCCCAAGGGTAGGGGACAAAGATGGATTTCCAAATGATGTAATACCTCTCCAAATTTCAGAATAGAGACATGATACTGATAAATAAATTCAATGAGATCAATGCATCATTAATTCGTTCCCATAGGCTTCTGCAACTCCCATAAATCAAATGTTTACATACATGTCTTCACATAGGGGGAAATGCTAGTAAACTTCACCACTAGTTATGAAATTTGAAATTTAGGTTCCAAGGACTTGTGAAATTTTAATTAAAATTATTACAAACATTAATGACATTCCATACATAAAAAAAATCACATATATTTACTAATACAAATCTAAATAAATCCTCTTCAAGCTCCAACAACAAGATATAGGGAAAATGGCACCATTTATGCATTGTTTGGTAGTTTTACATAGTTTCACTTGGTATTTCGACCTGAGAGTCTTCTGAGAATAAAATACAGAGTATATATATATATATATATTAGAATACAAATAAATGGATATTCTTTGAATCTCACAAAGATATCATCATCTCACCAAAGGTGCAATTCCTCCAAGAGCCAAAATATGCAAGGAAATGTGAGATAGAGGTGAGAACAAGTTGCAGAAGAAAGAACCACGAGCTGCTCTGTAGCTTCAACCTGAAACTAACAAATACATTGTAGCTCCAAATGAAAGGTCTGAATGGCCTCTCCAATTTCCAATTAGGATGGGAATCTTTCACCCTCGAAATTGGTACTAAGGCAAGTAGAGTAAACAATCCACTAGCATGGACAAGCTAGAAGCTATCCAAATTGCAAAGATGAAAATAAAAAATGATCAAATACACTCTCCTTCTTTTTTATTGTATTTTATAAACTTCTCAAGTCCTCCATGGGTCGAATTCCTTCCAAGAGACTCATTCCAACTCAAGTTGGGAAGATATTCCAATGTGTGCCACTTGTCCAACAATTTCTAGTCTCCATCTTCCCTCATTTCGAATGGGTGTCTCTTTGGCTTCCCTAACTACCTTGTGTTCCTTCTTGGAGGCTATTGTTAGCCCTGACATGTAATATATGTCAGATGTCAGCATTCAGGTCTGATTTGTGTCATAGGTGTCATAGCATCTTCATCATTATTGTCATAGAAGCTAGGGAATCTAGCCCAAGTGTCACAATTCTTCTAAGATGCCTCTTCCTCTTCCATGGGAGTTATTCTTCCACTCCAATTCGACCTTACATGACTCATACCATGAATAATACCTCTTAAAATCCCCCAAGTATGCTACCCTTCATCTTGAACTCGGATTGGTGAGAGAATCATGCCAAGTATAGTGGGGAATCTTGCCACAAATGGGTCCCACAACCTCTTATGTGCCCTCATGGTCCAATGCCACATTATTTTCTTTGTATTATTATATAATTGAACCATTTAATGTGAATTTGTAAGTCTAAGGTCATTTTGGGTCTTGTAGCTCCTTTACTCCAACTTTTAATGCTTCCACCCCCAACCTTGGAAACTAGTAATTTTCCTCCATGATAGTTCTTTTGGATGGGAATATTACAAACTTTGAATTGGGAATTTTCTCTTAATGTGACCCACCTTGTCCACTTGGATATAATTTTACATTATTACTAACTTAGACATCATGCTTGGTAATTATTTGACCCTTATCATCAATTTGACAGACTATCATGAATATGGCCAAGTGGTTTAGGCCATTGTGACCCAATGTAATTTTTTTGGGACATGACACCGATTGAAGGTTTTTTCCGTCCTTAGAAAAATGGAAAATAGGAAGAGTGTAGGAGGGTAGAAAAAAATATCATAGGGGAATAAGGTATTTTCCAAGTACACTGTTATAACATTCATTGAATTATGATTAAATACCAGAAAGAAGAAACATACCTGCACCTACCTGAGAATTCCATGATATCTGCAACAAGTACATGACATCCTGAGAGGTAGGAGAGATGAGTTGGTCCACAATGATGTCACATGCTACTATAAAGAACAATTTGGATCCTCGATCATGTGGAAATTGTTATTGGAAGCATGATGAGTTGTAACCTGAGATATGAAATAATATTCTAATAGAACAACAAGCTTGTAAATCTGTGATGCAAAGAGCAACTAAACTTGGATGGAACTCTGATTTCACTTTTATTATTTGCAAATCTTATCTGCTAGCAAGTTGGTTTTCAAACAAGATGCGTCTAACTACACCCAGAGGGTTTTCACAATAAGAAATTATTATTCCCAAGGAACGCCTACTGGAAAGATGGCTTTCAAGCACTCCATGGTCTGATGGAACCTAAGACAGGTTTTCACCATCAAATTTTATTTGAAAAATAGAATGAGGAACACAAGGTAGCTCAACATTGTAAGAGTGAGATGAGCGACATTATTGCATGGGTTAGGGATGGGTGGAGTAGGAAAGTAGGGAAAATTTGTGAAAGAAAAATAGGTTGAAGTCATAATGTGGAAGTAGTAATATCGTGAAGATTTTAATTGACAATGCAAATAAATGCAAATTTAGACTTCAACATGCATGGGTTGTTAAGCTTGGAAGAGGGAAATATATATGGGCAGACCCTGGTCAATAAGTTGGATGAACACTGGAACTATTTAAAGTACTTAATCTGTAACAATGTTATGGTGGATGTGGCTTGACGTGGTATGGAAATTGATTTCTCTTTGATACTTATCTTCATAGTTTTTTTTTGTTCACGTTGATTTTGATCCATCTTGAAAAAGTTTGGTACTTTTGGTGTTGTTGGTCAATATCTGAAATGTTCCTATAGTGAGTTCCAAGGATTTTGAGCTTATTTATGATTTCAACATCACATGATGTTGCAATTTCTTGAATTGAATATATGGATGCCACACATTCGTTTATAGGTTTTCAAAATTTGATTTTGAAAATCAGACGTCCATAGGTTGACCTTCTTGATATTTACAAAACCTGCAAAAAACTTAACATTTGCTTGCAATAAAACGTGATATGATGAAAAATTAAGGTTGATCGGTCTTTCTACTCCCAAAAAATACACTGAAAAACTACAAACAATTCAAATAAAACACATCCAATGAAAGATAAAACAAAGAAAAAAACAATTTTTACTTTCTGAGAAGTGATGGCCATCTTAGACTGCCTGACAACATTTCGTTGATAAAGTTTTCATTTCAAGTCAGATTGGAGTGATTCCAAAGCCAATTTGAAGTAGATTCATAGGGGTATTTCTAGTAAACATAGGTTTCTTAATTGATTTAAAATTATGCGTCAAATATACTTAGGAACAATTTGCTTGTCAAGATCTTTCTAAAATATTTCCTAGACCAACAATCACTATTTGAGCATGACTTTTTCATTTAATGATGGATCAATGTGATTAAAATTTGAGATTAAATTAGATTTATGTAAGTACCTCCAATAGAAAAAATACATTTTTCATTAAACTAATATGTCAATGTTGACGAGGAAAATTATGTAGGGGAGGGATGCTTTGATTTCCAGTTTAGACCAACAGTGACTCTTTTTAGCACAACCTTTTTCATTCTATGCTCAATTGACATGATTAAAATGGGATATCAAAGTAGAATAATTTATAAATACCCACTAGAAACATCCTTTAGAAATTATTTGGTTTGATATCCCAAAACTAATGATGAACAAACCTAGGAGGCAGAGTTTAACAATGTTGGTTTTAGGACATGCAATTAGTAAATGTGGCATAAATTTTTCATATGAAATCCAAATAAAGTGATTCAAATTGTGTATTAAACTAGACTCCAAGGCCTATCTCTCTTATAAGGTTTTTGAATATGTGATGATTTGATGTATTAAATTTTCTAGTAAACATTCAAGATGTAGAATTGTCACAATGTTGATTTCATGACAGACATTCACTAAATTAAGCATAATGTTTTCATATGACATTGAATTTAGGTGATTAAATTTGGTATGTAAATTATATTCCAATGGTTATCTCCCATAGGAAAAACTTTGTTTTTAAAATGAATTAATTTGACTCCTCAAAATTTGACTATCCCAACCCTATTTTTAAGAAATTTACAAAGTCAATTTGCTACAAAAATCTAAAAATGAACTTTTAAAAAACAAATGTGATCTAATCATGTGAGATTGTTTTTGGGTGTATTTATGATGATAATAATTCCATCCCCCCAAAAATATCATATACCCATCTCATAGATCTTAAATATGGCCTTTAGAAAACGTGTGGTAATTTGATGAATTTGTAGCAAATATTTTTCATTGTCACTTTATTATGCAAATTTGGACAAGGAAGAGTGTACCATGAAGTATTTTACTTTCCATTGAGAAGCATCCTTATCCTTCATTTTCTTCCTCCTTCATAAAAATATATTTTCCTATATATCTTCTTGCAATGGGTTAGTGGATGGAGTGGTTCTTACTGTACCCCGAGTGAGAATGATTGAATTTTATTTACCAAGAAATATATCTAAGTCTAATCATGTAATAGTAACATAATCTACATTCATTAAAAAAGAATATTCACTTAAGTGAATGCATCGGGATTTTACACTACATTAATTCTATAGCGAGGTCGCCTTTGTGTCTTACCGTCTCTAATCCACTGGATTTAAAATGTTAGTACATGCAAAAAACCATATGCAGAAAAACACTTTGTTTAAAAATCGGTTCAAAGAAAATAGTCGACAATCTTCTCAATGCCCATTCAAAAACAATTATTTGCTAAAACGATATACTAAAAATTTTCAAATTCTTTTAGCATTTCCCCAACAAAGGCACCAAAATGTCTTGATTTACATGCCTAAACCATGTTACATTTAACTATCAATAGAGTACAAAAACTTGTGAAATGCAAACACTATATATGAAGAATTATATCATTTTTAGTATTGATCTACTTCAAACAAAACTAAGTTTAAGAAAATGAAAGTACTTAACACACTTGCATAAAGGAAACACTCTTGCATAAAGGAAACACTCTTGCATGAAATCTAAACTAACTCAACCACTCCTGGTGATGATCATGTACTTGGGAACCGATTATGCTATTGGGACTTGTTGTCACCAAGTTATATTTTTTCATATATCGAAGTTTTCATCTTTTCATAAATCATCATTCCATTGTTGGCAAGTTAAGATAAACACTAAATAACATTGTGGAAAATAAACACATCACACTTGCATCAATGAAAAACTAACTATGAAATCAAATTGCATGAAGGAAAGACCACTATGTTCTTATGGGGTGAGCTTTGTATCCTAATAATTTGTGGTAGCAAAGTAAACTATAACATCATAACATATGCATAACCTTAAATCAAAACATGTTATTTATAGAACTAGAAAATGAAAATCTATGTGAAAGGAAATATCAAGAAGCTTTATTCACTCCATCATAAGTTGAACATATGCTCCAAGAGTCCTCCCCTTGGAATGGAGAATACACTCTTATTTATACATAAACTTACTTTGAAAATGAGATAAGTAATAATAAATTAAGATCCAGAAATATCTCATGTGGTTACAACCATCTGCTAAATTTAGCAAGTCAAAGATAACTCCAAGATCTATGCAAACAAATCCTATCCAAAGATCCAAGATTATTCTCTATCCAAGATATGTGAATGATCAACCCAAATCCATATCAAATCTTCCACGTGTGAGGAGGAAATTTGAGTTGGACCATACAGATACAAAACTACATAGTTATAGAAACCAAATTGCATAGTTACAGACACTGAAGTGCATAGTTACAAGCATTGTCTGTTCTTGTAATAACCAACAAAATAATCCGGTTTTCAAAGATAAGTGCAAACATGTTATTTTTATAATGTTAATCATAAATTCACATAAAATACTAAAATAAATGCATTGAAATATATCTTGAACCTAATCCCACGTAAATCATTAAAATGGACTTAATGGAAAAGAAAAAAGGATTAAAAGTCAAGGGAGAAGGATGTGAAAAGATGGTAATTTGGTGACCCAACAATATGCCTTCAGAATAAGCTAAATGGGAATATGGAAAATTCATGAAGAAACACCCTCAATTACATGCTTTGAGGACAAAGCATTTCCAAAGAGAGGGCTATGTTAAATCCCTAACCATCATTTATTATTATTATATTAGTTATGGCTAGGTCAACTCAATGCTAGGTTACATATTGATCAATTTATCTTTTATTTATAATAAAAGAGATTCATTTGTATAATAATCTCATCTTGTCTTGTGTATTATCTACATTGTATATGAGGTTTCCCCCTCAAAAATACTTCTTATTCGTATTTTTTGTTCATTCTAGAGGTGTCAAATTACTCTCTCTTTCTTATTTTATGCTCTTTTAGGGAATTTGGTGCATAACAATTTGTAACTTTATATGGTTAAAATTCCATTCACAATGAAATAGAAAGGAAAAATATTATGGAATACCAAAATTACTGAAACTTTCACCTTTCACTTAGTATAAGGGTCATTGCAAGTAATCTTGAAGGGTTATTGGATTAAGTGGTTGCATTGTAAAATATTTTTTTATGTTGTAAATACTATGATTTCATCTCATTTATATTATAATAAAATTTTAAACTCATAATTTTAAGATTAATATCAATATGTTAACATTAATATAAATTTGATCATCTCAAACACATACTCATAAATTGAAGGATGACTGAGGATAATAGTTTATGTTTACATAATGGTAATGAATGAAATCTACAATACTTGTAGGTTTGTTAGTCAATTGATATGAAACTTTATAATGAGGGATAATTTGTACTTTTGTTTCTATAAATGATTATATAGAGCATTTAGGATGTTAGTTGACCTAATAGAATTTGTGCCAATGGTATCACGGTTAAAACTGTTAACAGTGGCATTATATTATTGTAAATTGAAGAATATAGTAATGTCAAAGGAGGTTTTTATTTTAAAAACATTGTGATCATTTTACATTCGCATAGACTTAGAATAAATCCAAAAGATGTTAAAGGTTTTAGAAAGTTAAAAAAATTGTCAGCAATACTTGTGGCAGTTTGATGAATTATAGTTAATTGGGTGAAACGTAAGTAGTTGAGAGGAAAATTGTTATCCTTCCTTCCCTGTGTCCAAATCCAATGTTGTGACATGATTTCTCTCTTTGTGAGCCAATCATTGATTTTTGAATTGGCCTTGAGCCATAAGGATTTTGTTTTACTCTAGGTAACCTCTTTGGAATAGGGGGGAGTACTTAGTGGGTTTCCAAGAGAAATGTGTTATGTGAAAAAACAAAGAAAAAAAAGTTTGATGAACTCTAGAGCATACTTATCAATATCTTAAACTTCAGTAAACTTTTGGGTTCCAATTATCACTTCTACCAGGTTTGTAAAATTGATTTGAACAACTTCATATCCATGCATGTCATTGCAAACTATGAGCTTTTGGAAAATTGGAAAAGGCCCTAATTCCATGAAACTATATCAAGTATTGGTTTTAAATCCCTTGTTGTGAATGAAATTTTAATCACTAGTAAAAGTAACCAAAGTGACCCACTAATTCACCATGTACTTAATGAGTTAAAACACATACAAATTTATGGATAACATTGAATAAGAAGCAAACTAGAGAAAAATAAAAATCCAAGTGAGCTTGAGAATTGGTTGGCGTACATATTCATTTTCATAAAGATTTTATGACTTTTCATATGCTAGATGTGAAACCAAGTTCATGAAATTCACAAGAATAACACTAACTCTCAAAATTTTATATATGTTTTTGGCTTATTGCATCATTTACCTTAATTGTATTTCTTGGTTCTTTGATTCTCCTTTGTATTTAGTGGAATGAAGAAGACTACCCACATTTAATGAAAAAACAATCAGACTATATGTAATTGTTCAAACCGTTGGAAGTTCAAGCCACTAAAGGAGAAAACCAAGAAAAATATTACATCTGTGAAACCTAAGAGATATATTTTCAAAATCAAGAACGCATGAAGAAGCCAATGTAATTTCAAGTATTATGATGTTGGTTAGTTTGTTTTAGAGGATTTGCAACATTCAATGGACAACAAACATTATAGTGTTGATACAACAATATATTCAATTTCCTGGGGGTGAAATGACATAACTTCATAGTAGTTCCCAACGTATCGTCCATGTGGAATAACACAAATATCTCTTTGATAGTTGCTCTTATTCGTGCTGTTTTTCTTCATTGCAATCACATGGTAAATTAGTGTGACTCTTGTAACTATGTACTCGCACTAGACATAGCATGTTTGTGGGTCTAATACCAACACAACCTGTGCACTTCCTTTTTTTTTTACCTCTGTTTTTACAATCACTTACAGTTTCAATGGCTGCTTAATGAACCCAAAAAAATAATTTACATGGAGTTGTCTTTTCTCTAGTAATTGCATAACTTAGCTCAAGATAGGTAGTAAAGAAGTGGTTTCTTGAATACTATTTAGGCTAAAATACTTTGAGGCTTTCATGAAGACTCATAGTACTCACTAGTGACTGAATGATTATGCTTGTCGTCTCATAGAAATTGTTAGTCTAAGTAATTAGATTTAACTACCTCTAGTTAGATATCTTATTGCTTATTGCTTATTTCCGTGTTTTATGCAAGATAGTTTAGCTCACTTTATCACACAATCAAAGGACCTAAAGACTCCTTTTACCCAAAGTATACTCTTTTCCTTGGACTCTTAGTGATATTGGAAAATAAAAAAAGGGTGATATGTTTAAAATACCTCCTTTGCACACATTTATCTCGTTTTGAAGCATCTTGAGTAGTTGTTATTTGCAAGTAATTCTTTTATACTTAGAGATTGAATTAAACTGAATGTCCACGTGTATTTACTTTATTCTCTTTAGTTAGTTTCAAATTTAACTTTAATTTGCTTTCCAAACACATGTGTGGTTTCCACCGAAGCACACACCAAGAGACCTAAATAATCTTTCTCATCTATTATGCTCCCCATCTTGCACTCTTAGTGATCTGGATGGATCAAAATGATTTGAATGTTTGAAATAACTCTCTTGCACTCCTTAATCAATTTTGGACCATTGTAAAATCAACATTTCACCTTTAATTCTCAAACCAACTAAAATCCTCCACGGGAGGTCACAAAATAACATTTTAGTTGGTTTAGGATTGATTGGGCCAGGCATCCATTAATTCCCACCAATCTTCTACATTCTTGAAACATAGTGTTGTTCACTTTTAGGGTAATTTAAATTTTTTTTATTAGCAAGTGTCAAAAGAAAACCCAGATAAGAAGGTGTAGTGCCCAAGGGAATACAATCCAAGGTATAATTATTTATGCTCACAACTTTGGGCCACCCATCTCATTGTGGAAATGGAACTTTACTACTTGAGGCAGGCATAACCACTTATCCACACTTGACATGAGTATCTTAGTTTCCAAAACCTAGGATATCACCAGGGAACAATTGTGCGTGCAATTGACTCTTGATTTGGATCTTGTTAGTTGTTGTAAATGTTTATAGCCCTTCTGGAACATATCCTCAACATCATTACTTGATAACTGACTCTATCATACCTTCACTAGTCATCATCGGTGGATTTCATCACCACCGATAGCTGAGTTATTGGAAGTACATTAAGTCTTTTAGGGAATTCACATTTAATTTCTTTTTATTTACAAGATCACCTAACTTGTAATTAAAAAGAACCAACTTGTGGACTACTTTCACAAAGACACAACACCTATCACTCACTTTGCACCATATTGCATTTGTTGTGGTTGGAATATTTTTGCATTTGTTCATTTATATTTATACCCCTTTGTCATCACTCTCACTTGATCACATAACCCATAACCATAGTGGAATAAATAAATTTGAGGTAGTCTCTTAGACTGCAAGGAATTTCTCCTCTCCAAATACATGTTTTCCCATTTACTCCCCTGTGGTTCACGAGGGAGATACTCTAACTGGAGTCACTCCAAGGAAATGTTGTTAGGGTTTTCTTAGTGAGGGAACACCTTGATTAAATCTCCATTTTCTCCACTTGGATATCATAAAACCCCCTTTTCTTATCCATCTCATGGAAGAGGAAATCCTCCATCTCCACCTATTGGAGATAATACCCCTACGTCATCTCCTTCTTTAGGAGATAGGACACCCCCATATTCTCCATTTCAAGGATGAAATACACCACCATTTACGCCACCCTCATCTCCAAGAGGAGGAAACACATAGAACACCATGGGGGAAACGAACACTAACCTTCCTTTCATGGCTAGCTTAAATCCACCTAAATTGGACAAATTGATCAATGACCCCCTTTGTCATGACCCAACTTGGACAAAAAATCCCCCTAATATTCCCTCATATATCCCAAAATTTGAAGGGAAATAAGGAGATGACCTAGCAAACCATGTTATGTCATCCCACCTTTGGTTCTCCTCTAATAGTATTGTTGAATACCCATTTTGTCTTCACCTCTTTTAGAGAACATTTATCAGAACAACGGTCAAATGGGATGTCAATGTACAATCTGTGACTTATACCAGCTTTGAGTCGATTGCCTCTATTTTCCTTACATACTTTTAGTTACCCGTACACTACAACCAAGGGCTTGAAATCCTCACAGAATTTAACAAAACACATCCACACCTATCGCATATCACATCTATGAATGGCGTAGGCATCGGTCAATGTGTAAAATCAACATCTAGCCCTAATTTATATTGGATTGGATTCTGAAATCATTCCAACCCATGATTTCCAAGGATGTGGGAATCGCATTTCCAAAAAAAGAATAAGAGTCCATCTTGAAGGCCCAAAATTTTGATTTGATTTATGCACAGTCACATTATCTCTATACCATTATACTCGATGCCCCTTGACATCATTCTCTTAACCTAATTCCTTCAAGTACATCGCACTCAACTAATGGGATTATTGAGACTATTTATCACTAGGGAAATGCTCCCCAACCTTCGACTTCTATGCCACCCAGTGTGACACAACAATACCCTCCAACACCACTAGTATCGACGACAGATGCAACTGCATCAACTCTTCTATTTGGGAAGTTATCCTATGGACCCTACAGTCATACATACCCAAATGATATCAAAAGCACCACCAATACCACCACTTCAAATTGCACCAACTACTTTGACATCCACATCTTACAGAGTGCCACACCCATACCTTCCAACAACTGGATGTAATCCATAATTCCCAATCCTTGGTCCTCCTGGTCCTCTCTCCATGCCTTGAATGGGGGTGAATCTAATACAACCTTCTCCCATGCAACAAACTTAGTGATTTGAGTAGTTAAATGTGACTAATCTCCCAAATCCTCAAAATCAAGGGAAGAAGAAAGGAAAGAATAGGAATGAGTACTTCTCTCACATTTACACCTGATTGTTCCACTAGACCACTAATCCTGACCCATGAACTTAATCATGCACATGCCACTTGTCCATGAAGATCATGTGGTAAATTAACCCATTACTCATTTCACTGCCCCATCTTGCGCATAGAATGAGCAGTCCATCTAGAAAAAATGTAGCTCACATTGACATTATCAATATGTCATCGAAGGAAGACCACGGTCCACCGCCAAAAATCGCCCTTCAACGTGGAAGCTAACCATGTTCCATCAAACAATTCAAAAGAACTCTAACATGCGTTAGGTGTCCTTGGGAGATGTAGGCCATGCAACCTCACCTATGAGTTGCATTCAATAAAATCGTCCCCCATAATTCGACTGACTTGAGATGCTGCACAGACGCGCAAACATTCTATCATATAGATAAGTTACACCAATTGAAAACACTAGTAGTTTCTAATTAAATTAGGTGACACCACTATTCACCCACTCCATTGTCCCTTTCATTAAATGAAATGTAGCATCTCATGTTTACATTATCCCAAGTGCTCTATGTTTCTTGTCAATTTTTCTGCATTGTCAATACTCTTTTCATACTTGGTCTTACACTTGGATACTTGCGTCATGTGTGCAGGATTATCACTAAGAAACAACCTCTCATTATACAACAATGGTGCACAAACCTCAAACACAAGTATATCATCTCGATTTGGCATATAGGCAATGTAATATCTTTGTTTGCATTGCATTTACCCAATAAATCCCCCCGATAACCATAGGGTCCTTATTCTCGATCATAGCACACCATCAAAGTTGTTACCAAGAAGAGCATGTTCCCCCATGGGTGTGTGAATCATTACAATCCTATTCCCATTTTGGTACCCATGATGTCGATCCCTCCCAAGCCTGAGAAATCTATTCACTCACCAAGTATGTCAAGCTAGGACCACATCTCATTTCCTTGCATTCTTCTCCTCACATCCCTCAGTTTCCCCAACATATGTTCCGATTTTGATTCATAGATAACCTCTCATCGCCCATGAGAAATATACCATCTGCATTCCTTTTTGTATCATCAACACTTCGAGAAGACAAGAATGGGCCCCCACCCTATGAATAAACCAATCTCACTCAGTTAGTTGATTCATGGGGCACTTGTCTTCTCATTTGCAAAAAACCATTACATCATCATCATAATGATTCCCAGACTCACACAAAACCATGGGAATCACACCCATACAAATTGGTTCCCCAACCTACTCAAAACTGTGGGAACCACACCCATAATTATTTATGTAGAAATCATTCCCTAATCCATAAGAACCTTGGTATCCCTTGACCAATGTATTTGAGTACACCTAACCCCTTCATTATAAGTGTTGCCATTCACCTTACCACATCAGTATTGTGTCTTCGATAAAGCCCTTCATCTACAGTTTGTCTCCCTCCATTACACCCTACATCATCATTTGAAGAATGTATCCATCAATCACTCACCCCTGTTTACATCAATAAAGGGAATTAATGATACCCATGCTTATCAATTAGTCTTGTGATAGGTCCGTTAATGTCCCATTTGGTTACAAAATGATCTTGGTTCTTGAGATAAGGCCCTCGTCTTATCATATGATTCGGATATCATCGATGTCATATCACCCTATTATGAGAGTTGTAGTAGTTATAGTTGTACCTTGGGGTCCCTTCTAATCCATATAATGGATCACCTTGAACTAAGTAGGGAGAGTCATTAGTGCTCCCTAACTTTGTAGTCTCCCCTATGCTCGACGCCAACAAGTTTACCGTATTATGGGGAGTTGTACGTTCCAAAGGTAGAAGTGTTCATGTTTTATGATTCATGGTAGTAGTACATATTATATAGTGAATCCTTTCCAACAAATTCACTGTTAATAAGTTCCCCCACCCTTGTGGGATGTTCGTGGTCATTAGTATTTTTGCTTCTTTGACATCGGGAACATTATTTCTAGGATTTTTTTATTCATACAAGGATCGAAGCCACCTTCATCCTTGCAACAATAATATCAATAGTAGACCCCTCAGTCCCCTCTTATTCTAATATATTATGACATATTTTAATGAGCATAGGTATGCATGTCTCGTTTGTATAAAACAAGATATATTCTTTATATCTTCAATGGTCATCCCCAAAAACCTTCCCTTATGGGTAGGTCCTTTCACCCATAAGTGCTTGGTAACTTATTAGGACATGGAGAGAGAAATGATGATCTATTTCAGCCCTATTGTACCTTTCCAACCTCATACACCAGGGGACATTTGTTAACACTTAAATTTTGCAAAGATGCAACATTTAAACTAACATTGTAGAAAGGAATCATCAACACACAACATGCATCTCACTGAAGACATCCTCATCAGGTCCAAAAGAAAAATCGAGACCTAAAATGTTAAAGGAGTTTTATGGAAAATCGCGGAATTAAAAGTATTGGACATTATTGTCATGCAAACAATAGCTGCCTCTAAGAGTATCCCATCTGAGACGACAGAGGAGTGGGAATCAAGGTTGGCAACACTTCAAGCACCAATTCCACCACTCAATGAGCGGTTGTCACACCGAACAAGGTACTTGTCGCTTTAGACAAAGCAAAGATCCCAGTCAAGGGGGAAACCCTTGTCAACCAACAATGGTTAACATACAAAAAGAATACACTAACACCCCAAAGATAAGAAATTAGGAATAGGGAAAAATGGTCTAAGTGACCCAAGACTATGCCCAACCATCAATGACTGAAATATTGCCTACGGTGGATGAACTTGATCACTTGTTTCATATTTGATATATCAATTTAAATGGAAAGAATTCATTAATTAAATGACTGGAAAATAATCCGGGAACAATAGTGCTAGATATTGAAAATTAAATTTATGCCCTCGAGGGATTTGGCTCAAAATAACTCAAGTGTTTAGAGCATTAATTATTTATCTTTTTAAGGCTATATTAGCACTTTTAATCTTATTTTTTGGTTAATATAACTCAAAAGAAATTCAAACTAATCCTACCTAAGTCCCCAAACTCAAACTGTGACTAAAAATGCCTAAGGAGGGCACAAACCAACAAACAAGACCAGTGCATTGAGGGGGTAAATGGATTCTAAATTGCATGGAACTTGGTATTTGGGGTTTTGTTATCAAAATAGACTTGGGTTTAAAACATAAAATGATTCCTATGACTAAATTTTTAGATATTAATTTTTGGGGTTTTTAAACTTGTGAAAATTTTATCTCTATGTGCTTGGAAATTGAGAGAGAAAAGAGCAGTGAATTACTTACTTGGTGGCTATGGTCAAGTGACATGTTGGTGAATAATATCCCTGCAAAGATCAAATTCCAAGCTTGAAAGGAGTTACTTCTTCAATTTTCTTGTGCCAAAATACCCAAGTGCGCCCCTCTCCACTTGCCACAAAAAGAATCAAATCAAAATTTGAAGCAAGTGAAGAATTAAACCACTAAAATCAAGAGACAAATGATGAGGAAGAGAGTAATAAACATATAAATTCACTCACTATTTTTTTGATTCCGGAAAGAGAGCACGAATGGAGTTTCCTCCAAGTGGTGTGCCCCTCTCTAGATGGTCTTTGTGTTTGCAAATTAAACCAACACACAACTATCCCGGAAATCACACAATAAAATCAACAATGCAATGGAAACATAAAACTCAATCACCACTACCACATTTAACTCACAAATCACCAAGAATTTCTCAATAAAAAATCATTTCTATTCAATTCCAAGAGCAAAGAGTTCCAAGGAGAGGTACAAATGAGTCTCTTCTCTCTTAAATAGAGAATTCTCATACAAAATCCCTAGCCCAATAGGATGGATGGCTGGGATTAGATCATCAAACTCATGATCAATGTCTGAGATTATTCTTTGCATCACTTTCATTTTGCATAGTTTACATAGGGAGGGCAATTTTTCCCAAGTGCACCCCACATGGAAGAGGTACCAACTAATGCTAGGAAAAATGACTTGTGGGAACACCAAGGGAGTGTATTTTGGATGTTTTATCCCCCTTAGCCCTTTACATTAGAGTTTACATATGAAATATATCAAAAATTGATGGTTGTCATGTGCAAGTGTGCCCCCCCTTTGGAGCCAATTCGCCATCCATATCAAACAAATAATACATTATCTATGGTCCAAAACATCAAAATAATATCCCTTTTTCTTCAGTTGCTGGTACATTAGCCACTTCAATGTCTTACTGAGCCAATAATTAATTTTTATCATTTAAATTTGCTAGTACATATTGTTGAACCTGAAAAATGCAATTTTGAGCCACTTCCCTTGCCTGGAATCATGAACCGATTGCACCATTGAGATCAGAGACACCAAATCCACTAAATATGGTCATAAGAACGACCATAATCCATCAAGTATGTGCTATTTGGCCGAATCCAAGATTTCTACATTAAAACATGGTTCTGTTGGCCATTAATAATTAAAAATCTCATGAATGAAACCGTATTTTGTCCAATTAATGCTTGGAGTCTTGTATGGGACTCCAATGGATGTTAGAAAACCAAAACCGCAACTTTGAATCCAAAGTTTCTCGAGACCCTATATTTGGCTTGGTCAAACTGGGTTGACCAAGTCCAACTAGTCAAATGATGGCATGAGCTGAACTTGGTGATCTTGCATGCAACATAGGATATAAAATACTTCCTTATTTATGTTAGTACATCAACTACAAACATTTAGTGACAAATCAAAGGTGATCATTATAAACAACTTCAAAAAAATAGGCCTAAGTCAAGGTGGGCCCGCCACCTTTCATGAAGTCTCCACAATTATGCACATTTATAGACTTAGTCATCTTGCTAGATATGGGTGAGGTGGAAAACAAGGCTTGAAAGGCATAATGGAATGAATAGGACCTTGACAATGTGACCCTTTCGATAAACATGGGAAGCAGAGGACCACCGTGACATATGTACACCATAGAACACTAGGGGAGGGAGGTTCCTCACAAATGGGATAGGATAATAGTGCTCATAATGTAGGTAATGGTGGGGTCAGTGCAAGCTAATGAGGGTCACTTTTGGCACGTTAGATGCAATAGAAAACTGAAAAAGCAGGCATCCCTCAACTTACTTGGATTTTTTGATTTACTTACGGAAAATATCTTGCATTGAGTAAAAAAGATGAAATGTAGGAAATTGAATCACGTTTCTGAATATATAACTTTTATGTATTGAAAATTTGCATAGCTATGTCAAGTTTCAGTTTTCCTAACAGACACTTTTTATTTTTCAGGCAAATGATAAGGTATATGTTTTTGTGGGTAGAGCCTTTGAGGGCCTAAATGATGGAATCAAGCTACAAAAATCGGCATGCATGTAGAGAACACATAGCACTTGTGCGCCATTATTTTTCGAAAATTAAATTAGTAATTTTATAATTTTTTTATAATTGTCTAAGTGATCAAACCTCAAAAATAGTACATCTTTTGTGGGTAGAGCCTTTGAAGGTCTTAATGCAAAAATATTGAAATGGGTTTTTCATAGAACGTGGAGGTTAGTGTCCTCTTGTGCACCATACAATTTTTTTTTGAAATGATTGAGAATTGAAAAAGTTATGGAAGAAACACTAACAATGTGTTTCACGAGTTAAGGAGGTAGGACAGAAAAGAAATTGAAAGAAAATAGGAAAAATTAATATTTCAAAATAAAAGTTACATATTTGGAATCTGCAGAAAAAATGCTATTTGTGTCTAAGATTTCGTCAAAAATAACTCTGTGTAGCATATTGTAACGAGTGGCTAAGCACAGGCTTCTCCAGAAACTGGAAGAAATACCCAATTAGCTTTGGTTTTTCATTAACATAGCACAGGTTTGGAATTACCGAAGCAAACTCCAAAGCATACACATAGGATTATTGTTGACATGTGAGCATGTGACTCGGCCTGTTTAAATTCAAAAATATTGCCGCGCTTTTAGATTTAAATAACGCGTACGCGTTATATAACTAAATAACGCGTGCGCGTTATATCAATAATTAACGCGTACGCGTTATATAACTACATAACACGTACGCGTTATATAGTTACAAAACGCGCTCGCGTTATTCAAATCATAAAATATATGTTTAATACTTGAGAAAGAGGGGGTGTAGAAGTCAAGGGAAATTTTGTTTAATATTTGAGAAGGGGTGGGGAAGGGTCAAGGGAATCTATGGTTAATATTTAATAGGGGTGGGAAAGGGTCAAGGGCTTAGAAGGATGTTGGAAGCTTGAGTGGGGAGAGATGAAGGGAATGAGAACATGATGGGCTACAGGGGGTGAAGGGAAGTGGAGCTTGAGAGCACTATTAGGAGTAGAATAGGTTCTGAAGAGGTATAGGGTTAGAAGTTGAAAGTGAGACTTGAGTGACAAGGGGGATGTGAGAGAGAAATAAAGAATACAAGGGGGGGAGAGACATAGAGCGAGGGAGGGAGAGGGACAATGGGGAGGAATGGATTTGGAGGGAGTGAGAGATAGATGGGGATAGAACGAAATAAGAGATAGGAAGGGAGGGACAGAAAGTGTTGGTGGGAGACATGCAGAGAGTGGTGGCGATGGAGAGAGAGGGAGTGATGGAGAGATTGGGATAGGTTGAGGGAAAGATGAGGGAGGGATAGAAGGTGAGAGACAGGCGATGAGAGAGGGAGGGAGAGAAGGTAGGGTGAGGGATGGAGGGAGAAAGTTGGAGATAGATATGGATGGAGGGGGTATGGGTTTGAGAATGGAAAGTGACATAATGTGTGTGTATGTGTGTGTGTTTGAGAGAGAGAGAGAGACAGAGAGAGAGACAGAGAGAGAGAGAGAGAGAGAGAGAGATTGATGGTTGGGGAGAGAGAGAGTAGAGGGAGTTGTGAGCATCATATTCTCCATCAGCATCATATTCTTCATCATCATCATCTTCATGACCATCATCGTCATCATCAACATCTTCATCATCATCACCATCATCATCATCATCATCATATTCCTCATCAAATCAAAATCTCCATCATCATTATCATCATCATGATCATCATCTAAACATCACCATCACCATCATCATCAACATCTTCATCATCATCACCATCACCATCATCATCAAAATCTTCATCGTCATCACCATCACCATCACCATCACCATCACCATATTCATCATCATTGTCATCTCTAGGTTCCCCATCAACATCAACATCTCCATCATCATCATCTTCTTCATCATCATCATCTTCATCACCATCATCATCATCATCAACATCTTCATCATCATCACCATCATCATCATCATCATTATCTTCCTTGAATCAGATCAACATATCCATCATGTCACCATCATCTTCTGAACATCATCATCTAAACATCACCATCACCATCACCATCATCATCATCATCTTCATCATCATTACCATCACCATCATCATCAACATCTTCATTGTCATCACCATCATCATCATCATCATCATTGGCATTTGTAGGTTCCTCATCAACATCTCCATCATTATCATCTTCTCCATCATCATCATCTTCATCACCATCATCATCAGCATCAACATCTTCATCATCATCACCATAATCATCATCTTCATCGTCATCAGGTCAACATCTCCATCATCATCATCTTCTTCATCATCTTCACCATCATCATCATCATCATCATCTTCATCGCCATCTCCATCATCTCCATCATCATCACCATCACCATCATCATCATCTTCATGACCATAAACATCTTCATCATCATTGTCATCTCCCCCTTCCTCATCAACATCTCCATCATCATCATCATCATCATCATCATCATCATCACCATCTGAACATCACCATCATCGTCAACATCTTCATCATCATCATCATCATCATCAGCATCATCATCAGCATCAGCATCATCATCAAAATCTTCATCGTCATCACCATCACCATCTTCATCATCATTGTCATCTCTAGGTTCCCCATCAACACATCTCCATCATCGTCATCTTCTTCATCATCATCATCTTCATCACCATCATCATCGTCATCTTCTTCATCATCATCATCTTCATCACCATCATCATCGTCATCAACATCTTCATCATCATCACCACCATCATCATCATCATCTTCCTCATCAGATCAACATCTCCATCATGTCACCATCATCTTCATCTTCATCATCATCATCATCATCATCATCATCATTACCAACACCATCATCATCAACATCTTCATCGTCATCACCATCATCATTGGCATCTGTAGGTTCCTCATCAACATCTCCATCATCGTCATCATTGGCATCTGCAGGTTCCTCATCAACATATCCATCATCGTCATTTTCTCCATCATCATCACCATCATCACCATCATGATCTTCTGAACATCATCATGATCATCATCTAAACATCACCATCACCATCATCGTCAACATCTTCATCATCATCGCCATCAGCATCATCATCAAAATCTTCATCGTCATCACCGTCACCATCTTCATCATCATTGTCATCTCTAGGTTCCCCATCAACACATCTCCATCATCATCATCTTCTTCATCATCATCATCTTCATCACCATCATCATCGTCATCAACATCTTCATCATCATCACCATCATCATCATCATCATCTTCCTCATCAGATCAACATCTCCATCATGTCACCATCATCTTCGTCATCATCATCATCATCATCATTACCAGCACCATCATCATCAACATCTTCATCGTCATCACCATCATCATTGGCATCTGTAGGTTCCTCATCAACATCTCCATCATCATCATCATTGGCATCTGCAGGTTCCTCATCAACATATCCATCATTGTCATTTTCTCCATCATCATCACCATCATCACCATCATGATCTTCTGAACATCATCATGATCATCATCTCAACATCACCATCACCATCATCGTCAACATCTTCATCATCATCGCCATCAGCATCATCATCAAAATCTTCATCGTCATCACCATCACCATCACCATCACCATCACCATCTTCATCATCATTGTCATCTCTAGGTTCCCCATCAACACAACATCTCCATCATCATCATCTTCTTCATCATCATCATCTTCATCTCCATCATCGTCCTCATCAACATGATCTTCATCATCATCACCATCATCACCATCATCATCATCATCTTCCTCATCAGATCAACATCTCCATCATGTCACCATCATCTTCATCACCATCATCATCACCATCATCATCAACATCAACATCTTCATCATCATCACCATCATCTTCATCAACATTATCATCTTTATCATCTTCATCTGCATCATGATCATCTTCATTGTCATCACCCTCCTCCTCCTCATCATCTTTATCATCTTCATCTACATCATGATCATCTTCATTGTCATCACCCTCCTCCTCCTCATCATCTTGTGCACTTATGCACTTAGGGATTAATATTTAGAAGAGGGTCTAAAGGCCTTTATGGGGGAGGGGCTCTAGGAACAAGGTAAGACAGAGAGGGCAGGGGGGAGGGATAAAGGCGTAGAGGGTTAGTGATTAAGGGAGAAGAAGGGAGAGAGTGCTATAGGGAGGGATAATGACGAAGATAAAGAGAAGGTGGAGAGATGGAGAGTGGGGTGGTAGAGACATGGCTGAAGGGAGAGAAAGAAACATGAAAGAAACATGTAGGGAGAATGAGGGACACATATTTAGAAAGAGATAGGGGGTATCTAGGGATTATTGGGAGAGAGCTAGGGGGTATTAAACCATACAAAACATTTGTTTTGTATGCAATCATATAAATTATTAGTTTTCTTTGATTTTGATCGTTGCCCTAGCCGTGCACCTAACCTATTTATTGTGCTTGACTATATCGCGTTCGCGTTTTTTAACTACATATCGCGCACGCGTTTTATATTTATAAAACGCGTACGCGTTTTGTAACTCCAGAAATAATGGACTGTTGCTGTCCGAGAGCAACTTCACTCTGTCCGAACGAAAGCAACAATCCCGCGATTTTTCAAACAGCACGAGCCCGCGTCTGAAAATTTTCACATTCTACACCAACTCCATCATTTTTTTTTATGCAGGTGCAGCATTGAGGACATCTTTCATGGTTGCTCACTGTGGTGTTGGGTTATATGGCCATATTTGAAGAAAATAATTAGCAAGCTTGAAGAATCTCCAATTGAAGAACACCAAAGATAAGGCCTTTGAAAGATTCATTTTGCCTATATTTGAGGAGCACACAAGGTAAGATATCAAGCTTCAAGACCAACAAGGAAGAACTTCCATTTGCTTATTATTGAAGAGCTTGTAATTGAGGAGCAACAAAAACAAACTATATTGAATTGATCATTGTGGTGATGGGGAATGCACGTAACCGAGTAAACAAATCCACAAGGAAGAAGAGACCTCAAGAAGTCATTGAAGAAGAGAAAGAAAAGAAAAGAATATACATGATGAATCGGAGGCTTTCTTTGGAAACTAATCCAAATCCAATTGTAGAGGATACCATGGTTCATCCTATTAATCCACGACAAGAGGGACCTTCAATTTCCACAATAGTTGTTGAACAAGCACCCCATGGAAGTAATCAAGAAGCAAAACGTAGGTGCTCATTAGGGGATGTTTCAATTCCCACTTCAAGTCAAAGTGATAAGTTACCATCTCAAGATGAAGCTCACGAAGAAACACACAATTTGCTATCCGGATGTGGTTATACAAGCGATGAAGTCAGAGAGGCGTTGGACATTTTGCCTACTGTTGAAGAAGAGAATGTTATCCACACCATCGATGAGGATGTTGGACTTCCACAAGGGGATGTTGGACTTCCACAGACCATGGATGAGGATGTTGGACTTCCACCATCCAACTACCAGGAAGAGAATGAAGGACACCAAGCTACTACTGAAACGCCAGAGCGTCTTGGTGATGCGCTACATGGTACAATTCCAACCCCCTTACCTCCATTAGCAAGCACACGTCGAAGAACTCCGAAGCGTATACAAGTTGATGAAAGACTTATGAATTCCATTGAAGGTACGCTATCTAAACGTAGTATTGCTTATCAAACTCAACAGATACTTGATAAATATTTTGTTTCTAAATGTGATGGAGATAAATGTAGATTATTTTTATCATTGTTAAAATCTAGGAGCATGAATGTTGTTAGGAAAAAGTTAGGGATAAAGATGATAAAGAATTCTGAACCAAGTTCTCATATAGTTAAAAGCCTAGTAGATGCATTTGGTAAAATTGGTAAGAACACACGTTCAAAGGACCGCAATGCTGCTCGTCGTGTGTTGTCACAATCAATTGCAGATAAGAACACCAGGGCCCTTCGTATTCTCAGGCCTACATCGAAACTAGTTAATTTGAATGTAAAAACCCTCCGTAGGTATTCTATTAGAAGAGAACATCTTGACACAACCGATCAGACAGATTTTTGGGCCTTTGTTGGTCGGTTGCCACGTCGTGACATGAAGCTAGTTGATGCAGTAAAGGGACTAGTGCATAGTTTTTGGCATGATCACACAAGGCCTTCTTCAAACCGAAAGGATGTACTAAAACTAAGAAGGGGTTCAAAGGATCGTGAGCCACATACTAAGCATCTTCTTGATATAACACAGACAGAGCTTTACGAAAAATTTAAGATTGAGCATAGACAATTGAACTTGGGGCAAAGATCTTTTGAGAAATGTAAGCCATGGTATGTTAGAATAAATACTCTTCGTAACACTTGTTGTTGTAGATACCATGTAGAATATGAATATTACTATGAAACATTTTTGTACATTCGTCGTGTGTTGCATACTAACATTGTGCAGGATTGCTCCATGACAATACCACCGACTTCATCAAGAGAATTCATTCATAGCATCATGTGCAATAGGCCCGAGGGGCAAACATACTATGCAAAATCTTGTTTGGATGGAACATGCTCCAACTGTGCTGGAATGGCATTATTGAGCCAATGTATGCACGAGAATGGAGACAGTGAATTTGGGAAAATGGTTACAGACATGAAAAGTTTCAAATATATCAACTATGAAATAGTCCCAGGGAAAGAAAGCAAAAAAATACAATTGGTGACATCTCAGGTATGCATTTATATCTATAAAAGTATGTTGTAACGGTTACATTTCAATCCTTACTTACAACAAAAAACTGACATTGAGATCATTTTGTGTCACCAGGTACAAGTTAGTGACTTCATCAAGGAATTTATTGAAAAGACACATCAATATGTTCAGCATGTCCACGTGGCACGATGGCAGGATGAGAAGTTTAGAATATGCAGAGATACATTTCCCCTTGGTACTATACTTTCAGTTGTTGATTTTGCCGAGAACTACACTCTGCAACCTCAAAATGAGATCCAAAGTCAGTATTATCACTCTGAGCAGGTTTCCTTGATGGTCCATATCACATACAGGCATGGCCCAAATAGCACTGAAGAGCAAAGAGAAATTCTGAAGGAATATCACTTCTACATAAGTGATGATAGGTGCCACGACTTCCACTATGTACGTCATTGCTTCATCATGTTCTATGATCACTTGAAGGGAAGGAACATACAGATGGACCGACACTGGATTTGGTCTGATGGGTGTGCTGGTCAGTTCAAAAATGCACGCATATTTCAGTGGTTGTGTTCATTGCATAAAAACTACAAAGTGCCACATATGTGGAACTATTTTGAGACTGGGCATGGTAAAGGAGAGCATGATGGAGCCGGAGCATGTGTCAAAACAGCCCTACGAAGAGAGGAATTGAAAGTATCTACAGAATCTACTATTCTAAATGCTCAATCTATAGTCAGGTGGTGCACGTCAGTAATGGGAGAGGAATCAACTATGCGAGTAGAATCCACAAGAAAGAGACATGTGGAGAGATTTTTTTGGGAGGTGGTAGACATAGATCGTTCACATGCATGGGAATGCAAGACTGTGCCTGGGACTCGTGGCTTTCATTCGGTTCGAAGCTCTGATAACCCAGTATTTGAAATTTGGACCAGAAAACTTGCTTGTTTTTGCCCGCCTTGTTGTGATGGTGACTGGGATGGGTGTGAATCATTGGATTGGGTTGATGGATGGGATCGCATATCACTTCCACTTGATCAGCGTGCAATTGTTGAGTTAACTCCGTTGGAAGAAGACCAATCATCTATTTCTGCAGATTTTGATCATGTATCAGACCTTGTACAACCCGGTATGATGCATTTCCTTAACATTTTTTGTTTGTTTACGTAGTCTTCAAATGCACATTAATGGACTTGTATCGCACTCTAAATATTTTGATCATATACCTACAATCATATAATGCAGGGCACATATACGCAGTGGTTGCCTCAAAAGATACTGAATGGGGTGATGAATACTGGTTGGCACGCTGTATAGATGGAAAGCAAACCCTCATTGTGTCCATGACTGACGATGAAAACAACCACTTTCCAACTGGTTCTATGGTTGTTAAAGGTGAATACTTGACACGGGACAACAATGGAAGAAAGAAGGGTGGATATGTTTACAGGGATTACAAACCAGGTGCAAGTGTATATCACTTTACCAACTTAATCATTGGCACAAACCTTCAGGTACGAACAATGCCTAGTCGAAATACATCGAAGGTACGCTACTTCTTACCGGATACAGAGCACGAGAGACTAATGGAGACCATCAGTATAAGAGATGATCCGGAGGGCTTGGTTGTATGATAATAGGTGGGATCTAGCATGATGAGGTACGTTACATACTTTTAATACTATACTATTTTCACTATTTGTAATTGAATATTGATATATGTTCAATTTTCACATGTATGTTTCATATGAATATGTCAATTTTGCGTTCTTGATATGCCAAATTTACAAGAGATGGATTAAAATTATATTATGTTCATATGATCAGTAAACCATATATTAATCATGTTTGAGAGGTTGCTTAGCTAACTTTAAGGGCATTTAAGCTCTATGTTAAGCCCAACTAAATCCTTATGAATCACTAGACAATCGAATTGGTTCCTTGAGTAATTCAACTATGAAAGTCTCTCTTAATCTAGCGACAACCACCTTTTACCCATTTCTATAGAATTTATCTTCTTTAATAATTTTCTAATCCAAATTTTAATAGCTATTACATTTTCACTATACAACTATGAAAGTCTCTAGTGACAACCACCTTTTACCCATTTTTATTATACATCTCTAAGTTATCCACACAAAAACACACACATATATATATAATAATTATTGTGTATTCATAGTCAAAACTAAAAAATATATGGATTAAAGTGGATAAACATTAAACTAAACTAAAATTAAACTAAAATTAAACTAAATTAAATTAAACTAAAAAATATATGGATTAAAGTGGATAAACATTAAACTAAAATTATAATAATTGTGTTTTTTAATCCATTTTTTACATATGATCAGTAAACCCTAAAATTATATTATGTTCATCATGTTGGTTATTGGCTTCACCCAACAAAATTAATTCAATTCATGCTCACTATATTAAACAATACACTTATATTAAATTTAATTCATGTCTTGTTAAATATTTCATAATGAATTAGCTAGTTGAGAGCACCACCTTAGACCAAGCCATCATCATCATGGACCTGCAAAACCCTAGTTTCCAAAGTGTCTAGGCAGGTTTGGGCTAGGAACACTAGCCATACCCGCCCGGTGGATGATTTTCCAAAGTTGACCCCCGTGTGCAAAAATTGCACACTCCCACACTGAGCAAAACCCTAGTTTCCAAGATGGACCTGCAAGGTGACACATGGGCCACCGGGTAGGAGGGGAGGGGCATCCCTGGCACTATCCCGGTGTGCTGAATCCAACGGAGTCGACGGTTCGTCGATCCGAGCCACGGTCTTCATTCTATGGCTCGTCCCGTCTCACTACCAGAAGGCCTTCAGGGACACCTGCTGGATACCTACCGGGGGCATAGAACTCCAACCATGCAACAAAACCGGGTTCTGGGGAGTCCTGCAGGTGTGTCTAGACAGGTTCGGGCTAGGAACACTAGCCATACTTGCCCGGTGGATGATTTTCCAAAGTTGACCCCCGTGTGCAAAAATTGCACACTCCCACACTGAGCAAAACCCTAGTTTACGAAATGAATGCACAATGAAGCCACTGGGCCATGGGGAGACGAGGGAGAGGGCCCCCTAGAGGTAATCGCACGCCAGGAGACCAACGGAGTCGACGGTTCGTCGGTCCGACGTCCGGTTTCCGAGTTATGTCGAGTTGCAAGTCGCATGAAAATGCCGTTCAGGGACACTTGGTGAATTTCCGTCCGGGAGCCAAAAAGCAAACGGAGCAAGAAGATTGCGTGCCGTTGGCTCCCGCAAGTGTGTGTGGGCAATGCCGACGTGGGAACACTGCCAACACTGGCTCGGGGGAGGTTTTTGCAGAGTTGACCCACCAATGCGAGATTGCATGCAATTACACTGAGCAAAACCCTAGTTTACGAAATGAATGCACAATGAAGCCACTGGGCCATGGGGAGACGAGGGAGAGGGTCCCCTAGAGGTAATCGCACGCCAGGAGACCAACGGAGTCGACGGTTCGTCGGTCCGACGTCCGGTTTCCGAGTTATGTCGAGTTGCAAGTCGCATGAAAATGCCGTTCAGGGACACTTGGTGAATTTCCGTCCGGGAGCCAAAAAGCAAACGGAGCAAGAAGATTGCGTGCCGTTGGCTCCCGCAAGTGTGTGTGGGCAATGCCGACGTGGGAACACTGCCAACACTAGCTCGGGGGAGGTTTTTGCAGAGTTGACCCACCAATGCGAGATTGCATGCAATTACACTGAGCAAAACCCTAGTTTACGAAATGAATGCACAATGAAGCCACTGGGCCATGGGGAGACGAGGGAGAGGGTCCCCTAGAGGTAATCGCACGCCAGGAGACCAACGGAGTCGACGGTTCGTCGGTCCGACGTCCGGTTTCCGAGTTATGTCGAGTTGCAAGTCGCATGAAAATGCCGTTCAGGGACACTTGGTGAATTTCCGCCCATTTTATAATTTAAGCCACTTTTAAATATTTGAACTTCCATATTATTTTTGAAAGAGTATAATATTTCAAAACTCCTAAAGAGACAAAAACACATGATCAAAACTCCTAAGGCTGTAATTTAGAGTAGTAATAATGGGGGGTGATGGAGTTGAATTTGATCCTATGGAAGATAATGATACTAATATTATTGAGAATAAAGGGATAATAGGTTGATCCATGACACCTTTGTTTGCATGGATGAGGATGCACCTATGTATGAGACCTATGATAATATTCATGATGTACATCTTATTGATAAGGCACACAAAGGCCTATACAAGAGATCAAAGATGGGTCACTTTGTCTACTAATTTGATGTTGATAAAATTGAAGGTATTGAATGACATTTCAAACAATGGTATGACAAAGATCCTAATGTATACACAAGGTTAATATATAAGGTGCCCCATAAGGTTCTTTGTCATATCCCTATAATTCTAGGTTTTTGATGATTGTTTAGGTTAAAAAACATAGCACATTATATGGATTATCATGTACAAAGATAAGTGAAGATGGTATTATATGAGTGGCTACAAATGGTTCTCAATTTACGATCATCAAGGAAATATTACCCATTTTTTAAGAAGAACCTCATAATGTTAGACTTTCATTGGTAGTTGATGGCAATGGGTGTGCATGAGTGAGTTCATTGAAACCTTGAAAACATTGTATTGCATTTAGTTTGATTAAATTACACGAGCAAGAACTTTGACATAACTTGTAATGATCATCCAAAATCACAAATTTTAATTAGATACCAATTAGTGCATGCATGTAGTGAATTCGTTGAAACCTTTGAATATAATAGTTTGTTCTTTTGACATAGTGCATTCATGAGTAAAAGATAATCCACACAAATCAACACATTAGAATGACACAAGTACATGTATCCAAAAGTACATATATATCCAAAAGTGCATGTCTCCAAAAGTACATGTATATCCAAAAGTCTCCAAAAGTGCATGTCTCCAAAAGTACATGTATATCCAAAAGTATCGAAAAGTACATGTATCCAATGAAGTCAATGTACATGTCTCCAAAAGTACATGCACAATAAAGTCAATGTACATGTCTCCAAAACTGAATGTATCGAAAAGTACATATATATACAAAAGTATCCAAAAGCACATGTGTCCAAAACTATCCAAAAGTATCAAAACTCAAGCTTTCTCTTGTTCTTTCCCGACGTTGATCCTCTAGGCACATCCCTAGGATCAATGTGCATCCCTGGATCCTGCAAATTAAATATCAATTGTTAAATTCAACTAACTATGTACACTAATACATTATCTCAACAATTATCAACTGGTGCATGGAAAGTGCATGAAACACTTGGTCACTGAAGGACATCTCACCTCAACTGACAAAGGAGATTGTGTTGCTTGTGTAGCAGATGGAGCCGTCGGTTGAACATCCAGGATGGTTGAACCAGGGGGGCCAGGCACTGCTCCTGCTGGTGGTGGCTACAATGAAAAAATGTTGAAATAGTTAGAAATGCATGAATAAACAATAGGTCCAACAATAATAAACTATGTAAAGATAATGTTGAAATAGTTACATACCTGTGTGTGATCAGTCGCCACTGCAGATGCGGCACTAACTGCTGCATCAACCATCGATGCAAGGTTCTCAGCAGACAACTCGGGTTCCTGTTGCAGTAAACATGCAATTCAAACATTAACAAAAACGATTTATGCACTGGATTTCAAGTTAAACAACAAATATCATCGAAGGATATACATTACCGTGGTGTGAGTAAGCCCATGGTCGTGGGCAGCTGGAGTCTTTCTCGGAGTAGAACGCCTCACATACACACGACCCTTGTTCACGAATGGCCTGGAGGGAGATGCAAATACAGGCAATGGGCCAGATGTGTCGGATGGTGCCTACAGTCAGCAAGTGTTCATGTAGTTAGACATGCATGATTCAACAAACAAACATGTATTTAAAAAATGTCATTTTTAATTGTTTACCTGGAGCCCAGACGTTTCAGGGGACGGTATGACCATGGGCACTACCTCCACATTACCTTGCCCCTGTGAAGGATCTGCCATCTGCAAGTTTAATAATTGTAAATATTAGACCGTATATAGCATTAATGAACTAAAATGTAAAGTATGTGGAAATTAACAAATTAACAAGTATTAAAAAACTGAAATTTTAAAATGTTTACCTCGGTGTGAGATACGGCAATAGGTGGTATATAAGATGGGCCTGCCGAATGGGTAGCATCATGCCCCCCTGTCGAGTCTGGAACATCCGGCTCTGGGGCGTCACTGCCGGTAATCATCATCAACTGCAAGTTCACAAAATTAATATATTAGCTCAAACTATATATATGTGTACAAAGACGAAAATAAATGAAGAATTTATTACAATTAACCATCAAGATACCTCTCTCAAAAAGCCAGTGAAGACAACATCTGATGCAATACCATAGCAGGGACGACCACATGACGTGCACTCGTGAGGATCAGTAGTAGGATGGGGAATAGCTGATGGTCCTCCACTAGTGGATGGTCCTGATGGTCCTGCAGAAGTGGATGGTCCTGATGGTCCTGCAGTAGCTGATGGTCCTGCATGGTGACGAGCTGGTGTATGTACCACACCAGGGACAGATGTCCCTTCCTCACCCATATGTTGAACCATCCTGCCATGGCGAAGAACCGTCCGTGCCAAACTCAAAAAAGCATCCCGTGTCTGCGGAATAATGCGATGTGCTGGTGGGACATCTGGCCCAGGCAACTGCCTGCGAGGTGCAGGGATAGGGCGATCCTGGTCTCGAAGCCTGGCATTGGGTCGGTTTTGGGGCATCCCCCCACCGATCCCCTGGAACTGTAAGATGTCAAAATAGTTAACGTGTTTATGCAACACGAACTCTGCATACATCTTTCGAAGGAAATATAAGGGAATTTCCCTGTTGTTGTGTGGTGGCATATCAAAAACCATGTACCATCTGTCCATCCAGTTATCAACAAATGGTTGAAACGTGCACCACTCAATGGAGATATGCGGCTTGCTTGCATTAGGGATTTCCCCCGTCCGAGGGTCCCTAAACAATGCAAATACAACCTCTTTGGATATTTTTAGCTTTTTTACTGCATTGTAATCTAGTCCATCAGCATATTGTTGTCTTTTTCTTTCTCTGTAAGATGCAATATCATACAGGACATTCGTAGATTGTGTAATTGTGTCCACAATTGCATCCAAGGTTGATGCAAGTGAACGGCGAATCCTGTCGCCACCACTAAAAGCTTCACTTATGCCCCTCAATTGGGCAAGCTCAATCAATATTTCGGCATTGGCATCCATAGCCGCAACTGCAATAAAGACATTAATACGAAAATCATTAGAAACATATACATGGTATATAATGACGTCTCTTCAAAATTGAACATGTATTAAATCAAACTCACATAAGCAATTTAATGGCATTTACTTACATACATTTAAAACTTAAAATTAAACATTTGACAATTAAAAAGTAAGTTAGTCAGATTGGCAGAGACGAGGAGGAGGAGGATCAAGGCAGTGATGAGTTTGTTGATTCAGGCATGGAGGAGGAGGATCAAGGCAGTGATGAGTTTGCATCTATGTGTCTCAATGTCTCATTGTGTTTTGTGATTGTGAATGACAAATGTGTTGTGATTTGTGAATGATCTAATTTCTATTGAATATTTCATATTTGTAATTGTAAATGTAATTTCTATTGAATATTTGTAATTGTAAATGTTAAATTTTATTGGATGATCTATATGTCTATATTTTTAAATTTTAATATATTTTAAAAATATATTAATTCCGGGGGTCACCGTGTCCTACGTGTCATAATTCCGGGGGTCACCGTGTCTAGTGGGGACCAGGGATCAAATTTGAAGGGTGGGGTCCCATTTCACTATGAAGGGCTATGAGATATTGAACACTATTGAAGGGCTATGAGAAATTTATTAATATTTATTCTATGTGTATATATGGATGTGTTCATGTTGTATGGATTGGATTCTAGGTTAACCGAGGCCTTTTTAGAGCAAAGAATGGGGTAATTACTATTTGGGAACAAGTTTTTTATCAAATGTAAATTGCGGTGATGGAAGATATTGAGGGTGCCACATGTTGTGGAGAAAGTAGTATTGATTCCTATGACGTAATAGGGAGTTCAAAAAGTCTGGTTTCAAGTATTGTCATGCGTAGCTCGATTGATTTTTCTCGCGCTAGGGTTGTAGCAACTGTTATGGCCATTACTGTTAAAAGGATTGATGGGGTGGAATCCCGTGAAACGATGAGTTCTTTTGTTAAGACGTAGATTCAGTGAAATTTGGTGGGAGTCTTATGTTCATTTTATGCACAAAATTCGATTACTTGATTTTGTTGCATTGTTAACTCTCCTCCTAGTCATAGCTACAATCTCTTATATAATTGTGAAGGTTATCAATCCACTCAATATATTAAAGTTGTAGTAGGCCAAAATCATCCACATATTTATTGTACTCACAAATGTTGACATTCCAATTTCTATGTAGAGTGCCCATTAACATTAGATTTTAATAATTTTGTTGATGCCATTAAATGTGTTAAACACGTAAGCGCTCGCTACAAACACGAGAACTTCGAAGCGTTCAAGCCATGGGCTACTCAGTGTAAGCCCGTCCACGTAAGTTCCTCAATGATATTATTAGAGGCCCAATGGTCCATGATCCATGGATGATCGAACACGTGGATATTGGAGAGTAAGCGAGTCCCACTCCCAAGTCACCTAGCTAGTAGCCGCATTCCCAATTTCCCACTAAAAATTGTTGATGGGTGAAATTTGAAGCTACCCTTCTGTTGCAATTTTAAACAGTAGTGGTTAATTTAATTATTGAAGGGCTTACCATGAAATTAAATTTTTTTTGCATGGTAAAATTTGAAGTGGCCTTCTATGACGTGTGGGTAAAATTTGAAGTGGCCTGAAGGCTTCAAATTTGAAGCCTGGTGGGGACACTCGTGTCCCGTGTCCTCGTGTCGGGTGACTTAGAAAGGGGGGAGTTTTAATTTTTTCAATTTTTGGTTTGATTATGAAGTTTTGAGTTTTGTGAAAAGGGTTTCATTTTGAGGTGTGAATTTAATTACAAATTGGGTTATTCCCAATTTGATCAATATTACAAAACTAGGTTAAACAATCAAAAAAATAGTAATTTGGATTAAAAAATCACAAAAAAATGATTTGGGTGAATAAATTACCTGACTAGATGAGAATGCACCGGTGAATTTGTCTCCTCTCCAGCTGAATCGAGCAACACGGATGGTTGAGTGGGCCACAAAGCGTCCTCGTCTAGGGTCAATTTCGCCTCTATTCGCGTTTCTGATGCGTGAGTGTCGCGGGTGGTCGGCAATCGGCCGACTGTGTTTTTAAATTCATTTTTAGTTTTACATATCGCGTACGCGATTTGTAAATACATAACGCGTACGCGTTTTTGAACTACATAACGCGTACGCGATATTGTTACCTAGCCTACATGTCCAATGACATGTTAGGCTCGGGTCTTACCATGGCAGGGGGTAAATATCATAAACGCGTTATGTTTTAGGTATCAGGAACGAGATTTGAAAAAAGTAGCATTGCATCTAAAGTGACCCTCATCTTCTTGCACACACCCGGTGGCAAGTTTGCATGGTTCAAGGACAGGTGGGGAAAACCCAGTGAATCTACACAATCCTATACTGCATCATTACATTGGGGGTAACCGACCATAAGTGAATCCCATGTTTGAAGGTGAAAACCACACACAACAGAGCCGAGGCACAATACAACACGGAGTCATAGTGTACATAGAGGTCACATGGGGGAGGTCCTCAAGGTCACCTATCTCAGTCTCATTCAGGGGAGGATCCAATCATGAATGGGTCGGATGAGTGGGTATAGTGACAAATTAAAACCAAGGCTAGCAAAAATGCAAATAATGGCCGAGTCTATACCAAGGATGGGGAAAAACCAATGTGCATAAAGGGGAGCCTCCAATCAAAGTGGTCAACTGCCTTTTTCCAAAGGCCACCATAAAGCATCAAATCACAAAATTAGATCACCAAACAAGTCACTATATGTCAAGTCAAAGTACTAGTATAAATAAGCAAGCCAATTATACATCTATGAGAAAAAACCATATACATGCTATGCCATATACCTGCTCTATTGAGTGGATCTAAAGAATGGCTAGTCAATCCATCTCAATGGAGTCATGTAAGAGCAACTAGGACAAAGAATATCATGGCTAATGAAACCATCTCAATGGAGTCATGTAAGAGCAACTAGGACAAAGGGGTCTGGAATGATGCTCTATGATGCTATGGATATAAAAAATGGTACTATATCATCACTGATCATGTAATGGCTCTGCTCAACTCATGTGTGCTCTGGCTCTAAAATGTCTCTGAAAAATGGATGTGCATCATGGTAGCCTCAGCTAACATGGATTCGATAAAATCTGGCTCCAACTAGGACAAGTGCTTGAAGGGAGAGAGTGCTTGAGAACCCCATAATCCCTAGTCCACAACACCCCTCTCATCAACCACGATAATGCACTTACACACTGTTAATAAGACAAACAAAGGACAGCTAGCTGCTGTTCATGAGAGCTTATTCACCGCAAAACTGGGCCCATAGGCCGAGTCATTCACTGTTCATAGGGGGAAGTAGTGTTTCAACATCCTCCTGTTTATAGGTAATTCTAACTCTTCACCATCCAACGTCTCTAACCGCACCGAGCCCTTTCCCGCTATCCTAGAAACTCTATATAAACCCATCCACAACCTTTCCAACTTTCCATGATTTTCAGGCTTTTCTTTTTGTTTGTCCCACAAGAACACTACATCGCCAAGCTTAAAATCCTCATTCTGGGAAGTTTGGTCAAACGTTCCCTTTATCCTCTCATGTTCGATTACAGTTCTATCAAACACATCCCTCCACAAGTCGATCTATCTTAGACTCTATTGCTTCTTGATCTGTCAAGCATTGATGTAGCAGCTCACACACTGGGATCTGCAAGTTAATGGGAAACCTGCAATATTGTCTGTATACCAGTTCAAAAGGGGACTTAGCCTGAAGCACTGATTGTCCAACAGAAGGGGAGGCTCCCACTACTCATTTTCAATGTTGAACGACACCACCATCTCACATTGCTGTCTGATTGACCACACCGACCAATATAAATAGCCGTTGAACACAAAGGGCTCTATCATGCGTACTGGCCTGAACATGTCATGCATATCTAGTAGTTTTCTCCACGTCTCAGACTTGGCATTGAAAATAAGTGTCCTTGTCATCTCCTGAGAATTAGGTTGGCCGCTTAAGATGATCTTGCATGCTCCTAGTTTTGTTAAAGGCGATCCCGATCAAACAATTCCTGGAAATGACTCGCTCTCCCTCAGAATATTCCACAGGTTTGGTGCTGTAGGACTATGGACAAATATTGTGGGGATATTGGGTTCTTGGTGACCCACAAAGCATAGGATTTCCTCTAGAGTAGGAATTTGATGAGCATTTTCCCGTTTTCGACCATTTTTCCCGTCAAATACGAGAAAAAATATTGAGAAACTGTTTTGTTAGATGGGTAATTTTTTTTTTATAAAGTGTCATTTTCATGTTGAATAGTTTGCTAAAAACATTATTAATATCTATATAGGTAGGAAATCTGTAGTCAGGATTTCCCAGGGGCTAGGAGGTAGGAGGCGGAGTATGGACTCTAGGCTAAAGTGCGAATTGGGGCACTGGCCAGTGTGGCCACAACTGGCCGTCTATCTAGGAACTGACTCGACAACTGTGATTAAACCTTCACAATGAAATTGGACTTGACGACTGTGATTAAACGCTAGAAACACAAGTGTGTGGAAAGACGACTCAGACAATTACTTCCTCGTTCGCGGGGCTGCAGGCTGTAGTAGGCTTGAGCTTGGTTGGTGACAATTGTTAATGTGTAGGTAAATCCTTAATTGTTCATTCAATGCTAGAGTTAAGTGATGAATGCAAAATTGTGATGGAGCATGGCTCAAATTTCCAATGGATCGACAATTGGCAAGCCGCAGGCCCGCAACTACAAGCATACTGCATCCCATTGGACTGTCTCCTCATTCATTTGTTGTGGAAGGGGAATTGCAGCATGAACGCACTGCCTCATTCATTTTTTTTGGAAGGGTATTAATGAATTTACTGGTCAGTGTTAAGGGTTTTCTTCTCAATGCCAATAATATTCACATCAAGTGAACCGCATTGTAGTAGCATTTGGGTTCTCCCCAACCAACAAAAACGACAGCCAACAATAATATTCCCTTCACACACTTCTGTCTCTTCCTCTGAATTTCAAGAGACTTTGTTTAAGCTCTATCCTATCATTGCATTTCTGTATTCCTGCTATCAATTTATGGAATTTGGAATTCCTTTTTTTTCCTCATGGTAATTACATAAGGAATTTAAAAAACATGAAAGCTCACTTAAGATGTCACAATTTTCATAAACGGATCCATACCATTATCTCTTTGCAAGAGATCATTCAGTATTGCAGGGGTCATTCAGTGCTACAGGGAACCATTCTTCATTTGGGATCCCTTGAATATCTTGTACTAACTTTCCCATTAATGCAGAGTCTTCCATAGTAGATACCTGTCAAAATACATTCATAGGATAATAGTACGCTAGGTATACAATACAATAAAATAGAGTAGCAAATTCGCAATAGCATAGATTGACACATCTAGAGATTATTTTTTTTCTAGACTGGAGAGAGATCTGCAATTACTTCTCATATCCCCTTCAACAACGCGATTACAACAGGTGGCCTGTCAAGCCCGATGGATGGAGGTACCCCTGTCCATCCCCACATGCCCATATAAAATGATTTCAACCTTGTTTCATATTAGTTGAACACTAAATTGTGTTCTTGATGTATTTGCGAGGAGATTGTGGAGAAATATAGAGAACCCTTGATGGGTTTGGCATGCAAGCTGTTGGGGATAGTATCGGAGGAATTGGGATTGGAAACAAAGTCAATGATGAAGGCTTGTGCGGAGATGGACTAGAAAGTGGTGATAAAATTCTATCTGAAATGCCCACAACCAGACATGACTTTGGGATTGAAGAGGCACACCGATCGAGGAACCATCACTCTTTTCCTCCAAGATCAAGTTGGAGGTCTCCAGGATACCAAGGACGACGGAAAAAAAAATGATCATTGTAGAGCCCATTAAAGGAGCCTAAGTTGTCAATTCGGGAGATCATATGGATGTAAGTCATATATATAGTTATATATCTTTACAGTTCCATCTTTTTCTCCTTGTATTGGTGGTTTAATCATTAAATTGTAATAATATTGTAGTATCTGAGCAATGTCAAGTTCAAGAGCGCTGACCATGAGGCGGTGGTGAATTCAAATAGCATCATGTTGTCGATTGCGACATTTCAGAACCCGACGTAGGACACCATTGTGCACCTGTTGGATGGAGTTGTGAACGAGGTGGAAGGCGAGAAGTGCTTCATGGAAGAGCCAACCACTTTCGCTTAGATGTACTCCAGAAAGATGATCCATGACATCGAGCTCGCTCGCCAAAAGAAGATGGCTAAAATTCAAGTGCAGGATCCATAAAAGGAGTAAAACCCTAAATAAAATCGAAGCAACAGCGTAAATTCACAATAGAGTCGCAAACTTGCAATAGCTAAGAGAAAAAAAAGGAATCTTGATAATATATTTCCTCAAATTAATTAAAAAAAAGGAATCTCCTATCTAATCCATCCCTTAATTTGACAATTCATTCAGGGTTGAATCCAGTTCTCTTTTTAAGTTTCTTGCATGTCGGAAAGCCTGATTATAGGTAAAATTAGTGCCACTAACGAAAAAGTATTAGATTGTTTCTCCTTTAATGGTATCACAACATTGTGAAGTGACAATATTGGTTGTATTAGATCGTTTCTCCTTTGGTGATCCTAACAAGTCACAGACTCACGATAATGTTAACTTAAATCTGGCAATGAAATGATGTAATGTTTCTTCGCTACTGCATTAACCCGACCTCCGTTATCCTTGGAGCAACGATACCTAACAAAGCTTTAAAATACCAGGGTTGAATTCGAGGTTTGAACTTGGGTTAATCGAACCTGTTAAAGACAAGAAGTGGTGAGTGGCAAATATGGAAATAAGAGGATTTGACTTCTCCATACAAATAGAGTAAAGAAAAGAGTAAAGGGATTAGAACAAAGTTCTAAACAAAGAACAAAGTTCTATCTCTAGTTCAGAGGATTGTAGTTTAGAGGATTGAGGTGTATGAGGGGAAAATCTACTTCTAGCTTGCACCAATACTCCATTTTATCTTGTCCTTTCATTTTATATTCTTAAAATCCAACACTAAAACGTTATTAATGACGGACATAGTTACCAAGTTTGGTCGAATTGGCCAAATAAATTCAGAAATACAGTAATTCTTCAATGGGTTGAACTATTCGTAAAAATTTGATTTGATGGATTAAAAATATGATGTTCTCATTTGGAAATGAGTTACCATTCTACCAACCCTCTCATCAATAAATGACACTTAATTCTTATTTTTGACCATTGGTTTTCTTAACCCAACACATTTCAATATTCTGGTAAATCCATTTATTTATTTATTTTTTTCTGACCTTTTATACCAATCATGGAATTTGGGATGAGTGGTAAATCCATTTATTCTTTTGTTAACCTTTTATACCAGTCATGGAATTTGGGATGAGTGGCAGTGGTGTGTTTCTTGGTCATATTTTATCCATTTTCATTCCCAACAAATTGCCAAAAGAGAAAAAGGAATCATCATTAGATAAACAATGATGAACAATGTAAAAACTAATTCTAAATTGTGTTAATTTTGATTTAGATATAATTTTGAAATAGTGTTGAACAATGTAACAACTAATTCTAAATTGTGTTAATTTGGATTTAGATATAATTGTGAAAGGGAGAATTTTAAATATAAGATTGAATTTTGTTACGAATTTTTTTCGTGTTGTACCTAATTCGAATCTAAATTTGAATTCGAACTTGGTAACTATACTGAAAGGTATACATTAAGCAAAACGTTCAGTGAAGGGCGGGTATATATTTAAGCAAAACATTCAGTGAAGGGGAATGTTAAATTGCAAAACGTTAAAAAAAATAGTGTGACAGGTAAGATTCATGTGAAATTCCAACACTGGATTCCGCCATTGGAAGCCACTAGGTACAACATAGGTGGGCATCATGGAGGAGGAATCCATTTGGACGTGCGACGTATTTTGTCGTGTATGAAGAAAATTGACTGGTCAACTAGAAGGGAATGAAGGAAGAACTTGGTTTGTGGGGGATCATAGAAGGTGCACAATTAAGGATCTGATGATAACAAAGAATGAAAAAACTTGCAAACCAGTCACAACCTCTCCAATTCTTTAAGGGTGATCCCTTCCAGCAATTTCAGTATGGGGTAATTTAGCCCACAGATTATCATTCTCCTGGATAGCAATCCTGCATATTATTCTGGCACACATCAGCCGTAGTAACATGAATTGAGAAGTTTGGCTAGTTTTTGGTGAATAAAGTTATGGGCACTACCAGAATCAATCAACATTATTACCATTTTCATTTTTATATTTTGAGGAGTGAGAATGGCAACCAAAGCATGTAAATATATGGTTAGAGTAGTTTCTATTATTTCTACTATTTCTATTATTTCTTTGCAATATATGTAGAATAATTTAGTCTCACGATGCTTATGACTTTTATTATAATTTCTGTCACAATTGAAACATAACTTGTTTTCTCTTCTTTCATCCATTGGTTGAGGTTTCAACATTAAAGGTTGACTGAGGTTAGAATTGGTAACATGGACCTCTCTATAGGTATTGTGGGTAACCATTCTAGTAGTCATATTTTTTCATCCAACTTTCCTTTCCATGGAAACAAAATTCTCCAATGACTTGGGCTCAAAGAGGAGTACCTCATGTTGAAGGATGTATTTTAAACTACTCATAAATAGATCCAACAAATTTTCCTTTGGATTGTTGTTCACTTTAAAACACAAGTTTTGAATATGTTGAATGTGCTTTGTCTAATTGAGAAAAAATCACATGGACATCCCTTAAAGAATATCTTTAAATTTATCCCCTAGTAACCTTGAGATCCAACAATATAAATTTTTCATATATAATTTAAAGCAATTACAAGATGTCTCTCTGAGAGATAACTAAAATCCCGCACCTTTTCCAAAGGCCCACATAGATTCCATTCCATAAGTGCCCATTTATCCTAAGAGAAATGATTCAAACCTAATCAATTTTTCCGAAAGGTGCAATTAATCATAAGGATTATGCAAAGGATCTAGGTCCTACCCCGTGCTCAACCTCTTCTACATGCCCAGGGCCCTTATCCTAAGATGAACCTTTCCAATGAGTCAATTAGCTTCTTAAAATATGAGTGATGGGATGTGTAATTGGACTCCTTTGCTCGAGATTTAACAACTGGCTAAAAATGTGTTTCTCCTAATATCCCCATAAAGATCTATGAATTGATTTGTAAAAATAGAACAAAATTCAATGAATTCCCTTTTAGGATCACAAAGTCATTGGTAACACACATATTGGTTATAAATACACAAATGCAATATTTACCTTTTGTAAAGTTGGCACTTGGTGTAGACCAAACAATTTATCCATCTTGAATATCCATGTTATTTGATTATTACCATCAAAATTCCTCATATCAGTATTGATAGTTAAGTAGTTCCTTGGTCATCCATTGATCCCAAAATGATGTGGATCTCAAATTGATGAATGATCAAGTGGTCGTGAATCCAACGTCTTGTTCTCCAATTGTCTTTCAATTTTCTCAATATGTGACTATGAATCAAGCCTTTGTTTTTTCCCCTTATCCTCTTCTTGAGGATGTGTATTGCGGGGTATTGAGGGATCTTAGTGCATTCAAAATCCCCCCTTCGAGTCTTTGATACCATATTTATTGGCCATATTTTCGTTGAGATCCTTTTTAAAATACTTGAATTCTTTTTTTCTTTCCATATTCAAAATGTCAACATTCCTTACAATTGTATTTTGTATGGTCTCCATTTGTCCTTCCATCTTGAAAAACCTAAATGCCATATCTTGTACTTCATTAGGTTTATATGATGAGCTCTCTAGAGGTATAATAGGTGTGAAATTTTTTGCATGAACCTTGGAAATGTGAGAGGATAATAATTATCCTTTTTTTTCTTTATCACACCTTTTGAATCACCCAAAATAGATCTTCCAATCAAAAGCTAAGCAAATTTAAAGTTAACATGCTTTTAGAAACCATAATTTGTAGATTGTTTTGTTGGGTGACCTTTCTAATGGGGTAAATATAAATTTTTTGTTCCTATGGGTCTAAAATTATAACCTATAGTAGGCTGATATGTATTCTTTGCAATGTAATAGGTTTGACCAAATTCTAATATGCAAAGAAAAATATATGGGAAACTTCCCAAACATGTTTTTGTCCCTTTCAAGGGAGAGCACTTGTAATTCTTGCCACATATCCAAGTTTTTAGATTTGATTATGAAAATGAAATGATATGCTTTATCTTATTTCCAATGAAACTAGTAGTGGACAATTTGGAACTCGCAATATTAATACATAACAATTTTACCTAGGACACCGATTCAAGACTAGTTTTTGGACTAGTAAAAAACACTATCTTTGATAGGTTTTAACTCTGAAATTATAGTGAATAATAATTTTAAATTTGGATCATAACTACTTCATTATGTCTTCTCATGTTCCCAAAAATTTCGATGTATGAAACTTCCCATAAAAAATGCTATAGAGAAAATGGATATATGTCTTAGTTTGAAGAAGCCAACCCAAGGACCATATGCTTTGATACCAAATGTTATGCAAAAAGCACCCCAAACATCTTAAAAATAGAAATAAGTAGTAACTCCAAACCTTGATAATGAAAGAAAAATATTGAATAATAATTATGTTCAAGGGGGGAACCTCCCTTTACAATATAACAAATGCACAAGACTATATATATATATATATTTATAGTATTTGATTTGTAAAAATCCCAAATATATGAAATATAAAACACTTAGACTTAAGAGTAACAAATGCATCCACACAATAATGAACACCAAGATTGTAGAGAAAATGCTTAAGATATGGAACATAATCAATTACTCCTTATGAAAAGAAGCACTCCACAAGGCATGCTTGTTACAATACAATATCCAACATGCTTAATACGATTAGATGCATGTGTATACATATTATCTTATGAGTATTGATAGGGGCCTAAACTACCCATCATTATTACATTTATTATCCATCAACTACCTAGTCGGCCTTCTTAAATGAAAACGAGCCATTACATTAATTAATGAGTTCATAGACCCACAAATTAGTGGGACTTATTTCATGGTATGGTCACATTATATTAGTTATCCCTCTACGTACCTTCCTAACTACAATACATATCCTCCCTAGATACCTCCCTAGGTACATTACATTCCATGTCACTTTACATGTCTCTTCCTTAAACCTTCATGTAAGCCTTATAGTAGGATCAATTAAGAAATCTAGTCAACTAATACTAATCACAAGAATCCATCCATCCTAATCATATTTGGACATGGTGTCATGCTTGTACTTTGCACATCAATATATGCTATGGTTTCTCCTTTGTTTCCCTTTTATCGACGTGATATTTGATATCCGAGATCATTATTTTTATTCCCCCATGTACCTCTATTTTTGTTACTTTTGGGTTCCATGTTTGTCCATGTAGCAATTTTGTTGATGCTCATAGAGTTGTTTAGATGAATGGTATTTATCATGGTAGTGTGGATGGTGATATAAAATAATCTTAGCTATTGGTTCTTCTCTCATTTTCTCTTCACCATGTGGTTCATTTAAGGAAGGATGTTCTGTATATTCTTCTTTTTTAGGCCCTTCACAAGGATCTCATTCATGTGTATCCTTAGGCCCTTGTTGTGTAATAAGATAAATATATTGTATGGTGATTTTGGTTTTTTGGTTCCAAATATTTATAGAATTATTTTGTATAATAATATTAACCATAACTATTGAGGCCATCTATGAATAATTTCCACATCATGCATACATATACTATGAAAATATGAATTTAAAACATATGTATGCATCATAATCTCCAAATCTAAAAAAATGAATATTCTTACCCACAACCTAGGTGCTATGGATATGCTTTATCACAATTGACAATATTTGAGCCAACTCAACATCGATGTAATTATTCTTGTTGCTAAGGTTAATAAAAATGGAAATCTTCTCTTGTTGAATACATCCATGAACCTATGGTAGGAAGTTTTCAAATGAAAACGACAACTCTCTTTATACTTCTTCACTCCATGAGATCACCTATCTAAAAATACTATTTCATATTCTTCATCTAGAATGCTCAACATCTTCTCACAACCAAGAAACTACCATCACATGTGAGCATTGTCTCTTAAACTAAGGTATGTAATGCTTCTTGAATTTCTTGAAGATGGCAACTTTGAATAAACTATCTAGTCTAGAATACTAGGACCATTATATTCTCCTAAGGAATGCATTCCTTAGTAAAATATTGAAAATAAAACTAGGGATTTTAAGAAATAACTTACTTTCAATGAAGCTCATTTGTGTAGCTAGAATTTGGATGTTACAATTTTAAAATGACCATAACTTCCTCAATATTGAATAGATTCATTTTTTTTACCCGAGTCCTTGCTGAAATTTTTGTTAAGATTTAATATGCTAAGACAGAAAATAGCAGCATTATATTCCATTTCACAATAATAGCATATATAGGATCACTGAAGAAACAACAAGCATAGCATAAACACAAGAGACAGAGATTTATCCTGGGAAACCCTCATGGGGTAGAAAACCCAGCAAAGCTTCCTCAATATAGATGACCAGCAATATACAAAGATGAAACCCTGAGACATGATCTCCTCCTCCACAATAGCAGACCTCTTCTCCACAAGTGCACTATCCTCAAGTGAGTGAGTGTATCAAATGAGGAACACACCTCCTCTATTTATACACCACTCTGACATATCTTTTACACAAGTACACGTAGGCTCGTATTTAACCAATGGGTTAAATACCCCACTACAACTGACTGGGCCGACCCCTCTAGGGTGGTCTAATAACCCTTTGACCCACATAACACATACAGGGCCGACCCCCACTAGGGAAGTCTAATAAACCGAGTTACCACATTCCGACGGAGGAATAAACATCTCCGGATATACAATAAGATCTTCACGGAGGAATGAAACATCTTCGGAATAATAAAGTACAAATGTAATATTCTTTGAAGTTACAATATCTCAACACTCCCCCTTAACGAGAAGGATATTATAACAGCATCTGCACGAGCAAGGAGTCATCAACATCATACATGATACATCTATAAATCATTGGAAGCTTTCTCAACATCATCAGTAACTCAAGCAGTTACTGGAACATCAACATCTTCAGTACTGAGTCTTTATCTTCTGCAGCACTCGAACAGCTACAACAACATCAACATCTATATCTTCACGATCATCAGTATCGTCATCTCACAATCATCAACATCGTCATCACACGATCATCAGCATCGTCATCACACAATCATCAGCATCGTCATCACACGATCATCAGCATCGTCATCACACGATCATCAACATCGTCATCACACGATCATCATCATCGTCATCACACGATCATCAGCGTCGTCATCACATGATCATTAGCATCGCCATCACACGATCATCAGCATCGTCATCACATGATCATCAGCATCGTCATCACATGATCATCAGCATCGTCATCTCACGATCATCAGCATCGTCATCTCACGATCATCAGCATTGTCATCACACGATCATCAGCATCGTCATCAATACAGGTATCCATAACAATACAAGTATCCACATCATTAGTACAAGTATTCATGCCAATACAAGTATACATATCATCAATACAAGTATCCATACTGATACAAGTAACCATATCATCAATACAAGTATCCTACCGATACAAGTAACCACATCATCAATACAAGTATCCATACCGATACAAGTAACCACATCATCAATACAAGTATCCTACCGATACAAGTAACCACATCATCAATACAAGTATCCATACCGATACAAGTAACCACATCATCAATACAAGTATCCATACCTATACAAGTAACCACATCATCAATACAAGTATCCATACCGATACAAGTAACCACATCATCATAAAAAATCACTTTCTCGGAGACCATTCGTCTACGGATCAATTCAGGGACCAAAGTCCGGGGATGATACAATCCCCACTTCTCGGAGACCACACGTCTACGGATCAATTCAGGGACCAAAGTCCGGGGATGATACAATCCCCACTTCTCGGAGACCACACGTCTACGGATCAATTCGGGGAGCAAAGTCCGAGGATGATACAATCCCCACTTCTCGGAGACCACACGTCTACAGATCAATTCAGGTACCGAAGTTCGGGGATGATACAATCCCCACTTCTCGGAGACCACACGTCTACGGATCAATTCAGGGACCGAAGTCCGGGGATGATACAATCCCCACTTCTCGGAGACCACACGTCTACGGATCAATTCAGGGACCAAAGTTCGGGGATGATACAATCCCCACTTCTCGGAGACCACACGTCTACGGATCAATTCAGGGACCAAAGTCCGGGGATGATACAATCCCCATCACGTACATTTTGAACTAGTGGTTCCGGGATGATGCAATCCCCATCACTTTATTCTCGAAGACCATACGTCTACGGATCAATTAAGGGACCAAGGTCCGGGGATGATACAATCCCCATCTGTCCACATTGGATCTCATTCTCGGAGACCATACGTCTACGGATCAATTCAGGGACCGAAGTCCAGGGATGATACAATCCCTACTTGTCCACTAAGGACTTCATTTTCGGAGACCATACGTCTACGGATCGATTCAGGGACCGAAGTCCAGGGATGATACAATCCCTCTTCTTTCTCGGAGACACCTGTCTACGGCTCACTTTAGAACATGTGTTCAAGGATGATACAATCCCTTTTCTTTCTCGGAGACACCTGTCTATGGCTCACTTTAGAACATGTGTTCAAGGATGATACAATCCCTTTTCTTTCTCGGAGACACCTGTCTACGGCTCACTTTAGAACAAGTGTTCAAGGATTATACAATCCCCACATGTATTCTCATCAATACAAGTACAAGTATCCTCACCCATACAAGTACATTAATCAATACATGTGTCATCAAAAGTATGTATTCTTACCAATACATCTTATCATCAAAAGCATGTATTCTCACCAATACATCTATCATCAAAAGCATGTATTCTCACTAATACATCTAACATCAAAAGCATGTATAAGTAAAACTAAGTATTCTAAGCATAAGAGTCCTAAATCTAAATATTTCTAAGTATCTAGGTGTAGAGAACAGGTTACCTCATCATCGACCTTGTTGTTCGATGAGACAATCTCATCATCAGTGACTATACTACTCCCCCTTTCGAGGAGGGTCCTTTTGAGCTACACCAAGCTTTTCTCGGAAGTATTCAAATTTCACTCGAGACAGAGGTTTGGTTAGTATGTTGGTAACTTCTTCACTTGAGGTAGAGATTTGGTTAGTACATCGGTAACCTGTTACAAATTCAAACTTTAGTTCCTTCTGCATCATATCTTGTTAGATCCCTATGTTCTTTGACTTATCATGGAACACTGGATTCTATGTCATCTTGATACAACTCTATTTGTCACATAGGATCACAGTTGGTTCTATCTCTAAGTCAAACAATCCTGAAGCCAAACTTCTTCACAACTAGCAGAGCAAGCAACCATATATTCTGCTTGTGCTGAGAGCCACACTAGATTGATTCCAGCTAAACCACGAGATCATGGCTAATCCTAGACAATAACATCCTCTTGATGTGTTCTTCCTGTCTGATACACTTTCTGCCCAATCAGCATCTGAGTAGCCATCTGAAGTCATGATCTCCAAGATAGCATAGATCAAAGTCTATCGTATCCTTTAGGTGCCTCATCACATGCTTTGCAACTATCAGGTGAACACATCTAGTTTCCACTAAATACTGACTCAAGGTGTTCACAACAAAGCATATATCTAACCTAGTATATGTTAGATACATCAATCACCCAATAATTTGACTGTACAGAGTTATATCCACTAACTCTGATGAGTCATCCCCTAACAGCTTCAAGTTGGAATCCATAAGAGTGGCCATTCCAACACCTCAAGTCCTTTTAATATTTCTCGGCATGCTTTCTCTGGTTGAGAAAGATTCCTTCTGAGACTTTCCATACTTTTAGACCTAGAAAGTAATGCATCAATCTGAGATCTTTCAATTTCATTTCTGCAGCCATCTATCTGTGCTATCTCTCATCAAATGGGTCTACTGATATGAGCCTCAACATCATTCGAACTCTGTGGTGAGTTCCTTCTTGCATCCATGTCATATGTGTATAGAAGCCATATTCAACCTTGTAGCAAAGGTTGAGATCCACATCACCCATGGTGATCATTAAGCTCATCAATTGATTACCGATCCTGGGAACCCATACAGAACCTGAATCACACTTCTTCTTTAATTACACCATTAAGTGAATGGTCTTATCTAGCCACTTGGAGCAAACATCTCATCATGATTCTCTTCCTCTTTCTAAGAGAATCTTCTAGCCACAAGCCTTCTATAGTGTGTTTGATTTGTAAATCTTTTGTTGAACATCCATCGCTTGTTTGGTGTTCATCATTCTTCATGATCTTTCCTACATATCAAAATTAAGTACATGATTAGTAATTCTTCATAATCATGAAATCATGTTGAGATGATAACCTATTATGCATACAGATATCATTTACATAGTTATGCAACTTATTTTGACCAATACTTTGGCACAACACTTTCCCATATCCTGTATGCATACAGTGGCTATCTAGATGACTTCCATCTCTACCAGAACATACTATCGAGAGTGTGCACAACTCTCAGCATGTTAGCAAAGAGGTTTCATTCTAGACAAGCAACAATGGAATGTTTGTCCAACTTACCAATCATATGCATATTAGTAGTATACTGTTCAATGCTCTATGAATGTTTACACTCAGCATGATATATTCTAGGAATACAAATATGCATACAAGCAATATCATTTACTATAACAACTCAAATACTTATCTTTTATGTTTGTGTGGTTGCCTCCTGCTTGATCTTCTGTATGTCTTCTGAACTTCTATTCATTCTGTACGACTGTGCATGCTCAAGTGTGCACTAGTGTCATCCTCATGATCTCATACACAAACATAATTCATTAGTAGATTCTCAATATTACCAAAACATTATAATTCTAAATAATCTTGAATATGTACAGTCATGATCATTAGTATTCAGGGTTTCAAGGAAGTCTTCTTTTACTCATGCATATTCTTGTTTGATCTAGTTAGTTAAATCATCAACCAAGATAAGAGACATAATATGCATAAACCCTTGATTACTAACTTTATGAATAAGCATAACCAATCATACCAAGTATACTTACATAAGGGATCCTAACACAAGGTAAGATTCTAACATGACATAGGAAAACATACCTGGATTAGTATACCTGCTTAGTTATGTACAACATACCTAAACAATCTCTTCAATGATTTAGAGATACTGAGCTAGAACCTGCATGTCTCATAGGTTAAACATAATATAACAAAGTCATACCTCGTAAGTGGATGAGTCTTTGTCTTCATGTTGTCATGGTCATGGAACTTGATTTGTCTTTTGTGATGTACCTGTATCTTGTTAGCATACAACATCAACCTCACACAACACCATAATGCATAAGTACAATCATATAGCCTTAATCAATGAATGTCTTCGATCATTCACATGCATTCATACTATTACTAGGGTGTTAAGACAATTAATAACATTAATCAAGATTGTACTAATAAATATTATGAACTTAATCAAGAATCAGATTTCAAGACATACCTGAACCTCCTTAAGTTATACCTGTCGAGACTTCTTGTAGTCTTCTTATGTAAGGCCTTAGCCTCAACTCCCCCTGAAACTTGATTTGGAGCTTGATTAGAGTTTGCTAGAGAAACCCTAAAAATTCAATCTTTGACTTTCACACTTCTGAATGGATGAAAGAATATGTCTTGCTGAGCTGATCAAACTGGCATACTTCAATTTTGGAATCTCCAAAATTTGACCCCTCAAAATTGCCTTCGAAACTTCTAGATCTTCTCGACAGGAACCCGAACTAGGGTATGATGAAACCCACCCTTATGTCCAATCACAAGGTTCGATCCAAGGCTCTAAACTCTTATTTTTCTGAGGATCTTCTAGCCGTGGTTACAGACTTCAAAAAATTCCAACTTTTGCTGAAGCCCTAATTTTCCATCTTTCTGATCAAAATCCCGAACTAGGGTTTGATCAAGCCCGGTCTTCTACTCAACCAAAAAATTCGATCTTGGTCTCTAAATTTCGATTTTCTTGAGTAGCATTCAGCTTTGGAATCCGATTCCAAAAATTCTAACTTTCTCCGAAACCCTAAATTCCGGAAGCCATGAATAAAGGTGCTCCAAAAATAATTCTGTTTTGACAGAAATATGCACCTGATTGTTTCTACTATAACTCTGAAATTTTTACTCCACAGGGTCTGAAAACGTTTTCTGCAGTATCCTGACCTGTCATCTTTCCATCGTGACAGGTCTGACCTCAATTGGATTTTCTGAGAGAGAGTTATGCCAAGTGTCGCAACGTGACCTGTTTATGGGATAAAAAAGGAGAGCGAACTTGTACGGCATGCCACGTGTCACTGTTTGAACTTCGGCCTCTGAAAACTTTCCTGAGATAGCTCGACCTGTTATCTTTCCATCCTGACAGGTCTGACCTCAAATGGACTCTCTGAGAGAGAGTTATGCCAAGTGTCGCAACGTGACCTGTTTATGGGATAAAACAGGAGAGCGAACTTGTACAACGTTCCACGTGTCACTGGTTCACCTTCGGCCTCTAAAAAAGTTTCCTGAGATAGTACAGTCTGTGTACTACCTGTCACTTTTTACGAAATTTCATTTGGAGCTTCATAGCCCAAGTTATGACCTTTTTTCCAAGGTCACCTGATTTTGACTGAGATCTGGAAGAGGCAGAAACCCTAACTTGTACTGATCATAACTCATAAAGTACAACGAATCTAAGGGTTACCTTTGGACACAGGGTACCTGGGGATGTTATCTTCGACCTGTAAACTTTTCAGATCCTGAATCTTCGCAGAAATGGATTTATAGCGAAAGTGCCACGATGACTGGTTTTTGCTATATAAAACCCTAACCTTCAAATTGTCGTAAGTGCCATACCTTGCCTTCCTTCAGGTTAGCTCTGATACCATGTTAAGATTTAATATGCTAAGACAGAAAATAGCATCATTATATTCCATTTCACAATAATAGCATATACAGGATCACTGAAGAAACAACAAGCATAGCATAAACACAAGAGACAGAGATTTATCCTCGGAAACCCTCATGGGGTAGAAAACCCAGCAAAGCTTCCTCAATATAGATGACCAGCAATATACAAAGATGAAACCCTGAGACATGATCTCCTCCTCCACAATAGCAGACCTCTTCTCCACAAGTGCGCTATCCTCAAGTGAGTGAGTGTATCAAATGAGGAACACACCTCCTCTATTTATACACCACTCTGACATATCTTTTACACAAGTACACGTAGGATCGTATTTAACCAATGGGTTAAATAACCCACTACAACTGACTGGGCCGACCCCTCTAGGGTGGTCTAATAACCCTTTGACCCACATAATACATACAGGGCCGACCCCCACTAGGGAAGTCTAATAACCCGAGTTACCACATTCCGACGGAGGAATAAACATCTTTGGATATACAATAAGATCTTCACGGAGGAATGAAACATCTCCGGAATAATAAAGTACAAATATAATATTCTTTGAAGTTACAATATCTCAACAATTTTGTGAATTGAGATTTCTAATGTAATTCATGTAAATTCCACTTCTATTGTGAGGGTTTCTCAAATTTTAACGCTTTGAATTTTCATTCTTAGGGTTGTTATGGAATGCAACAATGAATAATATTTTAATCCGTAATAATACCAAACTTCTAGGAAATCCAAGAGAAAATACACCAAAGTGTCCCAATAAGTTTCAATACTCTAAGGTAATATGATCATGCATAAAATAGATATAAAAACTTCCATTTAAATTAGAATATAAAAATATAAAATAATTACTATTTTATTTAATTATAATGTTAAATCACTTAACATAATCATTCTTAACTTAGTTAAAATTAGCAAGAAAAAAAATAATAATTACAAACCATTAAGAACATAGATGGTTGAAAATCAATTCTACAATTTACATAAATATTGGATAGATGAAAACTTCATAAATACATGAGATTAAAATCATTTACATTACATATCCTTATCATAAGGCTAGTACAACCCACTAGCTCTCCACCATATAAAGGAAAAACCAAGAAAAAATATGGGCAAACTAATAAGCTCTTGGTATGTACGAATCAATCAAGTAACTCCTAAAAGGAAATGTGTCTCCTCCTCTTCTTCTTCATCACTATGTACAACCCACGGTGTCAACTCAAATCCCTAATATCCAAATATCCATGGGAGTAAACGATAACGTTAGACTTTACGATACTCTCTTAAGCTCAAGAAACCTTGGTGACTCTGCGAGAGAGAGAGAGAGAGAGAGAGAGAGAGAGAGAGAGAGAAAATGGATATATAAAAGAGAGAGGGAAACTAGTGTGGCCCTCTTTCACATCTCTAACATAGGATGAACAAGAATTAATAGTGAGTAAATGATTCTTTCCTACCTCTATATATATGAGAGAAAATGGAGGCCAACAACGCATATGTGGGTCAATTCCCTTACAAGAAACTACAATAATCACATGTAGAATCCCACACGTGGAGTGCTACACTCTAAGGGTATACATGTCAATATCCAAGGATATTTTGTATATAATAAGGGATTTAAGTGATGTAGTTGCATAATATGTGTCCACATTCATTCGTCACACGCTCATACAAACTTCATCACTCCAAATCCATGTACTCCACTACATTCATTCCCATTACATAACATTTCCACACCTATACATCCTCAATCCAAATCCAAGCCACCCCATGGGGTCTAGGGTTTGATTCCCTCCTCTAAGATGCACAATGCTCCTCCTCCCTCCTCCTAAGGAGGGTTTCCTCCAAGAAAGAAAACGTATCCATGTGGCTCTCATGAATGACATCATGATCCAAGTTGTCAAGAGAATGCCAACACCCTAGGGAAGAATGCCAAGCAAACACTCAATTGAGATCAAGCAATCACTAAGTAATCCATATCCAAATCGCAAGTCCATTAAAGAGTATCTCCTATGTGCAAATCCATCTCAAACCATCTAGGGAATGAACATACACTATGTACCTCAAATATCATGAACCACACCTAAACCTGGTGTAAACATTTCCAGAGTAATCTAAAGGATAACACTCCCTCTTTATAAGGAAAGCGTTTACATATACACCTGTCAACTTCCTCTGTAGCTTTAACAAATATGCCATTTATAAATATGTACATGATAGAGTCCTAGAATCAACCACTATTTCTTGTAAAGAATCTATGACCCATGCTACCACAACATATTGATTCTCCAAATAATATTGAACACTTATGAATATGAAGGAATATAACCCTAGAACAAAAACAAATTACCAAACTCCACCATCCCTCAAGTTAACAGATCACAAACCAAAATCAACAAACACCACATCATGAGCTATCTACAATGTCCTATAATAATGACATCTCCACAAAACACCAATAAAAGTAGACCACTAATATCAAAGTCACAAAGATATAAATATATATAAGTTAACTCATCGATCTTGAAATACAATGCTCATCATATAGGTAACAATCCATACAAGGCTATAAGCAACCTACAAACATAAGAATCCTTCTCATATAAACTGAAAAAACCTACACTAGATCAATCCCCTCATCCTAAGAGAATATTGAAACAAGAGTAACCACATGGTTAATTCCCTCTTCCTAAGATAATCCATCAACCATGTCTATGTACTTTACAATACTCCCATAAACTACAATCCTATATCAATCTTAAAACCATCCTCCAATTATGCATCATAGTCTCCTCGTCAATACAACTAGAAGGATCATGGATTGAAGAAGTTAATGCAACATGACTCACACACATCCTAGGAGGTATACTCACCCTCCTTGAAAATCTAGGTGATCCTATACACTCTCCAACCTTGTTGAAAATAGAAGAGTCATCCATCCTCTCATTTGATTGTACAAGTGTTACTAGATAATTAAGTAAACTATAAAGGACATTGTTTCTCAGCCCTCTAGCCAAAGACCTCGAACCAGCTAGACTCTAGACTACAATCATTGATGGTTCATTTTTGTCCCACAAATGCAACTATCCATTGTACATCCACAATACAAGAAATTGAAATATGAATCTTCCTCAAACCAAGAATAAATATAATATCAATCATCATAAGAATGTCACTTGAAGGTATTTAAAAGGAAATGGATCCATCCTTCCACATGATAAGTGCCATCATCACCAAACTCCACATGCATGCCTCCCTCTTCTCTTGAATCATATTGAAAAGGCCTTCCATATTTCATATCTCTCAAAGTTTCTCTATCCACATACCTTCCATCACTATACACAATGCTAGAGGACAAGCAAGAGACCAAATCCATACATTCCATCCTAGAAAATATACAATATGAAGAAGAAACAACACTTCCTAGGTTCCAAGTGCTTCTTTCAAGCAACTTAGGGTGTCATACCCAAGACCTTAAAGAAGGTCAAGTACCTTTTCTATGTAATCTTCAACTAAAATACAAGATCCCTTTTATACCTAGAATGATCTCAAGCACAAAAGATCTAAGACTATGATGAAATTTTGTGAATTGTATTTCTAATGCAATTTGGACATTTCATCTATAGCCTAAAGGTTTCTTGGTTATTAACCTCATTAATTTTCAACCTTAGGTTATGAAACACAATTAAGACAATAGTTTCAATGAACAATATTTTATCCCTTAACAATTCTAAACTTCTAGGAAATCTAAAAAGACACCAAAGTTTTCTAATAAGTTTGAAACCTCTGGGGTAATATTATCATGGATAAACCATATCTAAAAACATGATTTACAACAGTAAATACAACAAAAAACAACCCTTATCTTGTTCAATTAAAATGCTAAATCATTGAACATAATCATACTTAACTTATGTCAAATCAATAAGACAGATATAACTGAAAATTACAAACCATGAAGAACATAGATGGCTGAAAATCAAATATGCAATTTACACAAGTATTAGATATTTGAAAATTTCATTCATATGCCTAACATGAATTTCATGCACATACAATACCCTTATTACAAGGCTAGTACAATACACTAGCTCTCCAAAACCCTATCTAGGGAAAACCAAGGAAACCTTAGCTCAACCAAAGAGCTCAATAAGAATGGATAACTCAAGCAAGTCCTTCAAGGAAATATTTCTCTTTAAAAAATTTCTTCCTCACTATGTACAACCTAAGGTTTCATCTCAAAAGCCTAGTCTCCAAATCTCCAAGAGAGTAAACTATAACCCTAGAATTCAAGATACTTCAAGAAGCTTAAGATTTCTTGGTGACTCCAAAAGAGAGAGAGCCCAGGTACAAATAAATATATAAGAGAGAGAGAGAGAGAGAGAGAGAGAGAGAGAGAGAGAGAGAGGATGACTAGTGGACTCCTCTAGTCACATCTCTAACAAAAGATGAACACTAATGAATGGTTGGTGAATGAATCTCTTCTTCCTCTATATATAAGAGGTAAGGGAGGCCATCAATACATATGTGGGCCAAATGCCCTTACATGAAGCTTACAATAGTCACATGTAGGCCCACACAAGTGGAACATTAACACTCCAATGGTACACATGTCAAGCTCCAAAATGACACCATACACAATGTGAGCTCCAACATGATGTAGCCACATAATATGTGTCCACACATTGTCATCACAAGCCGATACAAACTCCCTCACTCTTCATATGCCATGAAATCCACTAGGTCCACTCCCCTTGCATGAACATTGTCGCAATCCATGAATCCCCGAGCTCACTCCAAGACTCCATATAGGAATGAAACCTACAACATGTTGTTTAGGGTTGGATGTCTCCTCCAATATTCACAATGCTCCTCATCCTAAGTAAGGTCTTCTCTGAGCAAGAAAACATCTCCATGTGGCCACTATTAAGGATGTCACTCAAACTATCAAGAGAAATCCAATGCCCAAGAGAATAATGCCAAGCAAGCACCCGACTAATGTCAACTAATAATTGAATAAGTCATGTCCAATTTGCAAGTCCGTCGCAAACCATCTCCCATGTTCAAATCCATCTTGGGGTATAGAGGGGATCAATGTACACCATGTACCCCAAATCCCATGAAGCACCCCTAAACATGCTGTAAATACTTTTAGAGTAACCCAAAAGCTAACAATCTTGAAATGCTATTGTCACTTTGTTTCTAATGGCAATGATCCCTCTACAATATGATTCATGAATAGAGAAATAATGAACAAACGAACCATTAATTAAATAATCTTACCATTAATATTTCTAATGAAGATCGACTATAGTCAATAAAGAAGTGAGCCGAAACAATTCTCTGAAACTTGCATTATATATATTAATAATATGGATCTTACAACATTACATTCTACTTTTTTTAGTGAATATGAACCCTACCCTGATTTGAGTTTGAAACATTGACAAGAACAATGTCTAACATTCTAGAAGATGGTAATTCTAGCAATCAAGAATTGTTCTCTACCCAAAATTAAACCTAAAACCATCTAAACAAGGAGTCTGCAAATTGTTAAAATTGCAAATAAAAATGATAAGCATGTTTTCGATGGCAACATAAAGAACATTTCAAATATGCTGAACTCTATTGATTTTATGTTTTAAATGATTTAAAAATGATAAGGTCAATGAAACTCGACTCAAAATTCTAGAAACACTCAAAGAAGCGACCATTTCCGAAGAAACCATTTCAAGCCTTCAAAAAAATTAATCCCTTTGAATAGCTGGTCACCTTAAATCCCTAAAGGGCTAGGGTTGTATATGAAAGTACATTTATGCTCTACAACATTCCTGCCTTTCCATACATATTCATGGAAAAGTATGGTCAACTACAGTTTTATTAATTTTTCTGCCAAATGTCAAGTACAGTAAATAAACAAGTTCCATACATATTCATGGAAAAGTATGGTCAACTACAGTTTTATTAATTTTTCTGCCAAATGTCAACTACAGTAAATAAAGAAGTTGTGAGCCAAAACAATTCTCGAAAACTTACATTATAAATATTAATAAGATGGATCTGGCAACACTGCCTACTGTGGGTTGACAAGAACAATGCCTACTGGCCAAAACTATACCTAAAAACATCTAAACAAGGACTCTGTAAATTGTTAAAGATGCAAATAAAAATGACAGGCATGTTTTAGATGGCAACATAAAGAACATTTGAGATATCATGAACTCTATTGATTTTAGGTTTCAGATGACTTACACGATAAAACTCGACTCAAAGTTCTAGAAACAGTCAAAGAAACGACCGTACAAAATGGCTATGCCCCATTGCCTGTTTGTGGTTGACAAAATGGCTATGCCCCATTGCCGTTTCTGGTTGTCTTTTGAAAGAAACAATTGCACTCGTCTCGTTTCTGGTAACAAAGTCTTTAGGAGACAATATCCCATCTACTTATAGTGAGCTAACATTAAAAAAAAATTGCATTGCAAAGATAATATTCCTGCAGTTCCATACATATTCATCGAAAAGTACTACAAAACTCCAAACTCGGAAATATGTTCAAAGGTCTAACCACGCACGGGCAGAACCCACATATGGCACCACTTCAATCTTGTGAACTTCACTAATCCCTCTGAGTAGTTGGTCACCTTGAAACCTTAAAAGGCTGGGCCTGTAGAAAGTACAGTTATAATCCGCAAAATTCCTGCGATTCCATACATTTCCATGGAAAAGTCCTACACACCTCCAAACTTTATCTTGTACATGATAAAGCCATAAACTCCCTTTATTGGCAAGGCAGATCTCTTCTCCACCTCCAAATACAGAGATAGAGGATTCCAGATCACGAAATGGCAGCGTAATGGTTCTAGGGTTTTGTCGATCCTGGATATCCAATTTCCACAGATCTAATTTCTTGGAATTCTGCTTGTTTAGGCTGATCACGCACGGTTCTTTTTCAAGCTCCGCCATGCATAGCGGGCTGAAGCACTTATCGTCCAACACAAGGGGCGGCTCCCACTGCTCCTTTTCGACGTTGAACGACACCACCATCTCACATTTCTGTGTGATTGACCACACCAGCCAATATAAATAGCCGTTGAACACAAAGGGCTCTGTCATGCGTACTGGCTTGAACACGTCATGCAGATCTGGTAGCTTTCTCCACGTGCCAGCCATGGCATCGAAAATAAGCGTGCGCGTCATCTCCTGAGAATTAGGCCCGCTTAAGACGATCTTGCATGCGCCTAGTTTCCTGTCAAAGGCGATCCCGATCAAACAGTTCCGGGAAACGACTAGCTCTCCCTCAGGCACCGTCAGAATATTCCACAGGTTGGGTGCCGTAGGGCTGTAGACAAATATTGTGGGGATATTCGGTTCCCGGTTACCCACAAAGCACAAGATCCCGCCATTGGAAACCAACAGGTACAACAGAGGTGGGCAGCACGGAGGAGGCATCCATCTGGACGTGCGACGTATTTCGTCGTGTACGAAGAAAATTGACTGGTCGACTGGAAGGGAATGAAGGAAGAATTTGGTTTGTGGGGGATCATAGAAGGTGGCAAAATCGGGATCTGATGATAACAAGGAATGAAAAAAATTGCAAACCAGTCGCAGCCTCGCCAATTCTTTCAGGGTGAGCCCTTCCAGCAATTTTAGTAGCAGCTCACGGGGTAATTTAGCCCACAGATTATCATTCTCCTGGATAGCGATCCTGCGCCGAGTATTATTCTGGCACACATCACCGGTAGTAACAACCTGTAACAAAAAAATCGCAGACTGAAATTTAACACTACAAAACATTGCAAGTCATAATTGAAATTTCAAGCCTAAGCAAACAGAAGAGTATTTACCATTGCCATTGCGTTAAAGGAAGCGCGTACTCCGTTCCCAGATATTGGTGTTTATCTAGGTTACGTTGCAATACATTTAGGTTACATTGCAGTGCATCATATTTATACTTTCACACTACTGTATAATTAGGAAAAGCGGGACAGATAATTTTAAAAAAGAGGCTAAAGGGATATGCATTTATTATCTAACGAACTAAGGTTACAGTTAAGGTACTATCCAAGTAACTAATAATGATAATACTAATATAATAATAAAAATATGAAAAATATGATGTTACAATATTAGGGTTTAACAATTTTTTTAGTATTCTAGTTGCAAAAATCCCAAATATATGGAAGATAAAACACTTAATAATAGCAAATGCATCGATATAATAATGAACACCAATAGTGTAGAGAAAACACTTTAGGTATGGCAACATTTTCAATTACTTCTTATGAAAGGAATCATTCCACAAGTCATGCTTATCTCAATAAAATATCCAAATGCTTATTGACATAAATGTGTATACATATTATCTCATGAGTATTCCTAGAGGCTTACTAACTATCCTTCATTATTACATTTATTATCCACCAACTACCTAGTGGACCTTATTAAATGAAAATGAACCATTACATTAATTAATGAGTTCACATACCCACAAATTAGTGAGCCTTATTTCATAGTATGGTCACTTTACATTAATCATCCCCTTAACTACCTTCCTTAGTACAATATTATATATCCTCCCTTATACCTCCCTAGATACATTACTTTCCATCCCTCTTCACATGTTTTTTCTTTAAAGCATTCATGTAAGCCTTATAGTAGGATCAATTAGGAAATATAATCAACTAGTACCAATCACGAGAATCCATCAATCCTAGTCATATTTGGACATGGTGTCATGACTCTATCTAGGTTACATTGCAGTGCATCATATTTAATAAATTTAAAAAAGACGCACAAAGGGATATGCATTTATTATCCAACTAATTAATGTACTAACTAACTAATTAAGGTACTATCCAACTAACTAATAATGATAATATTAATATAATAATAAAAATATGAAAAATATGATGTTACAATATCTAGGGCTTAACAAACTAAGACTACAATTAAGGTACTATTCAACTAACTAATAATGATAATACTAATATAATAATAATAATAATACTATAATACTAATATAATTAAGGTACATCATATTTATACTTTCACACTACTGTATAATTAGAAAAAAAGGGACATATAATTTAAAACAAGACGGGCAAAGGGATATGCATGTACTATCCAACTAATTAAGGTACTAGCCAACTAACTAAGGTTAGAATTAAGGTACTATTCAACTAACTAATAATGATAATACTAATATAATAATAAAAATATAAAAAATATGATACAATATCTAGGGCTTAACAAACTAAGGTTACAATTAAGGTACTATTCAACTAACTAATAATGATAATAATAATATAATAATAAAAAAATAAAAATATGATGTTACAATATCAAGGGCTTAACAATTTTCATAGTATTCTATTTGCAAACATCCCAAATATATGGAAGATAAAACACTTAATAATAAAAAATACATCCATACAATAATGAACACCGATATTGTAGAGAAAACACTTTAAATATGACAACATTTTCAATTACTCCTTATGAAATGAATCATTCCACAAGTCATGCTTATCGCAATAAAATATATCCTAGATTCTTTAAGTATGACAACATTTTCAATTACTCCTTATGAAATGAATCATTCCACAAGTCATGCTTATCGCAATAAAATATCCAGGATGCTTATTGACATAAATGTGCATACATATTATCTCATGAGTATTCCTAGAGGCTTACCAACTACCCTTCATTATAACATTTATTATCCACCAACTATGTAGGGGACCTTATTAAATGAAAATGAACCACTACATTAATTAAGGAGTTCACATACCCACAAATTGGTGAGCCTTATTTCATAGTATGGTCACTTTACAATAATTATTCCCTTAACTACCTTCCGCGGTACAATATTGCATATCCTCCCTTGATACCTCCCTAGATACACTACTTTCCATCCCTCTTCACATGTTTTTTCTTTAAAGCATTCATGTAAGCCTTATAGCAGGATCAATTAAGAAATATAATCAAATAGTACCAATCACGAGAATCCATCTATCCTAGTCATATTTGGACATGGTGTCATGATTCTACCTTGCACATCGATATATACTATGGTTTCTCTTTTGGTTCCCTTTCTCGATGAACTGTATTTTGATATCCCCACTCATATTTTTTATTCCTCCATGTACCTCTATATTGTGTTCTTTTTGGGATCCATGTCAGTCCATAGTAGACTTGTTGATGTTGATCATGGCCTTACCTAGATGAATGTTGGTTATCGTGGTAGTGTGGATGGTGATATACAATAACATTCGCTATTGGTTCTTCTCTCTTTGTCTCTTTACCATGTGTTTCATTTAAGGAATGGTGATCTGTAGATTCTTCTTTTTTTTTAAGCCCTTCTTGAGGATCTCCTTCAAGTACTTTTGTAGTCTCTTATTTTGACTTAACCTCAAACTCTTCATTTGATGTGTTTGTAAGTACTGCCATTAGTTTCCTTGCAATGACTTATTCACATATGGCCTTAATTAAGGAGTTCACATACCCACAAATTAGTGAGCCTTATTTCATGGTAAGTACTGTATAATTAGATAAAGGTGGGACATATAATTTTAAAAAAGATGGGCAAAGGGATATGCATTTATTATCCAACTACCCAAGGTACTAACTAACCAATTAAGGTACTATCCAACTAACTAATAATGATAATACTAATATAATAATAAAAATACGAAAAATATGATGTTACAATATTAGGGCTTAACAATTTTCCTAGTATTCTATTTGCAAAGATCCCAAATATATGGAAGATAAAACACTTAATAATAACAAATGCATCCATATAGAAATGAACACCAATAGTGTAGAGAAAACACTTTAGGTATGAAAACATTTTCAATTACTCCTTATGAAAGGACTGACAATATTTTAGCCAAGTCAACATTAATAAAATTATGCTTGCTGATAAGGTTAATAAAAATAATGAACTTCTCTTGTTGAATACATCGAGGAACCTTTATTAGGATGTTTTCAAATGAAAAATGACAACAACTCTCTTTATCCTTCTTTACTCCATGATATCACTTATCTAAAATATTATTCCTTATTATTCATATAGAATGCTCAACATCTTCCCATGACCAAGAAACTACCAGCATATGTACTGAGCATTGTCCCTTAAACTTAAACTAAGGTATATAATGCTTCTAGAATTTCTTGAAGATGGGGACTTTGAATCAACTATGTAGCCTTCAATACTAGGACCATTATACTTTTCTATAAAATGCATCTTCCTTGGTAAAATATTGAAAATAAAACTAGGGATTTGAAGAAATAACTTACTTTTAAATGAAGCTCCTTTGTGTGACTAGAATTTAGATTTTGCAATTTTAAAATGACAATAACTTCCTAAATATTAATTACATTCACTTGTTTGACCACGATCCTTGCTGAAATTTTGTGAATTGAGATGTATGATGCAATACATAAATTCCACCTCTATCTTGGAGGTTTCTCAAATTTTAACCCTATAAATTTTCATGCTTAAGGTTGTTATGGAATACAACAATGATTAATATTTAGGAAATCCTTGAGAAAAAAGACACCAAAGTGTCCCAATAAGTTTCAATCTTCTAAGGCAATCTTATCATGCATAAACTAGATATAAAAACTCTTATTTAAAATAGTAAATAAAACAGTTCAAAATAATTATTATTTTATTTCATTACAATGTTAAATCATTTAATATAATCACTCTTAACTTATTTAAAATTAATAAGACATATGTAGATAATAATTACAAACCATGAAGTACATAGATGGTTGAAAATCAATTCTACAATTTACATAATTATTATATAACTGAAAAAACTTCATAAATACATGAGATGAAGCTCATATACATTCCATGTCCTTATCACAAGGCTAGTACAACCCACTAGCTCTCCACCATAGTTAGGAAAAACCAAGAAAAATTCTAGGTGAGCTAAGGATACCTTGGTAAGCATGAATCGCTAAAGCAAGTCCTTGAAGGAAATGTGTCTCATCTTCTTTTTCTTCATCACTAAGAAAAATCGAGGGTTTCAGCTCAAACCCTAGGTATCCAAATATCCAAGGGAGTAATGCCTAACCTTAGACTTTAAGATACTCCAAGAAGCTCAATAAATCTCGGTGACTCTGAGAGAGAGAGAGAGAGAGAGAGAGAGAGAGAGAGAGAGAGAGAGAGAGAGAGAGAGAGAGAGAGAGAGAGAGAGAGAGAGAAGGTACAAATGAAGAATAAAAGAGAGAGAATGACTAGAGCTATCCGCTAGTCATATATCTAACATAACATGAACACAAATTAATAGTGACTAAAGGATTCTTTCATTCCTCTATATATATGAGAGCTAATGGAGGCCAATAACACATATGTGGACCAATTCCGTTACAGGAAAACTACATTAATCACATGTAGGATCGTACACATGGAGTGTTGCACTCTAAGAATACACATTTCAAGCTCGAAGGTAATTTAATATACAATAAGGATTCAAGGTGATGTAGTTGCATAATATGTGTCCACACTCCTCTATCAGAACCCCATGTAAACCTCATCATTACTTATCCATGTACTCCACTGCATCCATTCCCTTTACATGAACATTGTCACAACCTAGACATCCTCAAGCCAATTCCAAGCCACCCCATGATATATAGAGTTTGATTCCTTCCTCTAAGATGCACAATGCTCCTCCTCCTAAGAAGGGTTTCCACTAAGAAAGAAAACATATCCATGTGTCCATCATGAAGGAGATCATCCAAGTTGTTAAGAGAACTCCAATACCATAGGGAAGAATGCCAAGCAATCACTCAATAGATGTACGATCCTACATGTGATTAATGTAGTTTTCTTGTAACGGAATTGATCCACATATGTGTTATTGGCCTCCATTAGCTCTCATATATATAGAGGAACAGAAGAATCCATCACTCACTATTCATTTGTGTTCATCTTATGTTAGATATGTGACTAGATGAAGAGACTAGTCATTCTCTCTCTTTTATATCTTCATTTGTACTTGGTCTCTCTCTCTCTCTCTCTCTCTCTCTCTCTCTCTCTCTCTCTCTCAGAGTCACCGATATTTCTTGAGATTCTTGGAGTACACTTGTCAACTTTCTCTGCAACTTCACCAAATCTTCCAACTACAAATATGTATTTATTGCATTCTTGGAATCAACCATTATCTCTTGTAAAGAATCTACGATCCATTCTACCACAACATATTGAACGCATATGAATATGAAGGAACATAACCCCAGAACAAAACAAACTAACTCCATCATCCCTCAAGATAAGATCACAAGCAAAAATCAACAATCATCACATTGTGAGCTATATAGGATGTCCTATAATCATGTTATCTCCACAAAATACCTAGACAAATGGATCATGGATATCAAAGCCAGAAATATAGAAATCTACATAAGTTAACTCATCGATCCGGAAATACAAATCTTGTAGTATAGGTAACAATCCATGCACGAATATCAACAACATGCAAAAATAAGAAACCTTCCCATATAAAAGGAAACAACCTAAACTAGATCAATCCCCTCATCCCAAGAGAATGTTGAAAGAAGAGTAACATTGTGGTTAATTTCCTCTGTCTAAGAGAATCCATCAACCATGTATGTTTACTTTACAATAATCCCATAGACTACAATCTTAGCTCAATCTTAACATCATCCTCCATTTAGGTATCACACGTCTCGTCATCAAGAAAACTATTAGGCTCATGGATTGAACAAGTTAATGCAACATGACTCACACATATCCTAGGAGGTATACTCACCCTCTTTGAAAATCCAAGTGCTCTGATATGCTCTCAAGCATTGTTGAAAATAAAACACTCATCCATCCTCTCATTGGAATATCAAAGTGCTACTAGATAATCAATTAACATATAAATACCACCCTCTCTCATCCCTCTATCCAAATTCCTATAAATAGCTAGACTACAATCACTAATGGTTCACTATTGTCCCCCAAATGTAGCTCTCCATTGTGTATCTACCGTAAAAAAAAATTGAAAGGTGATTCTTCCTCAAACCAAGAATAAATAAAATATCACTCAACATAAGAATGTCACTTGAAGGTATTTGAAATGAAATGGATCCATCCTTTCACATGATAAGTGGCATCATCACCAAACTCCAAACTCATACCTTCCTCTTGCTCTTGAATCATATTCAATAAAGACTTAATAAATAATTAGGTATGACAACATTTTCAATTACTCTTTATGAAAGGAATCATTCCACAAGTCATGATTATCGCAATAAAATATCCAAGATGCTTATTGACATAAATGTGTATACATATTAACATAACCTTGGAATAGTGAGTGAAGGATTCTTTCGTTCCTCTATATATATGAGAGATAATGGAGGCCAATAACATATATGTGGACCAATTCCATTACAAGAAAACTACATTAATCACATGTAGGATCATACACATGGAGTGCTACACTCTAAGGATACACATTTCAAGCTCACAACGAAAGTGCTTACATTGACACTTGTCAACTTTATCTGCAACTTCACCAAATATTCCAACTAGAAATATGTATTTATTGCATTCTTGGAATCAACCACTACCTCTTGTAAAGAATCTACGATCTATCCTACCACAACATATTGATCCTCCAAATAATATTGAACACATATGAATATGAACATAACCTTGGAACAAAAACAAACTAACTCCATCATCCCTCAAGATAACATCACAAGAAAAAATCAACAAACATCACATTGTGAGCTATATAGGATATCCTATAATGATGTCATTTCCACAAAATACCTAGGCAAATTGATCACAAATATCAAAGTAAAAAAGATAGAAATCTACATAGTTAACTCATCGATCGGGAAATACAAAGCTTGTAGTATAGGTAACAATCCATGCATGAATATCAACAACATGCGAACATAAAAAACCTTCCCATATAAAATGAAACAACCTAAACTAGATCAATCCCATCATCCCAAGAGAATGTTGAAACAAGAGTAACATCATGGTTAATTTCCTCTATCTAAGAAAATCCATCAACCATAATGTATGTGTACTTTACAATACTCCCATAAAATACAATGCTAGCTCAATATTAACATCATCCTCCATTTAGGTATCACATGTCTTGTCATTAAGGCAACTAGTAAGCTCATGGATTGAACAAGTTAATGCAACATGACTCAACATGACTCACACATGATTCCCTTTTGTTGATGTGATATTTTGATATCCCTACTCATTATTTTTATTCCCCCATGTACCTCTATATTTTGTTCTTTTTGGGTTTCATGTTAGTCCATAGTAGGTTTTTTGATGCTCATGGACTTGTTTATATGAATGTTGTTTATCATGGTTGGATGGTGATATAAGATAACCTTATCTATTGGTTCTTCTCTCTTTTTTCTCTTCACCATGTGGTTGATTTAAGGAACGATGTTATGTATATTTTTCTTTTTTAGGCCCTTACCAAGGATCTCATTCATGTGTAGCCTAAGGCCCTTGTTTTGTCATAAGATAAATATATTGTAAGGTGATTTTATTTTTCTTGTACCAAAGCGTCATAGAATTTTTTTGTATAGTAATATTAACCATAACTATTGAGGCTGTCTAAGAATAATATCCACATCATCCATACCTACACTATGAAAATATGAATTTAAAACATATGTATGCATCATAATCTTCAAATATTAAAAAATGAATATTCTCACCCACAACCTAGGTGCTATGGATATGCTTTATAAGGATTGACAATCTTTTAGCCAAGTTAACATTGATGCAATTATTCTTGCTACTAAGGTTAAAAAAAAATAATGACCTTCTCTTGTTGAAGATTTCCATGAAGCTATGGTAGGAAGTTTTCAAATTAAAATGACTACAACTCTCTTTATACTTCTTCACTCCATGAGATCACTTATCTAAAAATACTATTTCATATTCTTCATATAGAATACTCTACATCTTCCCACAATCGAGAAACTACCACCACATGTGAGCATTGTCTCTTAAACTAAGGTAAATAATGCTTATTGAATTTCTTGAAGATAGTGACTCTGAATAAACTATGTAGTTACAATACTAGGACCATTAGATTCTCCTATGAAATGCATATTCAGTAACATCTTGAAAATAAAACTAGAAATTTTAAGATACAACTTACTTTCAATGATGCTCCTTTGTGTGGTTAAAATTTGGATGTTGCGATTTTAAAATGACCATAACTTCCTCAATATTGAATAGATTCACTTTTTTTTGACCCCAATCTTTGCTGAAATTTTGTGAATTGAGATTTCAAATGAAATTCATAAATTCTACTTATATCCTCGAGGTTTCTCATTTTTTAACTCTCTGAATTTTCATATTGTTTTAGAGAATTCGTCCTATAGATAGTTAAACCCTCCCAGAGATTGAACTAAGTTTGCAAATATCTAATCTATGACAGAAACAAAACAAATGGTAGTTTGTTCTCCTATATCTAACACAATACATTAAGCATAAGAATAAAAGGAAGCAATGAGACTTACCTCTAGTTAATTGGTTGTCTTAGCTCCAGCACCAAGTTTGATTTCCAAAGGTTGAACCTATTTGATCAAAACAAAAATACAAAAACCTCCAAGCAATAGATGTATTGATCTGGATCTAATCTATAACATATCATGCATCAAAATGATAAGAGACAACATATGGTAGAATAAGCAAAGTTATAATTAAGAAAGCTAGAGAATATAGAGAATATAATTACAATGTTATACCTTGATGTACAAGATGATAGGACCTCCTTCCAAGCTCTCCTTTGCTACCTCTGGAAGACTCCTGAGATCATAAGTTTGATGCCTCCAAAATTTATCCTCTGAGCTCATGGATGGCCTTATTCTTATAGGATTTGGGAGGCCAACCACTAAGTGAGTGATGGATCTAGATGAGTAAAATATGGATAAGGGAGCTGAATATTACCAAAGGTTTGGTTTGATATCTTTAGATTTGGAATTCCCCCCCCCAAAACCTCTAAAAATGGCCTAATTTGGCATTTGTTTTCAAAATTTTATTACAATTTGTGGTAGATCCATTTTCTTAAGGTCATATTTTGCTTTTATATCCCTATTTGAAATCCTCATTCTGGGAAGTTTGGTCAAACGTCCCCTTGATCCTCTCATGTTCGATTACAGTTCTATCAAACATATCCCTCCACAAGTCGATCTATCTTAGACTCTATTGCTTCTTGATCTGTCAAGCATTGATGTAGTAGCTCATACACTGGGATGTGCAAGTTAATGGGAAACCTGCAATATTGTCTGTATACTAGTTCAAAAGGGGACTTCCTTGCTATCCTTTTCACTGTAGTTCTATCATCCCAAACATCATACTTCAACTTAACATCCCAACTACATTTGTTATCCCCCCACCATTCATTTTAGAATCCTAATAAGGTTTTTGTTGTTGGAATCAACTAATTTGTTTCCTTGGGGGTAATAGTTCGAGGAATGAGATAACACTATGATGTGATTTAGACAAAAAATTTACATTTCGATCTTATTAAAATCCTTGGAATTGTCCATGGTGAGCTTTAGAGAACATCCATACCATAAAACGATGTTTTCTTCTAAATTTTTTATCACAACCTCGGTTGTGGCTTTCTTAGTAGGGATGGCCTCCACCCAACAGGTGAAATAATGAGTGTAGGTGAGGATATGTTTATAACAGTTGCTTGAATTTTCGTCAAATGGTGCTACAAAATCCATACCCCATTGATGAAAAGGGGGCCTCCACGATCACAGGAGTCAAAGGTAAAGCAGGAAATCTTGGCTTCTCTTTGAAAAATTGACACTCTTGACACGTCTTTACATAATTATGGACATATTTGAATAGTGTGGGCTAGTAGCTTCCTGCCCTCATGATCTTAGCAACTATCGATCTAGGGGAATAATGGACACCACACAATCCCGAATGCATCTCTTTTATAATCAAATGGGACTCATTAGGTTTCATGGACTTCAGGATAATCCCATCCGGGTCTCTCCACTAGAGACCATCATTAGTCAGGACAAACTTTGAATCTTTTAGCCTAAGGGCCCTCCTTTGGTGGTCAACAAGATGTTCGTGGCATGTCAGGTTCTTCAAATAGTAAACTATGTCTCTACACCACTCGTGCTCCTCCCAAACATTAAAGGTTATGTCATTGGCATCACTTACCCCCACATTATTGGTTTGGGGACTATCCTCCTTCTGATTTAATTGTTGAGCTATCCCTTGCCCTTTTACAATCTTGATGGGTTTAATTTCCAAATCATACTCCTAGATTAGAGAGATCTAGTTTCCTCTTGCACCAATACTGTCAGTTTGAGACAAAACATCCTTTATATCCTGATAAGGGACACATGCCTTGATCCTGGAGTACCCCACATAGGTCCGGAAGTGTTTTAGCACTTTGACAAGAGCATACACTTGCTTCTCTGTGATAGTGTAATTTAACTCTACATCTCTTAATTTTTTTCTCATGAACACTATCGTTGCTCGGGATTATCCTTGTTCTTTTGCAACAACACTGTAACTATAGTGTCCTCGGATGCATATGAATAAATCATGAAGTCTTTGTCATAGTCAGGCCATACTAGGATAGGGGAAGTAGATATGGCCTTTTTTAGCTTCTTAAATGATGCTTCACATGCCTTGTCCCATATGAATCTCACATCCTTCTTTAAGAGCGCATTTATAGGCTTTTCTATGTCAGCGAGCTTAGGAATAAATCTTCGGATGATGTTGATTCCTACACCTATCATAAAATTTCCTCAAGTGTCCCACATGATCACCCCTCTCTTTGGAGAACATAGTTAAGTCATCTTGATAATTGGAAATGATTTTCTCTATCAGATCGCTAATTTCCTGGTCCATGGGCCTTTGGAAGGTCAATCCAACATTTAGCAACCCAAATGGAATTCGTATGTACTCATAGGTTCCCCATGGGGTGGTGAATGTCGTCTTCCCCCTATCCCATTCCTTGATCTAGACTTGACTGCATCTAGAGAATCCATCAAGCATGGACAACATCCTTGCCCCTGTGAAACTCTGTAACAAGTTTTCCATGTTGGGAAAGGGATAATTATCCTTGATAGATGCCTGATTTAGATTCCTAAAATTAATGAGATTCTTATCTCACCATTTTTCTTCCTCACTATCAAAAGGTTGGACACCCATGCTGTATGCCTCACAAGCCTAATGATCCCGGATGCCAACATCTTTTCGAGCTCCTTCTTAACCATGGGGGCCAACTTCGGGTTGATATTTCGTAGCTTCTTCCTATACGGTTTAGCTCCCTCCTTCAATGGCATCTTATGCTCAATGACGGACTGATCATAAGTCTTCAGGTCATCATATGTCCAGGAAAAGTCATCTTTATATTCGCGAATCAGGTCCTCAATTTCCTTACGCTCCTCCTTAGAGGCATTCTTCCCTATCCTTATCATTTTAGGAGAGACATTCAAGCTTATATTTACTTCAATCACCTTGTCCACAGTTTCAACTCTACCTCCCTTGTACTCATTGTGGGGTCATGGATTTGTCCATATTTTCATCACTTATCGACACCTATTTCATCCCTCTTCTTCCTATTGATGCTCATTTTGTCATTCCATTTTCCATCCATTTGCTGTAACTGCTCGTAAAATACCATATTTCTCATATTGATGCTTTAGTGGTTAATAATGATTATTTTCCTTTATTTTTAATGAATTAAAGACTATTATGCATGATTTTATTGATGATGGTTTATGAAATTTCTTGTAGCAACACTTGTGGTTTCCAACATCCAAAGTTGGCTTGTTAGCACATCTCCACGTGGAAATTCACAACATGGTTTCATTCCTTGGATTGATTATGTGGATTTGTGATCTCAATTCGTGCCCAAGTCCAACATGGAAGCCTCCATCTCATGATCAAACATCCCCAACCAAAAACGCGTGCCAAATAAGAACACATTGACTTGCGTTGCAATTTGTGGGCAGATGAAAATGAATCTCGAAAATCAAGAACATGGGTTTTGTGTAGAATGACCTCAATTACCTGAAATGTTAGAAAATCACCCAAAAAAAACCACAATTTTAGAGATACAACTGGTTCTCTAAATATGTAATTGTTAGATTTACGGTTACGGTTACAGTCGGTTTCCAAATTGGGCGAATTGTTCAAACAAATTCCAAGTTGGGAATTCAGTTCCTCATCCTCCTCAACGAGTTTTTGTATAAATATGTAATCAATTTGATGTATCAGGGAGAAAAGGGAGAAGAGAAAATAAAAGCAAGCAATCATATGTTGTAGAATCGGATTTGAACTCTGTTGTAATGATTTCATATTGAGTAATGATTTCATATTGATAATACATGTTGGTGATTTCATAGTTTGGAGTTGTAGATCTAATCCGTGAAGACCCAACCCTATTAAGTGGAGGAAGTTCCCTCTTCCTTGATTAGGTGCTGGAATATGTGTGGTTTGTAAGTGTGTTGGTAATTGTGTGAATGTTTTCTTTAAAATTCACAATTTTGATTGATGTTGGAGTAATCATTGTTATCGTTTGTTGTTAGTTGATTATTCTTGATAGATTGTTGGCCAACATAGCACTTTTTTTTAGATTTACGTAATTAGATTCTGCTTCGTAAGAGGTGATTTCTATTACAGTGTTTGAAGTGTGATTAGATTTATAGTGTAGTTTTTCTTCTGCAATGAATGTGTTTGAGGTCTGAATTCCTTTTAAGAAGGTGTGATCAAGTCTACAATGAGTTTTTGATTTCATACCAGTAGATCAGCAGTGTCAGGTAGAAATTGTGCTTGCATATATATTGCACGATAGGTTTGAAATAAAAGACTTCCTCGGGTTGACAATTTATGTTCTGGGAGTTTCAACTATTTATTTAATTAGAAAATTAAATTGCCCCAACATTTTGGCATCGTTGTCAGGCAAGTTATCAATGGTGCAAAAGTACATATGACATTGTTTTGTAGATGCATTGTTAAAGTAGAGCATGGTAGATGTGTTATTGATCCTCAGGTGTCAGGGTGGTAAGACGCAGTGAAGAGCTATGCATCCTTCAAAAGACTATAATGGGCTCGACATCACAAGGTTTAGGGCATGTAGGTTGCATGATTACCTTTCATTTTATTGAATTTGCTTTGAGTGTAATGTATTTCTTTCTTTGCTTTTAACATTATTTCATTTTCAATTTTTGATGTGTAAATCTTATCATTCTCCTTAGTGGTGTTGTAAGCACCACCCATTCTACTAAAAAGTTGACAGGAACATTCGAAGGAGGAGCCTCAAGATAGCCCATGAAGAACTTTTTATATGTTGGGAAGATATGGCAGGTGAGAAAGATAAAGAAATTGTTACATTTGAATTCCCCATCAAAAATCCAGAAGGAGTGGTATAAATGCAAAGCATTCCCCCATCTACTCTATCAAATTTTCATGGTTTGGAAAATGAAGACTGAGATGCATTTTTATTTCAATTCGAAGTACTTTGTAGAGGATATGGTTATTATGCTAATGCTCAAAAGTTGAATGTATTTCCCCTTACTGTACAAGGAACAACCCTTCGATGGTTCATGAGCCTCGGTGGGAATTGCATACAAACTTGGGAAGACATGAAACATGTATTCTTGAAAAGGTATTGTTATCACACAACTTGTAGTTTCCCCTAAAGGTGATCCTATCCAGGACAGTAGAGGAGCTAGGAAACTAAAGAGGTGACCCAAGAGGGCCTCGATTCCCAAGAAAGATTGGTTGTCACTCCAATCGAGGCACTCTTCACTTTAGATCAAGCCAAAGCAAGATCAAGGGGGATACCCTTACTAGCCAATGAGGGCTAGCGAATCAACACAAGACACTCTAAAGGTTAGGAATAATGCACAAGAATAAATCTTGGTGGATAAAATATAGGTCTAGGGAAACGTAGTGGCTTATGATAGTTAGTAATCGGTTGAGGAGGATTAGGAAAAGTAGAGATTCTCAACCATAAAAGAAATGTACCACCATGAATTTAGGAAAGTAGATCGAGATAGATCTAGTTCATATGAAGAATACCCAAATTGGATCTACCTAGGGTTTAAGCAAATGAGACCAAATTGGACCTAAAATAGTAGATCTGGGTGTTGGAAGACTAGATCTAGGTGCTTGATGAATAGATTTGTGAAATTTAGGGGGGTTCAAAAATACCCAATTGATAGATCTGAAAAATGGACCAAAAAACCCAAGGAGGGCATCCCACCTAGAGAAGACTAGTGCTAGATCCAAGGGTAAATGGAGTCGAATTAAGTTGAAAATTTAGATCTAGCGTTTTTGTATTTATTCCAAAGTGGGTTTTGATGGTCGTACTCAAAATAGGTACCCGATCTATCAGATCTAGAAAATGAGGGTTTTAATGGGGACAGTTGGAATAGATCATGTAACAACAAAAATAAATTGAAACACACCTGAAAATACTTGCATCCGCCTTGCAAATGGATGATCTTCACAAACCGAAGCAATCTAGAGTGAGATCCAACCTCTCCAAGTGAAATTTATATGCTCCCAAGATGGCCAATGCACCCTTCCCTGCCAAAACAATCTGCAGTTAGAATCGAGTCAAGCAAGAAATAAACTATACGATAGAAAATATAAATCAAGAAGCATCAAAGTGATCCAAGATAGAATAAAGATACTCCCTGAGATGCAAGACGTCTTGAGGAAGAGATATGTGTTAGGATATTCCTATACTCCATCCTAGTCCTCCTAGCATTTCTGTCATTTTCATTTTCAGTCATGCATGCAAAATTAGGTTTTGCATGCATCCTAGTCATCAGTACCAGCACCTAGCCCTCAACAAACTAGCCCCCGGAGCTTCTTTCAGATTAGTTTCAGCTCTCCTAGAGCGTAGTGCGCCCTCCTTTCACCTACTGCATGAGAAGGGCGCCTTTCTTCACCTACCAGTCCAGTTTAGTTCAGTTATCTTCAGTTCTTTCCTTGATTTAAGGATTAACTAACTCCTAATTGACCTTACCACTCCGATGGACCTCCAGTATGACTAGACAGCCTGTTCTGACTCCAGTTAGCTCCATCTGTGCCCTCCACTGAGCCTCCTTCACTACATTAGTGCTTCCATGTGCTAGTTACACCAACCACACTTAGTTAGACTCAGTTTGACTCCCGGTTGACCATTACTTGTGCATTGATGACTTCACTGATGAGAAGGTGGAATCCTAGTTATGCATTGATGACTCTCCACTGATTATGGATCTGTGCATGAAGGCTAATTCGAATTCCACCTAGTGAATTCGAATCCTCATACTCAACATTGTATATTTACCAGTTTACTATTCAGTTTAATGTAACATGTGTAATTATTCTGCCTCAATCAGAGTTTCTTTGGATCTATGTTCTAATGCTTCTCTCATCTTCTATTATTCCTAAATTCTTTCGTTGTGAGGTTTACATCATCTCTTTGGATATTATGTGGGAAGTTTCACATGGTATCAGAGCCATTTGAGAGTATATTCTACCTCCATTCTTGAGAGTTTTTTGTAGGTATTTCGAAGTTCCAGTAGTTGCAGCAACAGATTCAACAGTTTCTATTTGCACTTGTTCTAGTAGTCAAGATGAGCAATTCAAATGCTTCTTCTTCTTCTTATCCTATGATCCTCACTCCCTTCAATTACTTCGAATGGAAGGATAGGGATATATTTCACTTGTATAACAAACAACGAAATCGAATAGTATTCAAAAAAGATGCTATACCACATCATGCTATTGAGAGAATCAAGCGTCTAAATAAAATGGATGAAGCTTTTGGATTCATATGCCTCCATATGTCAAGAGATCTACTGTTTCATGTTGAAGGATTGAAGTCTCCCAATGAGTTATGGACAAAATTGGGTAGTCTCTTTGGCAAACAAGATGGGATGAGAGGCTACACTCTTGAAAATGAATTGGCTTCTCTGCAACCTAGCAATTTCGAGAGCATTCAAGCATTCATCTCAAAATTTCAGAATTTGGTTGTACAATGCAAGCATTGTGGCATCACCAAAAGTGATGAGCAATTAGTGCTCTCCATTTTGAGCAAACTTGGATCTCAATTTTCTGTTTTTGTATCTACCTTCCATTCTGGGCGAATGTCAATCCCTGGATGGAAGTTCCCTAACTTAACAAACTTTACTGCAGCTCTCATTCAAGAAGAGGACAAATTGATTCAAATGGGTGCCATCAAAACCTCCAGATATCTATCTCTTTTAGCAGGTGAAGCAAGTGGAGCAAATGCAAAAGGGGGGGAAAAAGACAAAGACAAGAAGCCTTCAAGATCCAAGAATGAAAAACAAAAGAGATCAAATTGTTCCTATTGCAAGAGAGGAAATCATCATGAGAAAGCTTGCATGCACAAGAAGATTGATCTTCTAACCAAGCTTCTTGAACAAAACAAAATTGTTGTTCCAAAAGAAGCAAAGATGTCTGATTCTGGAAGTGGATCTGATGATTGCCATGCATTGATGGCTGGTTTTTCCAAGACGAAAGCCCTCCTCATAGATTCTGGAGCCTCCAACCACATGATTTCCTCTGAAGAATCCTTCTCCTCTTTAGATCTCCAAGATGGGCCTACCATACACATGGGAGACAACTCTCATATTTCTGCCAAAGGATTGGGTACAGTTCATATGGATCATGGTAAGTTCAAAAATGTCTTATTTGTTCCTTCTCTTACAACTAATTTATTGTCAGTATATCAAATGACTCATACAGGATCACCAAAACAACTAATTTTTGGTCCAAACACAGTAGAGATTACAAAAATCTCCACTGGAAAGGTTATAGCGAATGGGATTGCTAATCATGCCTCAAAGGCATATGAGTTCTCACACTTCATGCCTTTCTCTCCAACTATTCCTTTAGATTCTGATGAAGATCACAGTGACTCCTCTTCTAATGAAGAAGAAGATCAATATTTTGATGTTGAGGTCATGGTTCAAGAAGATTCAGATCTAGAACCAACACCTATTCTCAGTCCAGATTCGAGGTCAACATGGGCTCACACAGTCCTTGCTACTACTGAGAACACGGCTGATGATTTATCTGTTCACAGAACTACTATACTTTAGCATTATGCCAACCTTGCATTATGACATCCACCTCTCCATGAGAGATGCATCATGATAATGGGGTTCTCTCTTCCATCTTTTGGGAAGACTCCTCATGTTCCATTCACTCTAGATACAGAAAGAGTTCCTGAAAGACTTGCTTCCTCCAACACATTCTCCACACAGTGGGAGACCTTCCTACAGGGGATCAACTTGCCAAGACTTTTGCAAAAGTTTTCACTGATGAAAGCTTCTTTCTTTTCTACATAGTATGATGGTTCTTTGAGTTATTTACTGTTCTTTTTGAGGGGGGGTATTTTTCCCATGAGATTTTCCCCATTTCCTCAGTTTATGGACAATTCTTTATTTTTCTATCATTTCATTTGATTGTATGGGTGACCTTTCGTCCTAGTTACCAGGGCCCGAGATGGATTAAGGAGGGGTTTTAGGATATTCCTATACTCCATCCTAGTCCTCCTAGCATTTCTGTCATTTTCATTTTCAGTCATGCATGCAAAATTAGGGTTTGCATGCATTTTGCATGCATCCTAGTCATCAGTACCAACACCTGGCCCTTAGCAAGCTAGCCCTCGGAGCTTCTTTCAAATCATTTTTAGCTCTCCTAGAGCTTAGTGCACCCTCCTTTCACCTACTGCATGATAAGGGTGCCTTTCTTCACCTACCAGTCCAGTTTAGTTCAGTTATCTTCAGTTCTTTCCTTGATTTAAGGATTAACTAACTCCTAATTGACCTTACCACTCCGATGGAACTCCAGTGTGACTAGACAGCCTGTTCTGACTCCAGTTAGCTCCATCTGTGCCCTCCACTGAGCCTCCTTCACTACATTAGTTCTTCCATGTTCCAGTTACACCAACCACACTCAGTTAGACTCAGTTTGACTCCCGGTTGACCATTACTTGTGCATTGATGACTTCACTGAAGAGAAGGTGGACTCCTAGTTATGCATTGATGACTCTCCATTGATTATGGATCTGTGCATGAAGGCTTATTCGAATTCCACCTAGTGAATTTGAATCCTCATACTCAACATTGTATATTTACCAGTTTACTATTCGGTTTAATGTAACATGTGCAATTATTCTGCCTCAATCAGAGTTTCTTTGGATCTATGTTCTAATGCTTCTCTCATCTTCTATTATTCCTAAATTCTTTCATTGTGAGGTTTACATCATCTCTTTGGATCTTATGTGGGAATTTTCACAATATGGGGTCTCCCCACAATAGTTCCCCCTTCAAATCATCCTCCTTCACTACCACACGACCCCTACAAAAATAGTTATGGAGAGAGATATATCCATAATGATGTCGAAGAGAAAATACTTTACAATCTTGCAAGAACATTCATCAAAACTTCCAAGATTTTTTGCAAAAATATTTTTATTATGCCGAAAATCCAAGATCCAAAAGTCACTTTACAATGAGGGGGGTCTCTTCCTTAAATAGGAATGAGAGAGACCAAAACCCTAACTACTTTTTAAATGAGTGGTGGAGATAAAAATATATAACAATAATAATCAATAGCTAAGATGAGTCGTAAATACAATACATGGATCAGCTCACTAATAGAGGGGGCCAGACTTGCTAAAACGTCCAAGGGGGATGCACCACAAGATAATTGAGTAAGACATATGACATACACACATGGTGGGGATAGGAGGTGTAATATATCCTTCACTAGCATGGCCCCATGGCACAATAACAAATAATATGACAATATAACATCATAAAGTGACCATATGAGCAAATCGTGGCCCCTCAAAGACACAATCAAATACCCAAAATGATGAATACTGTGACATGTGGACCCCACTGATGCCGAAATGTTTCATTTCACTCTACCCATTTGTGAGACACCGCCATTCCTTGTGTTAACTTCTATCCATTATATGTCTAGGTGGTCTCCCTGGTTCCTTCATCCGAGAGATTGCAGCATTGAGGTTGTTGAGTCCTACCCCTAGCATATCCTTTGTTTTTCCACCTTCACCCATGGTTAGCAAATTGTTTGAAGAGTCAAGTTTGGAAATATCAGGTAATGCAAATCAAGTACTTGTTGGTCATACCCTTACTCCATGAAGTACTGACTTGTCCATTCCCTTATTTTAGGGCCTTTTCTATCCATGGCACCATTAGTCACTCTCTTTGACCATCCATTACCTTCCAGTTTTGGTTTGATCTTGACTCACACCTTAGCTAGTGATCTTGAAAAATCCCCCCACCTAGACCTCTGTGTTGGATAGATTCCTAGTCTGGATTGTGTCTCGGCTCTAGAGTGTGTGATTTTAGTCACAATGGTTGTTCTCCTTTAGCCCTCAAAACCAAGTATTCCTACATTGACTTGGTATGACATCCATTGTTCGCCACCGTCCATAGGTGCGATGGAGTGACTACTCTGTTTCACTATAGGGGAAAATGACCTTACACCATACAACGGGTGAGTGCGCATCCCTTGGCCACTGACTAGCTAATATAGATATGCATGGTTAGTGTTTAGAAACATTGTTTCTACTGACTAAGCATCCCTTAGATATAGCATTTAAGATCCGATGCTCTAGTATTTAGCAACACTGTTTGTAGGAATACTTGGTTTTGAGGGCTAGAGGAGAATAACCACTGTGACTAAAATCACACACTTTAGAGCTGAGACATAATCCAGGCTAGGAATATATCCAACACAAAGGTCTAGGTGGGGGAATTCCTCATGATCATTAGATAAGGTGTGAGTCAGGATACAACCAAAATTGGAAGGTAACAGATGGTCAGAGAGAATGACTAATGGTGCCATGGATAGAAAAGGCCCTAAAATAAGGGAATGGACAAGTCAGTACTTCATGGGGTAAGGGTATGACCAACAAGTACTTGATTTTCATTACTTGATATTTCCAAACCTAACTCTTCAAAAGATAGGAGACATTTGTCAAAGGGATCATCTACATGCTACAATTTAGGATCAGATTGACCATCTTCATTCATGCCTACAACCAAAGGGTTTTGATTTGAAGACAATACTACATCAGAGTAAAGAAAAACAGAAACAAAGTCTACATAAGCATTTAAGCTTCTATCCGAGGATGACATGGACATGATCGATATTTGGTTTTGGACAATATGATTTTCAATCATGCCATTATCATTATATTGCGCTTTTGATGCCTCCTCTAGAAATCCCTCACAACCAAATGAGAAAGGATTTTCTTCAATGATCATGTCATCTTGATCAAGTGAATCATAAGTTGAGTTGGAGTCCTCATTTACACCTTCAGAAGAAGAGGCAGTTAAAATAATCCTTTGCACATTCTTCAGTGTATTGTCTTGAGATTCAATAGGACGATTAAGAATGTAAGACATAATTTCTGCCCTAAGTGAAGGGTATTTCATTAGCTCTTCTTGGAGATATACTTCAGAAAAGAACTCATCCAACTGAGGAGTTTGATTCAAGGAATGTTCAGAATATTGACTACAAGTTTCATCTTCATCATTATTACTTGCAAGCTCATCTTCATCAAAATAAATTGGGCAAAACAGGGGATCTTCGGATGTTGACAATTCAATTGTTATTTGATTCATATTATTAATTGTTTCAACAATAGGATCAGAAAGGGGAAGGTTTTGATCTTGGATATGATTTGAAGAATATATATCATCGTATTCATTTCCCCATTCTTCTAAGAATTTCTCTTCAAACATGTCATATCCGGAAATGCTATTGGTCATTAAATTTAAGAACCAAAGCTCAGTTATTCCCTGGAAAGATGAGGCCAATAGTTTCATACATACATCCTCATGGTTTATAGATAATTCGTTAATAACTTCCCTAAAGAGGTCAAGGTTCCTTTTAGCAGATACCTCATAACTTTCGTCGAATTTAGGCAACCTTTCATGGGATTTACAAGGGATCTCATGAGGATACCCAACAATTTTTGAGAAGTCAGAATCTTTCAATTGACCGAAAGTCCTTGGCTGTTCAGAAATAGCCATGGATGACAATTGCTAGAAAATTCAGGAGCTTAATTTCAAATTGATGCACCCCATGGGTTCTAGATATGATAGGATCGATCACCAGTGGAGTCGCATTTGTTGAGTTGCCAGGAAAACTATTGATCTTGTTTACCGAAACATGTGTCTTTATGATGGTAGGGAGAGATGAGTGAAATGAGATGGCTACGTATGATTTAATGAAGTAAATGGTAACCATTCAAAAATAAAACCGGATGTGATAAGATAAACGATGAATGCACAGACACTCGCAGACACCTAAGGTAAGCCTCTACCTCCTCAATAACGACACCAAAAATGTTAGCAAAGAGTATGGGAGTAGATCTAAAGAATAAATTTCGAACCAAGGTAGGCCTCTATCTTCCTCGACAACGATGCCAAATATTTTAGCAACAAGAATGGGAGTAGAGATACATAATAAATTTCGAACCAAGGTAGGCCTCTACCTTCCCCGACAATGACGAGAAAAATGCTATCACGCAACTTGTAGTTGCCCCTAAAGGTGATCCTATATAGGATGGTAGAGGTGCTAGGAAACTAAAGAGGTGACCCAAGAGGGCCTCGATTCCCAAGAAATATTGGTTTTCATGCCAATAGAGGCACTCTTCACTTTAGATCAAGCCAAAGCAAGATCAAGGGGGAGACCCTTACTAGCCAATGAGGGCTAGCGAAACAACACAAGACACTCTAAAGGTTAGGAATTATGCACAAGAGTAGATCTTGGTGGATAAAATCTAGATCTAGGGAAACGTAGTGGCTTATGAGAGTTAGTAACCGGTTGAGGAGGCTTAGGCAAAGTAGAGATTCTCAACCATAAAAGAAATGTACCACCATGAATTTAGGAAAGTAGATCTAGATAAATCTAGTTCATATGAAGAATACCCAAATTGGATCTACCTAGGGTTTAAGGAAATGAGACAAAAATGGACCCAAAATAGTAGATCCGGGTGTTAGAAGACTAGATATAGGTGCTTGATGAATAGATATGTGAAATTTAGTGGGGTTCAAGCATACCCAACTGATGAAAAATGGACCAAAACACCCAAGGAAGGCGTCCCACCTAGAGAAGACTAGTGCTAGATCCGGGGGTAAATGGAGTCGGATTAAGTTGAAAATTTAGATCTAGTGTTTTTGTATTTATTCCAAAGCAGTTTTTGATGGCCGTACTCAAATAGGTACCCGATCTATCAGATCTAGAAAAAGCAGGTTTTAATAATGAGGGTTTTAATGGGGACAGTTGGAATAGATCCTGTAACAACAAAAATAAATTGAAACACACCTGGAAATACTTGGGCCCACCTTGCAAATTGATGATCTTCACAAACTGAATCAATCTAGAGTGATATCCAACCTCTCCAAGTGAAATCTTTATGCTCCCAAGATGGCCAATGCGCCCTTTCCTGCCAAAACGATCTACAATTAGAATCGAGTCAACCAGAAATAAACTATACGATAGAAAAGATAAATCAAGAAGCATCAAAATGATCCAAGATACAATAAAGATACTCCTTGAGATGCAAGACATCATGAGGAAGAGATATGGGGTCTCCCCACAATAGTGCCTCCTTCAAATCGTTCTCCTTCACTACCACATGGCCCCTGCAAAAATAGTTATGGAGAGATATATATCCACAATGATGTCAAAGAGAAAAGAATTTACAATCACTTGCAAGAACATTCATCAAAGCTTCCAAGAGTTTTTGCAAAAATATTTTTATTATGCCAGTAATATGTGATATTTTACAGGATAGATCACAAAGCTAGAGTAAATCTCACTATTATCACTCAAGAATTGCAGAGAAGAAGAAAGAAGAAGAATTGAATCAGTAATCACTGATTAACACAAGAAATGAAAAAACTGTTGTAATCATACATCAACTGTAAACTGGCACTGTGAAAGTAGAATAATAACTGAATACAATCAAATGAATTCGAATACTCATAAGGTCATTCGAATTCTCCTCAATGTGTGGCTTGGATGACATTGGAGACATAATCCAATCAGTGGTATATTCAAATATTAGTCAAATGAGTCTAACTGAGTCTAACTGGTGCATGTGGCACAAATCTAGGGAAGGAGACTCCAATGTGGGTGCATGAGGAGCTTTCAGTAGAGCTAAACTAGTCTCCGTAGGTGTCTATCTAAGTGCTTCAGTAAGTTAACTAAGCAATCAGTCCTCAAATCAAGGAGTTGATCCACTAATAATGGAATTGACTGATGTACCTCCTAAATAGGTGGAAGAGGGCGCAGTTGTACTCCAATGATGGAAACAAGGGCGCATATGTGGCTAGAAGGGCTAGAAATGAGCAGAAACAGGCTCCCGGGGATGAAAAATGGGGACTAGGTGCTGGGAGACTACCATACTGATGATTGGATGCATGCATGCAAATATAAAAAATGATGGTGAGAATATTCCAACACCCCCCCGCAAGCCAAACTATGAGGAAGTAACTGAAAACTAGTAGGGCCCTGGTAACTGAGACCAAAGGTCACCCCATACAACAATCTAAATAAATAAAGTGAGGAAAGATGGACAATCCCGTGGGAAGAAAGCCCCCCCTTAAGATAAATTGTGGTAGGATAATAAATCATGTACATCACTCACTCCAAAAGGCAAGTGGACTTCTCCACCGAAGAAAGATCTATCGGCAAGAAATGGATTAGTAATGTGAGAAGGATGAAACCTTCCATTCTGATAATCAGATCTGGTTCTCCTTTGATCATGTGGATCTCCCACAATATCTTCGACATATATAAGAGTAGTGGTTTCCCATCTAGGAATAGGAGGATCTGTAAGCTGTAGATCTGGATCTTGGTCTTCCATTCGCTCATCTTCACTAATAGGTGCTATATCTTCAGGTTCTTCTGGATCTGGATCTAGCATTTTCTCTTCATCATCTTCACTTTCATACTCTGAATCTGAACTCTCATGTGATTAAGATTCTCTCTCTTGCTAATAAAGGAGTGGTGGTGTGGTAGGAAATCTCTCTTTCTCAACAAGATGGGCATCATGAAGTGGCCATTCCTCAAACTGTACACTCCTATCAAGGAATGTTGTCATAGTAGAAGGATCAAGAATCTTGTATGCTTTTGCACTCAATGCATAACCCACCATAATACACTATCTCCTTTGTGGATCTAGGGCTCTCCTTTTCTCTGTTGGAAACCTTTCCCATGCTATGGATCCAAACACTCTAAGATGAGACACATCAGGTTTGTATCCCATCCATGCTTTGAAAGGAGTCATATCTTTGAGTCCTTTGTAAGGAACTTTGTTTTGAAGGTAGGAATCACAGTTGATGGCTTCTTCCCAAAGACTAGGGTGCAACCCTTTCAACTTTAGCATGCGGTTTGCCATCTCTTTTAATGTTATGTTCTTTGTCTCTGCAACACCATTCTGTTGTGGTGTGTAGGGAACAGTATGCTGCATCTCAATGCCTTCTTCAACACAAAAGGTTTGAAAGACACCTTTGATGTACTTTCCTCCATTATCAGTGCAAATGGCATTTATTTTTCTATCTGAAATTTTTTCTACAGAAGACTTGAAAAACTTGAAGTATCCAAACACTTTTGATTTTAATTTGAGAAAGTACACCGATGTAAATATTGAATAATCATCAATAAAAGTAAGAATATACCTTGCCTTGTTCAAAGATAGATTTGGAAATGGCCCTTCAACATCACTATGAATCAGATCTAGAGGTTGAGAGGCTCTCCTTGCCTTCCCTTTCTCAAACTTCTTTTCTGGATGCTTTCCCATCAAACAACCATTACAGTTGCCCTTGTCAAACTTGATTTTGGGTAGTCCTTCAACCATCTCTTGAGTATGCATATCTTGTAGGTACTTGTAGTTGAGATGCCCAAATATTTCATGCCATAGCCTACTCTTTTCATTTGCATGAGTGTGTAGAGAAGACTATTTTGAGAGAGGTAGAAAGTGGGAGAACTCATAGAGTTTCGACTTGTTGTTTGCAACACCTTTTGCAATGGTAGATCCTGATACCATGTCTTGGATTTCGACCTCATTTGGAGAGAATATCACCCTCTTGGCTCTCCAATGTGGGTCATCTGGTAGACCGAAAGTAGATTGGCAGTGAGTGTAGGGACATAGAGCACATTTGAGAAGTACCCATGATCAATTTTGATTCTTCCAATCCCCTCAGAGGAGACCTCAAAATCATTCCCCAACATGATGGAAGGTCCAACAGTAGATTCAAAACCAGTAAAGAGATATTTGGAGGAAGACATGTGTCTTGATGCTCCTGAATCTATGATGAAGGAGGATTGTGTTGATGCACCTTCCATGAGAGCATGGCATCTCTATTTGTCCTAAGAACTTGATGGTTCATCTTCTTTCTTCCTAACACATGCAGGTACTAGAAGGTTGTTATTTTCAAGAAGTGAAGCCATGAGATCTATGGTATTCTTCATACATGAACTCTTAGGATGAAATCCTCTATTGCAATAGGTACATTTGGATTTATCTTTATGAGTTTGCTTGTATTTCTTGGAATTCGAAACTCCTTCTGATTGGTTTGGAGCCTCCTTCTGCTTCTACTCATTCGAATTTTTGTCAATTTTTTTTTGCTTTCCCTTGCCATTCGCTCTCTTCATTTCAGTTGCAGAAAGTGCTGAATCCAACTTGGTTTTTATCATTCCCATATGAACTAACTTCTCCTCCTCAAGTGTGAGAGACTAGATGAAGTATTCAAGTGTGGGAAACTTCCATTTTGGGATGGAAAACTTTGCTGACTGGAATGTAGAGACAAATAATGAGTAGTCGGGGCATAGTTTTGATAGTATGGAAAGGATGAGTTGCTTCTCTTCTTTCTCAATCCCATATCTCTTCAATTGTGAAATCAAATTTTTGAACTTGTTTAGAAACTCAGTGATGGAGTCGAAAGTGCAAGGGCTCAAGGAGATGAGCGCATTTTCCATTTTGTGACCCTTCAAGTAATATTTCTGTCCAAGAAGAGATTCGAGCTTGTCCCAAACTTCTTTTGGAGTTTTTAGATCTATGACATAAAAATGGAGGTATTCGGAAATGTTGAGGAGCAACAGTCCTACTACTTCATCAAGTTTATCCAAGTACTTAGATTTCTCAATTGTACCAGTGGGTTTGACTGTAGTGCCAGTCAATAATCTAGAAAGGATTTTGGACTTCATGAAGATTTCCATCTTGGATTTCCATTCGAAATAATTGAATGAATTCAGTTTTAGATCCATTGGTAGTTGTTGAAGTCGAATTGAAGATGAATTCGAATGATGGAGATAACCTGCAAAACAAATGAAATTGTTGTTGGATATTTGCTGCAATTTCAAATGAACACTGCCTTAGGACAATGAGCACATGTGAATGGATCCTTCACACCTGGCTAGACCTCACTGGATTTCTCCAGTGAATTCAAGACAATTGCACCAAGAACTGCTGTGGAAATCCAGAGGCTTCTAGGGCTCAATGAAAGACAGTTGCTCAAAGAATTGCTACAACTGTTGCTGCTGCAATTCGAATAGCTGACTCCAACTCTGATACCATGTGATATTTTACAGGATAGATCACACAGCTAGAGTAAATATCACTAATCTCACTCAAGAATTGTAGAGAAGAAGAAAGAAGAATAATTGAATCAATAATCACTCATTAACACAAGAAATGACAAAAACGGTTGTAATCATACATTAACTGTAAGATGACATTGTGAAAGTAGAATAATAATGGAATACAATCAAATGAATTCAAATTCTCCTAAGTTCATTCGAATTCTCCTCAATGTGTGGCTTGGATGACATTGGATACATCATCCAATCAGTGGTAGTAGTCACAAATAGTCAAATATCAGTTAAATGAGTCTAACTGAGTCTAACTGGTGCATGTGGCACAAATATAGGGAAGGAGACTCCAATGTGGGCGCATGAGGAGCTGTCAGTAGTCAGTAGAGCTAAACTAGTCTCTATAGGTGTCTATCTAAGTGCTTCAGTTAGTTAACTAAGCAATCAATCCTCAAATCAAGGAACTAATCCACTAATCATGGAATTGATTGATGTAACTCCTAAATAGGTGGAAGAGGGCGCAGTTGTACTCTAGTGATGGAAACAAGGGCGCATATGTGGCTTGGAGGGATAGAACTGAGTAGAAACAGGATCCTGGGGATGAAAAACTGGGGACTAGGTGGTCGAAGACTACCATACTGATGACTAGATGCATGAAATATGCATGCATGCAAATATAAAAAATGATGGTGAGAATATTCCAACAAAATCCAAGAGCCAAAAGTCACTTTACAATGAGGGGGGTCTCTTCCTTAAATAGGAATGAGAGAGAGAAAAACCCTAACCACTTTTTAAATGAGTGGTGGAGATCAAAATATATAACAATAATAATCAACGGCTAAGATGAGCCGGAAATACAATACATGGATCAACTCACTAATAGAGGGGGGCACACTTGCTAAAACGTCCAAGGGGGACACAACACATGATAAGCGAGTAAGACATATGACATAAGCACATGGTGGGGATAGGATATGTAATATATCCTTCACTATCATGTCCCCATGGCACAATAACAAATAATATGACAATATAACATCATAAAGTGACCATATGAGCAAATCGTGACCCCTCAAAGACACAATAAAATACCCAAAATGATGAATACTGTGACGTGTGGACCCCACTGATGCAAGAACGAGTTCTAGAAGGTTTGGACATCATCATAAAAATATCCCAAACCAATATCATGACATTTTCTTGCCCCATTAAGCCAAATCGATTTCCTCAATGAGCCATTTCTCTAATGGAAAACAACCTCTGAAAGTACAAAAATGCCTGTAACTCACTGCCAATTGTCCCGGACACAAATTTGACTACACCAAAATGTATGGAGATGGTTTAAAATGGTAATAACGACTGGTTGGACCCCTATCTCTCACTGTAGTGCCCTGGGAGAACTTGCTATCTCAATGCAAGTGCTGGACATGCCATTTCTACATGGCAAACTAGAGAAAAGTGGAAATATGACCACATCATCACCTGCAAGTGTCTGGAAATGATAACTGAATGCACCAATGAGATCATAATTCTCAAATCCACTAGGAATGAGTACTCATACATCACATGACCATCAAAAGATACCTCTGTAAGCTCATCCATGCCCTGAATAATAAACATAATGGTTCATAAATAATAATAATCATAAAAATCCATCAAATCATGATCTGAAACTGCTGTCTGAGGCATGGAAACATATAATGGACACATATGGGCTATGAATAATGCATATCAAACACTATCTTCCCAAACTCATCATTGACTCTGTGGTTGACTTGGTCAAACTGGGTTGACTAGGTAAATAATGATCAAAATAATGATCCAGACCATGAAAAACTATTGCTGCAAATATAAATGGTTATGATATGCTCCTTCAATTATATCAGTAGCTAGACCAAAGCATAGAATGATGTTTAACTGGCGTAATCGTGTAAATAATATAAATAAGATAAGCCTAGATCAGAGTAACTAGCTACTAAAAACAAGATTTTCAAGTGTATACTCGTTTACTAGCTTGAACAATTTCCTAACCATGGGTTTAGGTGGAAAAAAAGTATAGGATAGGGGAAGGACTCAACAATCTCAACACTGCAATCTCTCAGATGAAGGAACTAGGGAGACCACCTGTACATATACTGGATAAAAGATAACCCGAGGAATGACAGTGTCTCACAAATGGGTAGAGTGATGAGAATGCTTCCAATAGACTCTAGACAAGAAACCTTTTAGAAATTTATTATTTGTCAGCTTTAACATTTAATATTTCACATTTATTTCATTTTATAGATTTTCATTATCGATTCTCCAAGATCAGGTGCCCTGAATAGCCTGGCGGGCCTTAGATAATGACTCAGTATGACCTCCATTTCCCGCCACCATCCATAGGTGCGATGGAGTGACCACCATGTTTCCTTGTAGGGGAAAACGAACTTACACAATACAAAGTGTGAGTGCGCGTCCCTTGGACATTGAATAGCTAATATAGATATGCATGGTGAGTGTTTAGCAAAACTGTTTCTGTTGACTAAGCATCCCTTAGATATAGCATTTAAGATCCGATGCTCTAGTGTTTAGAAAAACTGTTTGTAGGAATACTTGGTTTCTAGGGATAGATGATAACAACCACTGTGACTAGAATCACACACTCTAGATCCGAGACACAATGCAGACTGGGAATCTATCCAACACAGAGGTCTAGGTGGGGGAAGTCCTCAAGATCACTAGCTAAGGTGTGAGTCGGAATAAAACCAAAACTCGAAGGCAATGAATGGATGGAGAGAATGACTAATGGTGCCATGGATACCAAAGGCCCTAAAATAAGGGAACGGACACATCAGTACTTCATGGAGTAATGGTATGACCAACGGGTCTATTCAAGAACCTCATGTTAATAGTAACCAACCACTTTTAATCTAAACATCAAGTAAGAAAAAAATAAGATAGATCCAACAACCATCACAATATACCCAATCATAAACTACCTAGATAAGAGGAAGAGCACATCAATGACCCATATGTACAAAAATATACTTGTTGGATCATGTACTTGAGTCCCTGATTTGAACTACCTGATCTACATTGAAGCACTGCATCAAAATATAACATGGGCACTATCATTAATATGCTCTAGATGATCGAGGAATGGCTATCTCAGTCACCGACCTGGGGTCATGGGGCTCAGTCCTGGTATGAGACTGTAACTCTGAAAACTTTGGATCCACTGAATATATGTGAGTGATCATCAAAAAGGTGTAAAGGACTGGCTCACAAATATATAGGAAACTGATCTACAATCATGATAGCCCGACTACTATGGATGTGATAACAAGTACCAAGAATATTGCAGGGTCAATGAAGATATCTTTGAAATGACGCAAGGGGAAGAAGAGAGTTTGGAGCATTACATGGAATGCTTTTAATACAAACTTCAAGGATCCAAAAAAAGACAACTGGGGAAAGAGACCCTTAAAACACTCCTACTTAAAGGAATCCAAGATGAATATTTAGAAATCTTAAATCTGACGGGAATAGGTGATGTATTTCAGCTATCATATGATGATGTTTGTGAGTTATGTATAAGGTATTCAAGAGGAAACTCCAATATTAGTAAGAATTCTAAAGAACCTTCCTCTAGATTTTTGAAATCTACTGCAAAAATAGGAGTTTTAGGAGCTGAAATTAGTAATTTATTTGAAAATTTTAATTATTATATCAATGGTTCACTAAATTCACAATTGGGTGTTTTTCAAGTTAAGGAAAAGCATGAGGAATTTGAAGAAATAGTTTTCCCTTGGTCCTAGAAGAAACATCTTGTAATGGATTGTCCTTTGGATAGTCTCACAATTTGTGGCATATGTGACTTGAAGCATTCCACGGATTGTTGCCCCTCCTTACCCAGGATGAAAACAACATATCAAAGAGATCTAGGAGTTGCAACAACCATAGCAACCGTGGCCTACATGTATGGTTCAAAACTCTATCCCTCCATTTCCTTATTCTCATACTCAATCATTGAATACTCCTCTACCATGGCAACTATTGCAGCCTCAATTTAACTCTTACCTACCTTATCCACAAGGTTGGAATGGCCTATCTTATGATCACATGGCCACTCTCCCTCATGCTGCAATACAACTCGGTCCTTCAAGATCATCCTCACAAACCAATCCTCTACACCGACCACATCTATCTTCTCATCAAACTCCTTGGTATTCAACACAATTTCCTGTCCAATCCAACCCCACCCTAAGCATAATAAAGCAATACAATATGCTTACAATACTGAAATGAATTTTTTTCCTACATTTCCCACCTTTTCTACCTCACCTACACTGCTGCAAAAAGACAGTGCACTATTGCAACAAGTTCATACAAGGCCCGAACATATTATAGGTCCAAGATTTGCAGATGAAGTTTCTTCTAGTCCTCATCAGCAAGCAGACAAGATCAACAAGCCACACATAATATCTGATGAAGAACAAGGATTGGAACCAAAAATGAAGAAATTCCAACATCATTGTCACCAGATCTAGATCTCTTATGCATTCATGAAGATCAATTATTTGAGGAACTTCATATGACAACTATGGAAAATCAAGGAAATAAAGATTATATTGAAGCTTGGTTTCAATGTGTCATCAGTCAGCAATATCATTCCATACTTCAACAATTCTTGGCACCATCATTTCAAGGGAAGTTGGTCTCTCATACCTTGTCATTCATAGAGATACATTTTTCAGATTTGGGTATGTGCATACTTGAGACCTTGTTTTGAAAATGGCTCCATTGGAAGTATTCTTATACTCGAGTTAATTCCTTTTTCAAGTAAAGTAGGGTAGGATAGTTAATGAATTTTCCATAAATGTTGGATGAAGTTGATTGGTTCAATTATAAGCATTAGCAACCTAGTTTAGAAATAAAAAAGGATTCACCCTCAATAGATCATCATTTGATTGCTTGCAGCTTTGATCCCACATTTTTTTTTATTATATACTTTATTTCAAAAATCATCATTTTTTAGGAGTTTTAACAGTTGTTGCAACAAGCCGTGTAAGTCAATGTATGCCCTCAAAGACTGAAATTTTTTGTATATGCATGTATTCCATTAACATTTACATGATTACAAACAATCACCCCTATTTGGTCATCTTTTGGGGATCTATATCTTGTTTATTGAATTTTGTGGCATTTCGACTTGACAAATTAATTGGAACACAGTCAGGAAAATAATGTTTTTAGGGACCAAATGGACTCATTTTTAAAACCTGTTTCTATCCAATGTATACATTGAAGTCTAGTTTCTAAAGCAATTTGAATCACTCAATTCTGATATCGTACAAAAAAGTTATGACCAAAATACCGACTACCTATCACAAGTCAACATTTTTAAAACTCAGTTTCCTAGACTATTCATTGATCTATTTGACCCACGAATTCTTATTGGATTCAAAACCTATTTCTATTGGAGATCCATACATGAATTTAATTTCGTATCCAATTGGAATCACATCAATCCGTCGTCAAAAGAAAAAATTATTCCTAAACTGTGAAGTCTACCAATTGTTAAATTTTGAGCATTAATTCACAATACTCTAGGATCTTTACTGAGAGAATAACATATACAGTATATCAATGCATAAAAATCACAATAAGCATGGCAAGCATCACAAGAATCAAAAGCATGAGAGACAAGAGACACAGGATTTCCGTGGGGAAAACCCTAAGGTGAAAACCCACAACTTCCTCAGAGATAGAGAGAGCAATGGCTCAACCAAAGTACAACCAAAATACACTTGAGATAGTCTCCTAGTAGAAGATGATCCTCCTCCTCACTAGTGCGCCACTTTCTGAGTGAGAGAGAGATGACTTTTTGAATGAATCTAAATAGAGATCTCTTGATCTCTATTTATACTAACCTGTTTTCCCAGTGACCTTATGGGGCCGACTTGTCTAGCTAGGTACATCCACAATATAATATATATTTCAGGGCCGACCCCACACATGGTGGTCTAATAACCCATCGACAAGTACACACACTTGCGACACTTGTTAATCCACATGACGACACTTCCTTATAGAGGAATAAAACATCTCTAATAAGGGTACAATAAATATATATGAAATACATAGATGAAATACATTCCGAAGTTACATATACATCAACACTCCCTCTTAACTAGGAAGGTATTTCTCGACACAGATCTGCTAGACAAGTCTTCTTCTCGGGATCATCGTCATCATCATCGTTACTACTGCTGCTATCTCAACCAATCTCTGACTCTACTCGTCATAGGAAGTTCTACAGAGCCAGTCCTTTTTCATATTGGATGTAGGCCCACCACCTGCAGGTCTTCATCATCACTGGCCATACTGTGGAAATCTCAGGACTTAGTACGTGCGTCACAAAATATTAAAAGAGTCTCTTGACTAGCAAGAACCCTAAAGAGCATCTGAGGCCTTTTTCATCCTGTCCAGATCTCCAGGACTTATTACATGTGACCCCACCACAAAACCTTGAAAGAGAATCCTAGGACTGATTACGAGCACAAGGCTCAACCTATCGGATCTCCCAGGGCACAAATTACATGTGGTCACCACAAAACCTCGAAAGAGCATCCCAGGACTGATTACGAGCACATGGCTCAACCTATCGGATCTCTTAGGGCACAAATTACATGTGGTCATGGAAAAACCTCGAAAGAGCATCCCAGGACTGATTACGAGCACACAGCTCAACCTATCGGATCTCCCAGGGCACAAATTACATGCCATAGGACAAAACCTCGAAAGAGCATCTGCCAGATATCCCAGGGCAGAAATTACATGCCATAGGAAAAACCTCAAAAGACTATCTGTAGATCTTCCAAGGCACAAATTATATTTCCTCCCAAGCAAAACCTCGAAAGAGCATTTTCCAGATATCCCAGGGTACAAATTACATGCCGTAGGAAAAACCTCGAAAGACTATCCACAAATCTCCCAGGGCACAAATTACATGCTTATCTACACAACCTGTTCCACGGCCACAGAGTATCAACCTGATACTCACCATACATCATCCTGATGTACACATGATCATCCTGATCATCATCACTGCAACATCCTACTACATGTCATCTGGAGCAACATCCTGAATCTCGTCATCCATGATCATCCTGATCATACAATGCATCTACCTAATGCATACCAAGTATCTACCTAATACATATCATCGTACATGATCCACCTGATCATACAGTGTATCCACCTGATACAAATACAAAAACATGATCCACCTGATCATACAGTGTATCCACCTGATACAAATACAAAAACATGATCCACCTGATCATACCTGATACATATCAACGTACATGATCTACCTGATCATACAAAGTATCCACCCGATACATATACAGATACATGGTCCAAGCATCCAACATGATGCTTATACAAAATACATACACATGATCCAATCGGTCATATCCAGCATCCAACATGATGCGTACATACATATACATGATCCAACTGATCATATCTAGCATCCAAAATGATGCGTACATACATATACATATAAATGATCTAACTGATCATATACAACATCCAACATGATGCATACATACATATAAAAATGATCCAACTGATCATACAAAGCAGAAACCAGAACATCATCCTGATGCTCATCATCCAGCGTTTACATCCACAGCCATGTGAAGGATCCTCCTTCCAGCATGCTTGGAATGGCTTCGACAAATGTCTCCATCACTTCTTCCTCGAAGTGTCCTCGATCTGAAGAACACCAAGCCTCTCCCTGAAGTACTCGAACTTCACCATGGCTAGTGGCTTCGTCAGCACATCTGCAATCTGCTTGTCCATCGCAACATACAGGAGCTTCACAGCTCCTCTCTGCACCATATCCCTGATATAGTGATATTTGATCTCTATGTGTTTCGAACTGTCATGAAGCACTAGGTTCTCGGACAACTTCACACAACTCTGGTTATCACAGAAGATACCAGTAGCATCCAACGGGAGATCAAATAATTCAGACAGTAGCTTCCATAGCCATACTGCCTCACAACTAGCTGAACAGGCTGCAACATACTCTACCTCAGCTGTACTCAGAGCTACACAGGACTGCTTCCTGCTAAACCAAGAGATCACACTTGATCCCATACTGAAGTAGCACCCAAGTGTGCTTTTCCTATCTGCAGCACTGCCAGCCCAATCTGAATCAACATAACCCTGCAGGTTAAACTTTTGATTCGCTTCATACTTGAGCCCATAATCCACTGTACCCTTCAGGTACCTCAGAACATGCTTTACAGCAACCAGGTGAACACTCCTCGGATCTGTCAGGAACTGGCTCAATGTGTTCACCGCAAAGCAAATATCTGGTCTCGTGTTCGTCAGGTACATCAAGGACCCAATCATCTGACGATACATAGAGACATCAACCGGCTCAGATGAAGCATCACATAGAAGCTTCAGATTCGATGCCATAGGTGTGGCCATGGCCTTGCAATCCATCATCCCGAATCTCTTCACGATATCTACTGTGTACTTCCCTTGACCAAGGAAGATCCCACCTGTACTCTACCACACCTCCATACCTAGGAAATAATGCATCATTCCCAAATATTTCATATCGAACTCAGCAGCAAGATTCCTCTTAGTATCTGCAATCAATCTGTCATCTCCTGTTACAAATAGGTCATCCACATACAGGAGTAGAATCACAGGATTCCCTTCCTCAACCTTGTAGTAAAGGTTGGAATCCGCTTTACTCTTGGTAAAGCCCAAACTAGATAGGAAACTTTCCATCCTACCATACCAAGTTCTGGGAGCTTGTTTCAAGCCATACAAGGCTTTCTTCAATCTGCACACATATGACTCCTTGTCATGTATTTCGAAACCGAGTGGCTGCTCCACATATACTTCCTCTTCAACTACACCATTCAAGAAAGCAGTCTTGACATCCATCTAGTGTATTTTCCATTCCATCACTGCAGCCAGGGCAAGTACTATTCTGATGGAAGTATACCTGGCTACAGGTGCAAAAGTTTCTTCATAATCTATTCCCTCTTTCTGAGAGAAGCCATGAGCTACGAATCTTGCTTTGTATTTCTCTACACTGCCATCTGCAGCATGCTTGATTTTGTAGATCCATTTAGAAGTCACAACAAACTTCTCTTTAGGTCTTGGTACAACATCCCAAACATCATTCTTCATTATTGATTGGTATTCCTCAACCATGGCATCCTTCCATTCTTTCTTTTCCGCTGCTTCTTCATAACTGGAAGGCTCTTTGTTCATAATGTCACAGAGTAAAGCAACATAGCTGGTATGTGATCTGGTTCTCTTCTTTGCTCTGTGTTCTTCTTTTGGAATGCCAAATATTTCTGCATCTTGAATGAGCTCTCTAGCCCATGCAGGTTTCCTCTTGTGAGAGTTATCCTCACGGGGTGGATCTACAGGTTCTTGTGGATCTTCAAACTGACGAACAACTTCTAGAACTGCTTCAGTCATGGTAGTGTCTTGAAATCTAGTTTCCTTAGGTTCTTCATAAACTTCGATAGGTGCCTTCCTTGATTTGATGAATGTTGAGTTTTCATAAAATGTTACATCCCTGCTGACATCAATCTTCTTGAACCCTGGAAAGTATATTCTGTAAGCTTTCGAGCTTTCACTGTAACCCACAAAGATACCCTTCTTTCTTGAAGGATCTAGTTTAGTCCTCTTTTCCTTTGGGACATGAGTGTATAATGGACAACCAAATATTCTGAGATGGCTGACTTCAGGTTTCTTACCAGAAAAGACCTCTTCTGGTTTCTTGTTATCCAATATTTTGTGGGGTGTTCTGTTCTGCACATATACAGTTGTTCTAGCTGCTTCTGCCCATAGATGCATAGGTAGATCCTGGTCATGCAGCATTGCCCTTGCTGCGTCCATGATTGTTCTGTTCTCCCTTTCTGCAACTCCATTCTGTTGAGGATTATAAGGAGCATTCAACTCCCTCTTAATCCCTGAATCACTACAAAGCTTCTTGAAGTCACCTGAGGTGAATTCTCCACCATTGTCGGATCTGAATGTCTTGATCTTCTTGTCAGTTTGATTCTCCATCAAGGTTTTGAATTCCTTGAATTTATCAAACACCTCATCTTTGCTCTTCAAGAAGTATACCCAAGTCTTCCTGGAGAATTCATTAATAAATGAGACATAGTAAACATACACACTCAGAGAATTGGATGAGATAGGACCACATACATCTGAGTGGATGATTTCCATGATGTCTTTTGCCTTGCTTTCACTGCTTGAAAAAGCCTTCTTAATGTTCTTACCTTTTGCACATCCTTTGCAAACACCTTCATGTTTGGTCTTGATTTCAGGAAGACCCTCTACAGCCTTGCTCTCAATTGGAAGTGCTCGATAGTGCATATGAGCAAGTCTTCTATGCCAAAGTTCACTTGGCTCCATGGATTCATGTACCATGGCATGTTCAGGTTGTCCCTTCAATTTATACAAACCTCCCTCTTGCTCTCCAATCACTACTGCATCATCTATGTTCTTTCCCTTTGGCCACATTAGGACTTGGCCATCCACAAATGAAACCCTCATACCTTTTGCATCCAATGCAGAGATGGAGAGTAAGTTCTTCTTGAACCCAGGTACATAAAGGACTTCTTTCATCTTCAAAGATTTTCCGGAATCTAGGTTGTAGGAGGCTTCACCACTTCCTTTGATTGGGTATTGATAATCATCCCCAAGTTTCACCTTATGGGGTGATTCATGTTCAGATAGATTCACAAAAGATTCCTTAAACCCAGTCATGTGTTTGGAAGCCCCACTATCAATCAACCAATCATTACAACCATGGGAGATAGTACCTGTGAGAGCAGAAATTAGAACATATTGTTCTTCACTTGATGAGTCATCATCACTATCACTTTCTGCCCTAGCCTTCTTCTTTGGGGGTTCATCATCTTCGGCAGCATGAGCATGATATCTTCTTTTGTTATTCTTCTTCTTATTATTGAAGTTGTTGTTGTTGTCTTTCTTCTTCTTGGGACAATCTGAAGCAAAGTGTCCCTTCTCATTGCAATTGAAGCATATGAGATCTTTCTTATCTTTATGATAATGGTGGTGTGAGAATCTTCTGTTATGAGATGATTCCTTCTTAGACTTTCCTTTCCTGGCATGTGCTGTGAGAGCTTGATCTTCATTTCCCATCTTTTATTCTAGGGCCACAATCCTAGCTTCTTCTTGAGAGCATTCTCCCCGTAATCTGTTGAAGGAGATCAACTTCTTCCTTGCACAAATTCCTTGAATAAAGGAGTCCCATGACCTGGGTAGGCCATTTAGAGTGGTCATCACCACTTCACCATTCTCCACCATTTCATCCACTGCTTCTAGTTGTTCCTTGATCTGAGAGACCCTTGAAAAATAAGATTGAATGGTTTCTCCATTATGAAACTTTACTCCTTTCAATTGGTTCCGCAGGGTCATCTTTCAATTTATGTTCTTCCCTTCAAATAGCTTGGTCAAAGAGTCAAACATCTCCTTGGGTGTCTTTAGAGAAGACACATGGGGTATGAGATGGTCTTTGATAGAATCAACAATGATTCTCTTTTCCTTGACCAAGTTTTTCTTATGCAATACCTTAGCCTCTTCATCCTCTGGGATAGGGATGTCTTCTTTTACATATGAGTCCAACTCATTCTCTTCCAGGATTAACCCAATTCTATACTTCCAAGCTCGGAAGTTATCAGCTCCTTCAAGCTTATCCTCAAGCTTGGTGTGGTGAGACATCTTAAAGAGTACTTCAAATGGAAATAGAAAATATTTAGGTCTTACCACTTGAAATGATGAAAACTGGATCTCGTCCCGGATTAGGGTTTGTCGAAAAAACCCTAAAAATTCAAAATGTGAATTTTAATTTTATGAAAGGATAGAAATATGCACTTTGATGAGCTGATCAACCTGGTGTATTCAGAATTTGAGATCATCAAAGCTTTACCCTTCATATTTTCCTTTTTGTCCTCCCGGGTTCACTAGGGAGAGCCTTGAATTAGGGTTTGAGTTTCCCAGAGATCTACCTATCCAAAAATATCGATCCAAAGCTCTAAAATTCGATGTTTTCAAGGAGCTTCCAGCTATGTCTTCAGATTTCAGAAATTCCTATTTTTATGGAAACCCTAACTTTTAGGGCCAAATTTGAAAATGCTCAGAATTGAATTCTGATTGGAGAGATAGATTCTCCTTGAAGAGTAGAGTCAATCTACTATATTTCTTTTCCAAAGTTTGTGGAGAGAAACCCAATAAACAAGAAACTCAAGTTCTCGTCACTGCAAAATGTCTTCTTCTCAGGTTAGCTTTGATACCATGTTAAATTTTGAGCATTAATTCACAATACTCTAGGATCTTTACTGAGAGAATAACATATACAGTATATCAATGCATAACAATCACAATAAGCATGACAAGCATCACATGAATCAAAAGCATGAGAGACAAGAGACACAGAGTTTCCGTGGGGAAAACCCCAAGGTGAAAAACCCCACAGCTTCCTCAGAGATAGAGAGAGCAATGGCTCAACCAAAGTACAACCAAAATACACTTGAGATAGTCTCCTAGTAGCAGATGATCCTCCTCCTCACTAGTGCGCCACTTTCTGAGTGAGAGAGAGATGACTTTCAAAATGAATCTAAATAGAGATCTCCTAATCTCTATTTATACTAACCTGTTTTCCCAGTGACCTTATGGGGCCGACTTGTCTAGCTAGGTAAATCCACAATATAATATATATTTCAGGGCCGACCCCACACATGGTGGTTTAATAACCCATCGGAAAGTACACACACTTGCGACACTTGTTAATCCACATGACGACACTTCCTTATAGAGGAATAACACATCTCTAATAAGGGTACAATAAATATATATGAAATACATAAATGAAATACATTCTGAAGTTACATATACATCAACACCAATAAAGTCTACTTGTTAGTGAAACTCTTTCATCTCTAGTGCTTCAAATCATTTAGAATATGCTCACATTGGATGATGTGGGATTCCTTAAGGCCTTCCTTCTAACAAATCTCATCCCATCGACTCCAACACATCATCTGGGATCGATATTAGAGTTTTATAGTTCCCTAGGATTTGCAAGAATCAATGGTAGATTTTCTTGTTGTTAATCATAGGGATTCATTAATGCCTCTTGATTGACAAATATTGCAGGTGACTTGATTCCAACATACCCATTTGTATCTGTCAAGATGCACTAAGGTACTTTAGATCTCACTATCATCAAAGGTGATTTGCTTCACATTGGTTAACGACATACATTAATGGCCGATAATCCAATGATTTATTTCCATGCTCGACTTCAGCACATTCATTCGCATGCTAAGAATTGTACCTCGGTTTTGCAGCAGTTGAAGATTATGTGATCTAATGATTTCAACAGTGACTTGTAGCATTATTTATTTCAGTAGTTATGCAGTTCCTTTCCATTTTCATTTCAACAGTTGATTTTCAGAATAGGAGAAGGAGCTCTTTTCTTTTGTGGCAGAATTCCTCCTCATTGTTTGTCTCAGCAATTAATATTGCATGCATGCAACACATTTTCTCATTTAGATCAGATTCATCCTTAGACAGTTTCAACTCTCAGCTACATCTCTCTCAGCAACAGTTTGGCCTACATCAACTCCAACAAACATCAGTCCATCCATGCCAATCAAAGATTTCACTGAGGTAAAACTTGAGGTAAAATGGAATGAGTTTTTGATTTAGGAAAATGTCATGAAGAACCACTAAGCATTATCCATTTCCATTTTCTATATATCATTTTCACTTCTTTACCACTTGTAAATTGTCAAAGGTATCAAAATATTTCAGTTTTGGGGGGAAACACCATGCCATACTTGTCCATCCTTTCCCACTCAATTCTAACACTTCATCATTCCAATTTATGCACATCCAAATCAAGTCCTTCCCAATGTCTCCCAACACCCAAGTCAAGTCCTTTCCTACATCTCCTACATCTAAGCATAAGAACATGCCTTGCTGCTGCCACACAAGAACCAACAGTAAGTAAAGATGCTCTGCTACCACACAAGAACTAGCAGTAAGAAAAGATGCTTTGTTGCAGCATAAAAACCAACAATGAGAAGAAATAAAGCAACTGATACACATGCTAAGGATATTATTGGAAGAAAAGGACAGGGCCACAAGAACCTACAACAGAACAAGTTGTTCAATAAAGAATACATTTAAAGGTACGAGTCTTTCCATGACCCCACGATGCATATATCAGTTCAATTCCACACAATTGTTGAGAGTTTCCAAGCTACCGTCCATTGGAGTCATGTTGAGATCCATTACATATGACATGTGGATTGAAAATTATCTCTTGCATATTAAAAAGGCATTTGAAGAACCATTGTTGCCGCTATCAAGGTGTTTTCTTCATGATTGGTTGGGATCTATTATTATTTGGCAATGACCTTTGTGTTCATAATATTTGCAGAGATGTATGGTATTGTTTATGTTTTCTAGAAGCATGACAATTTGATGAGCTCATGTGACATGGGATATCAGCTAATGAAATGAGTTGCAAGGAATGTGAAATAACACCACTTTAGCAATATTGCTAATAAATAATTATTATAGCATTCCATGCGTAGCTTCCAAAATCAGTAGCTACAACAGTACTCAAGTACATTCCTTAACAACATTATGATGCAAGCAACATACAAGAAAAAAAATTCTACATGTGAAGACTGAGCATTAGAAAATCGCTGAAAAACTCATTGGAATTTGTAGATTTTGTCTTGGGGAAGCCATGTCTTTGCTGGATTCTTTTCATTACACGGTGATTGGTATATAGCCATACGTGCTCACTGCCCAAACAAATATGATCTTTGCTCATTAAAAATCACAGTGATTTTAATCTTGTATTATCCATTAGTTTTGATTTTTTATATTTATGCAACCATCTTCAGAAAGTATGCAATTATCTTGGTGTTTGGAAGATGAAAAATACATTAGTTAGCTTCTCATTCCTTATTCTATATGAAGGTTCTAGTGACTAAAGTTCTAGAAGTTGTCTTAATAAAAAATGCATCCAAGAGCAACACATACATGAAATAACAATGTGCATCTTCAACACAGAATGGACAACATGGCAAAGGGGGGTTTAGCGCAATAGATTATTTGTGAGTTGTCATGTAGCAGCTTATTTAAACAAATCTAAAATATGGAGAAATGGATCAGCTGCTAAGAATGGAAGGATTTATTTTTTATTTTTTATGTTGCATATGTTGATTTGTATCTTCTAAGGTCAAGTTGAGATTTGATGGTTTGACTCATAGTTCATATGACATAGAGTATTCCAACCTCTTCCACTTTAAATTGGGTCTTTGTGTTGAGTTTGACATTTGATGAGATTATGGAAGCACATAATCTATTTTATGAGTTTTTTTGCCTTCCCAACTTGGATTTTCTAAATTCATGCAAGACAAATTACAAGAGATAAAAGGGATCTAACACATCATGTTAAATTTGGGGGAGATGGCTACTTTCCAATTGAGTTGACAACTCTTCTTTTCCATGACGTGTTAGGAACTTGTGTCACCCCTTCTCTTTACTTTGTTAGTATATTGCATTATCCCATAGTATTATATGTTCCATGGTATTGATCCATAGTATTGGACTCATATGCTTTGTAAGTCGTCCCATACTATTATATGTTCCATGGTATTGATCCATAGTATTGGATGCATATGCTTTGTAAGTCGTCTCGTAGTATTACATGTTCCATTGTATTGATCCATAGTATTGGACGCATAGACTTAGTATATAAGTACGTGTTGAGGCCAATGAAAGCATCCATGAGTTAATTGTATGGATCTTGCTCAAAGGAGGTTTCCCCCTTGAAGTGGCCTGCGATCAATAATTCTCTTTTATGTTCTGCTATTTCTGATATATCATGCATTTTCATAATTTTATTTTTGGAGGTTCCTCACATCTGATATCAAAGCACTTTCTTGGGCTCGTTGGGTGGAATTTTTTCCATTTTTTTTTCTGCATCTATATAGTTCCTTTCAATTGCAGGTTCAGATCCAGGAATAATCCCTATCTGCTTAACTGTGGGAAGTACTTGGGCATAGCCCTAAAAATCATTGTGAGAAGTACCACTGGAACCATGAAGTAGATGGCCCATTGAGAGGACCTGCCAGCGAAAAGGGAAACAACCCCTACCTGATTGACTAGTTCCCACCCATGAGGTAATCCAAGAGCTATCATTTGTGACAAAGTGCTTATTAGTTTTACCTGAGCCGTGGAGTGAGGGGTATTTCTCCAATACGCACGCTGTCAGACTACATTGGTGGCCGAGTGAATCCCCTGCACCGTTAGGAAGTTGAGCATACATGGGGTCCATATCTATTTCTAGTTGATAAATAGTAGATTACATATATCCAAAGCCATTTCAAATCAATTTCGAGCTGTTGTAGATCAATTCCGGCAAAAAAAAATTGCAGATCAATTTAAAAAAAAAAATGAGTATAAAATTTTATTTTTTCGCCATATCTTCTTTGATCTAACTCTGTTTCCCTTGAAAATTCACTAACACCCCTGCAATTCCATTCTGCATATTTCTTTCCTAAGGAACCTATCCTAAATTCCACTTCCCAAAGCCAAAAATCCCACATCTGTCTATTTTTAGGCTTTGCCATAACTTCTTCGATTTTCACCCAATCGCCTTCAAATTTTGCCACAGTGTTCATTTCCTATTTCTATTTCTTTGTCCCTCTTTGAAAATTTTTCCCATTCTTTCACCCCGCTTCTGAAATTCCCATTTTCTGCTTCCCTATACATCAGAAAGTGTCCAACACCTAGTCAAACCCCAATTAACCATCCGAGTTTTTCCCAAATCCGAATTTTCCTTCACTAAAGAAGTTTTTGTTTTTGTGTTTCTTCCCATTCCAATAAAATAAAATCATGGTTATGGTTGTCACCCATGTAGAAGCAAAAACCATGGAGGAAGAACTTGTATCCCTCAAGACCAAAATACAAGATCTGGATGAAAACATTTTCGGCCTCCATCTTCAGCCATGAACAATAGACGATAGCTAGAGTCTTTTGCAGACACTGGGTTCTCTTCTTCTAACACTTTTCGTGGGCCGAAGATTGATTTTCCTCGCTTCAATGGTGATGATCCGACTGGATGGATATATCAAGCAGAACAATATTTCAGTCTGCATAATACTTTTGATGTCAACAAAGTTCCACTTGCATCCTTTCATTTGGAACATGAAGCCCTTCAATGGTTCCATTGGTACATCAAGGCTCATGCAGAGCCAAAATCGACAAATTTTTGCTAACTCCTTTTGCAATGATTTGGCCCTAGTGATTTTGATGACTTCATAGGAGCACTCACTAAACTTCGCCAAATTGGCACTGTGAGAGAGTATCAGATAAAATTTGAGAAACTAGCCAATCACACAGAAGGATTGTCTGATGAATTCTACAAGAATTTTTTTGTTAGTGGTCTGAAAGATGCAATCCGATCTGAGGTTAAAATGTTCTGTACCAACACAATGAAGGAAGTCCTAGGGTAGGCTAAGTTGGTGGAGGACAAGATCACAGCCCAACAATGCTCCAAATCCACTTTTGTTCCATCCAGAAATCTGGATTCCCAAAGGCCTCCCATCACTCCAGCTCCTAGATAAAATCCTATCAAGCATTTGTCTAAAGCAGAGATGCAGGCACGTTGAGAAAAAGGGATTTTTTCTAATTGTGATGAGCGATTCAGTCGGGGACATATATGTGTTGAGAAAAGCTCTATCTCTTGGATGTGGATTCTCCACCTGCAAATGAAATTTGTGAAGAAGCTCTGGATACCGTAGATGATCAAGTCGACATTCAGTAGCCTCCTGTTGAACCTCCTTCTTAGGACGACCATCCAAAGATATCTCTCCATGCCTTAGCCGGAGTCACCACCCCACAAACAACGTGGGTCAAGGGTTACTTCAAGAAGTTCCCTCTTAAAATACTCATTGATTCTGGTAGAACTCAAAACTTCATTGACCGTTGGAGCGCCAAATAGGATGATTGTTTAGTCCATCCTTGCTCCATCTTTGAAGTCATGATTGCCAATGGGGGGACCTTACCTTGCAGGGGGAAGTGTTTCAATGTGAGTATCTCTATTGGATATTATAACCTACGCTCCGACATGTTTTCCTTTCCCTTAGGTGGATGTGATGTGGTTTTTGGTGCCCAATGGTTACGCACACTTGGACCCATCTTGTGGGATTTTGATGAACTTTGGATGCAGTTTTCAGTCAATGGGAAAAAACACACATTGAAGGGATTACAACAAGGGTCTCTCAGCATCATCAATTCACATCGCCTGGAAAATATCCTTAAGAATAATTCACATGGTGTCATCGCTTAGATCCATTCCATTCAGATGCAACCTTTGGCGGTCTCCACTACTCTTTTGGATCTACAACAAGCTAGGTGTACTACACTTGTTCTAGCTATGCCCGATTTTTCCAAGCTCTTCACTATTAAGAGTGATGCTTGCGACAATGGACTTGGTGCTATTCTCCTTCAAGATGAACATTCCATTGCATTCACCAACAAGTCCATTTCTGGTAATAATTTAGTCGCCTTGACATATGAGAAGGAACTAATGGCTATTTTGCATGCAGTACAAAAGTGGTAGCCATACCTATTCGGGAATCATTTATGCATCAAGACTGATCACCAGAGTCTGAAATATTTCCTGGCACAACGGGTCTCCTCCCCAACAAAACATAAATGGGTTAGCAAACTCATGAGTTATGACTATGAGATGACTTACAAGAAGGGTAAGGACAATCTCGTGGCGGATGCTCTTTCTTGCACATTTGATGACCAAGTTTCTCTTTCAACTATTTCTATGTCTGTTGAAAATTCGTTGCAACATATTCAGCAGGGCTATGTCAATGAATCCTCATTATCTCAAATCATCCAACAGTTTTCCAACAACCCTTCTGTTGTACCGCATTACCCTTGGGATGGTGCTTCCCTGAGATACAAGGGTCTTCAGGTGATTCCCCAAAGCACATATCTTCAACATGCTATCTTCTATGAACTCCATGCTTCTCCATCGACAGGGCACTCTGGGTTCCTCAAACCATATGAGCGGGCACAACGTAACTTCTTTTGATAGGGAATGAAAATGACAATTCAACAGATGGTGGTTGAATGTGATACCTGCCAGCATAACAAGGATGAAATGACACTCCTTCTGGGATTGCTCGAACCTTTTCCCATCCCTACATGGATTTGGACAGATATTTCTATGGATTTCATTGAAGGGATCCCTAAATATGGAGGGAAGACAGTGATTGATCGCCTCTACAAATATAGTCATTTTTGTGCCCTCATCCATCTGTATACCGTCTCCTCAGTCACATAGATTTTCCTGAACCATATCTTCCGTCTTCATGAAATTAATTCTTCCATTGTCTTAGATCGCGATGCAACTTTCACCAGTAATTTTTGGACATAACTATTTCACCGCACTGGCACTAAACTGAATATGAGTTCAGGGTATCACCCACAAACAGATGGTGAGACTAAAGTTATCAACAAATGTTTGGACACTTTTATTCATTGCTTCACCTCCGAACATCAACATCAGTGGTGAAAGTGGATCCCTCTCATTGAATGGTGGTACAATACCTCCTACCACGCTACATATAAAATGACTCCATATGAAGTAGTCTATGGTCAGGAATTGCCAGTGCTTCTTCCATACACCCCTAGCAGTTCACTAGTTCAGGCAGTTGACACGGTTCTTCGAACTCGAGATCAGATTCTAAGCATTTTGCAGGACAATCTTCACATGGAAAGAAATCGAATGAAACAACAAGCCGATCAACACCGTTCTAAGCGCACTTTTCAAGTAGGTGATATGGTTTTTCTTTTTCTACATCCTTACAAGCAACTCAAAGGGAATCATAAGTTGGATCCAAAGTTATATAGGCCATATAAGGTTCCTGAGAAGATTGGGTCTGTTTCTTATAAATTGGAACTTCCTCCTTTTTCCCGCATTCATCCAGTATTTCATGCCTCTTGTCTAAAGAAAGTTGTTGGCACCAACATTAGTGCACAAACTGTTTTACCAGAACTGGAGAATGAGGGATCCATCATTTTGGAGCCGAAGGCCAGCCTCACTAGGTACACTCATCATACTCTCTCTCGATCCATTACAGAGGTATTAATTCAGTGGCACAGACTGCAACCAAAGGATGCTACATGGGAACCACTTCTTCAGATTCAACACCAGTTTCCACATATAAAGCTTTGAGGACAAATATTTTTCAAAGGGGGAGGGGATGTTAGGAACTTGTGTCAACCCTTCTCTTTATTTTGTTAGTATATTGTATTATCCCGTAGTAATATATGTTGCATGGTATTGATCCATAGTATTGGACGCATATGCTTTGTAAGTCGTCTCGTAGTATTATATGTTCCATGGTATTGATCCATAGTATTGGATGCATATGCTTTGTAAGTCGTCCCGTAGTATTATATGTTCCATGGTATTGATCCATAGTATTGGACGCATAGACTTAGTATATAAATACGTGTTGAGGCCAATGAAGGCATCCATGAGTTAATTGTATTGAGCTTGCTCAAAGGAGGTTGCCCCGTCGAAGTGGCCCACGATCAATAAATCTCTTCTATGTTATGCTATTTCTGATATATCGTGCATTTTCATAATTTAATTGTTGTAGGTTCCTCACATGAGGACATGGAAATTATTCAATTTGGGGAAGTAGTTATTATGTTTGTTGGTTTTCTCTCTCCTTTTCCATTCATATTTATTTTTCTCATGCATGTTGCTTTTGAACAAAGTGCAGAATTTGAACTGGTCATATATTGCAATTGGTGAATTGGATTTTCATGAAACTTGGAGGAGAGAAGCACTACATCAAGATGAACAAAACTGGTAAGTTTCAGCTCAATCCAATCCATAGTTTTCGAGAAAATAGCCATCATAACCTACAACCATTTTTCTTATATCTCGAGATCCATGCATAAGATTGATTTGTTTTTTGGTGAGCAGAAGCACTGTGGTAAGAGGAATATACTCACCAATTTTTCAAGAAGAAATGCTACACGGATTTTGAGAAAATAACCATCATCACCTACAATAAATTTGCATTTTTATCGAAAACCGTGATGTGGATATCTCTGATTTTTGGTGTGGAGATGCATTGGTCTAGTAGAAATTTTCCTGAAAAATTTTCAGCCAAACTTAGTTTGTAGTTTGTGAGAAATTGGTTCAGGAAGTTTTGCTGAAACAATTACTGAAACACCTGCAAAAATTTGCCAATATAGACCTTTAGTGACTTATTTGTTCATTTCTTGAAATATGTGAACTAGGTCTTTCCCAAATTTTGTGTGGAGATGCAATAGAACAATAAGAACTTGAATAAATTTTTTTAGTCATATCCATTTTGTACTTTGAGAGAAATTCAATTGTTTCAGCACCGTTTCAACAATGTTTCAACCATGTCTTAGTAGAGTTTCAACAAATATTTTGAGCAACATGATATCTTGGGATTTGTGCATTGGGTTGATGATCCACTCAGGGACAAGAAGCCAAGGGGGACAACAGTTCGACCGAATGAGTTGGCTCTGTTATGACGAAAGCACTAGAAATATAATAGGCAAGCATAAATTACACTACACAGATAAACACAAATACACACAGACAAATATGCAGGAATGCGAACTTATTTCTCTATTACTAAATGTAAATATCTAGATTGATAAGATGTATATTAAAATAGTTTACATGCTTATATAGAGAGTGATGAGACGCTTGGGTGCCTGCCTATTACGTTCAGTTACAAAAGAAGTTATAACGATTCGGTAGTTCAACCGTTACAGTGGACTAGAAGACATAGAGACAGTCTGTTGAAGTTCGACAGTCGCAAGCCACAAGATGGTGTTGAGCAAGTCGCATGTCGATGCTGTATGTCGACATCGCAAACTGTGAGGTCACTGAATGTGTCAAAGTCATGTCACATTTCGACAACTTTCCAAAGTTGTGTCGAAGTCGCAGAGTGTGTCAAAGCCGTGTCGAGGTCGAAACTCGTCGGAGTTGTGTCTACGACGATGACTGGTCACAACAGATGTCGGAATTCGACAATAATACCAGCTGCGATATGGATCAGACCTCCTTCCTTAAGAAAAAATGGTCCCCATTGTTTGCTCGTGAAGGTGAGGAAACTTGTCAGTTAGTTCAGTAGCAGAGTACCACTTTCCTTGTGCTGGGATCTGGCTTGCCTTAGCAACCTGAAACAAGGGAATTGTGTTTGTCCTTGTATGGCGTACTCGTCATCCCACAATGGTGTCGCAAGGAAGAGGCTCCTGAACATCTGGATGGATGTCGCCGGGTTCTACTGTCTGCAAGTTGTTCTTTTCCAATAATGGTGCATGGTATGGTTGAAGTAGATCCACATTGAATACTGTATGTAGAACAAGGCATGCAGGAATGTCAAGATGGAAAGCGTTGTTGCCAATCTACTGAAGAATACTATATGGACCATATTGCAAAGGTTTGAGATTCTTGAATGGGCCAGTTAAGCATTCCTTCTTAAGATGTAACCAGACCTTATCCCCAATTTGGAATGAATGAGGAATACAATGCTTATCGTGTCGAGCCTTAGTTTTCATGTTTGCTCTGTGCAACATGTCCTGTTCCTATCGTTGGATGTCGCAAATATGTTCTCGAAACTTGACTTCTTTTTCAACTTATTGCTAGTTGTGGTTGGTGTGGGAATTCAGTTGTGTCGATAAGCTAATCAAGTCGATAGGCGCTGAGGGTTGAAATCCATAATAGATCTCAAATGGACTCTTTCCTGCAGATTTGTGTTGAGCATGGTTGTATTTATGCTGTATGTATGGAATACTTTCATACCATGTTCGTTGATGCTTGTGGTTATACATCCGAAGCAGTTGTACGACCAAGTGATTAACAAATTTCGTCTGTCCTTCGGTCTCCGGATGGAAAGCTGTCGCCAATTAGAGTCATGTGTCTAGCTGTTTCTAAAGGGTCTTCCAAAATATGTTGACGAATCTGGAATCTCAGTTAGAAATGATGGTTATCAGTAAACCAAAGTGTTTCCAAACATGTGTGAAGAAGAGCTGAGCAGTCTGTTGCGCTATCGTTGTCTTCTTGCATGGTATGAGAATGGCCATCTTGGGAAATCTATCGACTACTACTAAGATTGCGTCGTGTTGATCTTTGGTAGTAGGATTATCCGCTCAAGTAGTCCATAGAAATAGATTCCCATGGTCGACTAGGAATTGGCAGAGGTGTGTACAATCCCTGTCGTCGATTAGGCGATTTAGCAATGGCACAAACCATGCATGATCGAATGTACTTGTTGACATCGGTTTTAAGTGTAGGACAAAAGAAATACTTCTGTAGAATAACAAGTGTATTTGCTACTCTAAAGTGTCCTTTAGTATTGCTGTAATGTGTGTCCCAAATGAGCTGCTGTCGATGCTCACCGGTCGGTACACAAAGCTATCCAAGCTTGTATAGCAAGGTATCTTTCAAAAAATAGTCGGCGGTCGACTACTTGTCAGTCTGAAGCTGTCGGTAGACTGGTGAAAAGTCGATGTATTCCTGATACAACTTAGGCCAAGTAGTGGTGTCATATACCTGCATACTCATAACTATAAAAAGGAGAGTAATGGGTGGTCTGCTTAGACAATCGACGACGACGTTAGCTTTACCTTTCTGATACTTAATTACCAACTGAAATTGTTGCAGGTAATTAATCCACTTAAGTTGTCAAGTTGTTTGATGTTTTGATTGTTTCAGAGCAAACTGAAGAGGTTTATGTTCAGTGAGGATGACCGTTTCCTTGCCAAGTATGTAATTCCTCCATTGCTTGAGAGCTTGCACAATGGCGTACAGTTCTTTTTTGTATGTCAAATATCTTGTAACAGTTTCGTTAAAAGTTTCAGAATGAAAAGCGACTGGGTGACCAGACTGAGTGATCACTGCACCCAAGGAATAGTCTGATGCGTCCATCTCAATCTCAAAGGGTTGATGCAAATCAAGTAACACAAGTACTGGTGCATCTCAAGCTTGTGCTTGAGCTGTTTAAAAGCTGCTTGTTGTGTCAGTGTCCATTTAAAGACAGTTTTCCCACTTCCTTTTTTCAACTAATTCAAAGGCCAGGCTATGTGACTGAAGCCAAGTATGAACTGTCGGTATAAATTCGCCAAACCGAGAAAACTTCTTAGTTCTTGAATGCTGTGAGGAATGGGCCAATTTTTGAGAATTTGTACTTTTTCTGGGTCAACGTGAATGCCTGCAGAGTCAATTACAAACCCCAAATATTTGATGTTGTTCATCGCAAAGGAGCATTTGTCCATGTTCAAGTAGAGTCGATGTTGCTGGAGAGTGTCGAGGACTTGTCGAAGTTGTATGACATGTTCTTCCCATGATTGACTGAAAATCAATATGTCGTCAAGGTAGACAATGACAAATTTTCCGATGAAAGGTCGAACAATGTCATCCATGTACCGCATGAAGGTCGCAGGTGCATTGGTTAAGATGAAAGGCATGACTAACCATTTAAACAATCCTTCCTTGGTCTTGAAATCAGTTTTCCACACATCTTAGGGCTCAATTGGAATCTAATGGTATCCCGAATTGAGGTCAAGCTTAGTAAAGAACTTAGTACCTTTCAGACAATCGATGAGATTGTCTATTCGCAGAAGAGGGTACCGATTCTTTACCAATATTTTGTTGAGTGCCCTGTAGTCGATGCACATGCGCCAAGTACCATCTTTCTTCGGAACGAGGATGAATGGAATTCCACAAGGGGGGAGTTGGGTCAAATATGGCCTTTGTTGAGGACTTGTCAAAGTTGTCCGACATGTTCTTCCCATGATCGAATGAAAATCAATATGTCGTCAAGGTAGAAAATGACACATTTTCCGATGAAAGGTCGAAGAATGTCATCCATGTACCGCATGAAGGTCGCAGGTGCATTGGTTAAGCCAAAAGGCATGAATAACCATTCAAACAATCCTTCCTTGGTCTTGAAATCAGTTTTACACACATCTGAGGGCTCGATTGGAATCCGATGGTATCCCGACTTGAGGTCGAGCTTAGTAAAGAACTTAGCACCTTTCATACAGTCGATGAGCTCGTATATCCACAGAAGAGGGTACCGATTCTTTACCGATATTTTGTTGAGTGCCCTGTAGTCGATGCACATGTGCCAAGTCCCGTCTTTCTTCAGAATGAGGATGAATGGACTTCCACAAGGGAGGAGTTGGGTTGTATATGGACTTTGTCGATCAAATCTTGGATTTTACGATTCTCTTCATTTTCGAGAATGGATCTTCTGTAGACAGATGTGTTAGAAAAAGAAGAACCAGGAGCAAGTTCAATAGAGTGTTGTACTTGACAATGTAGAGGTACTCCGTCGGGAACTTGGAATAAGTTCTGGTTCTCATCAAGAATATTTTCGATCTACTGCTTATGTCGGGAGCTGCATTGGTCAGTGACTCGACTGGTTGTTGCAGTCTTCCTAGAATGTTGCGGTTTTATCATAATCAATGTGAACTTATGAGCATGATTAATGAGCTTCTTTGTTTGTTTCATAGATACCAAGGAAACCGTTGGTGTAGGTCGTCGTTCTGGTATGTTGTAGCGCTGATCTACAATTCTGACAATCACTTTCTGCGGTCGTGACTGGTAACTTCCATGACAATCCCATAGGTAAGGTTTCCCAAATAGGGCATCGGCTATAAAGAGTGGTGCCACGTCGCAAAGTACTTCATCTTCAAAAGTATTTATGAAGTATGCGAGCTTGTATTGTTGGGTGATCCTTAGCTCTTGTCCATCTTTCATCAGACTGATGTTGTAAGGATGAGGATGTGGAGTGGTCACAAGACCTAGTTTCTTCACAAGTTCTTTAGAAACAAGGTTCTTTTGGCTCCCGTTGTCCACAATCAGATGCAATGGATTGTTCTGAACCCATATCTGTGTATGGAACAGGCGCTCTCACTCCTCCTTGTCAACGATGGTCGAGGTTGCTGGAGTTGTCAATGTCAAAAGAGTTGTTGCTTCTGGGTCAAATTCTAGCATAGTCTTATCGAACGCGTCGAAAGTCGACACTTTTTCCAAAAAGGTCTTCAGAGATTTGCATTCAGACGTATCATGCCAAGATGAGTGATGGTAGTTGCACCATTTTCCAGTCGGTTGCTTTCTATGTTCCTTTTTATGAAAATGATTTTTGTCATGATATGGCTTTGGCGGAGTCGGCTGAGAAGATTTCAACTTGTCGAAGTCGGCTGGTGTCTTCTTGTTGGGTGAACGTCCTGATGTCGGCTTTGTCGCAAAGCATGATTTTCCCTTCTTCTTGGTTTCAAGTTTGCTGGCATAGTGGAATGCATCCGCAAGCGTATTGAAAGTCATAAACTCCATATTCTGTTGAATGTACTGGGATAATCTGCCAATGTACTTCAAAACAAGCAATTTTTCTTCTTCATGGACGCCAAGTCTAGCCATGAGTCGATAGAACTCGTCAATGTAGATTTGCACGGACTGGTCTTTCCATTTCCTTAGCTGCTGCCACTTATTATACTGTTGCTCAAGGTACTTCAACGGGTAAAACTACTTTCGGATGTGTTAGACGAATTTGTCCCATGTGCCGATGGGGTCTTCGCTTTTCTTCATATTTGTTGAATGATTCTCCCACCAGCAGTGCACAGATGTTGACATATTTAAGGTTGCAATGGTGATCTTGTCGGCTTCTGAGAGTTGATTCACAGAGTAATAGGACTCCAATTGTTGAACCCAATTTTCGACAAATTCTACGTCAATCTTGCCTTCTAGATTCGGTATGTCCAAATTCATTTGCACTTTGAAGGGGTTGATTTTGTTGGAGTTGGTTCTCGTTGGAAATACTCCTGATGTCGAAGCAAATCATGTGAGAATCTCGTTGAACTGGGAGAACATCTCGGTTCGTTGTCGATCCAACGCTTGCTCTATGAGCTGCCGTGTATCGTTGATTGCATTTATTTCACCTCTTTCTTCTACCATCTCTAGAGGTAGTGTCTGCTTTGATTGCTGAGTCTGCAAGTGAGTTTGAACCAGCATAAGTCAGGTAACTTCGATGGAAGTGTCTACGCAAAACTTAAGCATGAACAAAGCTGATGCACTCTGACGAAACTTTGAATGAAATTTGATTTTGCTCTGATACCAATGATCCAATCGGGGCTAGGAAGCCGAGGGGGACAACAGTTCGAATGAATGAGTCGGCTCTGTTATGACAGAAGCACTAGAAATAGAATAGGCAAGCAAAAATTACACTATGCAGATAAACAAAAATACACACAGACAAATATGCAGGAATGCGAACTGATTTCTCTATTAGTGAATGTAAATATCTGGACTGATAAGATGTATATTAAAATAGTTTACATGCTTATATAGAGAGTGCTGAGACGCTTGGTTTCCTGCTCATTATGTTCAATTACAAAAGAAGTTATAACGATTCGGCAGTTCAACCGTTACAGTCAACTGGAAGACAGAGAGACAGTCCGTCGAAGTTCGACAGTCACAAGTAGACACTATATGTCAACGTCGTGAAACTGTGAGGTCGCTGAACGTGTCGAAGACATGTCGTAGTTTGACAACTTTCCAAAGTTGTGTCGATGCCATGGAGTGTGTCGAAGCCGTGTCGAGGTCGAAACTCGTCGGAGTTGTGTCGACGACGATGACTAGTCGCAATAGATGTCGGAATCCGACAATAATGACAACTGCGATATGGATAAGTTGATATGATTTTTGGTAGGAATATGCATTAAAAGGTGAACTATGACATCACCAAAAATATTCTTCATCCAAGTTATGGTTTTCATACAAACTAGGATTTTCAAAATTGTTGTTATTCCACTACACTTTGCTGAAACTCCATCAGAATTGCTAGAAATTACTTGAGACCATTTTGCTTATATCTCGATATTTGTGCATCATATAGCCTTTATTTTTGGTATGGAAAAGCATGAGAACAGTATGAACATGCCTAAAAAATTTCAACAAAATCCACTTTGTACTTTGTGAGAAAATGATTCATAAATTTTGTTGAAACAGTTGTTGAAACTCCATCATAATTGTTAAAAATCACGTGTGAGCTACTTTTGAAGGTATGATGGCTATGAGCAGGAAACATTAAACTATTAAGATGATCTGGATGACCTTATATTTAGAAATCATTATTTGTTGTGTTCATGATTTGCTAATGATGACATGTTTTAAGATTGTCCTTTCATGAGAAATGAAACAACCACTGCTTGAAGAAGTTTCAAGTATTATTTGGAAAGAAGCATCATATTCCATTAGCATCATTAGTGGCAAAACATAGTGGTTTTGGTCACTATGTATGGTAAAATGAAAGCAACAGTCAAATGAATCCTTCTAGTTTGGATGCTACACATGTAACACCCCGTTTTGACATTACTACCTGAACTACTGTTATATGTTGTATTTGCTTGATTGTGAGACTTCGTCGGTTTGAAAACACTATGGACATATGGTTCTATTATTTGGCCGATATATATGTGTGTGTGTGTGATGTTAGTATTATGATATGTAGTCATGTTAGATATGTATCATGTGCTAATTATGTCTCATATATGCAAATAACTGAATGATGGGTACGTGGATACCGTTAAAGTTATTTGTTGAAGGAATGAATGTTATACCAGGTGCATGGTGAATATAATGAATTGATTATTGGTGTTATGTTATGATGAAATGTATGTTGAGGATTTGTGCATGATATTCTAGATTATATGTCAAGGGCTAACTTACAGGTTAAAATGGCTAAGTGATAGCTGGATCCTACGAGCTGGGAGAGCCTTGGGGACATGGACTCCGAAAGATAAATGGTATGCAAATGATGCATTATTTACTTTCGCATGATTATTAAGCTGTTTATTATGATGTACGGGTGGGGTAGGGTTTTAGGAAACCCAACCGCCCATATTGGTTATACGATGACAAATTGAGTACAAGTGCAATGCAGTTATTATGTCGGGTAGAGATAGTCCCTTGTTCCATTAGGGGGGTGGAGGATTCACCCAACGTTTATCCGCGAAACTTAGAGTCATGGGAGGGCTATGCTACGGTGCGCTCCCCAAGGTGTGTGATGATGATTGGTGGTTTCCTGCTGGGGAAGCTTGGTTGATGTAGTCAATGCTTCTGTTTACGAGTTCTAGATGGAGCCAGTCATGGCTTGATACTTCAGTTTAGTCCAGCAGAGGAAAGGATAGGATGTGGAAGTTAGTTGTGATTTAGGTAGATGATGTAGGTATATAGGTGTAGCTTGAAGTGGGATGAAAATGAGATCTAACTATGTAGGTGGAAAACCCTTGATTGATTATGTGTCATAACTCAGTAATGTATGAATTGTCATAACTTAATAAGATGCAGTTAGGTAAAAGACTATACCTTGAAAACTATGTTAAACATGTGTCAATGAACAACAAATTTCGGGATTATGATTGATGTATGTGATTTAGTACTATTAGTGTACTTACGCAAGGTATGTAGGCAGTAGCTACGCCTACATATTTATAAATTGCATGAAATTTTATTGAATAATAATGTTAATTATTGTCGATTAATAATTATATATTGTTGATTAATGTTAATAATGTTGATTAATAATTAATTATTGTTGATTAAGTTTAATAATGTTGATTAATGTTTATTATTGTCGATTAATGTTTAAATATTGTTGATTAATAAACAAGTTACGGTTAACTTAGGTAGTAAATAATGCATTTGGTTAGTAATGCTTAATTGAATGTTAAAAGGTGATTGTAATGTTAGTAAGGATAATATTAACTTGGAAGGGTAATATTAATTACGTATCAAACGATATTAATTAATTAATTAAAATATAGGGATAAAGTTTAATTTATATATTACTTAATTTATTATAATTATGTCGTAGTTGTTTAGAACCATGGTGTAAATTATAAATAATACTATATGCCATTAATAAACAAGTGTTGAATTATATTTGAGTTAATTAAATAAAAATTGATTTATTAATTATAATTGTGAAACTTGAGTTACAAGTGAAAGAATGTAAGTTAGAATTTATTATGGTTGAAACATGTAAAAATAAAACACTTGTGAACCAACCCATGCATTTATTACACAATATATATATATATATATATATATATATAATATTTTAATGATTAATGGGAGTCAAAGGTTAAGGGCTTGAGGAATGTCATGGGGGTTGGGACAATTATGTTAAGGATAAGGTATTAATGGTAGAGGGGAAAGAGTCAGCAAGGGGGAGGATAAGGTCGAGAAGAGGAAGGGGAGAAGGGCATATTCACCTTAGCATGTTTTTGGAGAATTTTGAGCAGAATGGAGGGGGTTCTTGTTGGATAAATTGCAATGGGATTGAACTGGTTGGCTTGTACTCGGTTTGGGCTCGGGGGTCCAAAGGGGTACCTTTGGAGCTGGGTGGTAGGAGAGACTTTTTCGGTTGGAAGGGTGGCAACTCAATTTGAATTGGTTGAGTTTCATAAGGTTTGGGAAAGCTTTTGGTTGCAGGGATACAACAGAGCAAAGGAGCAGCAAAGGGGATCTACTAGCTAATTACAGGTACTTATCCTACAAGTATATTGATCATTTCTAACTCTGTCATATTATTATTTCAAGTTATTGTAAACAAAACTTATGTAAAATTAGAACATACATTTATATGCTGAGTAATAGATAGTAAATGTTAGTAACAAATGAATATGATATGTTAATTCCAATCTCGTAAATGTGAACTTTATATTTTTTTTCAAGCATGAAGTTTAACCGAAACATGAAAAACTGAAATTTGACACAGTAAGGAACAATAAAAAGATTAGATTTATTTATTGAATAGGGGACCTAGTTTAGGAACCCCACACATGGTATTAGAGCCATGGTTCCAAATCTGGAACCAGAGGGCTCACTACATTGAACAGACCAAAAAAAGAAGAAGATAATTACACTTGCTAATTACCGAGAGAATTAGCATGACATTAACCGAAATTTTTTATGTGTAAAAACACCTAAAGAGGTGCCGGGCAACTTCTGTCAGAAGTCTTGGACCAAAATTTTACACTTGCAAAAGACGAGACAATAAATAATTAAGATAATAAATGTGAAATTTATAGAAATAGAGTAAGGGTTAGTTTTTTTTTATTCTTTTATTTTTTGATATATTAAAGAAAATAAAAAATTATAATGGGAAAATATAGGTAGACTATATTTCTATATATACCGAGATAAAATTTTACATATGTAAAAAAAAATTAACCAAAAGTTTTATATATATATGAAATTTAAAAATAAAAAATTATATAAAATAAAATGAAAACTATACTCAATATATATATATATATATATATATATATATACAAATTTTGAAAACAAAAAAAAAACTTATTAAAAATTTAAGTTTAAAACAAAACAAGAAAAACTACATATAATTTTTTTTTAAAACAATTTTTTTTTTATGTTGGAGTTTTTTTTAATGGCTAGCAGCCCTGCGCGCAGCCATGGGCTGGCCTGGGCGCAACCCGTCTTCCATGAGTCGGCCTGGGCGCATCCTTGTGTGACCATGGACCGGCTTGGGCGTAGCCCGGAGGCCATGAGCCGACCTGGGCACAACCCTGCGCGGCCATGGACCGACCTAGGCGTAGCTTGGCGGCCATCAGCCTGCGGCCTGGGCGCAACCCGACCACCGTGGCGACGAGCCCGCATCCTGGACGCAACCCGACCAACGACCATGGGCATGCGGCCTGGGCACATCCCGATAGATGTGGCCATTGGACAACAGCCCAGAGGGCGCGACCGACCAGTAGGTAAAGCCCCAGTTATGCAGAGAGGAGGAGGAGGGTGTGCCTAGTTGGGTTGCCACCGCTCCGAGGTCCCTCTGTGTAAAAAAAAAAAAATCAAATACAAAAAAAAATCTATTACAAAAAAAAATGCATAAAAATTATTGAAATGTGAAAGAGATCGAGAGAGAATGGCCATACCTGAACAAGTTGGCTACCAAGCAGAGCTTGTGAATCCATTGCTTCCCTTAGCCGCCGAGACCACCGAGTGCAGAGCAGAGCAAGCTCACTCAGAAAATTCGACGAGAGAATGACTCGCAGCTAGGGTTTGCACTTACTTATAGAAAATTTAATATTATTTTATGCATGGCTGTGGAGCAGTGTGAGGCCGCGTGGATCCCATGCGGGCCACTTAGGGCTTAATTAATTTAATTACAGATTAACATTATTTTAAGTAAATTAATGTTAGCCATTATATTAAGTAAATTAATGGTAGTAATTAAGTTAATTAAGGATTAATATTATATTAAGTAAATTAATGTTAGTGTTTAAAAAAACAAATTTAAGGTTAGAATTAATTATGATAAGGTTAGTTTAATCATGGGTTAAGGTTAGTGCTAAAAAGAATTAAGGGTTAAATTAAATTAACTTAATTAATTAGAATTTAAATAATTATATTTTATTAATTATTATTTTTTAAATATTATAAATAATTTAGTTATTTATAACATTAATGTGCATAGAATTATTACAAGGCAATTAAAATATTAGTATAAAATTTATCGAGCCTTGGCTAAACGCGAGGTTCTAAGGTTAGGATTTAAGACCTGAGGTTAAGGGCAATTAAATGGAATTGGTTTCGTAAGATAATTAATTAAAATTTACATGTTAGGTTGATTAATATACATAACCATTAGATAACATTAAGGGTAAGTTTGAATTAAAACTAAATAACTTATCTTCTTCTTGAAAATGCTCATTGACGAAACTTCGACATATAGTCGAAGGGGCAAGCCTGACACAGAATCTCAAAAACGAGACACCACAGAGGCCAGCATGATGAGCTGACCTCTAGGACACTGATTCTACTCCATGATAGATATGTTTAATAAACACAACCCTAGACTCAAAAATTAGGTTATGATATTATTAAACTATTAATTATTAATGAGATTAGTATAAGGGTATTAATGCACATTAATAATTAAGGTTTATTTTCGTTTTAAAATGCTAGTATAATGTTAATGGAGTTTGGGTTAAGGTAAATCAAGGAGGAAATTTCATTAATAAATAGTCATTAATGAGAAACGAGGTAATGAAATTTAAATTAATTGATCATTAACTTGTTCACGTAAGAAACTTTAAATTAAACTACAGGTTAGGGCTAGTTTATGACTAATGGATCAATGCAAAAGCTGTTGGGTTAAGTCACAATTTAAATTTGGACATGGATTACCGAGTTGGAGGCGACTCGAGGTAGACTAAATATTAGGCTAGGGAATCAAGATAAAACGTTTCATGTCGGGGAACGCGGCGAGAGTGGCCCTGGAAGTGGGTGCAGTCATCGGTGACTGCTGGAGGCAGTAGGACGATGCAACGCCACATGCATCTAAGACATCGAGTCTTATCCCTGCGGCTCACAATGGTGATTCCCACTAGGAAAATTAGTAGAGACCATGTACCCTCACTCGGTTAGGCATTCACCTCAGTATCAGGTAAAACCCATTTACGGGTGAAGAAAGAAATAAACTTTCACAATTTAGTAGGTATGAGTATGAGTTTAATAGTAACCTAGTCCTTATATTGTTGTATTCTAATTGTCGTATTATGCCATGTTACAAGGATAAACATGGTGAGGACTCAAGCAGTTCAGGGGTGAGGTCAGGCGACGACATTACCTGAGCCGAATGTACCGACACCATCACCAGATACCATCCTTATATTGCGCTTGTTGGAGTCAATAAACGAAACACTCCAGGAACTACAGAGGGGAAATGTTACCTTAGAGGTAGAAGTGGAGGCCACTCCACTAAGGGAAGCAATTCCCGAAGTAACAGTGAACATGGTACCGATACCTCCGCATCAGGATATCACAAGAATATAAGGCTTCTAAAGTTTTCAGGGGGTCGAATAGGGATTCGAGCTGAATCTTGGTTGGAAGAGATGACTAGGTGCTTAACCTTATAGGAGTACACTTCCACGTCCAAGTCCAATATCGCCATATTTCAACTAAAGGGGGCCGCTTTGAATTGGTGGGGAAACCAAGAAAGGCAGTTGCACCTTACACCAGACACGGTCCCATGTGAACTATTTTTGGAAAAGTTCAAGGGAAAGTACTTACCTGCATCCTACCAGGAGGAACAAGCTGGGGCCCTTCATGCCTTGGTACAAAGGCATCTATCCATGGAGGAGTATGAAGAAAGGTTCATGGAATTACTCAAGTATGTTCCTTAATTAGAAAACGACGAACGCCAGGTTGAGCGCTTCATGTATGGGATCAATACCAAGATCAGGGCCCAAGTACGAATGTGGAAACCAGCTTCGGTTTCCGAAGCAGTAGATTGCACTCGTTACATAGAGGATATTCCGGGTGCAAATCCCATCAGGTCGTTCAACTCTCAACAATCACGGTTTGTAGGGAATCCCCCTCGAAGCTACCCTTGGGGAGGGTATGTGAGGCCACCTCCCTACGGAAACATGAGCACACCAAGAGTTGCAGTGGTAGACATATAGTGGAAACTAGGGCGGTGCCCTAGTCAGCCACAGGAACTCACCGAGGTGTGAGGAAATTTAGAGGATCAGTCAACAGGGGAAGGGGTCCTAGGGGGAGGAACCCCTCTCATAGGTATGAACAGGTTATCTCTCCCACTCCATTACATGTTGCTTGTTGGGGGTGTGGAGGTCCACATTACCAGCGTGACTATCCTGAATTTTGATCTGGTACAGTGCATCGAGAAGGAAAGGCTCCAATGGGGGAGTAGGGGTAGTAAGCATCAGATCTCAACAACAATAAACAACCATCAGGAAGAGCACCAATCCACTGTGGTGGAATCATCATGTACGGTCAATAATGTTAAACTTAGAATATTGTTTGATCCTGGTGCTATAGATAGTTTTATTTCTCCATATGCATTAGACAAATGCGAGTTGGCAGCCTACGAGCATGATGATTTCAACTTAGCCGAAATGGATTTAGGGGTAAAGCAAGCGGTAGGACCTAGTGTTGACCAGTGCGTAGTGGATCTCAGGGTGTGTGTTACACAAGCCAAGGTGTACGTCACCATCCTCGGAACTTATGATCTCATCATAGGTATGAACTGGCTAGAGGAACATCGAGATTTCTTGGACTGTTATGGGAAGAAAGTTCTTTGCTTTGATGACAAAGGAGAGGCCATCGATATCCAGGGTGTCAAACGGAAGGTGTCCCTACGTTTCATATCCACGATGAACATAACGCGATGTATACGACAAGGATGTCAGTTGTACATTGTTGAAGCGGTAAACAATGAGAAGGGACCCTCCTTTGATGAGTACCGAGTGTTAGCCGAGTTCTGGGACGTCTTTCCGAAGGAATTACCTGGGTTACCTCCTAAGAGGGAACTTGATTTTACCATTGAGGTAAAACCCGGTCCAGCGCCAACATTGAAGACACCATACAGGATGACGGTCCCAGAAATTTGTGAGTTGCAAATGCAGTTGAAGGAACTGCTAGACCTAGGGTTCATTAGACCAAGCATTTCACCATGGGGTGCACTAGTGATTTTTGTGAAGAAGAAGGATGGTTCCTTGCGTCTTTGCATCAATTACCGTGATTTGAACAGAGCCACAATGATGAATAGGTACCCGATACCTCGAATTTATGACCTCTTTGATCAAATGAAAGGGGTGTCAGTCTTCTCAAAGATCGACTTGTGATCAAGTTACCACCAACTACGAATATGGACGATGACATACCTAAGAATGCTTTTACAACAAGGTTCGGGCACTATGAGTTTGTAGTGGTACCCTTTGGTTTGACCAATGCCCCAGCTGTATTCATGAGCCTCATGAATAACATGTTTCGAAAATACTTAGATTGGTTTATGCAAGTCTTCTTGGATGACATCCTTATCTACTCCAAGAATGAAAGGGAGCATGAGGAACACTTGCAAATAGTGTTGTCATGCTTAAGAGAGCACAAGTTGTACGGTAAGTTGTCCAACTGCTCATTCAATAAGAAGGAGATCCATTATCTAGGGCATATAATTTCCGGTGAGGGAATTTTAGTGGACCCTAAGAAGGTGAAGGCCATAATGGATTGGCCCATGCCAAGGAATGCGCATGAAGTGAGAAGCTTCATGGGATAAGCCAGGTATTATAGAAGGTTTTTCGAGGGTTTCTAAAAATATTAAAACCCATAACTACCCTATAGCATAAAGGAATCAGGTATGAATGGATGGATGAATGCGATGTCGCATTCACCGAGATGAAAAGACTATTGACGAGTGCACCGATTCTACGAGTGCCATATATGGAGAAGGAATTCATAGTTTGCACAGATGCCTCAAGGAAAGGTTTGGGTGCAATGTTGATGCAGGAAGGTGGGGTAATAACTTATGCGTCGAGAAAGTTAAAGACACATGAAGAGAATTACCCTACCCATGACCTAGAGTTGGCTGTAGTGATGTTAAATTTAAATATTTGGAGACATTATCTTGTTGGACGAAGCTTTGAGCTCAAGTCTGATCACCAAAGCTTAAGGTATATCTTCACTCAGAGAGACCTAAATGCTAGGCAACGACGATGGAGTGAATTCATGAGCGAGTATGATTTTGGGATTTCATACATCAAAGGGAAGGAGAATGTGGTAGCCAATGCCTTAAGCAGAAAACCAAGACTTTTCTCTCTCATACCTTTGAGGGTTGATTTGAGGGAAAGAGTATTAGAACAACTATTCGGGGATAGTTGGTACCTAAAGGTCATGTCGGCACTCGAAAATGGGAAATCGGTGGTACCTAAGTTCAAAGGCTATGAGTTGGAAGCTGATGGTTTGTTACAATATCAAGGAAGGATGTATATTCCCGAGGAGGGAGATATTAGAGAGACTATCCTTAAGAAAACCCACAGAGCAGTGTATTGTGCACAGCTGGGTGTAAAGAAGATGTACGCAAACATGAAGCAACTCTTATTTTGGGTAGGGATGAAAAACGACGTGGTCAAATTTGTCGCTAGGTGCCTTGAGTGTCAACAGGTAAAAGTTGATCATCACCACCCGACATGATTATTACAACCACATGAAATTCCTATGTCGAAGTGGGAGGTTATCTCCATGGAATTTGTGGTGGGATTGCCTCTTACCTCTCATAGGCATGATTCCATTATGGTCATCGTTGAAAAACTGACCAAAAATGCTCACTTCATTCCAGTTAAGGAGACCTATGATGTCACAGATGTCACTCATGTGTTCATAAATTAAGTATTTCGTCTCCATGGGTTTCCCAAGAAGATAATCTCAGACAGGGATTCCAGGTTTACGTCCAGGTTTTGGACTAGTTTGCAGTTGACGTTAGGTACTCAGTTGAACCTAAGCACCACATACCATCCAGAGATAGATGGGAAAACATAAAGAGTGAATCAGTTGATGGAGGACATGCTTAGGATGTATGTCATGGATCAACAGACTCATTGGGAAAATCACTTACCTTTGGTAGAGTTTGCTTACAACAACAGTTACCATAGCTCAATTGGGGTGCCTCCATATGAAGCGTTATATGGAAGGCCATGCAGAACACCATTGAGTTGGGAAAGGTTAGAGGATCGAGTAATTATAGGACCTGAGTTGATTCAGGAGATGGAAGAATAGGTTGTTCAAATTAGGAAACGGTTAAAGGAAGCTCAGGATAGACATAAGAGCTATGTCGATGTGCATAGGGTTGACCGAAGCTATAAGGTTGGTGATGCAGTGTTCGTCCGCATCAGGCCTAGAAAAAGTACCATCAGGTTTGGGAAAGGGATAAAGTTGTCGCCACAATTCATAGGACCCTTTGAAAGTTTAGAGAAGGTTGGACCCATCACGTATCGTATTGCGCTGCCACCCCCATTTGCAAAAAAATCATAATGTTTTTCATGTATATGTTTTACGACATTATGTAGCTGACAAGTCTCATAAAATAAATTGGAAGGAACTGCAGGTTTTAGATGAGGGGACCATCAAGGTCGAATCGTTACGTATATTGGACCGCAAGGCTAGACAACTAAGGCATCGTTTGGTGGACCAAGTTAATGTCTAGTGGGACCGGTATAGCCGAGGTTCTGCTACCTGGGAGGATGCAAAGACCATGCATCATGATTATCCCACACTATTTTGACCGTAACTTTGGGACGAAGTTTCCCGAAGGGTGGGTGTATGTAACGCCCCATTTTGACATTACTACCTGAACTACTGTTATATGTTGTATTTGCTTGATTGTGAGATTTCGTCGGTTTGACGACACTGTGGACATATGGTTCTATTATTTGGCTGAAATATGTGTGTGTGTGTGTGTGTGTGTGTGTGTGTGTGTGATGTTAGTATTATGATATGTAGTCATGTTAGATATGTATCATGTGTTAATTATGTCTCATATATGCAAATTAATTAATGATGGGTACGTGGATACCGTTAAATTTATTTGTTGAATGAATGAATGTTATACCAGGTGCATGGTGAATATAATGAATTGATTATTGTTGTTATGTTATGATGAAATGTATGTTGAGGATTTGTGCATGATATTCTAGATTGTATGTTGAGGACTGACTTACAGGTTAAAATGGATAAGTGATAGTTAGATCCTACGAGGTGGGAGAGCCTTGGGGACATGGACTCCGAAAGATAAATGGTATGCAAGTGATGCATTATTTACTTTCACATGATTATTATGTTGTTTATTATGATGTATGGGTGGGGTATGTTTAAGGAAACTCAACCGCCTAGATTGGTTATATGATGACAAACTGAGTACAAGTGCAACGCAGTTATTATGTCGGGTAGACATAGTCCCTTGTTCCATTCGGGGGGGGGTGGAGGCTTTACCCACTGTTTATCCCCGAAACCTAGAGTCATGGGAGGGTCGTGCTACTGCACGCTCCCCAAGGTGTGTGATGATGACTGGTGGTTTCCTGCTGGGGAAGCTTGGTCGATGTAGTCGACACTTCCGCTTACAGGTTCTAGCTGGAGCCAATCATGGCTTGACACTTCAGGGTAGTTTAGCAGAGGAAATGATAGGATGTGGAATTTAGTTGTGATTTAGGTAGATGATGTAGGTAGATAGGTGTAGCTTGAAGTTGGGATGAAAACGAGATCTAACTGTGTAGTTGGAAAACCCTTGATTGATTATGTGTCATAACTTAGTAATGTATGAATTGTCATAACTTAATAAGATGCGGTTAGGTAAAAGACTGTACCTTGCAAACTATGTTAAACATGTGTCAGTGAACAACAAATTTCGGGATTATGATTGATGTTTGTGATTTAGTACTATTAGTGTACTTACGCAAGGTATGTAAGAAGTAGCTATGTTTACATAACTCGCCTACATATTTATAAATTGCGTGAAATATTGCTGAATAATAATGTTAATTATTGTCAATTAATAATTAATTATTGTCGATTAATGTTAGTAATGTTGATTAATAACTAATTATTGTCGATTGAGGTTAATAATGTTGATTAATGATAATTATTTTCGATTAATGATTAATTATTGTTGATTAATAAACAATTTATGGTTAACTTAGGTAGTAAATAATGCATTTGGTTAGTAATGCTTACTTGAATGTTAATGAGTTTGATAAGTAAAGACTAAGAGTTAAAATGTGATTGTAATGTTAGTAAGGATAATATTAACTTGGAAGGGTAATATTAATTACGTATCAAACGATATTAATTAATTAATTAAAATATAGGGATAAGGTTTAATTTATATATTAATTACTTTATTATAATTATGTGGTAGTTGTTTATAACCATGCTGTAAATTATAAATAATACCATATGCCATTAATAAACAAGTGCTGAATTATATTTGAGTTAATTAAATAAAAATTATTTATTATTTATAATTGTGAAACTTGAGTTACAAGTCCAAGAATGTAAGTTAGAATTTATTACGGTTGAAACGTGTATAAATAAAACACTTATGAACCAAACCATGTATTATTACACAATATATATATATAATATTTTAATGATTAATGAGAGTCAAAGGTTAAGGGCTCAAGGAATGTCATGGGGGTTGGGACATTTATGTTAAGGATAAGGTATTAATGGTAGAGGGGAAAGAGTCGACAAGGGGGAGGATAAGGTTGAGAAGAGGAAGGGGAGAAGGGCATCTTCACCTTAGCATGTTTTTGGGAAATTTTGAGCAGAGATAGAAGAAAATTACAAAGCAGAGTGAAGGGGGTTCTTGTTCGAGAAATTACACTGGGATTGAACTAGTTTGATTGTACTCGATTTTGGCTTGGGGGTCCAAAGGGGTACCTTTGGAGCTGGGTGGTCGGCGAGACTTCTCCGGTTGGCAGGGTGGCAACTCAGTTTGGGCTGGTTGAGTTTCATAAGGTTTGAGAAATATTTTGGTTGTAGGGATACAATAGAGCAAATGAGCAGCAAAGGGGATCTACTAGCTAATTACAGGTACTTATCCTATAGGTATATTGATCATTTCTAACTCTGTCATATTATTATTTCAAGTTATTGTAAACGAAACTATGTAAAATTAGAACATACATTTATATGTTTTGTAAAAGATAGTAAATGTTAGTAACAAATGAATATGACATGTTAATTCCAATCCCGTAAATGTGAACTTTATATTTCTTTTCAAGCATGAAGTTTAACCGAAACATGAAAACCTAAAATTTGACATAGTAAGTAACAGTAAAAAGGTTAGATTTATTTATTAAATAGGGGACCTAGGTTTTCAAGTATATTGATCAGGTATATTGATCATTTCTAACTCTGTCATATTATTATTTCAAGTTATTGTAAATGAAACTTATGTAAAATTAGAACATACATTTATATGTTTTGTAAAAGATAGTAAATGTTAGTAACAAATGAATATGACATGTTAATTCCAATCCCGTAAATGTGAACTTTATATTTCTTTTCAAGCATGAAGTTTAACCGAAACATGAAAACCTGAAATTTGACATAGTAAGTAACAGTAAAAAGGTTAGATTTATTTATTAAATAGGGGACCTAGGTTAGGAACCCTACAACATAGGTATTGGGTTGCATGAGGAAATGCAACATTTTCATTTTGGGGGAGATGTTGGGTCACGAATGTGTCCATATTTTCATCACTTATCGACACCTATTTCATCCCTCTTTTCCTATTATTGCTCATTTATCATTGCATTTTCCATCCAATTGTTGTAAATGTTTGTAAAATACCATATTACTCCTATTGATGCTTTAGTGGTTAATAATGATTATTTTCCTTTATTTTAATGAATTAAAGACTATTATGCATGACTTTACTGATGATGGTTTATGAAGCAATTTCTTTTAGCAACACTTATGGTTCCAACTTCCAAAGTTGGCTTGTTAGCACATCTCCACATGGAAATTCACAACATGGTTTCATTCTTAGGATTGATTATGTGGATTTGTGATCTCAATTCGTGCCCAATTCCAACATGGGAGCCTCCAGCTCATGATCAAAAGGCCCCAACCAAAAAAGTGTGCCAGATAAGAACACACTGACTTGTGTTGCAATTTGTGGGCATATGAAAATGAATCTAGAAAATATGGAACATGGGTTTTGTGCATAAAGAAATCAATTACTTGACGCTTGAGAAAATTTCCCAAAACAACCATGGTTTGAGAGATACAACCGGTTCTCTAAATATGTAATGTTTAGATTTACTATTACGACCGATTTTCAAATTGGGCATATTTTTCAAACAAATTCCAAGTTGGGAATTCAGCTCCTCATCTTCCTCGACGAGTTTTTGTATAAATATGTAATCAATTTGATGTATCAGGAAGAAAAGGGGGAAGAGACCCTTAAAACAATCCTAATTAAAGGAGTCCAAGATGAATATTTGGAAATCTTAAATATGATGAGAACAGGTGATGTATCTCAACTATCATATGATGATGTTTGTGAGTTATGTATAAGGTATTCAAGAGGAAACTCCAAGATTGGTAAGAATTCTAAAGAACTTTCCTCTAGATTCTTGAAATCTACTGCAATAGGAGTTTTAGGAGATGAAACCAGTAACTTATTTGAAAATTTTAATGTTGATATCAATGGTTCACTAAATTCACAATTGGATGTTTTGCAGGTTAAGGAAAAGCATGAAGAATTTGAAGAAACAATTTTCCCTTGGTCCCAGAAGAAACATCTTGCAATGGATTTTGATTTGGATAGTATCACAATTTGTGGCATATGTGACTTGATGCATGCCACAGATTGTTGCCCCTCCTTATCCATAATGAAAGCAACATATCAAATAGATATAGGAGTTATAACAAATTTATTGCAACAAACATGGCAACAGTGGCCTACATGTATGGTTCAAAACTCCATCCCTCCATTTCCTTACTCTCATACTGAGTCATTGACTACTCCTCCACCATGGTAGCTGTTGCAGCCTCAATTTAACGCTTACCTACCTTATCCACAAGGTTGGAATGGCCTATCTTATGATCACATGGCCACTCTCCCTCATGCTGCAATACAAATCAGTCCTTCAAGATCAGCCTCACAAACCAATCCTCTACACCGGCCACATTTATCTTCTCATCAAACTTCTTGGTATCCAACACAACTTTCTGTCCAATCCACCCCCACCCTAACCATAATAAAGCAGTACAATATGCTTATAGTGCTGAACTCCAAATTTTCCTACATTTCCTGCTTGTTGTACCTCACCTACACTGCCGCAAAAAGACGGTGCACTATTGAAGCAAGTTCATACAAGGCTTGAACAGATTATAGGTCCAAGATTTGTAGATGAATTTTCTTCTAGTCATCATCAGCAAGCAGACAAGATCAACAAGCCACACATAATACATGATGAAGAACAAGGATTGGAACCAAAAACTGAAGAACTTCTAGCATCATTGTCACTAGATCTATATCTCTTATGCATTCATGAAGATCAATTATTTGAGGAACTTCATATGACAACTATGGGAAATCAAGGAAATAAAGATTATATTGAAGCTTGGTTTCAATATGTCATCAGTCTGCAATATCACTCCATACTTCAGCAATTCTTGGCACCATCATTTCAAGGTAAGTTGGTCTCTCATACCTTGGCATTCATAAAGATACATTTTTCATATTTGGGTATGTGCATACTTGAGACCTTGTTTCGAAAATGGCTCCATTGGAAGTATTCTTATACTCGAGTTAATTCCCTTTTCAAGTAAAGTAGGGTAGGGTAGTTAATGAATTTTCAATAAATGTTGGATGAAGTTTATTGGTTCAATTCTAAGCATTAGGAACCTAGTTTACAAATAAAAAGGATTCAACCTCAAGAGATCATCATTTGATCCCTCGCAACTTTGATCCCACATTTTTTTTTTATTATAGACTTTATTTCAAAAATCATCATTTTTTAGGAGTTTCAGCAGCTACTCCAATAAGCTGTGTAAGTCAATGTATGTGTTCAAAGCCTGAAATTTTTGGTATAGGGATGTATTCCATTAACATCTATATGATTACAAACATTCAAACCTATTTGGTCATATTTTGGGGAGCTATATCTTGTTTATTGAATTTTGTGGCATTTCGACTTGATAAATTCACTGGAACACAGCGAGGACAGTCATGTTTTTAGGGACCAAATGGACTCATTTTTAAAACCTGTTTCTATCCAATGTATACCTTGAATTATAGTTTCTAAATCAATTTGAATTAATCAATTATGATATCATACGAAAACATTATAACCAAAATACCAACTACCTATCACAAATCAACATTTTTAATACTCAGTTTCCTAGACTGTTCATTAGCCTATTTGACCCATGAATTCTTATTGGATTCAATACCTGTTTGTATTCGATATCCCTACATGAATCTATTTTCGTATCCAATTGGAATCACATCAATCCGTCATTCTGTCATCAAAAGAAAAAGTTATTCCTAAAACTGTGAATGTTGGTCTTGACTGGAATTCGAAAAACACCTTGTCCTATAGGTTGTTACTAAGAAGTTTTGACATATCATATCAAGGAATTTTTAAAATCTGTTTGTATTGGAAATAGACCTATAAATTTAATTTCATTTGGATTCGTAATCACCCAAATAAGACCAGGAACGAAGAATTTATGATCGAAACACTGCTAGTGAGTCTAAATGGCCATCACTCTCGCACATGTATAAATTGAATTTTATCCATTCATTTTTCTTTGGATTTGTTTTATAATTAATTTATCGTTGTTGTTTTTTCATAATTATTGGATGAAGAGAGATCGATCACCTCTCCTCTTCCATGATATCATGTTTTATTGCAGGAAAGTGCTAGGTTTTTGCAGGCCCTAAGAAGATAGAAGGTTAATATATGCATGAGTGAATTTTGAAGACTTTTTCTCAAATTTGCAAATGGATTGAGCACAACAATTGATGAATTTATACGTAAACCATATGAATACCAATGTTCCATAATTCAAGTTCCATTGCTACATGAATTGCTACTAAAGTATCCTCCCAAAAAACCTTTCATCCATCATGCTCATTCACCAATACTATGTTATGCCAAACATTTTCCTTCTTCCCTCCACCATTCCATCACTTGCATGACCTTATGCTCCATTTGGTCACTCCCATACTGTCCACTCCACTCACACCTAATCCATGAATAAGGTCTCTCCACTCTCTTACATGCTGAGTTACCTCCCTGTCCTTTTCATTTTACCAATAAATCCTACTTGTTAGTGAAAATATTTCATCTCTAGTGCTTCAAATCATTTATCGTATGCTCACATTGGATGATGTGGGATTCCTTAAGGACCTCCTTCTAACATATCTCATCCCATCGATTGCAGCGCATCATCGAGGATCGATATTAGATTTTTATAGTGCCCTAGGATCTACAAGAATCAATGGTAGATTTTCTTGTTGTTAATCATGGGGATTCATTAATGCCTCTTGTTTGACAAATCTTGTAGGTGACTTGAATCCAACACATCCATTCGTACCTATCAAGATGCACTAAGGTACTTTAGAGCTCATTGTCATCAAATGTGAGTTGCTTCATATTGGTTAACGACATACATTAATGGTCGGTAATCCAATGATTTATTTCCATGCTCTACTTTAGCACATTCATTCGCATGGTAAGAATTGTACCTCGGTTTTGTAGCAGTTGAATATTATGTGATCTAACTATTTCAATAGTGACTTGCAACATTATTTGTTTCAGTAGTTATGCAGTTCCTTTCCATTTTTATTTCAACAATTGATTTTCAAAATAAGAGAAGGAGTTTTATGCTTTTGTGGCAGAATTCCTCCTCATCATTTGTATCAGTAGTTAATCTTGCATGCATGCAACACATTTCCTCATTTAGATCAGATTCATCCTCAGACAGTTTCAACTCTCAACTACATCTCTCTCAACAACAGTTTGTCCTACATCACCTCCAGCACACATCAGTCCATCCATGCCAATCAAAGATTTCACGTAGGTAAAACTTGAGGTAAAATGGCATGAGTTTTTGATTTATTAAAGATTTAAGAAAATGTCATGAAGAACCACTAAGCATTATCCATTTCCATTTTCTATATAGAATTTTAACTTCTTTACAACTTGTCAATTGTCAAAGGTATCCAAATATTTCAGTTTTGGGGGGAAACACCATGCCATCCTTGTCCATCCATTCCCATCCTTTCCCACTCAATTCTAACACTTCATCATTCCAATTCATGCACATCCAAATCAAGTCCTTCTCAATGTATACCAACACCCAAGTCAAGTCCTTCCCTACATATCCTACATCCAAGCATAAGAAGATGCATTGCTTCTACCACATAAGAACCAACAGTAAGAAAAGATGCTCTCATGCCACACAAGAACCAACAGTAAGAGAAGATGCAGATGCTTTGTTGCCGCATAAAAACCAACAATGAGAAGAAATAAAGCAGCTGATACACATGTTAAGGAAATTATTGGAAGAAAAGGATAGGGCCACAAGAACCTACAATAGAACAAGTTGTTCAATAAATAATACATTTAAAGGTATGAGTCTTTCCATGACCCCGCGATGCATGTATCGTTTCACTTCCACACAATTGTTGAGAGTTTCCAAGCTACCTTCCATTGGAATCACATTGAGATCCATTACATATGGCATGTGGATTGAAAATTATCTCTTGCATATTAAAAAGGAATTTGATGAACCATTGTTGCCGCTATCAAGGTGTTTTCTTCATGATTGGTTGGGATATGTTATTATTTGCAAATGGTCTTTTTGTTCATAAGATTTGCAGAGATGTATGGTACTGTTTATGTTTGCTAGAAGCATGACAATTTGATAAGCTCATGTGACATGGGAGATCAACTAATGAAATTAGTTGCAAGGAATGTGAAATAAAACCACTTTAGAAATATTGCTGATAAATATTTATTATAGCATTCCATGGGTAGCTTCCAAAATCAGTAGCTACAACAGTACTCAAGTACATTCCTTAACAACATTATGATGCAAGTAGCATACAAGAAAAAACATTCTCCACGTGAAGACTGAGCATTAGAAAATGGTTGAAAAACGCATTGCAATTTTAGATTTTCTCTTGGGGCAGCCATGTCTTAGTTGGATTCTCTTCATTACATGGTGATTGGTATATATCCATACCTAAACAAATATGATCTTTTCTCATTAAAAATCACAGTGATTTTAAGCTTGGATTATCCATTAGTTCTGTTATTTTTGTTTATGCAACCATCTTCAGCAAGTATGCAATACTCTTGGTGTTTGGAAGATGAAAAATACATTAGGTAGCTTCTCTTTCCTTATTCTATATGGGGGTTCTAGTGACTAAAGTTCTAGAAGTTGTCTTAATAAAAAGTGTAGCCAAGAGCATCACATATAGGAAATAACAATGTGCATCTTCAAAACATAATGGACATCATGATAAAGGGGTGTTTAGTGCAATAGATTATTTGTGAGTTGTCATGTAGAAGCTTATTTAAACAAATCTAAACTATGGAGAAATGGATCGGCTGCTAAAAATGGAAGGATTCAAAGATTTTTGTTATGCTGCATATGTTAATTTGTATCTTCTAAGGTCAAGCTGAGATTTGATGGTTGACTCATAGTTCATATGATATAGAGTATTCCAACCTCTTCCACTTTAAATTGGGTCTTTGTGTTGAGTTTGACATTTGATGAGAATATTGAAGCATAGAATCTATTTTTTGAGTGTTTTTTCCTTCCCAACTTGGATTTTCTAAATTCATGCAAGAAAAGTTACAAGAGATAAAAGGGATCCAACACATCATGTTAAGTTTGGGGGAGATGGCTACTTTCCAATTGAGCTGACAACTCTTCTTTTCCATGAGGACATGGAAATTATTCAGTTTGGGGTAGTAGTTATTATGTTTGTTGGTTTGCTCTCTCCTTTTACATTCATATTTATTTTTCTCATGCATGTTGCTTTTGAACAAAGTGCATAATTTGAAATGACCATATCTTGCAACTAGTGAACTGGAGTTTCATGAAACTTGGAGGAGATAAGCACTACATCAAGATGAACAAACATGGTAAGTTTCAACTCAATCCAATGCATAGTTTTCGAGAAAATGGACATCATCACCTACAACCATTTTTCGTATATATCAAGATCTATGCATCATATTGATTTGATTTTGGTGAGCAGAAGCACCGTGGTAAGAGGAATATAATCACCATTTATTTCAGGAAAAAATGCTTCACGATTTTGATAAAATAACCATCATCACCTACATCCAATTTGAATTTTTCTTGAAAATCGTGATGTGGGTATCTCTGATTGCTTTTGGGGAGATGCATTGGTCTAGTAGAAACCTTCCTGAAAAATTTCATCCAAACCCAGTTTGTAGTTTGTGAGAAATTGGTTTAGGAAGTTCACCTGCAAAAATTCATTTTTTTTACCCCAATCCTTGCTGAAATTTTGTGAATTGATATTTCTAATGCAACTCATGTAAATTCCACTTCTATCATGGGGGTTTCTCAAATTTTAACCCTTTGAATTTTCATTCTTAGGGTTGTTATGGAATACAACAATGAATAATATTTTAATTCGTAATAATACCAAACTTCTAAGAAATATAAGAGAAAAGACACCAAAGTGTCCCAATTATACTCTAAGGTAATATGATCATGCATAAAATAGATATAAAAACTTCCATTTAAATTAGTATATACAAATATAAAATAATTATTATTTTATTTAATTATAATGTTAAATCACTTAACATAATTATTCGTAACTTAGTTAAAATTAGCAAGACATATATAAATAATAATTACAAACCATTAAGAACATAGATGGTTGAAAATCAATTCTACAATTTACATAAATATTGGATAGATGAAAATTTCATAAATGCATGAGATGAAGTTCATGTACATTACATATCCTTATCATAAGGCTAGTACAACCCACTAGCTCTCCACCATACATAGGAAAAGCCAAGAAAAATTATGGGAAAACTAAGAAGCTCTTGGTATGTATGAATCAATCAATTAAGTCCTCAAAGGAAATGTGTCTCCTCCTCTTCTTCTTCATCACTATGTACCACCCACAGTTTCAACTCAAAGCCCTAATATCCAAATATCCAGTGGAGTAAGTGGAGTAAATGCTAACCTTAGACTTTACCATACTCTATTAAGCTCAAGAAACCTTGGCCACTCCGAAGGAGAGAGAGAAAATGGAGATATAAAAGAGAGAGGGAAACTAGTGTGGCCCTATAATCACATCTCTAACATAGGATGAACAAGAATTAATAGTGAGTGAATGATTCTTTCCTTCCTCTATATATATGCGAGCAAATGGAGGCCAACAATGCATATGTGGGTCAATTCCCTTACAAGAACCTACAATAATCACATCTAGAATCCCAGACGTGAAGTGCTACAATCTAAGGGTATACATGTCAATATCCAATGATATTTTGTATATAATAAGGGATTTAAGTGATGTAGTTGCACATCAAGTGTCCACATTCATTCGTCACACGCTCATACAAACTTCATCACTCCAAATCCATGTACTCCACTACATTCATTCCCGTTACATAACATTGCCACACCTAGACATCCTCAAGCCAAATCCAAGCCACCCCATGGGGTCTAGGGTTTGCTTCCCTCGTCTAAGATGCACAATTCTCCTCCTCCCTCCTCCTAAGCAGTGTTTCCTCCAAGAAATAAAACATATCCATGTGTCTCTCATGAATGACATCATGATCCAAGTTGTCAAGAGAATGCCAACACCCCAGGGAAGAATGCCAAGCAATCACTCAATTGAGATCAAGCAATCACCAAGTAATCCGTATCCAATTCACAAGTCCATTAAATATTGTCTCCTATGCGCAAATCCATCTCAAACCATCTAGGAAATGAACATACACCATGTACCTCAAATCTCATGAACCACACCTAAACCTTCCTCTTTACAAGGAAAGTGTTTACATATACACCTGTCAACTCCCTCTGTAGCTTTAACAAATATTCCATTTATAAATATGTACATGTTACAGTCCTAGAATCAACCACTATTTCTTGTAAAGAATCTATGGCCCATGCTACCACAACATATTGATTCTCCAAATAATATTGAACACCTATGAATTGAAGGAATATAACTCTAGAACAAACAGAAATTACCAAACTCCACCATCTCTCAAGTTAACAGATCACAAACCAAAATCAGCAAACACCACATCATGAGCTATCTACAATGTCCTATAATAATGACATCTCCACAAAATACCAAGAAAAGTGGACCACAAATATCAAAGTCACAAAGATATAAATATACATAAGTTAACTCATCGATCTTGAAATACAATGCTCATCATATAGGTAACAATCCATGCAAGGCTATAAGCAACCTACAAACAGAAGAATCCTTCTCATATAAACTGAAAAAACCAAAACTAGATCAATCCCCTCATCCTAAGAGAATATTGAAACAAGAGTAACAACATGGTTAATTCCCTCTTCCTAAGATAATCCATCAACCATGTCTATGTACTTTACAATACTCCCATAAACTACAATCCTAGATCAATCTTAACACCATCCTCCATTTATGTATCATAGTATCCTCTTCAATACAACTAGAAGGATAATGGATTGAAGAAGTTAATGCAAAATGACTCACACACATCCTAGGAGGTATACTCACCCTCCTTGAAAATCTAGGCGATCCTATACACTCTCCAACCTTGCTGAAAATAGAAGACTCATCCATCCTCTCATTTGATTGTACAAGTGTTACTAGATAATTACGTAAACTATAAAGGACAATCTTTCTCAACCCTCTAGCCAAAGACCTCGAACTAGCTAGACTCTAGACTACAATCATTGATGGTTCATTGTTGTCCCACAAATGCAACTATCCATTGTACATCTACAATACAAGAAATTGAAATATGAATCTTCCTCAAACCAAGAATAAATATAATATCAATCATCATAAGAATGTCACTTGAAGGAATTTAAAAGGAAATGGAGCCATCCTTTCACATGATAAGTGCCATCATCACCAAACTCCACACGCATGCCTCCCTCTTCTCTTGAATCATATTGAATCAAGGCCTTCCATATTTCATATCTCTCAAATTTTCTCTATCCACATACCTTCCATCACTATACACAATGCTAGAGGACAAGCAAGAGACCAAATCCATACATTCCATCCTAGAAAATATACAATATGAAGAAAAAACTAAACTTCTTAGGTTGCTTCTTTCAATAAACTTAGGGTGTCATACCCAAGACCTTAGAGAAGTTCAAGTACCTCTTCTATGTAATCTTCAACTAAAATTGTAAGGTCCATGAAACTCGACTCAAAATTCGAGAAACACTAAAGAAACGACCATCATTTCCTAAGAAACCATTTCAGGCCTTCAAAGAAATTAATCCCTTTGAATAGCTGGTCACCTTAAAACCCTAAGAGGCTAGGCTTGTATATGAAAGTACATTTATGCTCTACAACATTCCTGCAGTTCCAGACATATTCATGGAAAAGTATAAAGGTTGAAACTACAGTTTTACTAATTTTCCTACCAAATGTCAACTACAGTAAATACAGAAGTTGTGAGCCAAAACAATTCTCGAAAACTTACATTATAAATATTAATAAGATGGATCTGACAACAGTGCATTAGGAAGATGAACCCTGATTTGGGTTTGAAAGGTTCACAAGAACAATGTCTAGTGTGGGCATTCCAGAAGATAGTAATTCTAGCAATCAAGAACTATTCTGAAGCCAAAACTATACCTCTCTGTAAATTGTTAAAGTTGCAAATAAAAATGACAGGCATGTTTTAGATGGCAAAATAAAGAACATTTGAGATATCATGAACTCTATTGATTTCAGAAGACTTAAAAATTGTAAGGTCGATGAAACTCGACTCAAAGTTTTAGAAACAGTCAAAGAAACGAGCGTACAAAATGGCTATGCCCCATTGCCGTTTCTGGTTGACAAAATGGCTATGCCCCATTGCCGTTTCTGGTAGTCTTTTGAAAGAAACAATTGCTATCGTCTCGTTTCTGGTAACAAAGTCTTTAGGAGACAATATCCCATCTACTTATAGTGAGCTAGCATTAAAACAAAATTGCATTGCAAAGATAATATTCCTGCAGTTCCATACATATTCATCGAAAAGTACTACAAAACTCCAAACTCGGAAATATGTTCAAAGGTCTAACCAGCACGGGCAGAACCCACATATGGCACCACTTCAATCTTGTGAACTTCACTAATCCCTCTGAGTAGTTGGTCACCATGAAACCTTAAAAGGTTGGGCCTGTAGAAAGTACAGTTCTAATCCGCAAAATTCCTGCGATTCCATAAATTTCCATGGAAAAGTCCTACACACCTGTAGACGATAAAGCCATAAACTCCCCTTATTGGCAAGGCAGATCTCTTCTCCACCTCCAAATACAGAGATAGAGGATTCCAGATCACGAAATGGCAGTGTAATGGTTCTAGGGTTTTGTCGACCCTGGATATCCAATTTCCACACATCTAATTTCTTGGAATTCTGCTTGTTTAGGCTGATCACGCACGGTTCTTTTTCAAGCTCCGCCATGCATAACGGGCTGAAGCACTTATCGTCCAACACAAGGGGCGGCTCCCACTGCTCCTTTTCGACGTTGAACCACACCAACATCTCACATTTCTGTGTGATTGACCACACCAGCCAATATAAATAGCCGTTTAACACAAAGGGCTCTGTCATGCGTACTGGCTTGAACACGTCATGCAGATCTGGTAGCTTTCTCCACGTGCCAGCCATGGCATCGAAAATAAGCATGCGCGTCATCTCCTGAGAATTAGGCCCGCTTAAGACGATCTTGCATGCGCCTAGTTTCCTGTCAAAGGCGATCCCGATCAAACAGTTCCGGGAAACGACTAGCTCTCCCTCAGACACCGTCAGAATATTCCACAGGTTGGGTGCCGTAGGGCTGTAGACAAATATTGTGGGGATATTCGGTTCCCGGTCACCCACGAAGCACAGGATCCCGCCATTGGAAACCAACAGGTACAACAGAGGTGGGCAGCACGGAGGAGGCATCCATCTGGACGTGCGACGTATTTCGTCGTGTACGAAGAAAATTGACTGGTCGTCTGGAAGGGAATGAAGGAAGAACTTGGTTTGTGGGGGATCATAGAAGGTGGCAAAATCGGGATCTGATGATAACAAAGAATGGAAAAATTTGCAAACCAGTCGCAGCCTCGCCAATTTAAAAAATATGATGTTACAATATCGAGGGTTTAACAATTTTCATAGTATTCTATTTGCAAACATCTCAAATATATGGAAGATAAAACACTTAATAATAACAAATACATCCATATACATCCATACAATAATGAACACCAATATTGTAGAGAAAACACTTTTAGGGTTGGAGATGGTTACGTTTTAGTGGTTACCCATGGTGACGGGGGGATGGATAAAAGATATAACATTTTCAATTACTCCTTATGAAATGAATCATTCCATAAGTCATGCTTATCCCAATAAAATATCTAAGATGCCTATTGACATAAATGTGTATACATATTATCTCATGAGTATTCTTAGGGGCTTACCTTCATTATTACATTTATTATCCACCAACTACATAGTGGACCTTATTAAATGAAAATGAACCACTACATTAATTAATGAGTTCACATATCCACAAATTAGTGAGTCTTATTTCATGGTCACTTTACAATAATCATCCCCTTGACTATCTTCCTTAGTACAATATTACATATCCTCCCTTGAAACCTCCCAAGATACATTACTTTCCATCCCTCTTCACATGTTTCTTCTTTAAAGCATTCATGTAAGCCTTATAGTAGGATCAATTAATAAATATAATCAACTAGTACTAATCACGAGAATCCATCTATCCTAGTCATATTTGGACATGGTGTCATGATTCTACCTTGCACATTGATATATACTATGGTTTTTTTTTTGTTTCCCTTTCTCGATGTTGTATTTTGATATCCCCACTCATAATTTGTATTCCTCCATGTACCTCTATATTGTGTTCTTTTTTGGATCCATGTTAGTCCATAGTAGACTTGTTGATGTTGATCATGGCCTTGTCTAGATGAATGTTGGTTATCGTGGTAGTGTGGATGGTGATATACAATAACAAATTAGCTATTGGTTCTTCTCTCTTTGTCTCTTCACCATGTGGTTCATTTAAATAATGGTGATATGTAGATTCTTCTTCTTTTTTAAGCCCTTCCTGAGGATCTCCTTCGTGTCCTTTTGTGGTCTCTTCTTTTGACTTAACCTCAAACTCTTCATTTTATGTGTTTGTAAGTGTTGCCATTAGTTTCCTTGCAATGTCTTATTCATGGGTGGCCTTAGGCCCTTTTGTGTAATAAGATAAATATATTGTAAGGTGATTTTTTTTTCTTATACCAAAGCATCATAAAATTCTTTTGTATAGTAATATTAACCATACCTATTGAGGCCATCCAAGAATAATACCGACATCATCCATACGTACTAAGATATGAATGTAAAACATATTTATGCATCATGATCTTCAAATGTTAAAAAATGAATATTCTCACTCACAACCTAGGTGATATGGATATGTTTTTCAAGGACTAACAATCTTTTAGCCAAGTCAACATTAATGAAATTATGCTTGCTGATAAGGTTAATAAAAATAATGACCTTCTCTTGTTGAATACATCCATGAACCTTAAATAGGAAGTTTTCAAATGAAAAATGACTACAACTCTCTTTATCCTTCTTTACTCCATGAGATCACTTATCTAAAAATATTATTCCTTATTCTTCATATAGAATGCTCAACATCTTCCCATGACCAAGAAACTATGAGCATATGTGAGCATTGTCCCTTAAACTAAGGTATATAATGCTTCTTGAATTTCTTGAATATAGTGACTTTGAATAAACTATGTACTATTCCATACCGGGACCATTAGATTCTTTTGTAAAATGTATCTTCCTTGGTAAAATCTTGAAAATAAAACTAGGGATTTGAAGAAATAACTTACTTTTCAATGAAGCTTCTTTGTGTGACTAGAATTTGGATGTTACAATTTTAAAATGACTATAACTTCCTAAATATTGATTACATTCACTTGTTTGACCACAATCTTTGCTGAAATTTTGTGAATTGAGATTTCTAATGCAATACATAAATTCCACCTCTATCTTGGAGGTTTTTCAAATTTTAACCCTATGAATTTTCATGCTTAGGGTTATTATGGAATACAACAATGAATAATATTTAATCCTTAATAATCCCAAACTTGTAGGAAACATAAGAAAAAAGACACCAAAGTGTCCCAATAAGTTTAAATCTTCTAAGGCAATCTTATCATGCATAAACTAGATATAAAAATCCTTATTTAAAATAGTAAATAAAACAATTCAAAATAATTATTATTTTCTTTAATTACAATGTTAAATCATTTAACATAATCATTCTTAACTTATTTAAAATTAGCAAGACATATGTAGATAATAATTGCAAAGCATGAAGAACATAGATGGTTGAAAATCAATTCTGCAATTTACATAAATATTGTATAGTTGAAAACTTCATGAATAGATGAGATGAAGCTCATGTACATTCCATGTCGTGATCACAAGGATAATACAACACATTAGCTCTCCACCATAGCTAGGAAAAACCAAGAAAAATTCTAGGTGAACTAAGGAGATCTTGGTCAACATGAATCACTAAAGCAAGTCCTTGAAGGAAATGTGTCTCATCTTCTTCTTCTTCATCACTTATTACAACCGAGGGTCCAAATCAAACCCTAAATATCCAAATATCCAAGGGAGTAAATCCTAACCTTAGACTTTAAGATACTCCAACAAGCTCGAGAAATCTTGGTGAATCCAAGAGAGAGAGAGAGAGAGGCCAAGTACAAATGAAGATATAAAAGAGAGAGGATGACTAGTGTGGTCCTCCAGTCACATCTCTAACATAATATGAACACATATAAATAGTGAGTGAAGTATTCTCTCTTTTTCGCTATATATATGAGAGCTAATGGAGACCAACAACACATAATTGGACCAATTCCATTACAAGAAAACTACATTAATCCTATGTAGTCTCGCACACATGGATTTATACACTATAAGGGTACGCATTTCATGCTCCAAGGTGATGTAGTTGCATAACATCTGTCCACACTCCTCTGTCACAACCCTATATAAAATTCATCATTCCTTATCCATGTACTCCACTACATCCACTCCCATTACATGAACATTTCCACAAATTAGACATCCTCAATCCAAATCCAAGCCACCCCATGATGTATAGAGTTTGATTCCTTTCTCTAACATGGAAAATGTGCCTCCTCCTAAGCAGGGTTTCCTCTAAGAAAGAAAACATATCCATGTGGCCATCATCCAATTTTTCAAAAGAACACCAAAACCCTAGTGTAGAATTCCATGAAATCACTCAATTGAGGTTAATCAATCGCTAAGTAATCCATCTTTAGTTTGCAAGTCCATCAAAGGCCATCTCCAATGTGGAAATCCATCTCGGGCCATCTAGGGAATCAACATACACTATGTACCTCAAATCTCATGAACCACCCCCAAACATGGTGTTAACATTTTAAGAGTAATCTAAAAGATAACATAACCTCTTTATAAGGAAAGTGCTTACATTGACATATGTCAACTTTCTCTACAACTTCACGTGGGCCTTCCAATTACAAATATGTATCTATTGTTGTCTTGCAATAAACCATTATCTCTTGTAAAGAATCTATGAGCCATGCTACCACAACATATTGATCCTCCAAATATATTGAGCACCTATGAATATGAAGGAACATAACCCTGGAACAAAAACAAACTAACTCCATCATCCCTCAAGTTAACATCACAAACAAAAATCAACAAACATCACATTATGAGATATCTAGGATGTCCTATAATCATGTCATATCCACAAAATACCTAGACAAGTGGATCATGAATATCAAAGTAAAAAATATAGAAATATACATAAGTTAACTCATCAATCCTAAAATACAAAGATCATAGTATAGGTAACAATCCATGCACGGATAGCAACAACCTACAAACATAAGCAACCTTCCCATATAAAATGAAACAACCTAAACTATATCAATCCCCTCATCCCAATAGAATGTTGAAACAAGAGTAACCTCATGGTTGATTTCTCTGTCTAACAGAATCCATCAACCATGTACGTGTACTTTACAATAATCCTATAAACTACAATCCTAGATCAATATTAACATCATCCTCCCTTTATACCCTAATTATCCCCTTAGTTACCTTCCTTAGTACAATACATATCCGAGCCCTTGATACCTCCCTAGGTACATTACTTTCCATCCCCCTTCACATGTTTTTTCTTTAAAGCATTCATATAAGCCTTATAGTAGGATCAATTAAGAAATATAATCAACTAGTACTAATCATGAGGATCCATCCATCCTAGTCATATTTGGACATGGTGTCATGATTCTACCTTGCGCATCAATATATATTCTGGTTTCTCCTTTGTTTCCATTTGTCGATGTGGTATTTTGATATCCCCACTCATTATTTATATTCCTCTCTGTACCTCTATACTATGTTATTTTTGGGTTCCATGTTAGTCCATAGTAGACTTGTTGATGTTGATCATGCACTTGTTGATGGTGATATACAATAACCTTAGCTATTGGTTCTTCTCTCTTTGTCTCTTCACCATGTGGTTCATTTAAGGAATGGTGATCTATTGATTTTTTTTTTGTATGATGATGATGAAGTCTTTAACGTCCACTGAGACCAAACTTTTTATATTGGACCTTAAGAGAAAAGACAAGGTAGATATTAGTTGATTTTCTTTAAAATACTATTCTCACTAGGTTTTTTGAACCCAAAATCCAATGTCATAGATGTCTGATTTTCGACATCTTGTTGTCGACCATCCAGTAAGCATCTTCTTGTTTAAATGTAGGTGGTACTTTGGTGTATATCCGACAGTAAAATAAGGTGTCGGATATACGACACCTCCCGTTCGGATATCCGACAACTACGCTTTTAATATTTCCGTCGCATATCCGACAACGCTCGCTTTATAGGAGGTCGGATATCCGACTACCAGAGTTTTAATTTGTCCGTCGGATATGCGACCAATCTAACTTTCTAGGCGGTCGGATATCCGACAATAGAGGTGTCGGATATCCGACATGATTGACATCAAACACCAACACCTTCAGCTGTATGTGGTATGGCAGGTGCGTCGGATATCCCGGAAGTAGATGTTGGATATCCGATGGGATTTGAATTGTAAGAAGCCGGATATCCGACGTTGTCAGCCATCGGTGGTATGGCAGGCGCGTCGGATATCCCAGAAGTGGACATTGGATATCCGACAGTATTTGAATTGTAAGAATCCAGATATTCGACGTTGTCAGCCGTGGGTGATATGGCAACTTCATCGGAGATCGTGGAATTGGGAGTCGGATATTCCACAACAATCTGTAATTTAAAAAAAAAATACAAATATCTTGATGATCATGAACTAGTTGAGATTAAGAATACATGTCTTGGAGCACCTAGTATCTATACAGAGCAGAAAAATCAATGATTTAAGGATTCTATTGAAATTTGTAGGAGCATGGCTGCCAAAGATATCCTGTTTTGCACATAGCCATACAATTTAGTTCCAAAGGTTATTAACTAGACATATAGTTGTAAAAGAATCCCGGCATTGAGGGTACAAAGAATATCGATCGATCAATTGGTGGACTGGTTCCACCTATTTCAAAGTATTTGGGGAATTAGTACTTGACCAACATGTTTTTATTCTATGTAATGGAAGGCATCTATGTAATGGATAAGGATGGTTGTACTTGTGGGTTTGATTTCTTTGTGAATATTTTGAACAATCTTACTAAACCTTACATTGATTTCTTCAATTGTCTCGTTTTCCTTTCTTTTGATCTCATTCGAAGTAGCTGATAATAATTTGGTATCCATTTCTTTGCATCACTCAAGGAAAACATCTCCACATTTATCCCATGTGCTAATGTTGTCATCATTAATATTTAGAAACCAAACAAGTGCATCATCTTCTAATTACAAGACTTTAAACAACTTTAAAACAAGAACACGTTGAACCTTCAACATAGTGACAAGACAAACAACTTTAAAACAAGAACATGTTGAACCTTCAACATAGTTTGCATTCTAGTGAATTCCTTCAATTGAGCCTTTGACGTGATTGTATTTTTACCTAAAACATAGGAAGGTTTTTCATGGCCTTATCTAGTAGATCATAAAGAGCTCCATCAAAAATAGTAATAGTCAGTGACTTATAAATATAAGTCAACCAAGGTATAGCCATGTCTCTTGTGGTAGTAGCTTACCTTGGATTTCCAGAAAACACATTTCTTATAACTTCAATAGAATCAAGTGCTTATTACTTTATACTCCAATGCTCCTTTCTCTCCAATTCCACACTTCAGAATTCAACACCTAATCTTGATTCATGGCATATACATCAGAGAAGTCCTCATTACACACATTCCTAGATGGTCTATCCTTCCAGTTGCTACATTTATTGACCTTCCATGTGATCTTTTCCTTGATGGATGACTTCCCTAGTCGATTTTCATATTTTTAGGATGGGGTTGGTTTGTTGAGGTAGTTGACTCCTCCATTTGGTGGAAAAATCCCTTTATCAAATTACTCTTTGGCACATTTATTAAGGTATAACTAACCTGCATGCACATTTCTCTAGAATGCTTACCTTATTTTGTGAATTTAGGAGTTGTTTTTATGCTTATGCACATGGATTTATGCACATTGTTTGAGGTCTCCTTCATCCATGGAGGTTGTTACAACAGCTAAGATTACCTTTTTTGTTGCCTTATTGGAGAAAATTCACTAACTCATTGTACTATTTTAGTCATGTTTGTTGTGGATAAGTTTGTTGGATTCTTAGAGAAAACATCCTAACTCACTATACTATTCTAGGCATGTTTTTGGTCTTCCAAAATCATTGAGTCACAAATATAGGAGGGTGATCCCATAAGCATGGATTTGTTGCACTTTATTGAGGTATTTTGGATAAGCACTCCATAAGTAGAGGCTACACAAGGAATCATGGATGAATTTGTATGGTCAAACAAGCCAAGTTCAAGGAGATACCTTGCCTGGGAGAGGACAAGTGGCACATCCACTCACTTGTCCCTTTATTTGACTATCAATTTTTTACTTGTCTTTAGGAAGTTGTTAGGAGATATCATATTTTATGTTTCCCAAGAAGAGATCATGTTTCTAGAAATTGGATATTCTTATTTATGTCTGAGGGATGTGGGCTTGAATTCTAAATAAGAGAAGATCCCTCATATTGCAGTCATTGTTGAAAGTTTGAGTAAAAAGACTCAAGAGCAGCCGTTGAATATTTTTTGAATGCTTGGAAATTCAAGGGTCCTTTCTTGCTAATGTGTGGCTTATGTTTTCATCTAAAATTATTGAATGTTGATGTTGTTAATTGCTTGCAAAATTGGTTGAAGGGATAATTGTAAGTTTGTAACACCCAATTCTACTCCATGGGGTTGCTATGGGCTCCCCATTATTCTCGGTCGTGGCTAACATTGACATGGAAAAATTTGACGCAATGGCCATAAACTCTTTTCCATCCACCCCAAGTTTTTGGAAAAGGTATGTTGATGATGTATTGGCCAAATGGAGCCATGGCATGGAAAGGCTAGAATAATTCCTTAAACATCTAAATAACCTCTCACAACATATAAAATTCACCATGGAAACTCAGGATGATGGAAAAATACCTTTCTTGGATGTATTATTCTCCAAACAAAGGAATGGGAAACTAGGCTACTAGGTTTACAGGAAAAATATGCACACGGATAAATACTTGCACACGGAATCCCACCACCACCCATCTCAAAAGATTGGCATAATACACACACTTGCAGTAAGGGCATCCAGAATATCAAACACGAATCACGAGAGGATGGAATTAGAACACCTAAAAAAGGTCTTCAAAGGTAATGGATATTGAGAGGAACACATCACAAAAGAAATAGAGAAGGCCCAAAGAAAACCTAAGAGACGAGATTTCATCATTCCCAAAGTCACTCTCCCATATATAAAAGGAACAATGGATCGTATTGCCAAAATTTTAAAAAGAAAAAACATCAATGTGGCATTTGCTCCCCCAAACACAATTAGAGGATTCATTGAGTTGGCAAAGGACCCATTGGATCCCAAACAACTCAAAGGAGTATATGAAATCCCTTGTTCCTGTGAGAGTACCTACATAGGAGAAACATGGTGATCATTGGAAACCCGTCTCAAAGAACACTCAGCCGACATAATCCATAATCGCACAAAGAAATCAACTTTAGCCCAACATTCACACAACACCTCCCATCACATTTGCATGGAGAAAGCCTCGCTGATAGCCAGAGAAGATCATTATTACAAAATAAGAGTAAGGGAATCCCTTGAGATTGAAAAAATGGATAAAATCCTAAACAAGGACGATGGGCTCAAACTTAGTAAGTTGTGGAAACCTATGATTAACCAAATCAAGAGGAATCATAGATCCAAAAATAGATTATAGTCTCCCCATAAGAGAGCCAACCATACTCTCTTTAATGTCGGGTGACTAATCTGTATTTATGCTTTAAAAGATATATCTTTTCAATCCTCATCCCAATATCGTGGATTGAGTGATCGCCCTGAGGATGGACTCAAATATATGAAGTCTGAAACATTGGCTCAAAAAATTTACGCAGGTTTCTTGTTTCACAAATCTTAAACATATATTTTTTTTGCATTTAAAGAATATGGAGAAACATTACTCTAGCCATTTGTCACTAACTCATGTTTTAAGAAGACAAGAAATGCCAAAGAGATTTTTGTTCTTTTCTTTCTAATCATTGAGGATGATACTTGGTAATGTGTTGCTATTGAAGACAAATTATATTCTTTAAACTCTTTTTCCAAGTTTGTCTACTCTATTTTTTCAATAAATATGACATTTTGATTTCTTTTTAATTCTTTCATTAACTCTAATTTTCACTATGAATGTTAATTATCCTAAACATATAAACTTTTGCATTTAAGGACTATGTTGAAACATTACCTTACAATTGTATTGAACCATTTTCTTTCTTTTTCCTTCATTTTAATCACTTCTATATTCTAATCACTTCTATGAATGTCAATTATTTTAAACATATAAAATTTTCCTTCATTCTAATCACTTTTATGTTGATGTATATGTAACTTCGGAATGTACTTCACCCATGTATTGCATATATGTATTTTGTACTCCTATAGAGATGGTATTATTCCTCTATACGAAAGTGTTTGTATTCCTATAGAGATGTTATTATTCCTCTATACGGAAGTGTCGTCATTTATATTGTAAGTGTCGTAACTTATACTTGATGGGTTATTAGACCACTTTGTTGGGGTCGGCCCTGTATAAGTCATGTGGGTCGAAGGGTTATTAGACCACCCTATTGGGAGTGGGCCATGTGGGTCAAAGGGTTATTAGACCACCAAGTGTGGGGTCGGCCTGGATTAACTTAACCATGGGTTAAGCTAGACATGTAGGCCCCATTAGTTTATTGGGCACGACAGAACAAGTATAAATAGAGATTGGGAGATCTCTATTTGGTCATTCATTCACACACTTCTCTCATTCGAAAAGTGGCGCACTTATGAGGAGGAGGCTCTGCTGCTAGGAGAAGACTATCTCTTGTATTCTGGTTGTATCATTGCTCTATCTATCTCTAAGGAAGTTATTGGGGTTTTTCACCTTTATGGTTTTCCCCAAGTAAACTCCGTGTCTCTTGTGTGCTTGCATTATTATGTCCATGATTGATATGCTGTACATGTTGTTCTCTCAGTTAAGATCCTAGATCAAATTGAAGTAAATTATGAAAATCTAACATTTTATACACTTCTTCATCTATGTTACATAATCAAGGAGTAAGTTTATGAACTAGCGGATTGAATAAGAATAATTTAATATGTGGGCTAGGCACCTTATCAACAACCACATTCTTAATAATCCCCTCCACCTCTTTAATGATATAATCATGCTCCAAAATAAAATTAAAATTGAGAATATTCTTATCATGAGGATATAAAATAATATGTGTATTTGTCATTGATTCATGTTTTAAGAAGACAAGAAATATGCCAAAGAGATTTTTGCTCTTCTCTTTCTAATCCTTGAGGATGATACTTATTAGTATGTTGTTATTGAAGAAAAACCATATTCTTTAAACCCTTTTGTCAAGTTTGTCTAGTCTATTTTATTATTGTTCCCAATAAATATGACATTTGATTTCTTTAATTTCCATTAACTACTTGACTATAAATGTAAATTATTCCTAAACATATAATTTTTTGCATTGAGCCATTGTATTGAGCCATTTTCTTTCCTCTTCCTTCATTCCAACAACTTTTATGAATGTCAATTATCTTAAACATATATTTTTTTGCATTTAAAGAATATGGACAAACATTACTCTAAGACATTTGTCACTAACGCATCTTTTAAGAAGACGAGAAATACCAAACAGATTTTTGTTCTTTTCTTTTTAACCATTGAAGATGATACTCTTAATGTGTTGCTATTGAAGACTTATTATATTCTTTAAACTCTTTTGCCAAGGTTGTCTACTCTATTTTTCCAATAAATATGACATTTTGATTTCTTTTTAATTCTTTTATTAACTATATAATTTTCATTATGAATGTTAATTATCCTAAACATATAATTTTTTTCGTTTAAGGACTATGTTGAAACATTACCTTACCATTGTATTGAACCATTTTCTTTCTTTTTCCTTCATTCCAATCACTTCTATAAATATCAATTATTTTTAATATATAAAATTTTCCATTTAAACACTATGTAAAAACATTACCATTTTCTTCCTCTTCCTTTATAACAAATGATCTTCAAAGAACCCTTCAATGATGGATTTGTAGTTCATGATCGATTTGGGGTTCATAAACTTAGACATTTACACAACTATTCTTGAACCAACATCAATGAGATGTTTGTATTGATGTTTTTACTTGTTTTATATCACGGCATTAAAAAAATCAAAAACTTGTTCTAAAGAAATACTTTGGCACATAAGTAAATTAAATTGTATATTTAGTTGAAATCTCAATGCCTTTTAGTTCAACTTGAAACATACTGCAGAAAGGATCCAAAAATAAAATCTCTATCAGCCGTCCTTATTTTGTGCACTCTGATCTCTCCACGTTTTCTCTTCTTCTCTTTTCTAGAAGATTTCATCTCCAAAAAAAAGTCTCCTTTCAAAGAAAACTTCAAAATACAATCTCCTAGGTAGGAAATTTCCAGCTTCAAAAGGCAATCTCCCAGCTAGGAAGTTTCCAGCTTCAAAAGGCAATGGAAAGTTTCCAACTTCAAAAGGCAATCTCCCAGCTAGGAAGTTTCGAGTAAGCTAGCACTTTTACCATTAAAATTTTCCATTTAAACACTATGTACAAACATTACCAATTTCTTTCCTTTCCCTTTATAACAAATGATCTTCAAAAAGCCTTTCAATGATGGATTTGTAGTTCATGATCCATTTGGGGTTCATAAACTTAGACATTTACACAACTATTCTTGAACCAAAATCAATTTGATATTTGTAATAATGTTTTTACTTGTTTTATAGCACAACATTTAAAAAAAAAAACTTGTTATAAAGAAATACTTTGGCACATAAGTAAATTTTATATTCAGTTGAAATCTCAATGCCTTCTAGTTCAAGATGAAACATACTGCAGAAAGGATCAAAAAATAAAATCTCTATCAACAGTCCTTATTTTATGCACTCTGATCTCTCCACAATTTCTCCTCTTCTCTTTTCTAGAAAATTTCATCTCCAAAAAAAAGTCTCTTTCAAAGACAACTTCAAAAGGCAATCTCCCAGCTAGGAAGTTTCCAGTAAGCTAGCAGTTGTAAATAACCCATAATCATGTAATCTTGTTGATTTCACACTACAGTATAATAATTTCTTTTAAGAAAATAAATATGTTCAAAGGTCTAACCAGGCAAGTGTGGAATCCACATATGGCACTTCAATCTTGTGAACTTCTTTGAGTAGTTGATCACCTTGAAACCTTAAAAGGCTGGGCCTATAGAAAGTACAGTTATAGTCTGCAAAATTCCTGCCATTACATACATCTCCATGGAAAAGTCCTACACACCTACAAACTTTATCTCCCAGATGATAAAGCCATAAACTCCGATTATTGGCAAGGCAAATCTCTTCTCCACCTCCAAATACAGAGGTAGAGGCTTCCAGCAGAAATGGCGCGGTAATGGTTCTAGCCCATGTGTGGTTTTGTCGACCCTGGATATCCAATTTCCACAAATCTAATTTCTGGGAATTCTGCTTGTTTAGGCTGATCACGCACGGTTCTTTTTCAAGCTCCGCCATGCATAGCGGGCTGAAGCTCAGATCATCCAACACAAGGGGCGGCTCCCACTGCTCCTTTTCGACGTTGAACGACACCACCATCTCACATTGCGGTCTGCTTGACAACACCAGCCAATATAAATAGCCGTTGAACACAAACGGCTCTGTCATGCGTATTGGCGTGAGCACGTCATACAGATCGGGTAGCCTTATCTCGTCATCTGCTGAGAATATTTAGGCCCAGTTAAGACGATCTTGCATGCGCCTAGTTTCCTGTCAAAGACGATCCCGATCATAGAGTTCCGGGAAACGACTAGCTCTCCCTCAGGCACCGTCAGAATATTCCACAGGTTGGGTGCATGCAGTAGGACTGTAGACAAATATTGTGGGGATATTCGGTTCCTGGTTACCCACAAAGCACAGCATTCCGCCATTGGAAACCACCAGGTACAACAGAGGTGGGCAGCAGGGAGGAGGCATCCATCTGGACGTGCGACGTATTTCGTCGTGTACGAAGAAAATTGACGGGTCGAAGGGAACGAAGGAAGAACTTGGAAATTAACTGGTCGACTCCAAGGGAATGAAGGAAGAACTTGGTTTGTGGGGGATCATAGAAGGTGGCAAAATCGGGATCTGATGATAACAAAGAATGAAAAAACTTGCAAACCAGTCGCAGCCTCGCCAATTCTTTGAGGGTGAGCCCTTCCAGCAATTTTAGTAGCAGGTCACGGGGTAATTTAGCCCACAGAATATCATTCTCCTGGATAGCGATCCTGCGCCGAGTATTATTCTGGCACACATCACCGGTAGTAATAACCTGTAACACAAAAATCGCGGACTGAAATTTAACACTACAAAAGATTGCAAGTCATAATTGAAATTTCAAGCCTAAGCAAACAGAAGAGGATTTACCATTGCCATTGCGTTAAAGGAAGCGCGTACTCCGTTCCCAGATATTGGTGTTTATCTAGGTTACGTTGCAATACATCTAGGTTACATTGCAATACATCATATTTATACTTTCACACTACTGTATAATTAGAAAAAGGTCAGACATATAATTTAAAAAAAGAAGGGTAAAGGAATATGCATGTACTATCCAACTAATTAAGGTACTAACTAACTAACTAAGGTTACAATTAAAGTATTATCCAACTAATTAATAATGATAATACTAACATAATAATAAAAATATAAAAAATATGGTGTTACAATATCGAGGATTTAACAATTTTCATAGTATTTTACTTGCAAAAATCCCAAATATATGGAAGATAAAACACTTAATAATAACAAATACATCCATACAATAAAGAATACTAATATTGTAGAGAAAACACTTTAGGTTTGACAACATTTTCAATTACTCTTTATGGAAGGAATCATTCCACAAGTCATGTTTATCGCAATAAAATATCCAAGATGCTTATTGGCATAAATGTGTATACATATTATCTCATGAGTATTCCTAGGGGCTTACCAACTACCCTTCATTATTACATTTATTATCCACCAACTACCTAGGGGACCTTATTAAATGAAAATGAACCACTACATTAATTAAGGTGTTCACATACCCACAAATTAGTGAGCCTTATTTCATAGTATGGTCACTTTACATATTATCTCATGAGTATTCCTAGGGGCTTACCAACTACTCTTCATTATTACATTTATTATCCACCAACTACCTAGGGGACCTTATTAAATGAAAATGAACCACTACATTAATTAAGGAGTTCACATACCCACAAATTAGTGAACCTTATTTCATAGTATGGTCACTTTACAATAATTATCCCCTTAACTACCTTCCTCAGTAAAATATTACATATCCTCCCTTGATACCTCCCTAGATACACTACTTTCCATCCCTCTTCACATCTTTTTTCTTTAAAGCATTCATGTAAGCCTTATAGTAAGATCAATTAAGGAATATAATCAATTTGTACCAATCGCGAGAATCCATCTATCCTAGTCATATTTGGACATGGTGTCATGATTCTACCTTGCACATCGATATATACTATGGTTTCTCTTTTGTTTCCCTTTCTCGATGAACTGCATTTTGATATCCCCACTCATATTTTGTATTCCTCCATGTACCTCTATACTGTTTTCTTTTTGGGATCCATGTTAGTCCATAGTAGATTTGTTGATGTTGATCACAGCCTTACCTAGATGAATGTTGGTTATCGTGGTAGTGTGGATGGTGATATACAATAACATTAGCTATTGGTTCTTCTCTCTTTGTCTCTTCACCATGTGGTTCATTTAAGGAATGGTGATCTGTAGATTCTTCTTCTTTTTTAAGCCCTTCCTAAGGATCTCCTTCATGTACTTTTGTAGTCTCTTTTTTTGACTTAACCTCAAATTCTTCATTTGATGTGTTTGTAAGTACTGTCATTAGTTTTCTTGCACTAAATTATTCATGTGTGGCCTTAGGCCCTTGTTTTGTAATAAGATAAATATATTGCAAAGTGATTTTTTTTCTTATACTAAAGCCTCATAACATTCTTTTGTATAGTAATATTAACCATACCTATTGAGGTCATCCAAGAATAATATCGACATCATCCATACCTACGAAAATATGAATGTAAAACATATTTATGGATCATGATATTCAAATATTAAAAAATGAATATTCTCATTCACAACCGAGGTGCTATGGATATATGTCTTCCAAAGACTCGCAATCTTTTAGCCAAGTCAACATTAATGAAATTATGCTTGGTGATAAGGTTAATAAAAATAATCACCTTCTCTTGTTGAAGACATCCATGAACCTTTATTATGAAGTTTTCAAATGAAAAATGACTATAACTCTCTTTATCCTTCTTTACTCCATGATATCACTTATCTACAAACATTATTCCTTATTCTTCATATAGAAAGCTCAACATGTTCACATGACCAAGAAACTAACACAATATGTGAGCATTGTCCCTTAAACCAAGGTATATAATGCTTCTTGAATTTCTTGAAGATAGTGACTTTGAATAAACTATGTATTCTTCAATAATAGGGCCATTAGGTTCTTCTATAAAATGCATATTCCTTGGTAAAATCTTGAAAATAAAACTAAGAATTTAAAGAAATAACTTACTTTTCAATGAAGCTTCTTTGTGTGACTAGAATTTGGATGTTGCCATTTTAAAATGGCTATAACTTCCTAAATATTGATTACATTCACTTGTTTGACCACAATCCTTGCTGAAATTTTGTGAATTGAGATTTCTAATGCAATTCATAAATTCCACCTCTATCTTGGAGGTTTCTCAAATTTTAACCCTATGAATTTTCATGCTTAGGGTTGTTATGGAATACAACAATGAATAATATTTTAATCCTTAATAATCCCAAACTTCTAGTTTAATCCTTAATAATCACAAACTTCTAGGAAACCCAAGAAAAAAAACCCAAAGTGTCCCAATAAGTTTCAATCTTCTAAGGAAATCTTATGATGCATAAACTAGATATAAAAACCCTTAATTAAAATAGTAAATAAAACAATTCAAAATAATAGCGACACAAATGGATCACAAATATCAAAGTAAAAAAGATAAATATATATATAAGTTAACTCATAGATCTGGAAATACAAAGCTTGTAATATAGGTAACAATCCATGCACGAATATTCATCAACAACATGCAAACATAAGAAACCTTCCCATATAAAATGAAACAACATAAACTAGATCAATCCCCTCATCCCAAGAGAATGTTGAAACAAGAGTAACGTCATGGTTAATTTCCTATGCCTAAGAGAATCCATCAACCATGTATGTGCACTTTACAATACTCCCATAAACTACAATCCTAGATCAATCTTAACATCATCCTCTATTTAGGTATCACACGTCTCGTCATCGATATGACTAGTAGGCTCATGGATTTAACAAGTTAATGCAACGACTCACACATATCCTAGGAGGTACATACTCACCCTCATTGAAAATACAGGTGGTCCTATATGCTCTCAAGCATTCTTGAAAATAGAACACTAATCCATCCTCTCATTGGAATATACAAGTGCTACTAGATAATCAAGTAACATATAAAGGCCACCCTCTCTCACCCCTCTATCCAAAGTCCTAGAACTAGCTAGACTACAATCACTAATGGTTCACTATTGTCCCCCAAATGTAACTCTCCATTGTGTATCTACCATACAAAAAATTGAAAGATTATTCTTCCTTGAACCAAGAATAAATAAAATATCAATCAACATAAGAATGACACTTGAAGGTATTTGAAATGAATTGGAGCCATCATTTCACATGATAAGTGGCATCATCACCAAACTCCACACTCATACCTCCCTCTTGCTCTTCAATCATATTCAATAAAGACTTAGGTATGACAACATTTTCAATTACTCCTTATGAAAGGAATCATTCCACAAGTCATGCTTATCGCAATAAAACATCCAATTTGCTTATTGAAATAAATGTCTATACATATTATCTCATGAGTATTCCTAGTAGCTTACCAATTTCCATTCATTATTACATTTATTATCCACTAAATACCTAGTTGACCTTATTAAATGAAAATGGACAACTACGTTAATTATTGATTTCACATACCCACAAATTAGTGCGCCTTATTTCATAGTATGGTCACTTTACATTAATTATCCCCTTAACTACCTTCCTTAGTACAATATTACATATTCTCCCTTGATACCTCCGTAGGTACATTACTTTCCATCCCCCTTCACATGTTTTTTCTTTAAAGCATTCATGTAAGCCTTATAGCAGGATCAATTAAGAAATATAATCAACTAGTACTAATCATGATAATCGATCTATTCGAGTCATATTTGGACATGGTGTCATGATTCTACCTTGCACATCGATATATACTATGGTTTCTCCTTTGTTTCCGTTTCTCGATGTTGTATTTTAATATCCCCACTCATATTTTTTATTCATCCATGTACCTTTATATTGTGTTATTTTTGGGTTCCATGTTAGTCCATAGTAAACTTGTTCATGTTGATCATCGCCTTACCTAGATGAATGTTGGTTATCATGGCGGTGTGGATGATGATATACAATAACTTTAGCTATTGGTTTTTCTCTCTTTGTCTCTTCACCATGTGGTTCATTTGAGGAATGATGATCAATAGATTCTTCTTCTTTTTTAAGCCCTTCCTCAGCATCTCCTTCATGTCCTTTTTTGATATCTTCTTTTGATTAACCTCAAACTCTTTATTTGATGTGTTTGTAAGTACTCCCATTAGTTTCCTTTAAATGACTTATTCATGTGCAGACTTAGGCCCTTGTTGTGTAATAAGATAAATATATTGTAAGGTGATTTTTTATTATTATACCAAAGTTTCATAAAATTCTTTTGTATGGTAATATTAACCATACCAATTGAGGCCATCCAAGAATAATATCAACATCATCCATACCTATACTACGAAAATATGAATGCAAAACATATTTATGCATCATGATATTCAAATATTAAAAAATGAATATTCTCACCCACAACCTAGGCTCTATGGATATGTTATTCAAGGAATAACAATGTTTTAGCCAAGTCAACATTAATGAAATTATGCTTGCTGATAAGGTGAATAAAAATAATGACCTTCTCTTGTTGAAGAAATCCATGAACCTTTATGAGGAAGCTTTCAGATGAAAAATGACTATAACTCTTTTTATCCTTCTTTGCTCCATGAGATCACTTATCTAAAAATAGTATATTTCCTTATTCTTCATATAGAATGCTCAACATCTTCCCATGACCAAGAAACTATGAGCATATGTGAGCATTGTCCCTTAAACCAAGGTATATAATGCTTCTTGAATTTCTTGAAGATAGTGACTTTGAATAAACTATGTAGTCTTCAATACTAGGACCATTAGATTCTTTTGTCCAATCTATCTTCCATGTTAAAATCTTAAAAATAAAACTAGGGATTTGAAGATATAATTTACTTTTCAATGAAGCTTCTTTTTGTGACTAGAATTTGGATGTTACAATTTTAAAATGACTATAACTTCATAGATATTGATTACATTCACTTGTTTGACCACAATCCTTGCAGCAATTTTGTGAATTGATATTTCTAATGCAATACATAAATTCCACCTCTATCTTGGAGGTTTCTCAAAGTTTAACCCTATGAATTTTCATGATTAGGGTTATTATGGAATACAAAATTCAATAATATTTTAATCGTTAATAATCCCAAACTTCTAGGAAACCCAAGAAAAAAGACACCAAAATGTCCCATTAAGTTTCAATCTTCTAAGGCAATCTTATCATGCATAATCTAGATATAAAAACCCTTAATTAAAATAGTAAATAAAAAAATCAAAATAATTATTATTTTATTTAATTACAATGTTAAATCATTTAACATTATCATTCTTAACTCATTTAAAATTAGCAAGACATATGTAGATAATCATTACAAAACATGAAGAACATAGATGGTTGAAAATCAATTCTGCAATTTACATAAATATTGTCTAGCTGAAAACTTCATGAATACATGAGATGAATCTCATGTACAGTCCATGTCCTCATCACAAGACTATTACGACCCACTAGCTCGCCATCATATCTAGGAAAAACCGAGAAAAATTCTAGGTGAACTAAGGATATCTTGGTAAACATGAATCACTAAAGCAAGTCCTTGAAGGAAATTTGTCTCATCTTCTTCTTCATCATCACTTATTAAAACCTAGGGTGCAACTCAAACCCTAAATATCTAAATATGTAAGGGATTAAATCCTAACCTTAGACTTTAAGATACTCCAACAAGCTTGAGAAATATCGGCGACTCCAAGAGAGAGAGAGAGAGAATCAAAGTAAAAATGAATATATAAAAGAGAGAGGATGACTAGTGTGGTCCTCTAGTCACATCTCTAAAATAATATGAACACATATGAATAGTGAGTGAAATATTCTCTCTTTCCTCTATATATATGAGAGCTAATGGAGACCAACAACACATAATTGCACCAATTCCATTACAAGCAAACTACATTAATCCTATGTAGGATCACACACATGGAGTTATACACTCTAAGGGTACACATTTCATGCTCCAAGGTGATTTCATATAAAAGAAAGATCCAAGGTGATGTAGTTGAATAACATGTGTCGACATTCCTCTATCACAACCCCATATAAACTTCATCATTCCTTATCCACGTACTCCACTACATCCACTCCCATTACATGAGCATTTCCATAACCTAAACATCCTTAATCCAAATCCAAGCCACCCCATGATGTATCGATTTTGATTCCTTTCTCTAACATGCAAAATGGGCCTCCTCCTAAGCATGGTTTCCTCTAAGAAAGAAAACATATCCTTCTAGCTATCATGAAGGACATCATCGAAGTTGTCAAGAGAAAGCCAACACTCTAGGGTAGAATGCCATGAAATCATTCAATTGAGGTTAATCAATCACTAAGTAAGCCATCTTCAGTTTGCAATTCCATCAAATTCCATCTCCCATGTGCAAATCCAACTCGGGCCATCTAGGGAATGAACATACAATATGTAACTTAAATCCCATGAACCACCCCTAAACATGGTGTTAGCATTTTCAAAGTAATTTGAAAGCTAACATTGCCTCTTTACAAGGAAAGTGTTTACATTGGCATATGTCAACTTTCTCTGCAACTTCACCGGGGCCTTCCAACTACAAATACGTATATATTGGATTATTGTAATAACCACTATCTCTTGTAAAGAATCTATGAGCTATGCTACCACAACATATTGATCCTCTAGATATATTGAATACCTATGAATATGAAGTAAAAACTAACTAACTCCATCATCCCTCAATTTAACATCACAAACAAAAATCAACAAACATCACATTATGATATATATAGGATGTCTTATAATCATGTCATCTTCACAAAATACTTATACAAGTGGATCATGAATATAAAAGTAAAAAAGATACAAATCTACATAAGTTACTCATCAATCCTGAAATACAAAGATCAGAGATATGTAACAATCCATGCACGAATATAAACAATCTACAAACATAAGAAACATTCCCATATAAAATGAAACAACCTAAACTAGATCAATCCCCTCATCCCAAGAGAATGTTGAAACAAGAGTAACCTCATGGTTGATTTACTCTGTCTAACAGAATCCATTAACCATGTACGTGTACTTTACAATAAACCCATAAAATACAATCCTAGATCAATCTTAACATCATCCTCCATTTATATACTAATTATCCCCTTAGCTACCTTCCTTAGTACAATACATATCCTCCCTTGATACCTCTCTAGGTACATTACTTTCCATTCCCCTTCACATGTTTTTTCTTTAAAGCATTCATGTAAGCCTTACAGTAGCATCAATTAAGAAATATAATCAACAAGTACTAATCATGAGAATCCATCCATCCTAGTCATATTTGGACATGGTGCTATGATTCTACCTTGCGCATCAATATATATTATGGTTTCTCCTTTGTTTCCCTTTGTCAATGTGGTATTTTGATATCCCCACTCATTATTTATATTCTTTTGTGTAACTCCATATTGTGTTATTTTTGGGTTCCATGTTAGTCCATAGTATATTTGTTGATGTCATCATGACCTTTCCTAGATGAATGTTGTTTATCATTGTAGTGTGGATGGTGATATAGAATAACCTTAACTATTGGTTCTTCTCTCTCTGTCTCTTCACCATGTGGTTCATTTAAGGAATGGTGATCTGTAGATTCTTCTTCTTTTTTTATGATGATGATGAAGTATTTAACGTCCAATGAGACCAAAATTTGTCTAGTGGACCTTAAGTGAAAAGAGAAGGTAGATATTAGTTGATTTGCTTTAAAATACAATTCTTATGCTCAAAAATCTTAGAGAGGAGGGTTCATGGATGTTTATAGTGTTGGGTATCTAGAAGGTTGGAAAGGTCAGTGCTGGAGCAAATATTTTGGAGCTGATATCTAATGTGGGTGAAAGTTGGGCATTCTAAGAGAAAATGGTTTTAATATTCCACGCTCATTGACTCGCATAGATGGAAAATCCTTCCCTCCCAAGGCATTTTATGGGTTTCCAAAAGCACAGTTTCACTATGGAGCTCATGAAAGTTCATTCTAATATTGGAAATATTAATTTTTTTTCTTTGAGATGGTTAAGATAGAAAGGTAATTTTGATCCTCGATATTAGGGTTAATGATCTCTTTATAATATATTAGTTTTCCTTTTACCTCTAATTCTTCTTTGAACCACATTTTCTCTTTGAAAGTAGTAGCAATAATGTAATTAATGTTGTCGATATTTTGTAGAGTGGTAGTTTCATCAATACTCCAATAATTTAACCAAGACGTGGCATCTTTAAGCCATCCCCGCTTGAGGCAAAGTTGTTGGTGGCTAGAGTTAAGAGAAATTTAAGGATGCCGATCATCTCCCATATTGTTTAATATGTTCTTGTACGTTAGATATCTTATAAGCAATAGATCACTTCTAGATTTGCTCAATTATTCTCCAATATTCTCTTGAAATGTTGCATCCCCAAGCTTCACAGCCATATAAGATAATGGGAGTGAGGAGCATTTTAAAGAGGAGTTTATTTTTGTCCCACATTACAAGGGTTTCCGATTTATAGTTGTTTTCAAGAACGAAGTAGGCTTTCCACCACCCATTTATCCTCTTCTCAATGCTATAGTTCCAGTTGAGCTTGTGATGGAATTCAATTCCTAGATACTTATAGGTGGTTACTTACTCCAAGATTCTATTTTCATACGAAACATTGGCATCATTACTCTTATTTGACTTGATAATTATCATGACTTTTGTTTTTTCAGTGTTAACGATCATGCGTATACTGGTGCAAAAATCCTTGAGAATTCGTAATTTCTTCTCAAGAGCATATGGGGATCCTTCCATAAGAACGATATCGTCTGCATAGAGAAGAAGCATGGTCACTATTCCTTCCAAGATTGCGCTGGTGCAACCTAGCTCTTCTAAACAATCTTCTAGCTTATCGATGTAAATGCCAAAAAGTGTAGGAGAAAGGGGGCACCCTTGCTTAACTCCAATATTACAATTAATATCCCGTGACCATCCTTTAGTGTTTTTGAATTTGGAAATAATGTTCTCATATAACCTTACAGTTGCAACCCTCAACTTGAGATGAACTTTTAACTCTTCTAATATATTCCAAAGGTTATTTCTAGGCACTATGTCAAAAGCCTTCTTGAGGATCCCCTTCATGTCCTTTTGTGGTCTCTTCTTTTGATTTAACCTCAAACTCTTCATTTGATGTGTTTGTAAGTATTTACATTAGTTTCCTTGGAATGACTTATTCATGTGTGGCCTTAGGCCCTTTTTGTGTAATAAGATAAATATATTGTAAGGTGATTTATTTTTCTTATACCAAAGTTTCATAAAAAAAAATTGTATAGCAATATTAACCATACCTATTGAGACCATCTAATAATAATATCGACATCATCCATACCTATAATACGGAAATATGCATGCAAAACATATTTATGCATCACAATATCTAAATATTAAAATTTAAATATTCTCACCCACAACCTAGGTGTTATGGATATGTTTTTCATCAGCATATATGTGAGCATTGTCCCTTAAACTAAGGTATATAATGCTTCTTTAATTTCTTGAAGATAGTGACTTTGAATAAACTATGTAGTCTTCAATACTAGGACCATTAGATTCTTCTATAAATTGTATCGTCCTTAGTTAAATCTTGAAAATAAAACTAGGGGTTTGAAGAAATAACTTACTTTTCAATGAATCTCCTTTGTGTGACTAGAAATTGGATGTTGCAATTTTCAAATGACTATAGCTTCCTAAATATTGATTACATTCACTTGCTTGACCGCAATCCTTGCTGAAATTTTGTGAATTGAGATTTCTAATGCAATACATAAATTCCACCTCTATCTTGGAGGTTTCTCAAATTTTAACCTTATGAATTTCCATGCTTAGGGTTATTATGGAATACAACAATGAATACTATTTTAATACTTAATAATCCCAAAATTCTAGGAAACCTAAGAAAAAAGACACCAAAATGTTCCAATGAGCTTCAATCGTCTAAGGATATCTTATCATGGATAAACTAGATATAAAAACCCTTACTTAAAATAGTAAATATAACAGTTCAAAATAATTATTATTTTCTTTAATTACAATGTTAATTCATTTAACATAATCATTCTTAAATTATTTAAAATTAGTAAGACATATGTAGATAATAATTACAAACCATGAAGTACAAGGATGGTTGAAAATCAATTCTATAATTTACATAAATATTGTATAACTGAAAACTTCATAAATACATGAGATGAATCTCATGTACATTGCATGTTATTATCACAAGGCTAGTACAACCCACTAGCTCTCCACCATAGCTAGGATAAACCAAGAAAAATTCTAGGTGAACTAAGGAGATCTTGGTAAACATGAACCACTAAAGCAAGTCCTTGAAGGAAATGTGTCTCATCTTATTCTTCTTCATCACTAAGTACAACCAAGGGTCCAACTCAAACCCTAAATATCCAAATATCTAAGGGAGTAAAGCCTAACCTTAGGCTTTAAGATACTCCAAGAATCTCAATAAATATTTACGACTCCAAGAGAGAGAGAGAGAGGCCAACTTGTACATATGAAGATATAAGAGAGAGAGGATGACTATTGTGGTCCACTAGTCACATCTCTAACATAAGATGTGTTAAGATTCAATATGCTAAGACAGAAAATACCAGCATTACATTCCATTTCACAACAATAGCATATACAGGATCATTGAAAGAACAACAAGCACAACATAAACACAAGAGACACAGATTTATCCTGGGAAACCCTCATGGGGTAGAAAACCGTGCAAAGTTTCTTCAATATAGATGACCAACAAATACAAAGATGTAAACCATAGACATGAGCTCCTTCTCCTCCATAGCAGATCTCCCCCTCACCTATGCGTTATTCACAAGGTGAGTGCAATGTGTGTTAAATGAGGAACACACCTCCTCTATTTATACACAACTCCGACTTGTATTTTATATTAACTAGGTCGGCCCCAACTTAACCATTGGGTTAAAAACCCCATTACAACTGACTGAGCCGACCCCTCTAGATGATGTAGGTAGATAGGTGGATGATGTAGGTAGATAGGTGTAGCTTGAAGTCGGGATGAAAACGAGATCTAACTGTGTAGTTGGAAAACCCTTGATTGATTATGTGTCATAACTTAGTAATGTATGAATTGTCATAACTTAATAAGATGCAGTTAGGTAAAAGACTGTACCTTGAAAACTATGTTAAACATGTGTCACTGAACAACAAATTTCAGGATTATGATTGATGTTTGTGATTTAGTACTATTAGTGTACTTACGCGAGGTATGTAAGAAGTAGCTATGCTTACATAACTCGCCTACATATTTATAAATTGCGTGAAATATTGCTGAATAATAATGTTAATTATTGTCGATTAATGTTAATAATGTTGATTAATAATTAATTATTGTTGATTGAGGTTAATAATGTTGATTAATGATAATTATTTTCGATTAATGATTAATTATTTTTGATTAATAAACAATTTATGGTTAACTTAGGTAGTAAATAATGTATTTGGTTAGTAATGCTTACTTGAATGTTAATGAGTTTGATAAGTAAAGACTAAGGGTTAAAATGTTAAAATGTGATTGTAATGTTAGTAAGGATAATATTAACTTGGAAGGGTAATATTAATTACGTATCAAACGATATTAATTAATTAATTAAAATATAGGGATAAGGTTTAATTTATATATTAATTAATTTATTATAATTATGTCGTAGTTGTTTATAACCATGGTGTAAATTATAAATAATACCATATGCCATTAATAAAGAAGTGTTGAATTATATTTGAGTTAATTAAATAAAAATTATTTGTTATTTATAATTGTGAAACTTGAGTTACAAGTCCAAGAATGTAAGTTAGAATTTATTACGGTTGAAACGTGTAAAAATAAAACACTTATGAACCAAACCATGTATTTATTACACAATATATATATAATATTTTAATGATTAATGAGAGTCAAAGGTTAAGGGCTCGAGGAATGTCATGGGGGTTGGGACATTTATGTTAAGGATAAGGTATTAATTGTAGAGGGGAAAGAGTCGACAAGGGGGAGGATAAGGTTGAGAAGAGGAAGGGAAGAAGGGCATCTTCACCTTAGCATGTTTTGGGGGAATTTTGAGGAGAGATAGAAGAAAATTACAAAGCAGAGTGAAGGGGGTTATTGTTGGAGAAATTATAGTGGGATTGAACTGGTTTGATTGTACTCGGTTTTGGCTTGGGGGTCCAAAGGAATACCTTTGGAGCTGGGTGGTCGGCGAGACTTCTCCAGTTGGCAGGGTGGCAACTCAGTTTGGGATGGTTGAGTTTCTTAAGGTTTGGGAAAGATTTTGGTTGTAGGGATACAACAGAGCAAAGGAGCAGCAAAGGGGATCTACTAGCTAATTACAGGTACTTATCCTACAAGTATATTGATCATTTCTAACTCTGTCATATTATTATTTCAAGTTATTGTAAACGAAACTTATGTAAAATTAGAACATACATTTATATGTTGTGTAACAGATAGTAAATGTTAGTAACAAATGAATATGACATGTTAATTCCAATCCCATAAATGTGAACTTTATATTTATTTTCAAGCATGAAGTTTAACCGAAACATGAAAACCTGAAATTTGACATAGTAAGTAACAGTAAAAAGGTTAGATTTATTTATTAAATAGGGGACCTAGGTTAGGAACCCTACAACATAGGTATTGGGTTGCATGAGGAAATGCAACATTTTCAGTTTGGGGGAGATGTTGGGTCACGAATTTGTCCATATTTTCATCACTTATCGACACCTATTTCATCCCTCTTTTCCTATTATTGCTCATTTATCATTGCATTTTCCATCCAATTGTTGTAATTGTTTGCAAAATACCATATTACTCCTATTGATGCTTTAGTCGTTAATAATGATTATTTTCCTTTATTTTAATGAATTAAAGACTATTATGCATGACTTTACTGATGATGGTTTATGAAGCAATTTATTTTAGCAACACTTATGGTTCCAACATCCAAAGTTGGCTTGTTAGCACATCTCCACATGGAAATTCACAACATGGTTTCATTCTTAGGATTGATTATGTGGATTTGTGATCTCAATTCATGCCCAATTCCAACATGGCAGCCTCCAGCTCATGATCAAACGGCCCCAACCAAAAAAGTGTGCGAGATAAGAACACACTAACTTGTGTTGCAATTTGTGGGCATATGAAAATGAATCTAGAAAATATGGAACATGGGTTTTGTGCATAAAGAAATCAATTACTTGACGCTTGAGAAAATTTCCCAAAACATCCATGGTTTGAGAGATACAACCGGTTCTCTAAATATGTAATGTTTAGATTTACTATTACGACCGATTTTCAAATTGGGCATATTGTTCAAACAAATTACAAGTTGGGAATTCAACTCCTCATCTTCCTCAACGAGTTTTTGTATAAATATGTAATCAATTTGATGTATGAGGAAGAAAATGGGGAAGAGACCCTTAAGACAATCCTACTTAAAGGAGTCCAAGATGAATATTTAGAAATCTTAAATATGACGAGAACAGGTGATGTATTTCAACTATCATATGATGATGTTTATGAGTTATGTATAAGGTATTCAAGAGGAAACTCCAAGATTGGTAAGAATTCTAAAGAACTTTCCTCTAGATTCTTGAAATCTGCTGCAATAGGAGTTTTAGGAGCTGAAACCAGTAACTTTATTTGAAAATTTTAATGTTGATATCAATGGTTCACTAAATTCACAATTGGATGTTTTGCAGGTTAAGGAAAAGCATGAAGAATTTGAAGAAACAATTTGCCCTTGGTCCCAGAAGAAACATCTTGCAATGGATTTTGCTTTGGATAGTATCACAATTTGTGGCATATGTGACTTGATGCATGCCACAGATTGTTGCCCCTCCTTACCCATAATTAAAGCAACATATCAAATAGATCTAGGAGTTATAACAAATTTATTGCAACAAACATGGCAACAGTGGCCTACATGTATGGTTCAAAACTCCATCCCTCCATTTCCTTACTCTCATACTGAGTCATTGAATACTCCTCCACCATGGTAGCTGTTGTAGCCTCAATTTAATGCTTACCTACCTTATCCACAAGGTTGGAATGGCCTATCTTATGATCACATGGCCACTCTCCCTCATGCTGCAATACAAATCAGTCCTTCAAGATCAGCCTCACAAACCAATCCTCTACACCGGCCACATTTATCTTCTCATCAAACTTCTTGGTATCCAACACAATTTTCTGTCCAATCCACCCCCACCCTAACCATAATAAAGCAGTACAATATGCTTATAGTGCTGAACTCCAAATTTTCCTACATTTCTTGCCTCTTCTACCTCACGTACACTGCCGCAAAAAGACGGTGCACTATTGAAGCAAGTTCATACAAGGCTTGAACAGATTAGAGGTCCAAGATTTGTAGATGAATTTTCTTTTAGTCGTCATCAGCAAGCAGACAAGATCAACAAGCCACACATAATATATGATGAAGAACAAGGATTGGAACCAAAAACTGAAGAACTTCTAGCATCATTGTCACTAGATCTAGATCTCTTATGCATTCATGAAGATCAATTATTTGAGGAAATTCATATGACAACTATGGGAAATCAAGGAAATAAAGATTATATTGAAGCTTGGTTTCAATATGTCATCAGTCTGCAATATCACTCCATACTTCAACAATTCTTGGCACCATCATTTCAAGGTAAGTTGGTCTCTCATACCTTGGCATTCATAAAGATACATTTTTCATATTTGGGTATGTGCATACTTGAGACCTTGTTTCGAAAATGGCTCCATTGGAAGTATTCTTATACTCGAGTTAATTCCCTTTTCAAGTAAAGTAGGGTAGGGTAGTTAATGAATTTTCAATAAATGTTGGATGAAGTTTATTGGTTCAATTCTAAGCATTAGGAACCTAGTTTACAAATAAAAAGGAGTCAACCTCAAGAGATCATCATTTGATCGCTCGCAACTTTGATCCCACATTTGTTTTTTATTATAGACTTTATTTCAAAAATCATCATTTTTTAGGAGTTTCAGCAGCTACTCCAATAAGCTGTGTAAGTCAATGTATGTGTTCAAAGCCTGAAATTTTTGGTATAGGGATGTATTCCATTAACATCTATATGATTACAAACATTCAAACCTATTTGGTTATCTTTTGGGGAGCTATATCTTGTTTATTGAATTTTGTGGCATTTCGACTTGATAAATTCACTGGAACACAGTGAGGACAGTCATGTTTTTAGGGACCAAATGGACTCATTTTTAAAACCCGTTTCTATCCAATGTATACCTTGAATTCTAGTTTCTAAATCAATTTGAATTAATCAATTATGATATCATACGAAAACATTATAACCAAAATAACAAGTGCCTATCACAAATCAACATTTTTAATACTCAGTTTCCTAGACTATTCATTAGCCTATTTGACCCATGAATTCTTATTGGATTCAATACCTGTTTGTATTCGATATCCCTACATGAATCTATTTTCGTATCCAATTGGAATCACATCAATCCGTCATTCTGTCATCAAAAGAAAAAGTTATTCCTAAAACTGTGACTGTTGGTCTTGACTGGAATTTGAAAAACACCTTGTCCTATAGGTTGTTACTAAGAAGTTTTGACATATCATATCAAGGAATTTTTAAAATCTGTTTCTATTGGAAATAGACCTATAAATTTAATTTCATTTGGATTTGTAATCACCCAAATAAGACCAGGAACGAAGAATTTATGATCGAAACACTGCTAGTGAGTCTAAATGGCCATCACTCTCCCACATGTATAAATTGAATTTTATCCATTCATTTTTCTTTGGATTTGTTTTATAATTAATTTATCATTGTTGTTTTTTCATAATTATTGGATGAAGAGAGATCGATCACCTCTTCTCTTCCATGATATCATGTTTTATTGCAAGAAAGTGCTAGGTTTTTGCAGGCCCTAAGAAGATAGAAGGTTAATATATGCATGAGTGAATTTTGAATACTTTTTTCTCAAATTTGCAAATGGATTGAGCACAACAATTGATGAATTTATACATAAACCATATGAATACCAATGTTCCATAATTCAAGTTCCATTGCTACATGAATTGCTACTAAAGTATCCTCCCAAAAGACCTTTCATCCATCATGCTCATTCACCAATACTATGTTATGCCCAACATTTTCCTTCTTCCCTCCACCATTCCATCACTTCCATGACCTTATGCTCCATTTGGTCACCCCCATACTGTCCACTCCACTCACACCTAACCCATGAATAAGGTCTCTGGGCTCTCTTACATGTTGAGTTACCTCCCTGTCCTTTTCATTTTACCAATAAATCCTACTTGTTAGTGAAAATATTTCATCTCTAGTGCTTCAAATCATTTATCATATGCTCACATTGGATGATGTGGGATTCCTTAAGGAACTCCTTCTAACATATCTCATCCCATCGATTGCAACGCATCATCTAGGATCGATATTAGAGTTTTATAGTGCCCTAGGATCTACAAGAATCAATGGTAGATTTTCTTGTTGTTAATCATGGGGATTCATTAATGCCTCTTGTTTGAAAAATCTTGCAGGTGACTTGAATCCAACACATCCATTCGTACCTATCAAGATGCACTAACGTACTTTAGAGCTCATTGTCATCAAATGTGAGTTGCTTCACATTGGTTAACGACATGCATTAATGGTCGGTAATCCAATGATTTCTTTCCATGCTCTACTTTAGCACATTCATTCGCATGGTAAGAATTGTACCTCGGTTTTGTAGCAGTTGAATATTATGTGATCTAACGATTTCAATAGTGACTTGCAACATTATTTGTTTCAGTAGTTATGCAGTTCCTTTCCATTTTTATTTCAGCAGTTGATTTTCAGAATAAGAGAAGGAGTTTTATGCTTTTGTGGCAGAATTCCTCCTCATCATTTGTATCAGTAGTTAATCTTGCATGCATGCAACACATTTCCTCATTTAGATCAGATTCATCCTCAGACAGTTTCAACTCTCAACTACATCTCTCTCAACAACAGTTTGTCCTACATCACCTCCAGCACACATCAGTCCATCCATGCCAATCAAAGATTTCACGGAGGTAAAACTTGAGGTAAAATGGCATGAGTTTTTGATTTATTAAAGATTTAAGAAAATGTCATGAAGAACCACTAAGCATTATCCATTTCCATTTTCTATACAGCATTTTAACTTCTTTACAACTTGTCAATTGTCAAAGGTATCCAAATATTTCAGTTTTGGGGGGAAACACCATGCCATCCTTGTCCATCCATTCCCATCCTTTCCCCCTCAATTCTAACACTTCATCATTCCAATTCATGCACATCCAAATCAAGTCCTTCGCAATGTATACCAACACCCAATTCAAGTCCTTCCCTACATATCCTACATCCAAGCATAAGAAGATGCATTGCTTCTACCACATAAGAACCAACAGTAAGAAAAGATGCTCTCATGCCACACAAGAACCAACAGTAAGAGAAGATGCTTTGTTGCCGTATAAAAACCAACAATGAGAAGAAATAAAGCAGCTGATACACATGCTAAGGAAATTATTGGAAGAAAAGGATAGGGCCACAAGAACCTACAATAGAACAAATTGTTCAATAAATAATACATTTAAAGGTATGAGTCTTTCCATGACCCCGCGATGCATATATCGGTTCACTTCCACACAATTGTTGAGAGTTTCCAAGCTACCTTCCATTGGAATCACATTGAGATCCATTACATATGGCATGTGGATTGAAAATTATCTCTTGCATATTAAAGAGGAATTTGATGAACCATTGTTGCCGCTATCAAGGTGTTTTCTTCACGATTGGTTGGAATATGTTATTATTTGGAAATGGTCTTTTTGTTCATAAGATTTGCAGAGATGTATGGTATTGTTTATGTTTGCTCGAAGCATGACAATTTGATAAGCTCATGTGACATGGGAGATCAACTAATGAAATTAGTTGCAAGGAATGTGAAATAAAACCACTTTAGAAATATTGCTGATAAATATTTATTATAGCATTCCATGGGTAGCTTCCAAAATCAGCAGCTACAACACTACTCAAGTACATTCCTTAACAACATTATGATGCAAGTAGCATACAAGAAAAAACATTCTCCACGTGAAGACTTAGCATTAGAAAATGATTGAAAAACGCATTGCAATTTTAGATTTTCTCTTGGGGAAGCCATATCTTAGTTGGATTCTCTTCATTACATGGTGATTGGTATATAGCCATACCTAAACAAATATGATATTTGCTCATTAAAAATCACAGTGATTTTAAGCTTGGATTATCCGTTAGTTCTGTTATTTTTGTTTATGCAACCATCTTCAGCAAGTATGCAATTCTCTTGGTGTTTGGAAGATGAAAAATACATTAGGTAGCTTCTCTTTCCTTATTCTATATGGGGGTTCTAGTGACTAAAGTTCTAGAAGTTGTCTTAATAAAAAGTGCAGCCAAGAGCATCACATATAGGAAATAACAATGTGCATCGTCAAAACATAATGGACATCATGATAAAGGGGTGTTTAGTGCAATAGATTATTTGTGAGTTGTCCTGTAGAAGCTTATTTAAACAAATCTAAACTATGGAGAAATAGATTGGCTGTTAAAAATGGAAGGATTCAAAGATTTTTGTTATGCTCCATATGTTAATTTGTATCTTCTAAGGTCAAGCTGAGATTTGATGGTTGACTCATAGTTCATATGATATAAAGTATTCCAACCTCTTCCACTTTAAATTGGGTCTTTGTGTTGAGTTTGACATTTGATGAGAATATTGAAGCATAGAATCTATTTTTTGAGTGTTTTTTCCTTCCCAACTTGGATTTTCTAAATTCATGCAAGAAAAGTTACAAGAGATAAAAGGGATCCAACACATCATGTTAAGTTTGGGGGAGATGGATACTTTCCAATTGAGTTGACAACTCTTCTTTTCCATGAGGACATGGAAATTATTCAGTTTGGGGTAGTAGTTATTATGTTTGTTGGTTTGCTCTCTCCTTTTACATTCATATTTATTTTTCTCATGCATGTTGCTTTTGAACAAAGTGCATAATTTGAAATGACCATATCTTGCAACTAGTGAACTGGAGTTTCATGAAACTTGGAGGAGATAAGCACTACATCAAGATGAACAAACCTGGTAAGTTTCAGCTCAATCCAATGCACACTTTTCGAGAAAATGGCCATCATCACCTACAACCATTTTTCCTATATATCAAGATCTATGCATCATATTGATTTGATTTTGGTGAGCAAAAGCACCGTGGTAAGAGGAATATAATCACCATTTGTTTCAGGAAAAAATGCTTCACGATTTTGATAAAATAACCATCATCACCTACATCCAATTTGAATTTTTCTTGAAAATCGTGATGTGGGTATCTCTAATTGCTTTTGGTGAGATGCATTGGTCTAGTAGAAACCTTCCTGAAAAATTTCATCCAAACCGAGTTTGTAGTTTGTGAGAAATTGGTTTAGGAAGTTCACCTGCAAAAATTCATTTTTTTTACCCCAATCCTTGCTGAAATTTTGTGAATTGATATTTCTAATGTAACTCATGTAAATTCCAATTCTATCATGGGGGTTTCTCAAATTTTAGCCCTTTGAATTTTCATTCTTAGGGTTGTTATGGAATACAACAATGAATAATATTTTAATTCGTAATAATACCAAACTTCTAAGAAATATAAGAGAAAAGACACCAAAGTGTCCCAATTATACTCTAAGGTAATATGATCATGCATAAAATAGATATAAAAACTTCCATTTAAATTATTATATAAAAATATAAAATAATTATTATTTTATTTAATTATAATGTTAAATCACTTAACATAATTATTCGTAACTTAGTTAAAATTAGCAAGACATATATAAATAATAATTACAAACCATTAAGAACATAGATGGTTGAAAATCAATTCTACAATTTACATAAATATTGGATAGAAGAAAATTTCATAAATGCATGAGATGAAGTTCATGTACATTACATATCCTTATCATAAGGCTAGTACAACCCACTAGCTCTCCACCAAACATAGGAAAAGCCAAGAAAAATTATGGGAAAACTAAGAAGCTCTTGGTATGTATGACTCAATCAATTAAGTCCTCAAAGGAAATGTGTCTCCTCCTCTTCTTCTTCATCACTATGTACCACCCATAGTTTCAACTCAAAGCCCTAATATCCAAATATCCACTGGAGTAAGTGGAGTAAACGCTAACCTTAGACTTTACCATACTCTATTAAGCTCAAGAAACCTTGGCCACTCCGAAGGAGAGAGAGAAAATGGATATATAAAAGAGAGAGGGAAACTAGTGTGGCCCTATAGTCACATCTCTAACATAGGATGAACAAGAATTAATAGTGAGTGAATGATTCTTTCCTTCCTCTATATATATGCGAGCAAATGGAGGCCAACAATGCATATGTGGATCAATTCCCTTACAAGAACCTACAATAATCACATGTAGAATCCCAGACGTGAAGTGCTACAATCTAAGGCTATACATGTCAATATCCAATGATATTTTGTATATAATAAGGGATTTAATTGATGTAGTTGCACATCAAGTGTCCACATTCATTCGTCACACGCTCATACAAACTTCATCACTCCAAATCCATGTACTCCACTACATTCATTCCCGTTACATAACATTGCCACACCTAGACATCCTCAAGCCAAATCCAAGCCACCCCATGGGGTCTAGGGTTTGCTTCCCTCGTCTAAGATGCACAATTCTTCTCCTCCCTCCTCCTAAGCAGTGTTTCCTCCAAGAAATAAAACATATCCATGTGTCTCTCATGAATGACATCATGATCCAAGTTGTCAAGAGAATGCCAACACCCCAGGGAAGAATGTCAAGCAATCACTCAATTGAGATCAAGCAATCACCAAGTAATCCATATCCAATTCGGAAGTCCATTAAATATTGTCTCCTATGTGAAAATCCATCTCAAGCCATCTAGGAAATGAACATACACCATGTACCTCAAATCTCATGAACCACACCTAAACTTTTTTCTTTACAAGGAAAGTGTTTACATATACACCTGTCAACTCCCTCTGTAGCTTTAACAAATATTCCATTTATAAATATGTACATGTTACAGTCCTAGAATCAAAATTCTAGAAACACTAAAGAAACGACCATCATTTCCTAAGAAACCATTTCAGGCCTTCAAAGAAATTAATCCCTTTGAATAGCTGGTCACCTTAAAACCCTAAGAGGCTAGGCTTGTATATGAAAGTACATTTATGCTCTACAACATTCCTGCAGTTCCATACGTATTCATGGAAAATTATAAAGGTTGAAACTACAGTTTTACTAATTTTCCTACCAAATGTCAACTACAGTAAATACAGAAGTTGTGAGCCAAAACAATTCTCGAAAAATTACATTATAAATATTAATAAGATGGATCTTACAACAGTGCATTAGGAAGATGAACCCTGATTTGGGTTTGAAAGGTTCACAAGAACAATGTCTAGTGTGGGCATTCCAGAAGATAGTAATTCTAGCAATCAAGAACTATTCTGAAGCCAAAACTATACCTCTCTGTAAATTGTTAAAGTTGCAAATAAAAATGACAGGCATGTTTTAGATGGCAAAATAAAGAACATTTGAGATATCATGAACTCTATTGATTTCAGATGACTTAAAAATTGTAAGACCGATGAAACTCGACTCAAAGTTTTAGAAACAGTCAAAGAAACGAGCGTACAAAATGGCTATGCCCCATTGCCGTTTCTGGTAGTCTTTTGAAAGAAAGAATTGCTATCGTCTCGTTTCTGGTAACAAAGGCTTTAGGAGACAATATCCCATCTACTTATAGTGAGCTAGCATTAAAACAAAATTGCATTGCAAAGATAATATTCCTGCAGTTCCATACATATTCATCGAAAAGTACTACAAAACTCCAAACTCGGAAATATGTTCAAAGGTCTAACCACGCACGGGCAGAACCCACATATGGCACCACTTCAATCTTGTGAACTTCACTAATCCCTCTGAGTAGTTGGTCACCATGAAACCTTAAAACGCTGGGCCTGTAGAAAGTACAGTTATAATCCGCAAAATTCCTGCGATTCCATAAATTTCCATGGAAAAGTCCTACACACCTCCAAACTTTATCTTGTAGATGATAAAGCCATAAACTCCCCTTATTGGCAAGGCAGATCTCTTCTCCACCTCCAAATACAGAGATAGAGGATTCCAGATCACGAAATGGCAGTGTAATGGTTCTAGGGTTTTGTCGACCCTGGATATCCAATTTCCACACATCTAATTTCTTGGAATTCTGCTTGTTTAGGCTGATCACGCACGGTTCTTTTTCAAGCTCCGCCATGCATAGCGGGCTGAAGCAGTTATCGTCCAACACAAGGGGCGGCTCCCACTGCTCCTTTTCGACGTTGAACCACACCACCATCTCACATTTCTGTGTGATTGACCACACCATCCAATATAAATAGCCGTTGAACACAAAGGGCTCTGTCATGCGTACTGGCTTGAACACGTCATGCAGATCTGGTAGCTTTCTCCACGTGCCAGCCATGGCATCGAAAATAAGCGTGCGCGTCATCTCCTGAGAATTAGGCCCGCTTAGGACGATCTTGCATGCGCCTAGTTTCCTGTCAAAGGCGATCCCGATCAAACAGTTCCGGGAAACGACTAGCTCTCCCTCCGGCACCGTCAGAATATTCCACAGGTTGGGTGCCGTAGGGCTGTAGACAAATATTGTAGGGATATTCGGTTCCCGGTCACCCACAAAGCACAGGATCCCGCCATTGGAAACCAACAGGTACAACAGAGGTGGGCAGCACGGAGGAGGCATCCATCTGGACGTGCGACGTATTTCGTCGTGTACGAAGAAAATTGACTGGTCGTCTGGAAGGGAATGAAGGAAGAACTTGGTTTGTGGGGGATCATAGAAGGTGGCAAAATCGGGATCTGATGATAACAAAGAATGAAAAAATTTGCAAACCAGTCGCAGCCTCGCCAATTCTTTGAGGGTGAGCCCTTCCAGCAATTTTAGTAGCAGCGCACGGGGTAATTTAGCCCACAGATTATCATTCTCCTGGATAGCGATCCTGCGCCGAGTATTATTCTGGCACACATCACCGGTAGTAACAACCTGTAACAAAAAAATCACAGACTGAAATTTAACACTACAAAACATTGCAAGTCATAATTGAAATTTCAAACCTAAGCAAACAGAAGAGGACTTACCATTGCCATTGCGTTAAAGGAAGCGCGTACTCCGTTCCCAGATATTGGTGTTTATCTAGGTTACGTTGCAATACATCTAGGTTACATTGCAGTGCATCATATTTAGGTTACATTGCAGTGCATCATATTTATACTTTCACAGGCGGCACAGATAATTTTAAAAAAGACGGCTAAAGGAAAGATAATTTTAAAAAAGACGGTTAAAGGGATATGCATTTATTATCCAACTAACTAAGGTTATAGTTAAGGTACTATCCAACTAACTAATAATCATAATACTAATATAATAATAAAAATATGAAAAATATGACGTCACAATATTAGGATTTAACAATTTTTTTAGTATTCTATTTGCAAAAATCCCAAATATATGGAAGATAAAACACTTAATAATAACAAATGCATTGATATAATAATGAACACCAATAGTGTAGAGAAAACACTTTAGGTATGACAACATTTTCAATTACTCTTTATGAAAGGAATCATTCCACAAGTCATGCTTATCGCAATAAAATATCCAAATGCTTATTGACATAAATGTGTATACATATTATCTCATGAGTATTCCTAGAGGCTTACTAACTATCCTTCATTATTACATTTATTATCCACCAACTACCTAGTGGACCTTACTAAATGAAAATGAACCATTACATTAATTAATGAGTTCACATACCCACAAATTAGTGAGCTTTATTTCATAGTATGGTCACTTTACATTAATCATCCTCATAACTACCTTCCTTAGTACAATATTACATATTCTCCCTTATACCTCCCTAGATACATTACTTTCCATCCCTCTTCACATGTTTTTTCTTTAAAGCATTCATGTAAGCCTTATAGTAGGATCAATTAGGAAATATATTCAACTAGTACCAATCATGAGAATCCATCTATCCTAGTCATATTTGGACATGGTGTCATGACTCTACCTTGCAAATCGATATATACTATGGTTTCTCTTTTGTTTCCCTTTCTTGATGTTGTATTGGTGTTTATCTAGGTTAGGTTGCAATACATCTAGGTTACATTGTAGTGCATCATATTTATACTTTCACACTACTGTATAATTAGAAAAAGGCGGGACATGTAAATTTAAAAAAGACGCGCAAAGCGATATGCATTTATTATCCAACTAATTAAGGTACTAACTAACTAATTAAGGTACTATCCAACTAACTAATAATGATAATATTAATATAATAATAAAAATATGAAAAATATGATGTTACAATATCTAGGGCTTAACAAACTAAGGTTACAATTAAGGTACTATTCAACTAACTAATAATGATAATACTAATATAATAAATTAATAATACTATAATACTAATATAATAAAATAATAATACTATGGTACTAATATAATTAAGGTACATCATATTTATACTTTCACACTACTGTATAATTAGAAAAAGGTGGGACATATAATTTAAAAAAAGACACGCAAAGGGATATGCATGTACTATCCAACTAATTAAGGTACTAACGAACTAACTAAGGTTAGAATTAAGGTACTATTCAACTAAGTAATAATGATAATACTAATATAATAATAGAAATATAAAAATATGATGTTACAATATCGAGGGCTTAACAAACTAACGTTACAATTAAGGTACTATTCAACTAACTAATAATGATAATAAAAATATAAAAAATATGTTGTTACAATATCGAGGGCTTAACAATTTTCATAGTATTCTATTTGCAACATCCCAAATATATGGAAGATAAAACACTTAATAATAACAAATACATCCATACAATAATGAACAACAATATTGTAGAGAAAACACTTTAAGCATGACAACATTTTCAATTACTCCTTACGAAATGAATCATTGCACAAGTCATGCTTATCGCAATAAAATATCCAAGATGCTTATTGACATAAATGTGTATACATATTATCTCATGAATATTCCTAGGGGCTTACCAACTACCCTTCATTATAACATTTATTATCCACCAACTATGTAGGGGACCTTATTAAATGAATATGAACCACTACATTAATTAAGGAGTTCACATACCCACAAATTGGTGAGCCTTATTTCATAGTATGGTCACTTTACAATAAGTATCCCCTTAACTACCTTCCTCGGTACAATATTGCATATCCTCCCTTGATACCTCCCTATATACACTACTTTCCATCCCTCTTCACATGTTTTTTCTTTAAAGCATTCATGTAAGCCTTATTGCAAGATCAATTAAGAAAGATAATCAAATAGTACCAATCATGAGAATCCATCTATCCTAGTCATATTTGGACATGGTGTCGTGATTCTACCTTACACATCGATATATACTATGGTTTCTCTTTTGGTTCCCTTTCTCGATGAACTGTATTTTGATATCCCCACTCATATTTTTTATTCCTCCATGTACCTCTATACTGTGTTCTTTTTGGGATCCATGTTAGTCCATAGTAGACTTGTTGATTTTGATCATGGCCTTACCTAGATGAATGTTGGTTATTGTGGTAGTGTGGATGGTGATATACAATAACATTAGCTATTGGTTCTTCTCTCTTTGTCTCTTCACCATGTGGTTCATTTAAGGAATGGTGATTTGTAGATTCTTCTTTTTTCTTAAGCCCTTGCCAAAAATCTCCTTCAAGTACTTTTGTAGTCTCTTATTTTGACTTAACCTCAAACTCTTCATTTGATGTGTTTGTGCATACAACCATTAGTTTCCTTGCAATGACTTATTCACATATGACCTTAATTAAGGAGTTCACAACCCGCAAATTAGTGAGCCTTATTTCATTGTATGGTCACTTTACAATAATTATCCCCTTAACAACCTTCCTCAGTACAATATTGCATATCCTCCCTAGATACACTACTTTCCATCCCTCTTCACATGTTTTTTCTTTAAAGCATTCATGTAAGCCTTATAGCAGGATCAATTAAGATAAAAATAGTACCAATCACGAGAATCCATCTATCCTAGTCATATTTGGACATGGTGTCATGATTCTACCTTGCACATCGATATATACTATGATTTCTCTTTTGGTTCCCTTTCTTGATGAACTGTATTTTGATATCCCCACTCATATTTTTTAATCCTCCATGTACCTCTATACTGTGTTCTTTTTGGGATCCATGTTAGTCCATAGTAGACTTGTTGATGTTGATCACGGCCTTACCTAGATGAATGTTGGTTATCGTGGTAGTGTGGATGGTGATATACAATAGCATTGGCTATTGGTTCTTCTCTCTTTGTCTCTTCACCATGTGGTTCATTTAATGAATGGTGATTTGTAGATTCTTCTTTTTTTAAGCCCTTCTTGAGGATCTCCTTCAAGTACTTTTGTAGTCTCTTATGTTGACTTAACCTCAAACTCTTCATTTGATGTGTTCGTAAGTATTGCCATTAGTTTCCTTGCAATGACTTATTCACATATGGCCTTAATTAAGGAGTTCACATACCCACAAATTAGTGAGCTTTATTTCATTGTATGGTCACTTTACAATAATTATCCCCTTAACAACCTTCCTCAGTACAATATTACATATCCTCCCTTGATACCTCCCTAGATACATTACTTTCCATCTATCTTCACATTCTTTTTCTTTAAAGCATTCATGTAAGACTTATAGTAGGATCAATTAAGAAATATAATCAACTAGTACCAATCACGAGAATCCATCTATCCTAGTCAGATTTGGACACGGTGTCATGATTCTACCTTGCACCTCGATATATACTATGGTTTCTCTTTTGTTTCCCTTTCTCGATGTCATATTTTTCTATCCCCACTCATATTTTTTATTCCTCCATGTACCTTTATATTGTGTTCCTTTTGGGATCCATGTTAGTCCATAGTATACTTATTGATGTTGATCATGGCCTTGCCTAGATGAATGTTGGTTATCATGGTAGTGTGGAAGGTGATATACAATAACATTAGCTATTGGTTCTTGTCTCTTTATCTCTTCACCATGTGGTTCATTTAAGGAATGGTGATCTGTAGATTCTTCTTCTTTTTTAATCCCTTCATGAGGATATCCTTCATGTACTTTTGTAGTCTCTTCTTTTGAATTAACCTCATACTCTTCATTTGATGTGTTTGTAAGTACCGCCATTAGTTTCCTTGCAATGACTTATTCATGTGCGGCCTTAGGCCCTTGTTGTGTAATAATATAAATATATTGCAAGGTGATTTTTTTTCTTATACCAAAGCCTCATAAAATTCTTTTTGTATAGTAATATTAACCATTCCCATTGAAGCCATCCAATAATAATATCAACAACATCCATACCTACGAAAATATGAATGTAAAACATATTTATGCATCATGATATTCAAATATTAAAAAATGAATATTCTCACTCACAACCTAGGTGCTATGGATATGTCTTCCAAGGACTCACAATCTTTTAGCCAAGTCAATATTAATGAAATTATGCTTAGTGATAAGGTTAATAAAAAATAATCACCTTCTCCTGTTGAAGACATCCATGAAACTTTATTAGGAAGTTTTCAAATGAAAAATGACTATAACTCTCTTTTTCCTTCTTTACTCCATGATATCACTTATCTAAAAATACTATTCCTTATTCTTCATATAGAAAGCTCAACATATTCCCATGACCAAGAAAATACCACAATATGTGAGCATTGTCCCTTGAACCCAGGTACATAATGCTTCTAGTATTTCTTGAAGATAGTGACTTTGAATAAACTGTGTAGTCTTCAATACTAGGGCCATTAGATTCTTCTATAAAATGCATATTCCTTGGTAAAATCTTGAAAATAAAACTAGAGATTTGAAGAAATAACTTACTTTTCAATGAAGCTCCTTTGTGTGACTAGAATTTGGATGTTTCCATTTTAAAATGTTATAACTTCCTAAATATTGATTACATTCACTTGTTTGAACACAATCCTTGCTGAAATTTTTTGAATTGAGATTTCTAATGCAATAGATAAATTCCACCTTTATCTTGCAGGTTTCTCAAATTTTAACCCTATGAATTCTCATGCTTAGGGTTGTTAAGGAATACAACAATGAATAATATTTTAATCCTTAATAATCCCAAACTTCCAGGAAACCCAAGAAAAAAGACACCAAAGTGTCCCAATAAGTTGCAATCTTTTAAGGAAATCTTATCATGCATAAACTAGTTATAAAAACCCTTATTTAAAATAGTAAATAATTTTTTTTAAAGTAATTATTATTTCCTTTCATTACAATGTTAAATAATTTAAAATTAGTAATACATATGTATATAATAATTACAAACCATGAAGTACATAGATGATTGAAAATTAATTCTAAAATTTACATAAATATTGTATAACTGAAAAACTTCATAAATACATGAGATGAATATCATGTACATTCAATTCCCTTATCACAAGGCTAGTACAAATCACTAGTTCTCCACCATAGCTAGGAAAAATCAAGAAAATCCTAGGTGAGCTAAGGAGATCTTGGTAAGCATGAATCACTAAAGCAAGTCCTTGAAGGAAAGGTGTCTCACATTATTTTTCTTCATCACTAAGAAAATCCCAGGGTTTCAGCTCAAACCGTAAATATCCAAATATCCAAGCGAGTAAAGCCTAACCTAAGACTTTAAGATACTCCAAGGAGAGAGAGAGAGAGAGAGAGAGAGAGAGAGAGAGAGAGAGAGAGAGAGGAGAGAGAGAGAGAGAGAATATCCATGTCTCCATCATGAAGGAGATCATCCAAGTTGTCAAGATAACTCCAACACCCTAGGAAATAATGCTAACCAATCACTCAATTGAGGTCAATCAATCAGTAAGTAAGATGTCTTCAATTTGCAAGGTTGGAGAGTGTATAGGATCACCTAGATTTTCAAGGAGGGTGAGTATACCTCCTACGATGTGTGTGAGTCATGTTGCATTAACTTCTTCAATCCATGATCCTTCTATTTGTATTGATGAGGAGACTATGATGCATAAATGGAGTATGGTGGTAAGATTGATCTAGGATTGTAGTTTATGGGAGTATTATAAAGTACATAGACATGGTTGATGGATTATCTTAGGAAGAGGGAATTAACCATGTTGTTACTCTTGTTTCAATATTCTCTTAGGATGAGGGGATTGATCTAGTTTAGGTTTTTTCAGTTTATATGAGAAGGATTCTTATGTTTGTAGGTTGCTTATAGCCTTGCATGGATCGTTACCTATATGATGAGCATTGTATTTCAAGATCGATGAGTTAACTTATGTATATTTATATCTTTGTGACTTTGATATTCGTGGTCCATTTTTCTTGGTATTTTGTGGAGATGTCCTTATTATAGGACATTGTAGATAGCTCATGATGTGGTGTTTGTTGATTTTGGTTTGTTATCTGTTAACTTGAGGTATGGTGGAGTTTGGTAATTTGTTTATGTTCTAGGATTATATTCCTTCATATTCATAGGTGTTCAATATTATTTGGAGAATCAATATGTTGTGGTAGCATGGGTCATATATTCTTTACAAGAAATAGTGGTTGATTCTAGGACTATAACATGTACATATTTATAAATGGCATATTTGTTAAATCTACAGAGGGAGTTGACAAGTGTATATGTAAACACTTTCCTTGTAAAGAGGGAGTGTTATCCTTTAGATTACTCTGGAAATGTTTACACCAGGTTTAGGTGTGGTTCATGATATTTGAGGTACTTAGTGTATGTTCATTCCCTAGATGGTTTGGGATGGATTTGCACATAGGAGACACTATTTAATGGACTTGCGATTTGGATATGGATTACTTAGTGATTGCTTGATCTCAATTGAGTGTTTGCTTGGCATTCTTCCCTAGGGTGTTGGCATTCTCTTGACAACTTGGATCATGATGTCATTCATGAGCGCCACATGGATAGGTTTTCTTTCTTAGAGGAAACACTGCTTAGGAGGAGGGAGGAGGAGCATTGTGCATCTTATAGGAGGGAATCAAACCCTAGACCCCATGGGGTGGCTTGGATTTGGCTTGAGGATGTCTAGGTGTGGAAATGTTATGTAATGAGAATGAATGTAGTGGAGTACATAGATTTGGTGTGATGAAGTTTGTAAGAGCATCTGACGAATGAATGTGGACACATGTTGTGCAACTACATCACTTAAATCCCTTATTATATACAAACTATCCTTGGATATTGACATGTATACCCTTAGAGTGTAGCACTCCATGTGTGTGATTCTACATGTGATTATTGTAGGTTCTTGTAAGGGAATTTACCCACATATGCGTTGTTGGCCTCCATTTGCTCTCATATATAGAGAGGAAGGAAAGAATCATTCACTCACTATTAATTCTTGTTCATCCTATGTTAGAGATGTGACTAGAGGGACACACTAGTTTCCCTCTCTCTTTTATATATCCATTCTCTCTCTCTCTCTCTCTCTCTCTCTCTCTCTCTCTCTCTCTCTCTCTCCCTCTCTCTCTCTCTCTCCCCTCTCTCTCTCTCTCGTCGCCAAGGCTTCTTGAGTTTAATAGAGTATCATAAAGTCTAAGGTTAGCGTTTACTCCTGTGGATATTTGGATATTAGGGCTTTGAGTTGAAATCCTGGGTTGTACATTGCAATGAAGAAGAAGAGGAGGAGACACATTTCCTTTGAGGAGTTACTTGATTGATTCATACATACCAAGAGCTTCTTAGTTTGCCCATAATTTTTCTCGGTTTTTCCTATATATGGCGGAGAGTTAGTGGGTTGTACTAGCCTTATGATATGGATATGTAATGTACATGAACTTCATCTCATGCATTTATGAAATTTTCATATATCCAATATTTATGTAAATTGTAGAATTGATTTTCAACCATCTATGTTCTTAATGGTTTGTAATTATTATTTATATATGTATTGCTATTTTTAACTAAGTTAAGAATGATTATGTTAAGTGATTTAACATTATAATTAAATAAAATAATAATTATTTTATATTTTTATATGCTAATTTAAATGGAAGTTTTATATCTATTTTATGCATGATCATATTAACTTAGAGTATTGAAACTTATTGGGACACTTTGGTGTCTTTTCTCTTGGATTTCCTAGAAGTTTGGTATTATTACGGATTGAAATATTATTCATTGTTGTATTCCATAACAACCCTAAGAATGAAAATTCAAATGGTTAAAATTTGAGAAACCCCCACAATAGAAGTGGAATTTAGTTGAATTACATTAGAAATCTCAATTCACAAAATTTCAGCAAGGATTGGGGTAAAAAAAATGAATCTATTCAATATTGAGGAAGTTATGGTCATTTTAAAATTGTAACATCTATTACAACGTAATTTTCCACCTTGTGAGCGTCAGCATTGATTGGCCTTTAGGATCCATTTTATTGACTCAGACAGTATTTTCCCTTCAGGAACCAAGTTTCCCTATTTTTCTTCTTGCACGCTTGCTGTCCCATTATAGCCAGCATACACGCAGCGGGCTGCACTTAATTAGCTCGTGTACATCGAGTTACATGGTAAAAATAATAGGAAAGTTACCTTTTACTCCCAAAAAGCGGTCTTAGGGTGACCTTTGGCCCTCCATATACCCCGAAAGAGCAAGATAACTCTAATGGATTTTTGTCGTGACTTGAGTCTACACTCATTGATCCTTGTTGTTGTGAAATCCTTATGTTCACCTACCAAACTCCTTTCATAGTTTGAGTTTTCCAATGCATGGGGGATTGAAGTGGTGGAGGCACAAGTGGAGAGACCCAGTTCTTGGTTCAGATTGGTTGCCGGCAAGAGGTCGTATCATGTACTTCTTGTTATTAATTAATGGAAATACTCATTTTCTCATCCAATTGATGCTATGAATGTTGTTTAAATTACATTGGGTTACATTTGCTTATGATATCATGGATCATGTTATTTATTATGCTAATATATTTCACATATTATATGCACTTGCTTGTATTTGTTGTTCTGCAGGTTCAAGTGTAAAGATTGAAATCTCAACAAGGATCTACTTCGAACATTCAGTTGAAGGTTGGTTTTATTATCCATATATTAGCATTTTCATTATATTAACATTGCATTGGGAATTGAGTTATTTTCTGGTAGTCAGCCGTTTGTTGTGGTATACCCCAAGCCATATGAATTTTTCTCTGTAACATAAATGGCGACTCCGCTGGGGAGGAACCTCCATTTTGGGGATGTGTAGGCATTTGTCCTTATTTTGAGATGTTGTTTGTTGAGCTTCTGTGTCATTGATTGTCCGTCGGGATTTACATTAGAAAAATAGATTTTTTGGGGATGTTTGACTCTTTTTGGGTTCATTTTCCTTTCCCTGTACGCGGGTCAACCTACTTTTGACTGCGTCTACTCGCCCTTATATGAATTGTAGCCTGCATCTACCTACTGTTGTTCTTTGAATAGTCGCGTACAAGTTCAGGATTTCTTGATTTTTGGCCTTGGGATGTTGCTGGGTTGGTTCTGAGTGTTCCTGAGTCTTAGTTGTCATGTTTCCTGACTGTTCCATGCTCTGTTTGTGACCAGAAACTCCTCTTTCTTTTTGTTTTTGAGATTTTTATTTTTTCACAATTTCTTGTTTTATAGATCATTAGCTTTTCTGAATCTTACTATTTGGGTTTTGTTGGGTTGTCTATTTTATATGCTCTGCATTTCTTTATTGAATAGTTAGATTTTACTTGCATTTTTCATTTCCTTATTATGAAAAAATACAAAAAACATTGTTTTTCATTTTCCTTGCATTTATAAGAGAAAATACAAAAATATTTGCTTTATGTTCTGCATTTTGCATGAGAGTGCTTGTGATTTCATCTAGGACTTGCTTGTGCATTGAAAATCTAAAGAGATTGCATTTTATTTTGAACCGTTGGATTGGTTGTCATATTAGTGGCATGTTTTTATTGAATAGATGAGTCTAGTGTTTTTCAGTTGCGCATACCATTGAGTCTTATACATCATTAGTTTCATGACCATATCCTTTGAGTAATTACAGCCATTAAAATCAATGCTTAATCTTAAAATTGATTAGAAACGATTTTCATTTTATAGGGTGCACCAACTAGCTTAGGTTTAGAGTCTTGGAATAGATCATTGTGAGTTAACATTCCAAGACTATTGAACCAACATTATGTGTCTGACCAGGGAGTGGTGAAACCCATGGTATACATCATTGTTCTCCGGAATCTCTACTAAAACCAGAGTTAAGAACGAGGTCACGGTAGGTTGGTTGCAGAGATAACCCTCCAATACTAGTTGAACGTGGGATATATTTCCAGGATTTGTTCATGTACGGGGGCTCTTGGGGGATTTGACCCTCTTGAGTTTCAGGCTTAGCTACCCTACCCATACGACGAATTCCACATGCGATTGTCCGCCTGAGCATTCGTTATATCATGGTGACATTAGCTGCTTTACCTAGGTATCACATAGGGAATTCGTTGTAGTTATTTTGTGATTGTCCTGAGTCAAATAGGGGTTGGACATCACAGTTTCCTGTTGTATAGGGATTTGACCCAGTGCACACAGTGAAGTTTGGGAGGCCTTATAACTGATTCTGTTACCTCTGGTTATAGTTTGGATGTCCCTTGAGCCAGTCCTGTTTGCGTGCATTTGGTTGTAGTTTCTTTAAGTGTGTGCTCTTTGATCGTTAGTTGGCCGTTAGGGGGCATTTATTATAGTGGATTTTTTGGATTTATTGTGGAGGAAGATCCACCTCTTCGTTGGTCTCGTCATTTGGATGGTCTACTAGCCGACGAGGCAGCACGTCCTTTTTATAAGAGATGCCGGAGGATTCCCTCTGATACTTTTGATACTTTTGACGAACTTCAAGATTACATTATGAATTTTTCATCTGGCACACTCGGAAGAATTCTCGTGACTCCATCGGGTGAGGTCGATGGACAGACCGCTCCTTCCACCCCTAGGGAGGTCAGAGAGGAAGGTTCACCCCCACACGTCACTTTTTCAAGTTTTGGGCCGTACCCACCCACGGAGCCAAATCCATCCCATGGTACATACACACAGGGATTCCTATATGGGATTCCATACCTTAATGACATTACAAACCCTTCGACCACTAATACCTTTTCAGTTGGTATGCCCAATCTTAATTCGAATGTTACATCCATTTCGTCGGGTAGTCAAGCTATTACTAGCCTTGGAGCTACGGGTACTTCTCCTTCCGGGGGCGGTGCATTCTCTTCTGCTCCCTCCGGGGGCGGCGCAACCTATTCTGCTCCCTTTGGGGGTGACACAACCTCTTTTGGTCCCTCTGAGGGCGGCACAACCTTTTCCGCTCCATTTCAATTTACGTCTCGTCATATCCCTTCAGCTTCTACAACTGTTGGAGGAGGACCACGTCCTAGTTGGAGGAGGACCACGTCCTAGGACTGCCCCTCATTTTTGTGGGAACACTTCACATAACACGACTCACATCACACAAGCTAACATACATGTTTCTACGCATATACAGATGACTACGACCATGTCTTCTAACCAGCATGTCCCTCCTAACACCGGGGGTGGGCACATTCCCAACACTGGGGGTGGGCACATTCCCAACACTGAGGGTGGGAACATACCCTATACTGGGGGTGGACACATTCCCAACACTGGGAGTGGGTACATTCCCAACACTGCGGGTGGGCACATTCCCAACACTGGGGGTGGGCACATACCCTATACTAGGGTTGGGCACATTCCTAACCCTTGGTGTGGGAACATTCCTAAACCTGGGGGTGGACATATTCCCAACACTGGGGGTTGGAACATACCCTATACTTATGGTCATTACTCGACTACTCCTGCTACGACTAGCACCTATATGCCCCATATGGTGGTAATCCTTCTTATAATGGAGTCGGTTCTAGCCCTTACTATAACCCTCCTCACTATGGTGCTTACAACACATATATACCTTTGTACCCTTACACGAGTCAGGGTGGATGCGGTTATCAGCCTTATGGTCATGGTCATGGTTCATATAATCCCTACGGTCCGCAAGGTCAATCTCTTTTGGGAGCCTTTAATCTAGCTTCATAGCCACATCTCCCGTTTCTTGCTCGGTTGAATCTACCAAATCTTTTGAAGCTCACAAATGATTCGGTGTGTCACGATCCTTCTTGGTCTCCAATCCCTACCAAGCTCCCTTCTGACATTCCAAAGTTCGAACAGAAGAATGGTGAGGATCCGAGTGATTGTGTTACGACTTTTTTCCTTTGGTGCTCCTCAAATTCATTAAATCACGACTCTATTCATCTGAGACTATTTCAACGCACCCTCATGTGGGCAGCCGCGAAGTGGTATGTCGAGTTTCCTGGGGGCACTTACAGCAGTTTTAATGAGATAGCTTTGGTTTTCTTAGATCATTTTCAGTTTCATGTTCGCTATGATACTGACACCGAAATTTTATCTACCTTCCGCTAGAACAAGGCCACGCACATATCTGATCACATTCAAGAGTGGTGTCGACATAAGAGGTTAGTGAAAGCCAACATTCCTCCAGATTTTCTATTGGAATGGTTCCTCAAGTTGTTGCTTCCCTACATATCTAAGTACGTTTCAGTGTCCAGCATCACGGTTGAGGAGCAAGCTATATTCAAATCCCAACAGCTAGGTTTACTCTATGCTCAATCTGGTATCCTGTACGATATCATTCCTGACGCATCGCGCTCACATCATGAGCCCAAGCCTATTCCTAAGCCACATGATGATGGCATTGTTGGATCCACGAGTACTCAACCCGTAGACTTGGTTACAAATCAAATGCAAAAATTTTTCTATTAGCTAGTCTACCCCCAGACAGGCTCATGCCTCGTCCACTCCTACCCAATCGTCCGATGTCCATTCTATACAGACGACGAACCCATCAGGTAAACAACAACCTGGTGGAAATAAGAAGGGGAAAAAAATTCATAAGGGTGGGAATAATGGAAATAATGGAAGTAATCGAAAAACTCCTAGGAAAGAGAACGTCAACGGTCCTCGGGATGGCGAAAATGCTAGTGGGGACCGTAAGCTGAGACGTAAGGTTAAATTCACTTGCAAACTTTGTGGGGAGGATCACCTGACTCATTTGTGTCCTCGAATTGAAGAAGCATCGAAGCATCTTGTACAGATCCCATCTGTGTTGAAATATCCCCTTCCGCATCATCAGAATATGGCTTCGAATGCTCCCGTCACTGGCTATGGGACTAATGAAACTACGACGTCTTCTTCTCATGCCGGTGGCTACGGATACATGAACATGGTCCAATCTCAAGTTAGTGTTGCTACTCGTAAACGTGATTATGGTGCACCACAATCGAATATGGGGAATGAGCCTACTCCTCCTCCTCATACTTCTTTGCATATCAAGAATCCCACTACTATGCCGCAGATACCGAAAGGTGTTCTTAAGCGCTCAACGCACAATCGCAATGCTTGAGCCACCCAAAACTACTCCATTGTAGAAGGTTTGGGCCAAACTCCATGTGCCATGTCAGCTCTTGAGGTTTTACAGGCATGTCCATCACATAGGAATTCCCTTTTATTTTCTTTGGGAGTTCAGGATGAGAGTAACCCTAGCGTCATTAAATTCGACACTACTGATATCCAGCCTCGCTTTCCTTACCATGTGGATTTTCAATTCCATGTGAGGTACTTAGATAAATTCGTTAAACGAATGGTGGTTGACGAAGGTGATTCCACCTTAGTAATGTCATTGGATTGTTGGAAAGCTCTTGGCTCTCCTCCCCTGTCAAAATATATGACCATGCTTACTGCGTTCGATGGTCGTTCGTTTAGGCTGCACGGTATTCTCCCTTCCCTTGAGGTCCACTTGGGTGGGAAATCTGTGCCTATTGATGTCGAGGTGGTTGATGTTCCCATCGACTACAACCTTCTTTTGGGTAGGAATTGGATCTACGCAATGAAAGCGATCATATCCTCCGTGTTTAGAGTTATTTTCTTTCCTCATGAAGGAAAAATTGTGACAGTTGATCAGCTAGACTTCCCTAGTTCTAATTCTGTCGCATCACCGGGAACTATTGTTCCCCAGATCAAAGATTCTCAGCCATAAACTGGGAACATTGGTGTAGGATTGTATCCATCCTTGATGGGATCATTCGACTTTGTTGCACCAATTTCCTTTATTGGAACCATTTCTGATAATGCACCATCCTCATTAAATAATGTACCTTTCTGGACCTCGTGTTTTAATGATTCATGGACCTTACCATCCACGAGTGCCCCATTTGGATACATTTCTCACGTTGGAATGGTTATGCCATTATCTGCAGTTGAGCTTGCTTACCGTGAAATTCAACAAGACAATGCAGAGCAGGATCCATCCTCTTCACAGATAGAGGAGGAAGATCCCGCTATGCTGCCGTCATGCGCAGCCGACTCGTCTTGCTCGCACGATTGTCTTGATGGTACTTTTCCTTCGAATGAAGCCATCATTAAGGCCATGTGTGGTAGTGAGAGGCCTTGGGAATATTTGCATCATCGCTCTTATTTTATTCCTAACCTCGATCTTCTTGAGTAAGAAGAGTTTAGGATGACTCTTGCAGAGAAGGTTGGTCACCCTGTGGCTCCTTTGGATTCACATGGGATTTATGCAGAGGGTAATATGGCCAATATATCCCCAACCATACCGATCAACATCTCTCGCACACCCGAAAAGATAGAGAACATTTATATTGGTGTTGATTGTTCTCCCGATGAGATCCGTACATACACCAAACTGTTCAAGGAATTTCAGGATGTTTTCACCTGGTCATATGAGCAGATGCCAGGAATAGACCCTAGTATTGTCGAAGATGAGATTAATACATATCCCAATGCTAAGCCGGTTCGGCAATGACTTCGTGCTGTGAATCCTAGAAAGGTAGCCGCGATTAAGGTAGAGGTGGAGAAACTACTTAAAGCTGGTTTCATCTTCCTGGTTCCCCTTACTGAATGGGTGTCAAATCTGGTTCCTGTAGATAAGAAGCAAGGAACCATCCATGTATGCACAGACTTTAGAGATTTGAACCGAGCATGTCTGAAAGACAACTTTCCCACACCATTCATAGATCAAATCTTGGATGCATGTGCGGGAAGCAAGGTCTTTTCATTTATGGACGATTTCTATGGATATAATCAAATCCAGATAAATCCCGAGGACCAACATAAAACGGCTTTTATATGTCCTTGGGGTACATTTGCGTACCGGAAAATGCCCTTCGGCCTTAAAAACGTCGGAGCTACATTTCAACATGCTATGACCTATGTGTTTCATGACCTTAAGTGTATAGTGTAGGCTTACTTGGATGATCTTGCTGGCCATTCTCATAAGGGAGTGGACCACACCAAGCACCTTCGCCTCATTTTCGAAAGATGTCGATGTTACAAGATTCTGTTGAACCTCAACAAGTTCATCTTTGTGGTGAGAACGGGTCGTCTTTTAGGATTTGTAGTTTCACAAGAGGGTATAAGAGTCGATCCTCTTAAGGTTGAGGCAATACTTTGATTTCCTCCCCCACGCAACTTAATTCAACTTTAGAGCTTCCAAGGGAGATCCACTATTCTACAACATTTTATAGTGAATTATGCTAGTCTTACCAAAGGTTTCACGCGACTTTTGAAGAAGGACACACCGTTTATCTAGTATGACCAAGCCTAGCAGTCTTTTGATGCTTTGAAGAAAGCTTTGGTATCGACCCCTCTCCTTAGTCCACCCGACTTTGCTAGAGATTTCTTTCTTTATGTGGTCACATCTCTTGAGACGATTGGCATGGTCTTAGTTCAGGTAGATGATGCATTCCAAGAGCATGTTGTTTATTATCTTAGTCGAAATCTAGTAGACGTTGAGCTGAGATACACTCACGTGGAGAAGTTGGCACTTGCGACTATTCATGCAGTCCAATGTTTACGGAATTACATTATGCTTAGGAAAACCACTGTCATAGCACACATCAATTCATTTCAGTTTGTGATTTCACAGCGTTTAATTAGGGGGAAGTATAATAAATGGATTGTGATTCTTCAAGAGTTTGATCTCGATTTTGCGTCGGCGAAGTCAGTGAAATCCTTGGGTTTTGTTGAGCTCATGTCGGATTTTTTGTGACTTGATGAAGACATCGTCCATGGGGATTACTTTGTGGATGAACACTTGTTTCTCATGTCGTTGGTGGACCCTTGGTATAGGGATATTATTGTATATCTACAAACTCTGAAGTTCCCTTCGCACTATTCACGGGATGAATGACGGCATGTGAGGCATCAAGCTAAATATTATGTCATTGTAGGAGACACTTTGTATCATCGGGGAAAAGACTCTATCCTCTGTTGTTGTTTGACCCATGAATAAGCAGAGTTAGTGCTGAATGACTACCACAGTGGGGTGTGTGGTGGTCGCATATTTGGGCTTGTGACAGCCCAACATATCATGTGAGCTGGTTACTTCTGGCCTTCGATATTTAAAGATTGTATGAATGTTGTGAAGAGATGTCACCCTTTCCAGGTGTTTTCTCGAAATATACACTTGCATCCTGTGCCCCTTCATCCGATCGTAACCATCGGTCCCTTCACTAAGTGGGGATTGGATTTCATGGATTGCAAACCATCTTCGGTTGGGGGGAATCACCGTATCATTGTGGCCATGGAATACTTTTCCAAATGGGCTGAGGCCATGCCTACCATAAAAGCCGACGGTGCTACTGCATCCCACTTCGTGTTCAATCCGATTATCGCTTGGTTTGGTATCCTGAAAGAGATTGCCACCGACCATGGCAGTCACTTTCAGAACAAAATGATGGTGGATTAGTCACTCAAGCTTGGGTTTCGTCAAGATCATTCATCTTCTTACTACCCCCAAGCAAAAGGTCAAGTTGAGGCAGTTAATAAATCCTTAAAAACCATTCTCCAACATACCATCCAGCAAAGCAAGAGCAACTGGAACATTATGTTATATCCTGCTTTGTGGTCATATCGAACCGTAGTTAAGACTGCCACCAGTTTCTCACCATTTCAACTAGTACATGGTGTGGAGTGTATATTTCTGATTGAATGCAAAATCCCTTCATTGAAACTAGCCATAGAGCTCCTGCTTGATACGTCAGATGTTGAGCAATGTTTGATTCACCTTTAGCAGCTTGACGAACAACGTCGAGACGCCGCCATGGCTATAGATTCCAACAAACGTTGTGTCAAGGTTCAATATGATAGGTCTGTCCGTCCTCGACAGTATGTGGAAGGTGACTTGGTCCTCTTGTATGACCAAGCTAAGGAACCCCTGGGGGCAGGCAAGTTTAACCCCATGTGGCACAGTCCTTACATAGTGAGGTGTGTCCTTGAGAAAGGAGCCTACGAATTGGAAGACTATGAGGGGAACGCCTTGAAGGAGCCTAGAAATGGGCTCTACCTCAAGCAGTATTACGCTTGAGCTTCTAGCTCAGGCTAATACTTTTGTATACTATTGTATAGTTGATTCTGTACATAGTTTAGATTTCTTTTGGTTTTTTCGGATCTGCTGATTCGGTTATGTTTGGTTGACAGATGTTAGCAGAATCTCCTGTGTTCTTGGGATTTGCGGATGGTGCTAGCCGTCATATGCAGCGACTTGCTTCTACTGCTGATGATAACAACAAATGAAAAAACTTGCAAACCAGACGCAGCCTCTCCAATTCTTTGAGTGTGAACCCTTCCAACAATTTTAGTAGCAACTCACGGGGTAATTTAGCCCACAAATTATCATTCTCCTGGATAGCGATCCTACACCGAGTATTATTCTGGCACACATCACCGGTAGTAACAACCTGTAACAAAAAAATCGTAGTTTTAGATGGACTGAAATTTAACACTACAAAAGATTGCAAGTCATAATTGAAGAGGATTTACCATTGCCATTGCGTTAAGGAAGCGCGTACTCCGTTCTGAGATATTGGTGTTTATATAGGTTACATTCCAATACATCTAGGTTACATTGCAATACATCATATTTATACTTTCACACTACTGTATAATTAGAACAAGGCGGGACATATAATTTAAAAAAAGATGGGCAAGGGGATATGCATGTACTATCCAACTAATTAAGATACAACTAAGGAACTATTCAACTAACTAATAATGATAATACAAATATAATAACAATAATATAAAAAATATGATGTTACAATATCGAGGGTTTAACAATTTTCATAGTATTCTATTTGCAAACATCTCAAATATATGGAAGATAAAACACTTAATAATAACAAATACATCCATACAATAATGAACACCAATATTGTAGAGAAAACACTTTAAGTATGGCAACATTTTCAATTACTCCTTATGAAATGAATCATTCCATAAGTCATGCTTATCCCAATAAAATATCCAAGATGCTTATTGACATAAATGTGTATACATATTATCTCATGAGTATTCTTAGGGGCTTACCTTCATTATTACATTTATTATCCACCAACTACATAGTGGACCTTATTAAATGAAAATGAACCACTACATTAATTAATGAGTTCACATATCCACAAATTAGTGAGTCTTATTTCATGGTCACTTTACAATAATCATCCCCTTAACTATCTTCCTTAGTACAATATTACATATCCTCCCTTGAAACCTCTCAAGATACATTACTTTCCATCCCTGTTCACATGTTTCTTCTTTAAAGCATTCATGTAAGCCTTATAGTAGGATCAATTAAGAAATATAATCAACTAGTACTAATCACGAGAATCCATCTATCCTAGTCATATTTGGACATGGTGTCATGATTCTACCTTGCACATCGATATATACTATGGTTTTTCTTTTGTTTCCCTTTCTCGATGTTGTATTTTGATATCCCCACTCATAATTTTTATTCCTCCTTGTACCTCTATATTGTGTTCTTTTTTGGATCCATGCTAGTCCATAGTAGACTTGTTGATGTTGATCATGGCCTTGTCTAGATGAATGTTGTTTATCGTGGTAGTGTGGATGGTGATATACAATAACAAATTAGCTATTGGTTCTTCTCTCTTTGTCTCTTCACCATGTGGTTCATTTAAATAATGGTGATATGTAGATTCTTCTTCTTTTTTAAGCCCTTCCTGAGGATCTCCTTCGTGTCCTTTTGTGGTCTCTTCTTTTGACTTAACCTCAAACTCTTCATTTAATGTGTTTGTAAGTATTTCCATTAGTTTCCTTGCAATGTCTTATTCATGTGTGGCCTTAGGCCCTTTTTGTGTAATAAGATAAATATATTGTAAGGTGATTTTTTTTTCTTATACCAAAGCATCATAAAATTCTTTTGTATAGTAATATTAACCATACCTATTGAGGCCATCCAAGAATAATACCGACATCATCCATACGTACTAAGATATGAATGTAAAACATATTTATGGATCATGATCTTCAAATGTTAAAAAATGAATATTCTCACTCACAACGTAGGTGCTATGGATATGTTTTTCAAGGACTAACAATCTTTTAGCCAAGTCAACATTAATGAAATTATGCTCGCTGATAAGGTTAATAAAAATAATGACCTTCTCTTGTTGAATACATCCATGAACCTTAAATAGGAAGTTTTCAAATGAAAAGTGACTACAACTCTCTTTATCCTTCTTTACTCCATGAGATCACTTATCTAAAAATATTATTCCTTATTCTTCATATAGAATGCTCAACATCTTCCCATGACAAAGAAACTATGAGCATATGTGAGCATTGTCCCTTAAACTAAGGTATATAATGCTTCTTGAATTTCTTGAATATAGTGACTTTGAATAAACTATGTACTATTCCATACCGGGACCATTAGATTCTTTTGTAAAATGTATCTTCCTTGGTAAAATCTTGAAAATAAAACTAGGGATTTGAAGAAATAGCTTACTTTTCAATGAAGCTTCTTTGTGTGACTAGAATTTGGATGTTACAATTTTAAAATGACTATAACTTCCTAAATATTGATTACATTCACTTGTTTGACCACAATCTTTGCTGAAATTTTGTGAATTGAGATTTCTAATGTAATACATAAATTCCACCTCTATCTTGGAGGTTTTTCAAATTTTAACCCTATGAATTTTCATGCTTAGGGTTATTATGGAATACAACAATGAATAATATTTAATACTTAATAATCCCAAACTTGTAGGAAACATAAGAAAAAAGACACCAAAGTGTCCCAATAAGTTTAAATCTTCTAAGGCAATCTTATCATGCATAAACTAGATATAAAAATCCTTATTTAAAATAGTAAATAAAACAATTCAAAACAATTATTATTTTCTTTAATTACAATGTTAAATCATTTAACATAATCATTCTTAACTTATTTAAAATTAGCAAGACATATGTAGATAATAATTGCAAAGCATGAAGAACATAGATGGTTGAAAATCAATTCTGCAATTTACATAAATATTGTATAGTTGAAAACTTCATGAATAGATGAGATGAAGCTCATGTACATTCCATGTCGTGATCACAAGGATAATACAACACATTAGCTCTCCACCATAGCTAGGAAAAACCAAGAAAAATTCTAGGTGAACTAAGGAGATCTTGGTCAACATGAATCACTAAAGCAAGTCCTTGAAGGAAATGTGTCTCATCTTATTCTTCATCATCACTTATTACAACTGAGGGTCCAAATCAAACCCTAAATATCCAAATATCCTAGGGAGTAAATCCTAACCTTAGACTTTAAGATACTCCAAGAAGCTCGAGAAATCTTGGCGAATCCAAGAGAGAGAGAGAGAGAGAGAGAGAGAGAGGCCAAGTACAAATGAAGATATAAAAGAGAGAGGATGACTAGTGTGGTCCTCTAGTCACAACTCGAACATAATATGAACACATATAAATAGTGAGTGAAGTATTCTCTCTTTTTCGCTATATATATGAGAGCTAATGGAGACCAACAACACATAATTGGACCAATTCCATTACAAGAAAACTACATTAATCCTATGTAGTCTCGCACACACGGATTTATACACTATAAGGGTATGCATTTCATGCTCCAAGGTGATGTAGTTGCATAACATCTGTCCACACTCCTCTGTCACAACCCTATATAAAATTCATCATTCCTTATCCATGTACTCCACTACATCCACTCCCATTACATGAACATTTCCACAACCTATACATCCTCAATCCAAATCCAAGCCACCCCATGATGTATAGAGTTTGATTCCTTTCTCTAACATGCAAAATGGGCCTCCTCCTAAGCAGGGTTTCCTCTAAGAAAGAAAACATATCCATGTGGCCATCATCCAATTTGTCAAGAGAACACCAAAACCCTAGTGTAGAATGCCATGAAATCACTCAAGTGAGGTTAATCAATCGCTAACTAAGCCATCTTCAGTTTGCAAGTCCATCAAAGGCCATCTCCAATGTGGAAATCCATCTCGGGCCATCTAGGGAATCAACATATACTATGTACCTCAAATCTCATGAACCACCCCCAAACATGGTGTTAACATTTTAAGAGTAATCTAAAAGATAACATAACCTCTTTATAAGGAAAGTGCTTACATTGACATATGTCAACTTTCTCTACAAATTCACGTGGGACTTCCAATTACAAATATGTATCTATTGCTGTCTTGCAATAAACCATTATCTCTTGTAAAGAATCTATGAGCCATGCTACCACAACATATTGATCCTCCAAATATATTGAGCACCTATGAATATGAAGGAACATAACCCTGGAACAAAAACAAACTAACTCCATCATCCCTCAGAGTTAACATCACAAACAAAAATCAACAAACATCACATTATGAGCTATCTAGGATGTCCTATAATCATGTCATATCCACAAAATACCTAGACAAGTGGATCATGAATATCAAAGTAAAAAATATAGAAATCTACATAAGTTAACTCATCAATCCTGAAATACAAAGATCATAGTATAGGTAACAATCCATGCACGGATAGCAACAACCTACAAACATAAGCAACCTTCCCATATAAAATGAAACAACCTAAACTATATCAATCCCCTCATCCCAATAGAATGTTGAAACAAGAGTAACCTCATGGTTGTTTTCTCTGTCTAATAGAATCCATCAACCATGTACGTGTACTTTACAATAATCCTATAAACTACAATCCTAGATCAATATTAACATCATCCTCCCTTTATACCCTAATTATCCCCTTAGTTACCTTCCTTAGTACAATACATATCCGATCCCTTGATACCTCCCTAGGTACATTACTTTCCATCCCCCTTCACATGTTTTTTCTTTAAAGCATTCATATAAGCCTTATAGTAGGATCAATTAAGAAATATAATCAACTAGTACTAATCATGAGGATCCATCCATCCTAGTCATATTTGGACATGGTGTCATGATTCTACCTTGTGCATCAATATATATTCTGGTTTCTCCTTTGTTTCCATTTGTCGATGTGGTATTTTGATATCCCCACTCATTATTTATATTCCTCTCTGTACCTCTATACTATGTTATTTTTGAGTTCCATGTTAGTCCATAGTAGACTTGTTGATGTTGATCATGCACTTGTTGATGGTGATCTACAATAACCTTAGCTATTGGTTCTTCTCTCTTTGTCTCTTCACCATGTGGTTCATTTAAGGAATGGTGATCTATTGATTTTTTTTTTGTATGATGATGATGAAGTCTTTAACGTCCACTCAGACCAAACTTTTTATATTGGACCTTAATAGAAAAGACAAGGTAGATATTAGTTGATTTTCTTTAAAATACTATTCTCACTAGGTTTTTTGAACCCAAAATCCAATGTCATAGATGTCCGATTTTTGACATCTTGTTGTCAACCATCCAGTAAGCATATTCTTGTTTAAATGTCGGTGGTACTTTGGCGGATATCTGACAGTAAAATAAGGTGTCGGATATACGAAACCTCCCGTTCGGATATCCGACAACTACGCTTTTAATATTTCCGTCGCATATCTGACAACTCTTTCTTTATAGGAGGTCGGATATCTGATTGCCCCACTTTTAATTTGTCCGCCGGATATGCGACCAGTCTAACTTTCTAGGCGGTCGAATATCCGACAATAGAGGTGTTGGATATCCGACACGATTGACATCAAACACCAACACCTTCAGTCGTCTGTGTTATGGCAGGTGCGTCGGAAATCTCGGAAGTAGATGTTGGATATCCGATGGGATTTGAATTGTAAGAAGCCGGATATCCGACGTTGTCAGCCATCGGTGGTGTGGCAGGTGCGTCGGATATCCCAGAAGTGGCCATTGGATATCCGACAGTATTTGAATTGTAATAAGCCGGATATTCGACATTGTCAGCCGTCGGTGATATGGCAACCTCATCGGAGATCGTGGAATTGGGAGTCGGATATTCGACGACGATCTGTAATTTAAAAAAAAATACAAATATCTTGATGATCATGAACTAGTTGTGATTAAGACTACATGTCTTGGAGCACCTAGTATCTATACAGAGCAGAAAAATCAATGATTTAAGGATTCTATTGAAATTTGTAGGAGCATGGCTGCCAAAGATATCCCGTTTTGCACATAGCCATACAATTTAGTTCCAAAGTTTATTAACTAGACATATAGTTGTAAAAGAATCCCGGCATTGAGGGTACAAAGAATATCGATCGATCAATTGGTGGACTGGTTCCACCTATTTCAAAGTATTTGGGGAATTAGTACTTGACCAACATGTTTTTATTCTATGTAATGGAAGGCATCTATGTAATGGATAAGGATGGTTGTACTTGTGGGTTTGATTTCTTTGTGAATATTTTGAACAATCTTACTAAACCTTACATTGATTTCTTCAATTGTCTCGTTTTCCTTTCTTTTGATCTCATTCGAAGTAGATGATAATAATTTGGTATCCATTTCTTTGCATCACTCAAGGAAAACATCTCCACATTTATCCCATGTGCTAATGTTGTCATCATTAATATTTAGAAACCAAACAAGTGCATCATCTTCTAATTACAAGAATTTAAACAACTTTAAAACAAGAACACGTTGAACCTTCAACATAGTGACAAGACAAACAACTATAAACAAGAACATGTTGAACCTTCAACATAGTCTGCATTCTAGTGAATTCCTTCAATTGAGCCTTTGACGTGATTGTATTTTTACCTAAAACATAGGAATGTTTTTCATGGCCTTATCTAGTAGATCATAAAGAGCTCCATCAAAAATAGTAATAGTCAGTGACTTATAAATATAAGTCAACCAAGGTATAGCCATGGCTCTTGTGGTAATAGCTTACCTTGGATTTCTAGAAAACACGTTTCTTATAACTTCAATAGAATCAAATGCTTATTACTTTGAACTCCAATGCTCCTTTCACTCCAATTCCATACTTCATAATTCAACACCTAATCTTGATTCATGGCATATACATCAAAGAAGTCCTCATTACACACATTCCTAGATGGTCTATCCTTCCAGTTGCTACATTTATTGACCTTCCATGTGATCTTTTCCTTAATGGATGAGTTCCCTAGTCGATTTTTATATTTTTAGGATGGGGTTGGCTTGTTGAGGTAGTTGACTTCTCCATTTGGTGGAAAAATCCCTTTATCAAATTACTCTTTGGCACATTTATTAAGGTATAACCAACCTGCATGCACATTTCTCTAGAATGCTTACCTTATTTTGTGAATTTAGGAGTTGTTTTTACGCTTATGCACATGGATTTATGCACATTGGTTGAGGTCTCCTTCATCCATGGAGGTTGTTACAACAACTAAGATTACCTTTTTTGTTGCCTTCTTGGAGAAAATTCACTAACTCATTGTACTATTTTAGTCATGTTTGTTGTGGATAAGTTTGTTGGATTCTTAGAGAAAACATCCTAATTCACTGTACTATTCTAGGCATGTTTTTGGTATTCCAAAAGCATTGAGTCACAAATATAGGAGGGTGATCCCATAAGCATGGATTCGTTGCACTTTATTGAGGTATTTTGGATAAGCACTCCATAAGTAGAGGCTACACAAGGAATCATGGATGAATTTGTATGGTCAAACAAGCCAAGTTCAAGGAGATACCTTGCTTGGGAGAGGACAAGTGGCACATCCACTCACTTGTCCCTTTATTTTACTATCAATTTTTTACTTGTCTTTAGGAAGTTGTTAGGAGATATCATATTTTATGTTTCCCAAGAAGAGATCATGTTTCTAGAAATTGGATATTCTTATTTATGTCTGAGGGATGTGGGCTTGAATTCTAAATAAGAGAAGATCCCTCATATTGCAGTCATTGTTGAAATTTTGAGTAAAAAGACTTTAGAGCAGCCGTTGAATATTTTTTGAAGGCTTGGAAATTCAAGGGTCCTTTCTTACTAATGTGTGGCTTATGTTTTCATATAAAATTATTGAATGTTGATGTTGTTAATTGCTTGCAAAATTGGTTGAAGGGATAATTGTAAGTTTGTAACACCCAATTCTACTCCATGGGGTTGCTATGGGCTCCCCATTATCCTCGGTCGTGGCTAACATTTACATGGAAAAATTTGAGGCAATGGCCATAAAATCTTTTCCATCCACCCCAAGTTTTTGGAAAAGGTATGTTGATGATGTATTGGCCAAATGGAGCCATGGCATGGAAAGGCTAGAATAATTCCTTAAACATCTAAATAACCTCTCACAACATATAAAATGCACCATGGAAACTGAGGATGATGGAAAAATACCTTTCTTGGATGTATTATTCTCCAAACAAAGGAATGGGAAACTAGGCTACTAGGTTTACAGGAAAAAGATGCACACGGATAAATACCTGCACACGGAATCCCACCACCACCCATCTCAAAAGATTGGCATAATACACACACTTGCAATAAGGGCATCCAGAATATCAAACACGAATCACGAGAGGATGGAATTAGAACACCTAAAAAAGGTCTTCAAAGGTAATGGATATTGCGAGGAACACATCACAAAAGAAATAGAGAAGGCCCAAAGAAAACCTAAGAGAGGATATTTCATCATTCCCAAAGTCACTCTCCCATATATAAAAGGAACAATGGATCGTATTGCCAAAATTTTAAAAAGAAAAAACATCAATGTGGCATTTGCTCCCCCAAACACAATTAGAGGATTCATTGAGTTGGCAAAGGACCCATTGGATCCCAAACAACTCAAAGGAGTATATGAAATCCCTTGTTCCTGTGAGAGTACCTACATAGGAGAAACATGGTGATCATTGCAAACCCGTCTCAAAAGACACTGAGCCGACATAATACATAATCGCAAAAAGAAATCAACTTTAGCCCAACATTCACACAACACCTCCCATCACATTTGCATGGATAAAGCCTCGCTGATAGCGAGAGAAGATCATTATTACAAAATAAGAGTAAGGGAATCCCTTGAGATTGAAAAAATGGATAAAATCCTAAACAAGGACGATGGGATCAAACTTAGTAAGTTGTGGAAACCTATGATTAACCAAATCAAGAGGAATCATAGATCCAAAAATAGATTATAGTCTCCCCATAAGAGAGCCGACCATACCCTCTTTAATGTCGGGTGACTAATCTATATTTATGCTTTAAAAGATATATCTTTTCAATCCTCATCCCAATATCCTGGATTGAGTGATCGCCCTGAGGATGGACTCAAATATACGAAGTCCGAAACGTTGGCTCAAAAAATTTACGAAGGTTTCATGTTTCACAAATCTTAAACATATATTTTTTTGCATTTAAAGAATATGGAGAAACATTACTCTAGCCATTTGTCACTAACTCATGTTTTAAGAATACAAGAAATGCCAAAGAGATTTTTGTTCTTTTCTTTCTAATCATTGAGGATGATACTTGTTAATGTGTTGCTATTGAAGACAAATTATATTCTTTAAACTCTTTTTCCAAGTTTGTCTACTCTATTTTTTCAATAAATATGACATTTTGATTTCTTTTTAATTCTTTCATTAACTCTAATTTTCATTATGAATGTTAATTATCCTAAACATATAAACTTTTTCATTTAAGGACTATGTTGAAACATTACCTTACCATTGTATTGAACCATTTTCTTTCTTTTTCCTTCATTTTAATCACTTCTATATTCTAATCACTTCTATGAATGTCAATTATTTTAAACATATAAAATTTTCCTTCATTCTAATCACTTTTATGTTGATGTATATGTAACTTCGGAATGTATTTCACCCATGTATTTCATATATGTATTTTGTACTCCTATAGAGATGGTATTATTCCTCTATACAAAAGTGTTTGTATTCCTATAGAGATGTTATTATTCCTCTATACGGAAGTGTCGTCATTTATATTGTAAGTGTCATAACTTATACTTGATGGGTTATTAGACCACTTTGTTGGGGTCAGCCCTGATTAACTTGACCATGGGTTAAGTAGGCCCCATTAGTTTATTGGGCACGACAGAACAAGTATAAATAGAGATCGGGAGATCTCTATTTGGTCATTCATTCACACACTTCTCTCATTCGAAAAGTGGCGCACTTATGAGGAGGAGGCTTTGCTGCTAGGAGAAGACTATCTCTTGTATTCTGGTTGTATTATAGCTCTATCTATCTCTGAGGAAGTTATTGGGGTTTTTCACCTTTATGGTTTTCCCCAAGTAAACTCTGTGTCTCTTGTGTGCTTGCATTATTGTGTCCATGATTGATATGCTGTACATGTTGTTCTCTTAGTTAAGATCCTAGATCAAATTGAAGTAAATTATGAAAATCTAACATTTTATACACTTCTTCATCTATGTTACATAATCAAGGAGTAAGTTTATGAACTAGCGGATTGAATAAGAATAATTTAATGTGTGGGCTAGGCACCTTATCAACAACCACATTCTTAATAATCCCCTCCACCTCTTTAATCATATAATCATGCTCCAAAATAAAATTAAAATTGAGAATATTCTTATCATGAGGATATAAAATAATATGTGTATTTGTCATTGATTCATGTTTTAAGAAGACATATGCCAAAGAGATTTTTGCTCTTCTCTTTCTAATCCTTGAGGATGATACTTATTAATATGTTGTTATTGAAGAAAAACCATATTCTTTAAACCCTTTTGTCAGTTTGTCTACTCTATTTTATTATTGTTCCCAATAAATATGACATTTGATTTCTTTAATTTCCATTAACTACTTTACTATAAATGTAAATTATTCCTAAACATATAATTTTTTGCATTGAGCCATTGTATTGAGCCATTTTCTTTCCTCTTCCTTCATTCCAACAACTTTTATGAATGTCAATTATCTTAAACATATATTTTTTTGCATTTAAAGAATATGGACAAACATTACTCTAGACATTTGTCACTAACGCATCTTTTAAGAAGACGAGAAATACCAAACAGATTTTTGTTCTTTTCTTTTTAACCATTGAAGATGATACTCTTAATGTGTTGCTATTGAAGACTAATTATATTCTTTAAACTCTTTTGCCAAGTTTGTCTACTCTATTTTTCCAATAAATATGACATTTTGATTTCTTTTTAATTCTTTTATTAACTATATAATTTTCATTATGAATGTTAATTATCCTAAACATAGAATTTTCATTATGAATGTTAATTATCCTAAATATATAATTTTTTTCATTTAAGGACTATGTTGAAACATTACCTTACCATTGTATTGAACCATTTTCTTTCTTTTTCCTTCATTCCAATCACTTCTATAAATATCAATTATTTTTAATATATAAAATTTTCCATTTAAACACTATGTAAAAACATTACCATTTTCTTCCTCTTCCTTTATAACAAATGATCTTCAAAGAACCCTTCAATGATGGATTTGTAGTTCATGATCTATTTGGGGTTCATAAACTTAGACATTTACACAACTCTTCTTGAACCAACATCAATGAGATGTTTGTATTGATGTTTTTACTTATTTTATATCACGGCATTAAAAAAAACAAAAACTTGTTCTAAAGAAATACTTTGGCACATAAGTAAATTAAATTGTATATTCAGTTGAAATCTCAATGCCTTTTAGTTCAACTTGCCTTTTAGTTCAACTTGAAACAAACTGCAGAAAGGATCCAAAAATAAAATCTCTATCAGCAGTCCTTATTTTGTGCACTCTGATCTCTCCACGTTTTCTCTTCTTCTCTTTTCTAGAAGATTTCATCTCCAAAAAAAAGTCTCCTTTCAAATAAAACTTCAAAATACAATCTCCGAGGTAGGAAATTTCCAGCTTCAAAAGGTAATCTCCCAGCTAGGAAGTTTCCAGCTTCAAAAGGCAATGGGAAGTTTCCAACTTCAAAAGGCAATCTCCCAGCTAGGAAGTTTCCAGTAAGCTAGCACTTTTACCATTAAAATTTTCCATTTAAACACTATGTACAAACATTACCAATTTCTTTACTTTCCCTTTATAACAAATGATCTTCAAAAAGCCTTTCAATGATGGATTTGTAGTTCATGATCCATTTGAGGTTCATAAACTTAGACATTTACACAACTATTCTTGAACCAAAATCAATTTGATATTTGTAGTAATGTTTTTACTTGTTTTATAGCACAACATTTAAAAAAAAAAACTTGTTATAAAGAAATACTTTTGCACATAAGTAAATTTTATATTCAGTTGAAATCTCAATGCCTTCTAGTTCAAGATGAAACATACTACAGAAAGGATCAAAAAATAAAATCTCTATCAACAGTCCTTATTTTATGCACTCTGATCTCTCCACAATTTCTCCTCTTCTCTTTTCTAGAAGATTTCATCTCCAAAAAAAAGTCTCTTTCAAAGACAACTTCAAAAGGCAATCTCCCAGCTAGGAAGTTTCCAGTAAGCTAGCAGTTGTAAATAACCCATAATCATGTAATCTTGTTGATTTCACACTACAGTATAATAATTTCTTTTAAGAAAATAAATATGTTCAAAGGTCTAACCAGGCAAGTGTGGAATCCACATATGGCACTTCAATCTTGTGAACTTCTTTGAGTAGTTGATCACCTTGAAACCTTAAAAGGCTGGGCCTATAGAAAGTACAGTTATAGTCTGCAAAATTCCTGCCATTACATACATCTCCATGGAAAAGTCCTACACACCTCCAAACTTTATCTCCCAGATGATAAAGCCATAAACTCCGATTATTGGCAAGGCAAATCTCTTCTCCACCTCTAAATACAGAGGTAGAGGCTTCCAGCAGAAATGGCGCGGTAATGGTTCTAGCCCATGTGTGGTTTTGTCGACCCTGGATCTCCAATTTCCACAAATCTAATTTCTGGGAATTCTGCTTGTTTAGGCTGATCACGCACGGTTCTTTTTCAAGCTCCGCCATGCATAGCGGGCTGAAGCTCAGATCATCCAACACAAGGGGCGGCTCCCACTGCTCCTTTTCGACGTTGAACGACACCACCATCTCACATTGCGGTCTGCTTGACAACACCAGCCAATATAAATAGCCGTTGAACACAAACGGCTCTGTCATGCGTATTGGCGTGAGCACGTCATACAGATCGGGTAGCCTTCTCCAGGTCTCAGCCTTGGCGTCGAAAATAAGAGTTCTCGTCATCTGCTGAGAATATTTAGGCCCAGTTAAGACGATCTTGCATGCGCCTAGTTTCCTGTCAAAGGCGATCCCGATCATAGAGTTCCGGGAAACGACTAGCTCTCCCTCAGGCACCATCAGAATATTCCACAGGTTGGGTGCAGTAGGACTGTAGACAAATATTGTGGGGATATTCGGTTCCCGGTTACCCACAAAGCACAGCATTCCGCCCTTGGAAACCACCAGGTACAACAGAGGTGGGCAGCAGGGAGGAGGCATCCATCTGGACGTGCGACGTATTTCGTCGTGTACGAAGAAAATTGACGGGTCGACTCGAAGGGAACAAAGGAAGAACTTGGAAATTAACTGGTCGAGTCCAAGGGAATGAAGGAAGAACTTGGTTTGTGGGGATCATAGAAGGTGGCAAAATCGGGATCTGATGATAACAAAGAATGAAAAAACTTGCAAACCAGTCGCAGCCTCGCCAATTCTTTGAGGGTGAGCCCTTCCAGCAATTTTAGTAGCAGCTCACGGGGTAATTTAGCCCACAGATTATCATTCTCCTGGATAGCGATCCTGCGCCGAGTATTATTCTGGCACACATCACCGGTAGTAACAACCTGTAACACAAAAATCGCGGACTGAAATTTAACACTACAAAAGATTGCAAGTCATAATTGAAATTTCAAGCCTAAGCAAACAGAAGAGGATTTACCATTGCCATTGCGTTAAAGGAAGCGCGTACTCCGTTCCCAGATATTGGTGTTTATCTAGGTTACGTTGCAATACATCTAGGTTACATTGCAATACATCATATTTATACTTTCACACTATTGTATAATTAGAAAAAGGCTAGACATATAATTTAAAAAAAGAAGGGTAAAGGGATATGCATGTACTATCCAACTAATTAAGGTACTAACTAACTAACTAAGGTTACAATTAAGGTACTATCCAACTAATTAATAATGATAATACTAACATAATAATAAAAATATAAAAAATATGGTGTTACAATATCGAGGATTTAACAATTTTCATAGTATTTTACTTGCAAAAATCCCAAATATATGGAAGATAAAACACTTAATAATAACAAATACATCCATACAATAAAGAATACTAATATTGTAGAGAAAACACTTTAGGTTTGACAACATTTTCAATTACTCTTTATGGAAGGAATCATTCCACAAGTCATGTTTATCGCAATAAAATATCCAAGATGCTTATTGGCATAAATGTGTATACATATTATCTCATGAGTATTCCTAGGGGCTTACCAACTACCCTTCATTATTACATTTATTATCCACCAACTACCTAGGGGACCTTATTAAATGAAAATGAACCACTACATTAATTAAGGAGTTCACATACCCACAAATTAGTGAGCCTTATTTCATAGTATGGTCACTTTACATATTATCTCATGAGTATTCCTAGGGGCTTACCAACTACTCTTCATTATTACATTTATTATCCACCAACTACCTAGGGGACCTTATTAAATGAAAATGAACCACTACATTAATTAAGGAGTTCACATAACCACAAATTAGTGAACCTTATTTCATAGTATGGTCACTTTACAATAATTATCCCCTTAACTACCTTCCTCAGTAAAATATTACATATCCTCCCTTGATACCTCCCTAGATACACTACTTTCCATCCCTCTTCACATGTTTTTTCTTTAAAGCATTCATGTAAGCCTTATAGTAAGATCAATTAAGGAATATAATCAATTAGTACCAATCGCGAGAATCCATCTATCCTAGTCATATTTGGACATGGTGTCATGATTCTACCTTGCACATCGATATATACTATGGTTTCTCTTTTGTTTCCCTTTCTCGATGAACTCCATTTTGATATCCCCACTCATATTTTGTATTCCTCCATGTACACCTATACTGTTTTCTTTTTGGGATCCATGTTAGTCCATAGTAGATTTGTTGATGTTGATCACGGCCTTACCTAGATGAATGTTGGTTATCGTGGTAGTGTGGATGGTGATATACAATAACATTAGCTATTGGTTCTTCTCTCTTTGTCTCTTCACCATGTGGTTCATTTAAGGAATGGTGATCTATAGATTCTTCTTCTTTTTTAAGCCTTCGTGAGGATCTCCTTCATGTACTTTTGTAGTCTCTTCTTTTGACTTAACCTCAAATTCTTCATTTGATGTGTTTGTAAGTACTGTCATTAGTTTCCTTGCACTGAAATATTCATGTGTTGCCTTAGGCCCTTGTTTTGTAATAAGATGAATATATTGCAAAGTGATTTTTTTTCTTATACTAAAGCCTCATAACATTCTTTTGTATAGTAATATTAACCATACCTATTGAGGTCATCCAATAATAATATCGACATCATCCATACCTACGAAAATATGAATGTAAAACATATTTATGCATCATGATATTCAAATATTAAAAAATGAATATTCTCACTCACAACCCAGGTGCTATGGATATATGTCTTCCAAAGACTCGCAATCTTTTAGCCAAGTCAACATTAATGAAATTATGCTTGGTGATAAGGTTAATAAAAATAATCACCTTCTCTTGTTGAAGACATCCATGAACCTTTATTAGGAAGTTTTCAAATGAAAAATGACTATAACTCTCTGTATCCTTCTTTACTCCATGATATCACTTATCTACAAACATTATTCCTTATTCTTCATATAGAAAGCTCAACATGTTCACATGACCAAGAAACTAACACAATATGTGAGCATTGTCCCTTAAACCAAGGTATATAATGCTTCTTGAATTTCTTGAAGATAGTGACTTTGAATAAACTATGTATTCTTCAATAATAGGGCCATTAGGTTCTTCTATAAAATGCATATTCCTTGGTAAAATCTTGAAAATAAAACTAAGAATTTAAAGAAATAACTTACTTTTCAATGAAGCTTTTTTGTGTGGCTAGAATTTGGATGTTGCCATTTTAAAATGGCTATAACTTCCTAAATATTGATTACATTCACTTGTTTGACCACAATCCTTGCTGAAATTTTGTGAATTGAGATTTCTAATGCAATTCATAAATTCCACCTCTATCTTGGAGGTTTCTCAAATTTTAACCCTATGAATTTTCATGCTTAGGGTTGTTATGGAATACAACAATGAATAATATTTTAATCCTTAATAATCCCAAACTTCTAGTTTAATCCTTAATAATCACAAACTTCTAGGAAACCCAAGAAAAAAAACCCAAAGTGTCCCAATAAGTTTCAATCTTCTAAGGAAATCTTATGATGCATAAACTAGATATAAAAACCCTTAATTAAAATAGTAAATAAAACAATTCAAAATAATAGCGACACAAATGGATCACAAATATCAAAGTAAAAAAGATAAATATATATATAAGTTAACTCATAGATCTGGAAATACAAAGCTTGTAGTATAGGTAACAATCCATGCACGAATATTCATCAACAACATGCAAACATAAGAAACCTTCCCATATAAAATGAAACAACATAAACTAGATGAATCCCCTCATCCCAAGAGAATGTTGAAACAAGAGTAACGTCATGGTTAATTTCCTATGCCTAAGAGAATCCATCAACCATGTATGTGCACTTTACAACACTCCCATAAACTACAATCCTAGATCAATCTTAACATCATCCTCTATTTAGGTATCACACGTCTCGTCATCAATATGACTAGTAGGCTCATGGATTTAACAAGTTAATGCAACATGACTCACACATATCCTAGGAGGTACATACTCACCCTCATTGAAAATACAGGTGGTCCTATATGCTCTCAAGCATTCTTGAAAATAGAACACTAATCCATCCTCTCATTGGAATATACAAGTGCTACTAGATAATCAAGTAACATATAAAGGCCACCCTATCTCACCCCTCTATCCAAAGTCCTAGAACTAGCTAGACTACAATCACTAATGGTTCACTATTGTCCCCCAAATGTAACTCTCCATTGTGTATCTACCATACAAAAAATTGAAAGATTATTCTTCCTTGAACCAAGAATAAATAAAATATCAATCAACATAAGAATGTCACTTGAAGGTATTTGAAATGAATTGGAGCCATCATTTCACATGATAAGTGGCATCATCACCAAACTCCACACTCATACCTCCCTCTTGCTCTTCAATCATATTCAATAAAGACTTAGTTATGACAACATTTTCAATTACTCCTTATGAAAGGAATCATTCCACAAGTCATGCTTATCGCAATAAAACATCCAATTTGCTTATTGAAATAAATGTCTATACATATTATCTCATGAGTATTCCTAGTAGCTTACCAATTTCCATTCATTATTACATTTATTATCCACCAAATACCTAGTTGACCTTATTAAATGAAAATGGACAACTTTAATTATTGAGTTCACATACCCACAAATTAGTGAGCCTTATTTCATAGTATGGTCACTTTACATTAATTATCCCCTTAACTACCTTCCTTAGTACAATATTACATATTCTCCCTTGATACCTCCGTAGGTACATTACTTTCCATCCCCCTTCACATGTTTTTTCTTTAAAGCATTCATGTAAGCCTTATAGCAGGATCAATTAAGAAATATAATCAACTAGTACTAATCATGATAATCCATCTATTCGAGTCATATTTGGACATGGTGTCATGATTCTACCTTGCACATCGATATATACTATGGTTTCTCCTTTGTTTCCCTTTCTCGATGTTGTATTTTAATATCCCCACTCATATTTTTTATTCCTCCATGTACCTCTATATTGTGTTATTTTGGGTTCCATGTTAGTCCATAGTAAACTTGTTCATGTTGATCATCGCCTTACCTAGATGAATGTTGGTTATCATGGAGGTGTGGATGGTGATATACAATAACTTTAGCTATTGGTTTTTCTCTCTTTGTCTCTTCACCATGTGGTTCATTTGAGGAATGATGATCAATAGATTCTTCTTCTTTTTTAAGCCCTTCCTCAGCATCTCCTTCATGTCCTTTTGTGATATCTTCTTTTGATTTAACCTCAAACTCTTTATTTGATGTGTTTGTAAGTACTCCCATTAGTTTCCTTTAAATGACTTATTCATGTGCACACTCAGGCCCTTGTTGTGTAATAAGATAAATATATTGTAAGGTGATTGTTTATTATTATAGCAAAGTTTCATAAAATTCTTTTGTATGGTAATATTAACCATACCAATTGAGGCCATCCAAGAATAATATCAACATCATCCATACCTATACTACGAAAATATGAATGCAAAACATATTTATGCATCATGATATTCAAATATTAAAAAATGAATATTCTCACCCACAACCTAGGCTCTATGGATATGTTATTCAAGGACTAACAATGTTTTAGCCAAGTCAACATTAATGAAATTATGCTTGCTGATAAGGTGAATAAAAATAATGACCTTCTCTTGTTGAAGAAATCCATGAACCTTTATGAGGAAGTTTTCAGATGAAAAATGACTATAACTCTTTTTATCCTTCTTTACTCCATGAGATCACTTATCTAAAAATAGTATATTTCCTTATTCTTCATATAGAATGCTCAACATCTTCCCATGACCAAGAAACTATGATCATATGTGAGCATTGTCCCTTAAACCAAGGTATATAATGCTTCTTGAATTTCTTGAAGATAGTGACTTTGAATAAACTATGTAGTCTTCAATACTAGGACCATTAGATTCTTTTGTCAAATCTATCTTCCATGTTAAAATCTTAAAAATAAAACTAGGGATTTGAAGATATAATTTACTTTTCAATGAAGCTTCTTTTTGTGACTAGAATTTGGATGTTACAATTTTAAAATGACTATAACTTCATAGATATTGATTACATTCACTTGTTTGACCACAATCCTTGTAGCAATTTTGTGAATTGATATTTCTAATGCAATACATAAATTCCACCTCTATCTTGGAGGTTTCTCAAAGTTTAACCCTATGAATTTTCATGATTAGGGTTATTATGGAATACAAAAGTCAATAATATTTTAATCCTTAATAATCCTAAACTTCTAGTTTAATCCTTAATAATCCCAAACTTCTAGGAAACCCAATAAAAAAGACACCAAAATGTCCCATTAAGTTTCAATCTTCTAAGGCAATCTTATCATGCATAATCTAGATATAAAAACCCTTAATTAAAATAGTAAATAAAAAAATCAAAATAATTATTATTTTATTTAATTACAATGTTAAATCATTTAACATTATCATTCTTAACTCATTTAAAATTAGCAAGATATATGTAGATAATCATTACAAAACATGAAGAACATAGATGGTTGAAAATCAATTCTGCAATTTACATAAATATTCTATAGCTGAAAACTTCATGAATACATGAGATGAATCTCATGTACAGTCCATGTCCTCATCACAAGACTATTACGACCCACTAGATCGCCATCATATCTAGGAAAAACCAAGAAAAATTCTAGGTGAACTAAGGATATCTTGGTAAACATGAATCACTAAAGCAAGTCCTTGAAGGAAATTTGTCTCATCTTCTTCTTCTTCATCACTTATTAAAACCTAGGGTGCAACTCAAACCCTAAATATATAAATATGTAAGGGATTAAATCCTAACCTTAGAATTTAAGATACTCCAACAAGCTTGAGAAATATCGGCGACTCCAAGAGAGAGAGAGAGAGAATCAAAGTAAAAATGAATATATAAAAGAGACAGGATGACTAGTGTGGTCCTCTAGTCACATCTCTAAAATAATATGAACACATATGAATAGTGAGTGAAATATTCTCTCTTTCCTATATATATATGAGAGCTAATGGAGACCAACAACACATAATTGCACCAATTCTGTTACAAGCAAACTACATTAATCCTATGTAGGATCACACACATGGATACACTCTAAGGGTACACATTTCATGCTCCAAGGTGATTTCATAGAAAAGAAAGATCCAAGGTGATGTAGTTGAATAACATGTGTCCACACTCCTCTATCACAACCCCATATAAACTTCATCATTCCTTCCACTACATCCACTCCCATTACATGAGCATTTCCATAACCTAAACATCCTTAATCCAAATCCAAGCCACCCCATGATGTATCGATTTTGATTCCTTTCTCTAACATGCAAAATGGGCCTCCTCCTAAGCATGGTTTCCTCTAAGAAATAAAACATATCCTTCTAGCTATCATGAAGGACATCATCGAAGTTGTCAAGAGAAATCCAACACTCTAGGGTAGAATGCCATGAAATCACTCAATTGAGGTTAATCAATCACTAAGTAAGCCATCTTCAGTTTTCAATTCCATCAAATTCCATCTCCCATGTGCAAATCCAACTCGGGCCATCTAGGGAATGAACATACACTATGTAACTTAAATCTCATGAACCACCCCTAAACATGGTGTTAACATTTTCAAAGTAATCTGAAAGCTAACATTGCCTCTTTACAAGGAAAGTGTTTACATTGGCATATGTCAACTTTCTCTGCAACTTCACCGGGGCCTTCCAACTACAAATACGTATATATTGGATTATTGTAATAACCACTATCTCTTGTAAAGAATCTATGAGCTTTGATACCACAACATATTGATCCTCTAGATATATTGAATACCTATGAATATGAAGTAAAAACTAACTAACTCCATCATCCCTCAATTTAACATCACAAACAAAAATCAACAAACATCACATTATGATATATATAGGATGTCTTATAATCATGTCATCTTCACAAAATACTTATACAAGTGGATCATGAATATAAAAGTAAAAAAGATACAAATCTACATAAGTTACTCATCAATCCTGAAATACAAAGATCAGAGATATGTAACAATCCATGCACGAATATCAACAATCTACAAACATAAGAAACATTCCCATATAAAATGAAACAACCTAAACTAGATCAATCCCCTCATCCCAAGAGAATGTTGAAACAAGAGTAACCTCATGGTTGATTTACTCTGTCTAACACAATCCATTAACCATGTACGTGTACTTTACAATAAACCCATAAAATACAATCCTAGATCAATCTTAACATCATCCTCCATTTATATCCTAATTATCCCCTTAGCTACCTTCCTTAGTACAATACATATCCTCCCTTGATACCTCTCTAGGTACATTACTTTCCATTCCCCTTCACATGTTTTTTCTTTAAAGCATTCATGTAAGCCTTACAGTAGGATCAATTAAGAAATATAATCAACTAGTACTAATCATGAGAATCCATCCATCCTAGTCATATTTGGACATGGTGCCATGATTCTACCTTGCGCATCAATATATATTATGGTTTCTCCTTTGTTTCCCTTTGTCAATGTGGTATTTTGATATCCCCACTCATTATTTATATTCTTTTGGGTAACTCTATACTGTGTTATTTTTGGGTTCCATGTTAGTCCATAGTATATTTGTTGATGTCATCATGACCTTTCCTAGATGAATGTTTTTTATCATTGTAGTGTGGATGGTGATATAGAATAACCTTAACTATTGGTTCTTCTCTCTCTGTCTCTTCACCATGTGGTTCATTTAAGAAATGGTGATCTGTAGATTCTTCTTATTTTTTTATGATGATGATGAAGTATTTAACGTCCAATGAGACCAAAATTTGTCTAGCGGACCTTAAGTGAAAAGAGAAGGTAGATATTAGTTGATTTGCTTTAAAATACAATTCTTATGCTCAAAAATCTTAGAGAGGAGGGTTCATGGATGTTTATAGTGTTGGGTATCTAGAAGGTTGGAAAGGTCAGTGCTGGAGCAAATATTTTTGGAGCTGATATCTACTGTGGGTGAAAGTCGGGCATTCTAAGAGAAAATGGTTTTAATATTCAACTCTCATTGACTCGCATAGATGGAAAATCCTTCCCTCCCAAGGCATTTTATGGGTTTCCAAACGCACAGTTTCACTATGGAGCTCATGAGAGTTCATTCTAATATTGGAAATATTAATTTTTTTCTTTGAGATGGTTAAGATAGAAAGGTAATTTTGATCCTCGATATTAGGGTTAATGATCTCTTTATAATATATTAGTTTTCTTTTTACCTCTAATTCTTCTTTGCACCACATTTTCTCTTTGAAAGTAGTAGCAATAATGTAATTAATGTTGTCGATATTTTGTAGAGTGGTAGTTTCATCAATACTCCAATAATTTAACCAAGACGTGGCATCTTTAAGCCATCCCCGCTTGAGGCAAAGTTGTTGGTGGCTAGAGTTAAGAGAAATTTAAGGATGCCGATCATCTCCCATATTGTTTAATATGTTCTTGTACGTTAGATATCTTATAAGTAATAGATCGCTTCTAGATTTGCTCAATTATTCTCCAAGATTCTCTTGAAATGTTGCATCCCCAAGCTTCACAGCCATATAAGATAATGGGAGTGAGGAGCATTTTAAAGAGGAGTTTCTTTTTGTCCCACATTACAAGGGTTTCCGATTTATAGTTGTTTTCAAGAATGAAGTAGGCTTTCCACCACCCATTTATCCTCTTCTCAATGCTATAGTTCTAGTTGAGCTTGTGATGGAATTCAATTCCTAGATACTTATAGGTGGTTACTTACTCCAAGATTCTATTTTCATACGAAACATTGGCATCATTACTCTTATTTGACTTGATAATTATCATGACTTTTGTTTTTTCAGTGTTAACGATCATGCGTATACTGGTGCAAAAATCCTTGTGAATTCGTAATTTCTTCTCAAGAGCATATGGGGATCCTTCCATAAGAACGATATCGTCTGCATAGAGAAGAAGCATGGTCACTATTCCTTCCAAGATTGCGCTGGTGCAACCTAGCTCTTCTAAACAATCTTCTAGCTTATCGATGTAAATGCCAAAAAGTGTAGGAGAAAGGGGGCACCCTTGCTTAACTCCAATATTACAATTAATATCCCGTGACCATCCTTTAGTGTTTTTGAATTTGGAAATAATGTTCTCATATAACCTTACAGTTGCAACCCTCAACTTGAGATGAACTTTTAACTCTTCTAATATATTCCAAAGGTTATTTCTAGGCACTATGTCAAAAGCCTTCTTGAGGATCCCCTTCATGTCCTTTTGTGGTCTCTTCTTTTGATTTAACCTCAAACTCTTCATTTGATGTGTTTGTACGTATTTACATTAGTTTCCTTGGAATGACTTATTCATGTGTGGCCTTAGGCCCTTTTTGTGTAATAAGATAAATATATTGTAAGGTGATTTATTTTTCTTATACCAAAGTTTCATAAAAAAAATTTGTATAGCAATATTAACCATACCTATTGAGAACATCTAATAATAATATCGACATCATCCATACCTATAATACGGAAATATGCATGCAAAACATATTTATGCATCACAATATCTAAATATTAAAATTTAAATATTCTCACCCACAACCTAGGTGTTATGGATATGTTTTTCATCAACATATATGTGAGCATTGTCCCTTAAACTAAGGTATATAATGCTTCTTTAATTTCTTGAAGATAGCGACTTTGAATAAACTATGTAGTCTTCAATACTAGGACCATTAGATTCTTCTATAAATTGTATCGTCCTTAGTCAAATCTTGAAAATAAAACTAGGGGTTTGAAGAAATAACTTACTTTTCAATGAATCTCCTTTGTGTGACTGGAAATTGGATGTTGCAATTTTCAAATGACTATAGCTTCCTAAATATTGATTACATTCACTTGCTTGACCGCAATCCTTGCTGAAATTTTGTGAATTGAGATTTCTAATGCAATACATAAATTCCACCTCTATCTTGGAGGTTTCTCAAATTTTAACCTTATGAATTTCCATGCTTAGGGTTATTATGGAATACAACAATGAATACTATTTTAATACTTAATAATCCCAAAATTCTAGGAAACCTAAGAAAAAACACACCAAAATGTTCCAATGAGCTTCAATCGTCTAAGGATATCTTATCATGGATAAACTAGATATAAAAACCCTTACTTAAAATAGTAAATATAACAGTTCAAAATAATTATTATTTTCTTTAATTACAATGCTAATTCATTTAACATAATCATTCTTAAATTATTTAAAATTAGTAAGACATATGTAGATAATAATTACAAACCATGAAGTACAAGGATGGTTGAAATTCAATTCTATAATTTACATAAATATTGTATAACTGAAAACTTCATAAATACATGAGATGAATCTCATGTACATTGCATGTTATTATCACAAGGCTAGTACAACCCACTAGCTCTCCACCATAGCTAGGATAAACCAAGAAAAATTCTAGGTGAACTAAGGAGATCTTGGTGAACATGAACCACTAAAGCAAGTCCTTGAAGGAAATGTGTCTCATCTTATTCTTCTTCATCACTAAGTACAACCAAGGGTCCAACTCAAACCCTAAATATCCAAATATCTAAAGGAGTAAAGCCTAACCTTAGGCTTTAAGATACTCCAAGAATCTCAATAAATATTTACGACTCCAAGAGAGAGAGAGAGAGAGGCCAACTTGTACATATGAAGATATAAGAGAGAGAGGATGACTATTCTGGTCCACTAGTCACATCTCTAACATAAGATGTGTTAAGATTCAATATGCTAAGACAGAAAATATCAGCATTACATTCCATTTCACAACAATAGCATATACAGGATCACTGAAAGAACAACAAGCACAACATAAACACAAGAGACACAGATTTATCTTGGGAAACCCTCATGGGGTAGAAAACCCTGCAAATATTCTTCAATATAGATGACCAGCAAATACAAAGATGTAAACCATAGACATGAGCTCCTTCTCCTCCATAGCAGATCTCTCCCTCACCTATGCGTTATTCACAAGGTGAGTGCAATGTGTGTTAAATGAGGAACACACCTCCTCTATTTATACACAACTCCGACTTGTATTTTATATTAACTAGGTTGGCCCCAACTTAACCACTGGGTTAAAAACCCCATTACAACTGACTGAGCCGACCCCTCTAGATGATGTAGGTAGATAGGTGGATGATGTAGGTTGATAGGTGTAGCTTGAAGTCGGGATGAAAACGAGATCTAACTGTGTAGTTGGAAAACCCTTGATTGATTATGTGTCATAACTTAGTAATGTATGAATTGTCATAACTTAATAAGATGCAGTTAGGTAAAAGACTGTACCTTGCAAACTATGTTAAACATGTGTCACTGAACAACAAATTTCAGGATTATGATTGATGTTTGTGATTTAGTACTATTAGTGTACTTACGCGAGGTATGTAAGAAGTAGCTATGCTTACATAACTCGCCTACATATTTATAAATTGCGTGAAATATTGCTGAATAATAATGTTAATTATTGTCGATTAATGTTAATAATGTTGATTAATAATTAATTATTGTCGATTGAGGTTAATAATGTTGATTAATGATAATTATTTTCGATTAATGATTAATTATTGTTGATTAATAAACAATTTATGGTTAACTTAGGTAGTAAATAATGCATTTGGTTAGTAATGCTTACTTGAATGTTAATGAGTTTGATAAGTAAAGACTAAGGGTTAAAATGTTAAAATGTGATTGTAATGTTAGTAAGGATAATATTAACTTGGAAGGGTAATATTAATTACGTATCAAACGATATTAATTAATTAATTAAAATATAGGGATAAGGTTTAATTTATATATTAATTAATTTATTATAATTATGTCGTAGTTGTTTATAACCATGGTGTAAATTATAAATAATACCATATGCCATTAATAAACAAGTGCTGAATTATATTTGAGTTAATTAAATAAAAATTATTTGTTATTTATAATTGTGAAACTTGAGTTACAAGTCCAAGAATGTAAGTTAGAATTTATTACGGTTGAAACGTGTAAAAATAAAACACTTATGAACCAAACCATGTATTTATTACACAATATATATATAATATTTTAATGATTAATGAGAGTCAAAGGTTAAGGGCTCGAGGAATGTCATGGGGGTTGGGACATTTATGTTAAGGATAAGGTATTAATTGTAGAGGGGAAAGAGTCGACAAGGGGGAGGATAAGGTTGAGAAGAGGAAGGGGAGAAGGGCATCTTCACCTTAGCATGTTTTGGGGGAATTTTGAGTAGAGATAGAAGAAAATTACAAAGTAGAGTGAAGGGGGTTCTTGTTGGAGAAATTACAGTGGGATTGAACTGGTTTGATTGTACTCGGTTTTGGCTTGGTGGTCCAAAGGGGTACCTTTGGAGCTGGGTAGTCGGCGAGACTTCTCCGGTTGGCAGGGTGGCAACTCAGTTTGGGATGGTTGAGTTTCATAAGGTTTGGGAAAGATTTTGGTTGTAGGGATACAACAGAGCAAAGGAGCAGCAAATGGGATCTACTAGCTAATTACAGGTACTTATCCTACAAGTATATTGATCATTTCTAACTCTGTCATATTATTATTTCAAGTTATTGTAAACGAAACTTATGTAAAATTAGAACATACATTTATATGTTGTGTAACAGATAGTAAATGTTAGTAACAAATGAATATGACATGTTAATTCCAATCCCGTAAATGTGAACTTTATATTTATTTTCAAGCATGAAGTTTAACCGAAACATGAAAACGTGAAATTTGACATAGTAAGTAACAGTAAAAAGGTTAGATTTATTTATTAAATAGGGGACCTAGGTTAGGAACCCTACAACATAGGTATTGGGTTGCATGAGGAAATGCAACATTTTCAATTTGGGGGAGATGTTGGGTCACGAATTTGTCCATATTTTCATCACTTATCGACACCTATTTCATCCCTGTTTTCCTATTATTGCTCATTTATCATTGCATTTTCCATCCAATTGTTGTAATTGTTTGTAAAATACCATATTACTCCTATTGATGCTTTAGTCGTTAATAATGATTATTTTCCTTTATTTTAATAAATTAAAGACTATTATGCATGACTTTACTGATGATGGTTTATGAAGCAATTTCTTTTAGCAACACTTATGGTTCCAACATCCAAAGTTGGCTTGTTAGCACATCTCCACATGGAAATTCACAACATGGTTTCATTCTTAGAATTGATTATGTGGATTTGTGATCTCAATTCGTGCCCAATTCCAACATGGCAGCCTCCAGCTCATGATCAAACGGCCCGAACCAAAAAAGTTTGCCAGATAAGAACACACTAACTTGTGTTGCAATTTGTGGGCATATGAAAATGAATCTAGAAAATATGGAACATGGGTTTTGTGCATAAAGAAATCAATTACTTGACGCTTGAGAAAATTTCCCAAAACAACCATGGTTTGAGAGATACAACCGGTTCTCGAAATATGTAATGTTTAGATTTACTATTATGACCGATTTTCAAATTGGGCATAATGTTCAAACAAATTCCAAGTTGGGAATTCAGCTCCTCATCTTCCTCAACGAGTTTTTCTATAAATATGTAATCAATTTGATGTATCACGAAGAAAAGGGGGAAGAGACCCTTAAAATAATCCTACTTAAAGGAGTCCAAGATGAATATTTAGAAATCTTAAATATGACGAGAACGGGTGATGTATTTCAACTATCATATGATGATGTTTGTGAGTTATGTATAAGGTATTCAAGAGGAAACTCCAAGATTGGTAAGAATTCTAAAGAACTTTCCTCTAGATTCTTGAAATCTGCTGCAATAGGAGTTTTAGGAGCTGAAACCAGTAACTTATTTGAAAATTTTAATGTTGATATCAATGGTTCACTAAATTCACAATTGGATGTTTTGTAGGTTAAGGAAAAGCATGAAGAATTTGAAGAAACAATTTTCCCTTGGTCCCAGAAGAAACATCTTGCAATGGATTTTGCTTTGGATAGTATCACAATTTGTGGCATATGTGACTTGATGCATGCCACAGATTGTTGCCCCTCCTTACCCATAATTAAAGAAACATATCAAATAGATCTAGGAGTTATAACAAATTTATTGCAACAAACATGGCAACAGTGGCCTACATGTATGGTTCAAAACTCCATCCCTCCATTTCCTTACTCTCATACTGAGTCATTGAATACTCCTCCACCATGGTAGCTGTTGTAGCCTCAATTTAACGCTTACCTACCTTATCCACAAGGTTGGAATGCCCTATCTTATGATCACATGGCCACTCTCCCTCATGCTGCAATACAAATTAGTCCTTCAAGATCAGCCTCACAAACCAATCCTCTACACCGGCCACATTTATCTTCTCATCAAACTTCTTGGTATCCAACACAATTTTCTGTCCAATCCACCCCCACCCTAACCATAATAAAGCAGTACAATATGCTTATAGTGCTGAACTCCAAATTCTCCTTCATTTCTTGCATGTTCTACCTCACCGACACTGCCGCAAAAAGACGGTGCACTATTGAAGCAAGTTCATACAAGGCTTGAACAGATTAGAGGTCCAAGATTTGTAGATGAAGTTTCTTTTAGTCATCATCAGCAAGCAGACAAGATCAACAAGCCACACATAATATATGATGAAGAACAAGGATTGGAACCAAAAACTGAAGAACTTCTAGCATCATTGTCACTAGATCTAGATCTCTTATGCATTCATGAAGATCAATTATTTGAGGAACTTCATATGACAACTATGGGAAATCAAGGAAATAAAGATTATATTGAAGCTTGGTTTCAATATGTCATCAGTCTGCAATATCACTCCATACTTCAGCAATTCTTGGCACCATCATTTCAAGGTAAGTTGGTCTCTCATACCTTGGCATTCATAAAGATACATTTTTCATATTTGGGTATGTGCATACTTGAGACCTTGTTTCGAAAATGGCTCCATTGGAAGTATTCTTATACTCGAGTTAATTCCCTTTTCAAGTAAAGTAGGGTAGGGTAGTTAATGAATTTTCAATAAATGTTGGATGAAGTTTATTGGTTCAATTCTAAGCATTAGGAACCTAGTTTACAAATAAAAAGGAGTCAACCTCAAGAGATCATCATTTGATCGCTCGCAACTTTGATCCCACATTTGTTTTTTATTATAGACTTTATTTCAAAAATCATCATTTTTTAGGAGTTTCAGCAGCTACTCCAATAAGCTGTGTAAGTCAATGTATGTGTTCAAAGCCTTAAATTTTTGGTATAGGGATTTATTCCATTAACATCTATATGATTACAAACATTCAAACCTATTTGGTCATCTTTTGGGGAGCTATATCTTGTTTATTGAATTTTGTGGCATTTCGACTTGATAAATTCACTGGAACACAGTGAGGACAGTCATGTTTTTAGGGACCAAATGGACTCATTTTTAAAACCCGTTTCTATCCAATGTATACCTTGAATTCTAGTTTCTAAATCAATTTGAATTAATCAATTTTGATATCATACGAAAACATTATAACCAAAATACCAACTGCCTATCACAAATCAACATTTTTAATACTCAGTTTCCTAGACTATTCATTAGCCTATTTGACCCATGAATTCTTATTGGATTCAATACCTGTTTGTATTCGATATCCCTACATGAATCTATTTTCGTATCCAATTGGAATCACATCAATCCGTCATTCTGTCATCAAAAGAAAAAGTTATTCCTAAAACTGTGACTGTTGGTCTTGACTGGAATTTAAAAAACACCTTGTCCTATAGGTTGTTACTAAGAAGTTTTGACATATCATATCAAGGAATTTTTAAAATCTGTTTCTATTGGAAATAGACCTATAAATTTAATTTCATTTGGATTTGTAATCACCCAAATAAGACCAGGAACGAAGAATTTATGATCGAAACACTGCTAGTGAGTCTAAATGGCCATCACTCTCGCACATGTATAAATTGAATTTTATCCATTCATTTTTCTTTGGATTTGTTTTATAATTAATTTATCGTTGTTGTTTTTTCATAATTATTGGATGAAGAGAGATCGATCACCTCTCCTCTTCCATGATATCATGTTTTATTGCAAGAAAGTGCTAGGTTTTTGCAGGACCTAAGAAGATAGAAGGTTAATATATGCATGAGTGAATTTTGAATACTTTTTCTCAAATTTGCAAATGGATTGAGCACAACAATTGATGAATTTATACGTAAACCATATGAATACCAATGTTCCATAATTCAAGTTCCATTGCTACATGAATTGCTACTAAAGTATCCTCCCAAAAGACCTTTCATCCATCATGCTCATTCACCAATACTATGTTATGCCCAACATTTTCCTTCTTCCATCCACCATTCCATCACTTCCATGACCTTATGCTCCATTTGGTCACTCCCATACTGTCCACTCCACTCACACCTAACCCATGAATAAGGTCTCTCGGCTCTCTTACATGCTGAGTTACCTCCCTGTCCTTTTCATTTTACCAATAAATCCTACTTGTTAGTGAAAATATTTCATCTCTAGTGCTTCAAATCATTTATCATATGCTCACATTGGATGATGTGGGATTCCTTAAGGACCTCCTTCTAACATATATCATCCCATCGATTGCAACGCATCATCTAGGATCGATATTAGAGTTTTATAGTGCCCTAGGATCTACAAGAATCAATGGTAGATTTTCTTGTTGTTAATCATGGGGATTCATTAATGCCTCTTGTTTGACAAATCTTGCAGGTGACTTGAATCCAACACATCCATTCGTACCTATCAAGATGCACTCAGGTACTTTAGAGCTCATTGTCATCAAATGTGAGTTGCTTCACATTGGTTAACGACATACATTAATGGTCGGTAATCCAATGATTTCTTTCCATGCTCTACTTTAGCACATTCATTCACATGGTAAGAATTGTACCTCGATTTTGTAGCAGTTGAATATTATGTGATCTAACGATTTCAATAGTGACTTGCAACATTATTTGTTTCAGTAGTTATGCAGTTCCTTTCCATTTTTATTTCAGCAGTTGATTTTCAGAATAAGAGAAGGAGTTTTATGCTTTTGTGGCAGAATTCCTCCTCATCATTTGTATCAGTAGTTAATCTTGCATACATGCAACACATTTCCTCATTTAGATCAGATTCATCCTCAGACAGTTTCAACTCTCAACTACATCTCTCTCAACAACAGTTTGTCCTACATCACCTCCAGCACACATCAGTCCATCCATGCCAATCAAAGATTTCACGGAGGTAAAACTTGAGGTAAAATGGCATGAGTTTTTGATTTATTAAAGATTTAAGAAAATGTCATGAAGAACCACTAAGCATTATCCATTTCCATTTTCTATATAGCATTTTAACTTCTTTACAACTTGTCAATTGTCAAAGGTATCCAAATATTTCAGTTTTGGGGGGAAACACCATGCCATCCTTGTCCATCCATTCCCATCCTTTCCCACTCAATTCTAACACTTCATCATTCCAATTCATGCACATCCAAATCAAGTCCTTCGCAATGTATACCAACACCCAAGTCAAGTCCTTCCCTACATATCCTACATCCAAGCATAAGAAGATGCATTGCTTCTACCACATAAGAACCAACAGTAAGAAAAGATGCTCTCATGCCACACAAGAACCAACAATAAGAGAAGATGCTTTGTTGCTGTATAAAAACCAACAATGAGAAGAAATAAAGCAGCTGATACACATGCTAAGGAAATTATTGGAAGAAAAGGATAGGGCCACAAGAACCTACAATAGAACAAGTTGTTCAATAAATAATACATTTAAAGGTATGAGTCTTTCCATGACCTCACGATGCATATATCGGTTCACTTCCACATAGTTGTTGAGAGTTTCCAAGCTACCTTCCATTGGAATCACATTGAGATCCATTAGATATGGCATGTGGATTGAAAATTATCTCTTGCATATTAAAAAGGAATTTGATGAACCATTGTTGCCGCTATCAAGGTGTTTTCTTCACGATTGGTTGGGATATGTTATTATTTGGAAATGGTCTTTTTGTTCATAAGATTTGTAGAGATGTATGGTATTGTTTATGTTTGCTAGAAGCATGACAATTTGATAAGCTCATGTGACATGGGAGATCAACTAATGAAATTAGTTGCAAGGAATGTGAAATAAAACCACTTTAGAAATATTGCTGATAAATATTTATTATAGCATTCCATGGGTAGCTTCCAAAATCAGCAGCTACAACAGTACTTAAGTACATTCCTTAACAACATTATGATGCAAGTAACATACAAGAAAAAACATTCTCCACGTGAAGACTTAGCAATAGAAAATGGTTGAAAAACGCATTGCAATTTTAGATTTTCTCTTGTGGAAGCCATATCTTAGTTGGATTCTCTTCATTACATGGTGATTGGTATATAGCCATACCTAAACAAATATGATCTTTGCTCATTAAAAATCACAGTGATTTTAAGCTTGGATTATCCGTTAGTTCTGTTATTTTTGTTTATGCAACCATCTTCAGCAAGTATGCAATTCTCTTGGTGTTTGGAAGATGAAAAATACATTAGGTAGCTTCTCTTTCCTTATTCTATATGGGGGTTCTAGTGACTAAAGTTCTAGAAGTTGTCTTAATAAAAAGTGCAGCCAAGAGCATCACATATAGGAAATAACAATGTGCATCGTCAAAACATAATGGACATCATGATAAAGGGGTGTTTAGTGCAATAGATTATTTGTGAGTTGTCGGTGTAGAAGCTTATTTAAACAAATCTAAACTATGGAGAAATGGATCGGCTGCTAAAAATGGAAGGATTCAAAGATTTTTGTTATGCTCCATATGTTAATTTGTATCTTCTAAGGTCAAGCTGAGATTTGATGGTTGACTCATAGTTCATATGATATAGAGTATTCCAACCTCTTCCACTTTAAATTGGGTCTTTGTGTTGAGTTTGACATTTGATGAGAATATTGAAGCATAGAATCTATTTTTTGAGTGTTTTTTCCTTCCCAACTTGGATTTTCTAAATTCATGCAAGAAAAGTTACAAGAGATAAAAGGGATCCAACACATCATGTTAAGTTTGGGGGAGATGGATACTTTCCAATTGAGCTGACAACTCTTCTTTTCCATGAGGACATGGAAATTATTCAGTTTGGGGTAGTAGTTATTATGTTTGTTGGTTTGCTCTCTCCTTTTACATTCATATTTATTTTTCTCATGCATGTTGCTTTTGAACAAAGTGCATAATTTGAAATGACCATATCTTGCAACTAGTGAACTAGAGTTTCATGAAACTTGGAGGAGATAAGCACTACATCAAGATGAACAAACCTAGTAAGTTTCAGCTCAATCCAATGCACAGTTTTCAAGAAAATGGCCATCATCACCTACAACCATTTTTCCTATATATCAAGATCTATGCATCATATTGATTTGATTTTGGTGAGCAGAAGCACCGTGGTAAGAGGAATATAATCACCATTTGTTTCAGGAAAAAATGCTTCACGATTTTGATAAACTAACCATCATCAGCTACATCCAATTTGAATTTTTCTTGAAAATCGTGATGTGGGTATCTCTGATTGCTTTTGGTGAGATGCATTGGTCTAGTAGAAACCTTCCTGAAAAATTTCATCCAAACCCAGTTTGTAGTTTGTGAGAAACTGGTTTAGGAAGTTCACCTGCAAAAATTCATTTTTTTTACCCCAATCCTTGCTGAAATTTTGTGAATTGATATTTCTAATGTAACTCATGTAAATTCCAATTCTATCATAGGGGTTTCTCAAATTTTAGCCCTTTGAATTTTCATTCTTAAGGTTGTTGTGGAATACAACAATGAATAATATTTTAATTCGTAATAATACCAAACTTCTAAGAAATATAAGAGAAAAGACACCAAAGTGTCCCAATTATACTCTAAGGTAATATGATCATGCATAAAATAGATATAAAAACTTCCATTTAAATTAGTATATAAAAATATAAAATAATTATTATTTTATTTAATTATAATGTTAAATCACTTAACATAATTATTCGTAACTTAGTTAAAATTAGCAAGACATATATAAATAATAATTACAAACCATTAAGAACATAGATGGTTGAAAATCAATTCTACAATTTACATAAATATTGGATAGATGAAAATTTCATAAATGCATGAGATGAAGTTCATGTACATTACATATCCTTATCATAAGGCTAGTACAACCCACTAGCTCTCCACCATACATAGGAAAAGCCAAGAAAAATTATGGGAAAACTAAGAAGCTCTTGGTATGTATGACTCAATCAATTAAGTCCTCAAAGGAAATGTGTCTCCTCCTCTTCTTCTTCATCACTATGTACCACCCATAGTTTCAACTCAAAGCCCTAATATCCAAATATCCAGTGGAGTAAGTGGAGTAAACGCTAACCTTAGACTTTACCATACTCTATTAAGCTCAAGAAACCTTGGCCACTCCGAAGGAGAGAGAGAAAATGGATATATAAAAGAGAGAGGGAAACTAGTGTGGCCCTATAGTCACATCTCTAACATAGGATGGACAAGAATTAATAGTGAGTGAATGATTCTTTCCTTCCTCTATATATATGCGAGCAAATGGAGGCCAACAATGCATATGTGGGTCAATTCCCTTACAAGAACCTACAATAATCACATGTAGAATCCCAGACGTGAAGTGCTACAATCTAAGGCTATACATGTCAATATCCAATGATATTTTGTATATAATAAGGGATTTAAGTGATGTAGTTGCACATCAAGTGTCCATGGTGCATTCATTCGTCACACGCTCATACAAACTTCATCACTCCAAATCCATGTACTCCACTACATTCATTCCCGTTACATAACATTGCCACACCTAGACATCCTCAAGCCAAATCCAAGCCACCCCATGGGGTCTAGGGTTTGCTTCCCTCGTCTAAGATGCACAATTCTTCTCCTCCCTCCTCCTAAGCAGTGTTTCCTCCAAGAAATAAAACATATCCATGTGTCTCTCATGAATGACATCATGATCCAAGTTGTCAAGAGAATGCGAGTACCCCAGGGAAGAATGCCAAGCAATCACTCAATTGAGATCAAGCAATCACCAAGTAATCCGTATCCAATTCGCAAGTCCATTAAATATTGTCTCCTATGTGCAAATCCATCTCAAACCATCTAGGAAATGAACATACACCATGTACCTCAAATCTCATGAACCACACCTAAACCTTCCTCTTTACAAGGAAAGTGTTTACATATACACCTGTCAACTCCCTCTGTAGCTTTAACAAATATTCCATTTATAAATATGTACATGTTACAGTCCTAGAATCAAAATTCTAGAAACACTAAAGAAACGACCATCATTTCCTAAGAAACCATTTTAGGCCTTCAAAGAAATTAATCCCTTTGAATAGCTGGTCACCTTAAAACCCTAAGAGGCTAGGCTTGTATATGAAAGTACATTTATGATCTACAACATTCCTGCAGTTCCATACATATTCATGGAAAAGTATAAAGGTTGAAACTACAGTTTTACTAATTTTCCTACCAAATGTCAACTACAGTAAATACAGAAGTTGTGAGCCAAAACAATTCTCGAAAACTTACATTATAAATATTAATAAGATGGATCTGACAACAGTGCATTAGGAAGATGAACCCTGATTTGGGTTTGAAAGGTTCACAAGAAAAATGTCTAGTGTGGGCATTCCAGAAGATAGTAATTCTAGCAATCAAGAACTATTCTGAAGCCAAAACTATACCTCTCTGTAAATTGTTAAAGTTGCAAATAAAAATGACAGGCATGTTTTAGATGGCAAAATAAAGAACATTTGAGATATCATGAACTCTATTGATTTCAGAGGACTTAAAAATTGTAAGGTCGATGAAACTCGACTCAAAGTTTTAGAAACAGTCAAAGAAACGAGCGTACAAAATGGCTATGCCCCATTGCCGTTTCTGGTTGACAAAATGGCTATGCCCCATTGCCGTTTCTGGTAGTCTTTTGAAAGAAACAATTGCTATCGTCTCGTTTCTGGTAACAAAGTATTTAGGAGACAATATCGCATCTACTTATAGTGAGCTAGCATTAAAACAAAATTGCATTGCAAAGATAATATTCCTGCAGTTCCATACATATTCATCGAAAAGTACTACAAAACTCCAAACTCGGAAATATGTTCAAAGGTCTAACCACGCACGGGCAGAACCCACATATGGCACCACTTCAATCTTGTGAACTTCACTAATCCCTCTGAGTAGTTGGTCACCATGAAACCTTAAAAGGCTGGGCCTGTAGAAAGTACAGTTATAATCCGCAAAATTCCTGCGATTCCATAAATTTCCATGGAAAAGTCCTACACACCTCCAAAATTTATCTTGTAGATGATAAAGCCATAAACTCCCCTTATTGGCAAGGCAGATCTCTTCTCCACCTCCAAATACAGAGATAGAGGATTCCAAATCACAAAATGGCAGTGTAATGGTTCTAGGGTTTTGTCGACCCTGGATATCCAATTTCCACACATCTAATTTCTTGGAATTCTGCTTGTTTAGGCTGATCACGCATGGTTCTTTTTCAAGCTCCGCCATGCATAGCGGGCTGAAGCAGTTATCGTCCAACACAAGGGGCGGCTCCCACTGCTCCTTTTCGACGTTGAACCACACCACCATCTCACATTTCTGTGTGATTGACCACACCAGCCAATATAAATAGCCGTTGAACACAAAGGGCTCTGTCATGCGTACTGGCTTGAACACGTCATGCAGATCTGGTAGCTTTCTCCACGTGCCAGCCATGGCATCAAAAATAAGCGTGCGCGTCATCTCCTGAGAATTAGGCCCGCTTAAGACGATCTTGCATGCGCCTAGTTTCCTGTCAAAGGCGATCCCGATCAAACAGTTCCGGGAAACGACTAGCTCTCCCTCAGGCACCGTCAGAATATTCCACAGGTTGGGTGCCGTAGGGCTGTAGACAAATATTGTGGGGATATTCGGTTCCCGGTCACCCACAAAGCACAGGATCCCGCCATTGGAAAGCAACAGGTACAACAGAGGTGGGCAGCACGGAGGAGGCATCCATCTGGACGTGCGACGTATTTCGTCGTGTACGAAGAAAATTGACTGGTCGTCTGGAAGGGAATGAAGGAAGAACTTGGTTTGTGGGGGATCATAGAAGGTGGCAAAATCGGGATCTGATGATAACAAAGAATGAAAAAATTTGCAAACCAGTCGCAGCCTCGCCAATTCTTTCAGGGTGAGCCCTTCCAGCAATTTTAGTAGCAGCGCACGGGGTAATTTAGCCCACAGATTATCATTCTCCTGGCTAGCGATCCTTCGCCGAGTATTATTCTGGCACACATCACCGGTAGTAACAACCTGTAACAAAAAAATCGCAGACTGAAATTTAACACTACAAAACATTGCAAGTCATAATTGAAATTTCAAACCTAAGCAAACAGAAGAGATTTACCATTGCCATTGCGTTAAAGGAAGCGCGTACTCTGTTCCCAGATATTGGTGTTTATCTAGGTTACGTTGCAATACATCTAGGTTACATTGTAGTGCATCATATTTATACTTTCACAGGCGGCACAGATAATTTTAAAAAAGACGGGTAAAGGAAAGATAATTTTAAAAAAGACGGTTAAAGGGATATGCATTTATTATCCAACTAACTAAGGTTACAGTTAAGGTACTATCCAACTAACTAATAATCATAATACTAATAGAATAATAAAAATATGAAAAATATGACGTCACAATATTAGGGTTTAACAATTTTTTTAGTATTCTATTTGCAAAAATCCCAAATATATGGAAGATAAAACACTTAATAATAACAAATGCATCTATATAATAATGAACACCAATAGTGTAGAGAAAACACTTTAGGTATGACAACATTTTCAATTACTCTTTATGAAAGGAATCATTTCACAAGTCATGCTTATCGCAATAAAATATCCAAATGCTTATTGACATAAATGTGTATACATATTATCTCATGAGTATTCCTAGAGGCTTACTAACTATCCTTCATTATTACATTTATTATCCACCAACTACCTAGTGGACCTTACTAAATGAAAATGAACCATTACATTAATTAATGAGTTCACATACCCACAAATTAGTGAGCCTTATTTCATAGTATGGTCACTTTACATTAATCATCCTCATAACTACCTTCCTTAGTACAATATTACATATCCTCCCTTATACCTCCCTAGATACATTACTTTCCATCCCTCTTCACATGTTTTTTCTTTAAAGCATTCGTGTAAGCCTTATAGTAGGATCAATTAGGAAATATATTCAACTAGTACCAATCATGAGAATCCATCTATCCTAGTCATATTTGGACATGGTGTCATGACTCTACCTTGCAAATCGATATATACTATGGTTTCTCTTTTGTTTCCCTTTCTTGATGTTGTATTGGTGTTTATCTAGGTTAGGTTGTAATACATCTAGGTTACATTGTAGTGCATCATATTTATACTTTCACACTACTGTATAATTAGAAAAAGGCGGGACATATAAATTTAAAAAAGATGCACAAAGCGATATGCATTTATTATCCAACTAATTAAGGTACTAACTAACTAATTAAGGTACTATCCAACTAACTAATAATGATAATATTAATATAATAATAAAAATATGAAAAATATGATGTTACAATATCTAGGGCTTAACAAACTAAGGTTACAATTAAGGTATTATTCAACTAACTAATAATGATAATACTAATATAATAAAATAATAATACTAATACTAATATAATAAAATAATAATACTATAATACTAATATAATAAAATAATAATACTATAGTACTAATATAATTAAGGTACATCATATTTATACTTTCACACTACTGTATAATTAGAAAAAGGCGGGACATATAATTTAAAAAAAGACACGCAAAGGGATATGCATGTACTATCCAACTAATTAAGGTACTAACGAACTAACTAAGGTTAGAATTAAGGTACTATTCAACTAACTAATAATGATAATAAAAATATAAAAAATATGTTGTTACAATATTGAGGGCTTAACAATTTTTATAGTATTCTATTTGCAACATCCCAAATATATGGAAGATAAAACACTTAATAATAACAAATACATCCATACAATAATGAACACCAATATTGTAGAGAAAACACTTTAAGCATGACAACATTTTCAATTACTCCTTACGAAATGAATCATTCCACAAGTCATGCTTATCCAAATAAAATATCCAAGATGCTTATTGACATAAATGTGTATACATATTATCTCATGAATATTCCTAGGGGCTTACCAACTACCCTTCATTATAACATTTATTATCCACCAACTATGTAGGGGACCTTATTAAATGAATATGAACCACTAAATTAATTAAGGAGTTCACATACCCACAAATTGGTGAGCCTTATTTCATAGTATGGTCACTTTACAATAATTATCCCCTTAACTACCTTCCTCGGTACAATATTGCATATCCTCCCTTGATACCTCCCTATATACACTACTTTCCATCCCTCTTGACATGTTTTTTCTTTAAAGCATTCATGTAAGCCTTATTGCAGGATCAATTAAGAAAGATAATCAAATAGTACCAATCATGAGAATCCATCTATCCTAGTCATATTTGGACATGGTGTCGTGATTCTACCTTACACATCGATATATACTATGGTTTCTCTTTTGGTTCCCTTTCTCGATGAACTGTATTTTGATATCCCCACTCATATTTTTTATTCCTCCATGTACCTCTATACTGTGTTCTTTTTGGGATCCATGTTAGTCCATAGTAGACTTGTTGATTTTGATCATGGCCTTACCTAGATGAATGTTGGTTATTGTGGTAGTGTGGATGGTGATATGCAATAACATTAGCTATTGGTTCTTCTCTCTTTGTCTCTTCACCATGTGGTTCATTTAAGGAATGGTGATCTGTAGATTCTTCTTTTTTCTTAATCCCTTCCAGAGGATCTCCTTCAAGTACTTTTGTAGTCTCTTATTTTGACTTAACCTCAAACTCTTCATTTGATGTGTTTGTGCATACAACCATTAGTTTCCTTGCAATGACTTATTCACATATGACCTTAATTAAGGAGTTCACAACCCGCAAATTAGTGAGCCTTATTTCATTGTATGGTCACTTTACAATAATTATCCCCTTAACAACCTTCCTCAGTACAATATTGCATATCCTCCCTAGATACACTACTTTCCATCCCTCTTCACTTGTTTTTTCTTTAAAGCATTCATGTAAGCCTTATAGCAGGATCAATTAAGATAAAAATAGTACCAATCACGAGAATCCATCTATCCTAGTCATATTTGGACATGGTGTCATGATTCTACCTTGCACATCGATATATACTATGATTTCTCTTTTGGTTCCCTTTCTTGATGAACTGTATTTTGATATCCCCACTCATATTTTTTAATCCTCCATTTACCTCTATACTATGTTCTTTTTGGGATCCATGTTAGTCCATAGTAGACTTGTTGATGTTGATCACGGCCTTACCTAGATGAATGTTGGTTATCGTGGTAGTGTGGATGGTGATATACAATAGCATTAGCTATTGGTTCTTCTCTCTTTGTCTCTTCACCATGTGGTTCATTTAATGAATGGTGATTTGTAGATTCTTCTTTTTTTAAGCCCTTCTTGAGGATCTCCTTCAAGTACTTTTGTAGTCTCTTATGTTGACTTAACCTCAAACTCTTCATTTGATGTGTTCGTAAGTATTGCCATTAGTTTCCTTGCAATGACTTATTCACATATGGCCTTAATTAAGGAGTTCACATACCCACAAATTAGTGAGCCTTATTTCATTGTATGGTCACTTTACAATAATTATCCCCTTAACAACCTTCCTCGGTACAATATTACATATCCTCCCTTGATACCTCCCTAGATACATTACTTTCCATCTATCTTCACATTCTTTTTCTTTAAAGCATTCATGTAAGCCTTATGGTAGGATCAATTAAGAAATATAATCAACTAGTACCAATCACGAGAATCCATCTATCCTAGTCAGATTTGGACATGGTGTCATGATTCTACCTTGCACCTCGATATATACTATGGTTTCTCTTTTGTTTCCCTTTCTCGATGTCATATTTTTCTATCCCCACTCATATTTTTTATTCCTCCATGTACCTTTATATTGTGTTCCTTTTGGGATCCATGTTAGTCCATAGTAGACTTATTGATGTTGATCATGGCCTTGCCTAGATGAATGTTGGTTATCATGGTAGTGTGGATGGTGATATACAATAACATTAGCTATTGGTTCTTGTCTCTTTGTCTCTTCACCATGTGGTTCATTTAAGGAATGGTGATCTGTAGATTCTTCTTCTTTTTTAATCCCTTCATGAGGATATCCTCCATGTACTTTTGTAGTCTCTTCTTTTGAATTAACCTCATACTCTTCATTTGATGTGTTTGTAAGTACCGCCATTAGTTTCCTTGCAATGACTTATTCATGTGCGGCCTTAGGCCCTTGTTGTGTAATAATATAAATATATTGCAAGGTGATTTTTTTTCTTGTACCAATGCCTCATAAAATTCTTTTTGTATAGTAATATTAACCATTCCCATTGAAACCATCCAAGAATAATATCGACAACATCCATACCTACGAAAATATGAATGTAAAACATATTTATGCATCATGATATTCAAATATTAAAAAATGAATATGCTCACTCACAACCTAGGTGCTATGGATATGTCTTCCAAGGACTCACAATATTTTAGCCAAGTCAAGATTAATGAAATTATGCTTAGTGATAAGGTTAATAAAAAATAATCACCTTCTCCTGTTGAAGACATCCATGAAACTTTATTAGGAAGTTTTCAAATGAAAAATGACTATAACTCTCTTTTTCCTTCTTTACTCCATGATATCACTTATCTAAAAATACTATTCCTTATTCTTCATATAGAAAGCTCAACATCTTCCCATGACCAAGAAAATACCACAATATGTGATCATTGTCCCTTGAACCCAGGTACATAATGCTTCTAGTATTTCTTGAAGATAGTGACTTTGAATAAACTATGTAGTCTTCAATACTAGGGCCATTAGATTCTTCTATAAAATGCATATTCCTTGGTAAAATCTTGAAAATAAAACTAGGGATTTGAAGAAATAACTTACTTTTCAATGAAGCTCCTTTGTGTGACTAGAATTTGGATGTTTCCATTTTAAAATGTTATAACTTCCTAAATATTGATTACATTCACTTGTTTGACCACAATCCTTGCTGAAATTTTTTGAATTGAGATTTCTAATGCAATAGATAAATTCCACCTTTATCTTGCAGGTTTCTCAAATTTTAACCCTATGAATTCTCATGCTTAGGGTTGTTAAGGAATACAACAATGAATAATATTTTAATCCTTAATAATCCCAAACTTCCAGGAAACCCAAGAAAAAAGACACCAAAGTGTCCCAATAAGTTGCAATCTTTTAAGGAAATCTTATCATGCATAAACTAGTTATAAAAACCCTTATTTAAAATAGAAAATATTTTTTTTTAAAGTAATTATTATTTCCTTTCATTACAATGTTAAATAATTTAAGATTAGTAATACATATGTATATAATAATTACAAACCATGAAGTACATAGATGATTGAAAATTAATTCTAAAATTTACATAAATATTGTATAACTGAAAAACTTCATAAATAGATGAGATGAATATCATGTACATTCAATGCCCTTATCACAAGGCTAGTACAAATCACTAGTTATCCACCATAGCTAGGAAAAATCAAGAAAATCGTAGGTGAGCTAAGGAGACCTTGGTAAGCATGAATCACTAAAGCAAGTCCTTGAAGGAAACGTGTCTCACATTATTTTTCTTCATCACTAAGAAAATCCCAGGGTTTCAGCTCAAACCCTAAATATCCAAATATCCAAGCGAGTAAAGCCTAACCTAAGACTTTAAGATACTCCAAGAAGAGAGAGAGAGAGAGAGAGAGAGAATATCCATGTCTCCATCATGAAGGAGATCATCCAAGTTGTCAAGATAACTCCAACACCCTAGGAAATAATGCTAACCAATCACTCAATTGAGGTCAATCAATCAGTAAGTAAGATGTCTTCAATTTGCAAGGTTGGAGAGTGTATAGGATCACCTAGATTTTCAAGGAGGGTGAGTATACCTCCTACGATGTGTGTGAGTCATGTTGCATTAACTTCTTCAATCCATGATCCTTCTATTTGTATTGATGAGGAGACTATGATGCATAAATGGAGGATGGTGGTAAGATTGATCTAGGATTGTAGTTTATGGGAGTATTATAAAGTACATAGACATGGTTGATGGATTATCTTAGGAAGAGGGAATTAACAATGTTGTTACTCTTGTTTCAATATTCTCTTAGGATGAGGGGATTGATCTAGTTTAGGTTTTTTCAGTTTATATGAGAAGGATTCTTATGTTTGTAGGTTTCTTATAGCCTTGCATGGATCGTTACCTATATGATGAGCATTGTATTTCAAGATCGATGAGTTAACTTATGTATATTTATATCTTTGTGACTTTGATATTCGTGGTCCATTTTTCTTGGTATTTTGTGGAGATGTCTTTATTATAGGACATTGTAGATAGCTCATGATGTGGTGTTTGTTGATTTTGGTTTGTTATCTGTTAACTTGAGGGATGGTGGAGTTTGGTAATTTGTTTTTGTTCTAGGGTTATATTTCTTCATATTCATAGGTGTTCAATATTATTTGGAGAATCAATATGTTGTGGTAGCATGGGTCATATATTCTTTACAAGAAATAGTGGTTGATTCTAGGACTATAACATGTACATATTTATAAATGGCATATTTGTTAAATCTACAGAGGGAGTTGACAAGTGTATATGTAAACACTTTCCTTGTAAAGAGGGAGTGTTATCCTTTAGATTACTCTGGAAATGTTTACACCAGGTTTAGGTGTGGTTCATGATATTTGAGGTACTTAGTGTATGTTCATTCCCTAGATGGTTTGGGATGGATTTGCACATAGGAGACACTATTTAATGGACTTGCGATTTGGATATGGATTACTTAGTGATTGCTTGATCTCAATTAAGTGTTTTCTTGGCATTCTTCCCTAGGGTGTTGGCATTCTCTTGACAACTTGGATCATGATGTCATTCATGAGCACCACATGGATAGGTTTTCTTTCTTAGAGGAAACACTGCTTAGGAGGAGGGAGGAGGAGCATTGTGCATCTTATAGGAGGGAATCAAACCCTAGACCCCATGGGGTGGCTTGGATTTGGCTTGAGGATGTCTAGGTGTGGAAATGTTATGTAATGAGAATGAATGTAGTGGAGTACATAGATTTGGTGTGATGAAGTTTGTAAGAGCATCTGACGAATGAATGTGGACACATGCTGTGCAAATACATCACTTAAATCCCTTATTACATACAAACTATCCTTGGATATTGACATGTATACCCTTAGAGTGTAGCACTCCATGTGTGTGATTCTACATGTGATTATTGTAGGTTCTTGTAAGGGAATTTACCCACATATGCGTTGTTGGCCTCCATTTGCTCTCATATATAGAGAGGAAGGAAAGAATCATTCACTCACTATTAATTCTTGTTCATCCTATGTTAGAGATGTGACTAGAGGGACACACTAGTTTCCCTCTCTCTTTTATATATCCATTCTCTCTCTCTCTCTCTCTCTCTCTCCCTCTCTCTCTCTCTCTCCCTCTCTCTCTCTCTCGTCGCCAAGGCTTCTTGAGCTTAATAGAGTATCATAAAGTCTAAGGTTAGCGTTTACTCCTGTGGATATTTGGATATTAGGGCTTTGAGTTGACACCCTGGGTTGTACATTGCAATGAAGAAGAAGAGGAGGAGACACATTTCCTTTGAGGAGTTACTTGATTGATTCATACATACCAAGAGCTTCTTAGTTTGCCCATAATTTTTCTCGGTTTTTCCTATATATGGCGGAGAGTTAGTGGGTTGTACTAGCCTTATGATAAGGATATGTAATGTACATGAACTTCATCTCATGCATTTATGAAATTTTCATCTATCCAATATTTATGTAAATTGTAGAATTGATTTTCAACCATCTATGTTCTTAATGGTTTGTAATTATTATTTATATATGTATTTCTATTTTTAACTAAGTTAAGAATGATTATGTTAAGTGATTTAACATTATAATTAAATAAAATAATAATTATTTTATATTTTTATATGCTAATTTAAATGGAAGTTTTATATCTATTTTATGCATGATCATATTAACTTAGAGTATTGAAACTTATTGGGACACTTTGGTGTCTTTTCTCTTGGATTACCTAGAAGTTTGGTATTATTAGGGATTGAAATATTATTCATTGTTGTATTCCATAACAACCCTAAGAATGAAAATTCAAAGGGTTAAAATTTGAGAAACCCCCACAATAGAAGTGGAATTTAGTTGAATTACATTAGAAATCTCTATTCACAAAATTTCAGCAAGGATTGGGGTAAAAAAAATGAATCTATTCAATATTGAGGAAGTTATGGTCATTTTAAAATTGTAACATCTATTACAACGTAATTTTCCACCTTGTGAGCGTCAGCATTGATTGGCCTTTAGGATCCATTTTATTGACTCAGACAGTATTTTCCCTTCAGGAACCAAGTTTCCCTATTTTTCTTCTTGCACGCTTGCTGTCCCATTATAGCCAGCGTACACGCAGGCTGCACTTAATTAGCCCGCGTACATCGAGTTACATGGTAAAAATAATAGGAAAGTTACCTTTTACTCCCAAAAAGCGGTCTTAGGGTGACCTTTGGCCCTCCATATACCCCGAAAGAGCAAGATAACTCTAGTGGATTTTTGCCGTGACTTGAGTCTACACTCATTGATCCTTATTGTTGTGAACTCCTTATGTTCACCTACCAAACTCCTTTCATAGTTTGAGTTTGCCATTGCATGGGGGATTGAAGTGGTGGAGGCACAAGTGGAGAGACCCAGTTCTTGGTTCAGATTGGTTGCCGGCAAGAGGTCGTATCATGTACTTCTTGTTATTAATTAATGGAAATACTCATTTTCTCATCCAATTGATGCTATGAATGTTGTTTAAATTACATTGGGTTACATTTGCTTATGATATCATGGATCATGTTATTTATTATGCTAATATATTTCACATATTATATGCACTTGCTTGTATTTGTTGTTCTACAGGTTCAAGTGTAAAGATTGAAAGCTCAACAAGGATCTACTTCGAACATTCAGTTGAAGGTTGGTTTTATTATCCATATATTAGCATTTTCATTATATTAACATTGCATTGGGAATTGATTTATTTTCTGGTAGTCAGCCGTTTGTTGTGGTCTACCCCAAGCCATATGAATTTTTCTCTGTAACATAAATGGCGACTCCGCTGGGGAGGAACCTCCATTTTGGGGATGTTTAGGAATTTGTCCTTATTTTGAGATGTTGTTTGTTGAGCTTCTGTGTCATTGATTGTCCGTCGGGATTTACATTAGAAAACTAGATTTTTTGGGGATGTTTGACTCTTTTTGGGTTCATTTTCCTTTCCCTGTACGCGGGTCAACCTACTTTTGACTGCGTCTACCCGCCCTTATATGAACTGTAGCGTGCATCTACCTACTGTTGTTCTTTGAATAGTCGCGTACAAGTTCAGGATTTCTTGATTTTTGGCCTTGGGATGTTGCTGGGTTGGTTTTGAGTGTTCTTGAGTCTTAGTTGTCATGTTTCCTGACTGTTCCATGCTCTGTTTGTGACCATAAACTCCTCTTTCTTTTTGTTTTTGAGATTTTTATTTTTTCACAATTTCTTGTTTTATAGATCATTAGCTTTTCTGAATCTTACTATTTGGGTTTTGTTGGGTTGTCTATTTGATATGCTCTGCATTTCTTTATTGAATAGTTAGATTTTGCTTGCATTTTTCATTTCCTTATTATGAAAAAATACAAAAAACATTGTTTTGCATTTTCCTTGCATTTATAAGAGAAAATACAAAAATATTTGCTTTATGTTCTGCATTTTGCATGAGAGTGCTTGTGATTTCATCTAGGACTTGCTTGTGCATTGAAAATCTAAAGAGATTGCATTTTATTTTGAACCGTTGGATTGGTTGTCATATTAGTGGCATGTTTTTATTGAATAGATGAGTCTAGTGTTTTTCAGTTGCGCATACCATTGAGTCTTATACATCATTAGTTTCACGACCATATCCTTCGAGTAATTACAGCCATTAAAATCAATGCTTAATCTTAAAATTGATTAGAAACGATTTTCATTTTAGAGGGTGCACCAACTAGCTTAGGTTTAGAGTCTTGGAATAGATCATTGTGAGTTAACATTCCAAGACTATTGAACCAACATTATGTGTCTGACCAGGGAGTGGTGAAACCCATGGTATACATCATTGTTCTCCAGAATCTCTACTAAAACCAGAGTTAAGAACGAGGTCACGGTAGGTTGGTTGCAGAGATAACCCTCCAATACTAGTTGAACGTGGGATATATTTCCAGGATTTGTTCATGTACGGGGGCTCTTGGGGGATTTGACCCTCTTGAGTTTCAGGCTTAGCTACCCTACCCATACGACGAATTCCACATGCGATTGTCCGCCTGAGCATTCGTTATATCATGGTGTCCTTAGCTGCTTTACCTAGGTATCACATATGGAATTCGTTGCAGTTATTTTGTGATTGTCCTGAGTCAAATAGGGGTTGGACATCACAGTTTCCTGTTGTATAGGGATTTTCCCCAGTGCACACAGTGAAGTTTGGGAGGCCTTATAACTGATTCTGTTACCTCTGGTTATAGTTTGGATGTCCCTTGAGCCAGTCCTGTTTGCGTGCATTTGGTTGTAGTTTCTTTAGGTGTGTGCTCTTTGATCGTTAGTTGGCCGTTAGGGGGCATTTATTTTAGTGGATTTTTTGGATTTATTGTGGAGGAAGATCCACCTCTTCATCGGTCTCATCATTTGGATGGTCTACTAGCCGACGAGGCAGCACGTCCTTTTTATAAGAGATGTCGGAGGATTCCCTCTGATACTTTTGATACTTTTGACGAACTTCAAGATTACGTTATGAATTTTTCATCTGGTACACTCGGAAGAATTCTCGTGACTCCATCGGGTGAGGTCGATGGACAGACCGCTCCTTCCACCCCTAGGGAGGTCGGAGAGGAAGGTTCACCCCCACACGTCACTTTTTCAAGTTTTGGGCCGTACCCACCCACGGAGCCAAATCCATCCCATGGTACATACACACAGGGATTCCTATATGGGATTCCATACCTTAATGACATTACAAACCCTTCGACCACTAATACCTTTTCAGTTGGTATGCCCAATCTTAATTCGAATGTTACATCCACTTCGTCGGGTAGTCAAGCTAATACTAGCCTTGGAGCTACGGGTACTTCTCCTTCTGGGGGCGGTGCATTCTCTTCTGCTCCCTCCGGGGGCGGGGCAACCTATTCTGCTCCCTCTGGGGGTGACACAACCTCTTTTGGTCCCTCTGAGGGCGACACAACCTTTTCCGCTCCATTTCAATTTACGTCTGGTCATATCACTTCAGCTTCTACAACTGTTGGAGGAGGACCACGTCCTAGGACTGCCCCTCATTTTTGTGGGAACACTTCACATAACACGACTCACATCACACAAGCTAACATACATGCTTCTACGCATATACAGATGACTACGACCACGTCTGCTAACCAACATGTCCCTCCTAACACTGGGGGTGGGCACATTCCCAACACTGGGGGTGGGCACATTCCCAACACTGGGGGTGGGAACATACCCTATACTGGGGGTGGACACATTCCCAACACTGGGAGTGGGTACATTCCCAACACTGCGGGTGGGCACATTCCCAACACTGGGGGTGGGCACATACCCTATACTAGGGTTGGGCACATTCCTAACCCTTGGTGTGGGAACATTCCTAAACCTGGGGGTGGACATATTCCCAACACTGGGGGTCGGAACATACCCTATACTTATGGTCATTACTCGACTACTCCTGCTACGACTAGCACTTATATGCCCCATATGGTGGTAATCCTTCTTATAATGGAGTCAGTTCTGGCCCTTACTATAACCCTCCTCACTATGGTGCTTATAACACATATATACCTTTGTACCCTTACACAAGTCAGGGTGGATGCGGTTATCAGCCTTATGGTCATGGTCGAGGTTCATATAATCCCTACGGTCCGCAAGCTCAGTCTCTTTTGGGAGCCTTTAATCTAGCTTCATAGCCACATCTCCTGTTTCTTGCTCGGTTGAATCTACCAAATCTTTCGAAGCTCACGAATGATTCGGTGTGTCACGATCCTTCTTGGTCTCCAGTCCCTACCAAGCTCCCTTCTGACATTCGAAAGTTCGAACAGAAGAATGGTGAGGATCCGGGTGATTGTGTTACGACTTTTCACCTTTGGTGCTCCTCAAATTCATTAAATCACGACTCTATTCATCTGAGACTATTTCAATGCACCCTCATGGGGGAAGCCGCGAAGTGGTATGTCGAGTTGCCTGGGGGCACTTACAGTAGTTTTAACGAGATAGCTTTGGTTTTCTTAGATCATTTTCAGTTTCATGTTCGCTATGATATTGGCACCGAAATTTTATCTACCTTCCGCTAGAACAAGGCCACGCACATATCTGATCACATTCAAGAGTGGTGTCGACAAAAGTGGTTAGTGAAAGCCAACATTCCTCTAGATTTTCTATTGGAATGGTTCCTCAAGTTGTTGCTTCCCTACATATCTAAGTACATTTTAGTGTCCAGTATCACGGTTGAGGAGTAAGCTATATTCAAATCCCAACAGCTAGGTTTAGTTTTTATGAGTTTTTAACCATTAGATCCATAGATCTGCCATCTTAGACAGCAGATCCATTGCTGTTCTGAGATTTGGCCCCAAAAAATAGCCCTAAATTTTAAATTTTCGAGTTCGTTTCTCGTTTTCCGTGCACGGCTTCCGCCTCGCGGCTTTTTGCCAGACAGTCGCGCGGTCCATCGCGACTTTTCTGCATTTTTCCGCGCGGTCCATCGCGGCCTTTTTCCAGACAGTCGCGCGGTCCATCGCGACTTTTCTGTGTTTTTCCGCGCTGCACACCGCGGCTTCGCGGCCTTTTTCCGCGCTGTCCATCGCGACTGTGCGCCCAAACCTGCGCGGTCCATCGCGACTGTGCGCCCAAAACCTGCGCGGTCCATCGCGACTGTGCGTCCAAAACCCGCGCGGTCCATCGCGACTGTTCGGCCAAAACCCGCGCGGCCCATCGCGGCTGTTCGTCCAAAACCCGCGCGGCTGAATTTTTTTTTTTTTTTCATTCGGCCATCCCGATTTTGAAGAATATTTTTTACTGTACTTTCTGCCCATAGCATATTTTTTACAGTATAAAATCCTGCATATTTTCCAGATTTAGAAAAATTTTTTACTATTTAAAAGTGCATACATATATCTTTTTAAAAATTTTCAAGAAAGTGAAAGAAAGATTCATTTTGCATTCTTTATCTAGATTCAAATTTTTTCTTGTTGACTTCTTTAGAATCTTGCCCTTAGCAAATTTTATTGAAACGAAGAAATCCATTTATTTCTTTTAGAAGTTTATTATTTGCTTTCACAAATCCAAAAAATCCATTATTTTTTGAGTTATTTTTGAAAAAACAAATTAATTTCTTTTTAGTGAAAAAAGTCTTAAATATTTGCTCGTTATTTTTCGAAAAGTCCTTTATTTTTTGAAAAAATTCCCTTAAAGCATTTAATTTTTTCAAGTTCAGTTTATAACACCTCACGTGCACTCACACGATCACTTAATTGAACTAAGACTTAAAACTTACCCTAATTTGAACACACTCTTAACCCCACTTGGGGAACACGAAAAGAATTCTTGTAGCTAGGTAGTATTGGGGGGATAGGTGTTCCAATAACACCCCTCAGTTCATACATCTGAGACATAGAAGTTGTCCAATTAGGGAGCTAAAATCTCTTAGTACTTTTTGGCGCGGTCACAACCGGTTTGTGGGAAGGCCTCTCCCCTAGGAGGGTTGAAGTCGCGAGGATGGTTCCGGAAGCCTGAGTGGGATACCGAAACCCATTCAGTAACCGAAGGGCTACCATTCGCAGTTCTCGGGATATCCCTGTATTGGGATATTACGATCAAAGGACCAAACGGCAGATTTACCTTTTCTCGACGCGTCATGAACGGAGTATCCTAGTAGCCTGTCTTTTTAGGATTGATTACCCGGTGTCCCTCCCGGTAGGGGGATATCTAGCCGTTGTCTCTACATTCATATTGTCTGACTTGGATTTCATCACCTTGCAGGGGATATCGTCTGTTTGAGTCACAATACTTTTAGATTAGGTGTTTGCATGATCTTTACCACCTTTTGAGTCTAGTTACACCTATTTTTTCTAGGAGCCGCTTGCATGTTGGTACTCTGACCAGTTGTTGCATTCCTCCACTTATTGTAGCACAGCTGCTAGAATAAGTGCATTTTTTGAGGATTGATTTTTTGGCCTGTGAGCCTTCTTTTTTCACTCCCCTTCTTGCACCCTTGGTTGCATTAGGGTTTTGAGTCTTTTACATATATATCACCACCTGATACTTAAAACAAATTTTTACATAAAAAACATATTCTCACCATTGAGAATTCTAGACGTTCTCGTCGTCTACAGGGCGAACTCCCAAAGTTTAGTCCACTTGGCTCTCCACGTCACGGACGCAGAGCATTATCCCTTGATTCGACACATCGTCGATCATCTAGACGGTCATCCGATTCTGACATACCCCACTTCACCTTTGATTTGGAGGTAGAATCCGAAAACCCCACAGAGTTACCACCTACCACAATTATGTCTGGAACACCAGAAGATCCACAATTTACATTAACCATAGGTCAGACATCCGCAGACCTTTCTGCGGGGATACCATCCATGACAACACCCACCCCCTTGGGTATGCCCAATATGGGTAACACTCCACATTTAGGAATTCCTAGCACAGGACCACAACCTGTCATGGGCATGCCCAACATGGGGGTCATACCCCCTTCGGTTTCCACAAACCCTATCCCAGGAATCCCTAGTACGATTCCTAACCCAAGTGTCACTCCTGTTGCACTTGGGAATGCTATCCCAGGAATCCCTAGTGCGATTCCTAACCCAAGTGTAACCCACGTTGCACTCGGTAGTAATATACCAGGAATCCCTAGTGCGATTCCTAACCCAAGTGTAACCCAAGTTGCACTTGGGAGTACTAACCCATATCAGGCCACACCTGTTGGAGGGCACATACCCGCCATACCTAGCATACCTATAGGAGCTACTGGACCCCTACACCATACCACAATGGCTAGGCCAATCCCGGTTCCAATCACCACATCCGCTAGTCTACCATACATGGCAAGTCTCAACTTGCCAGATTTAGCTAGGCTTACGAATGACCCCATTAGGCATGATCCTGCTTGGCCCCATATGCCCACTAAGCTTCCCTCTGACATCCCTAAGTTTGAGGGAAAGGCCGGAGAAGACCCCCAGAACCACATCATGTCCTTCCATTTATGGTGTTCCTCCAACTCCATAGTGGACGACTCAGTCCGCCTCCGTTTATTACAGCGCACCTTCACTGGCTCTGCAGCCAAATGGTATATCGAGCAACCCCATGGGACGCATTCCACATTTACCTCCCTTGCCTCGACCTTCCTGCAGTTCTTTCAGCTACCAGTCCGCTATGATGCGGGCGTCGAAATCCTACTGTCTTGCAGACAGAACACGGCCACGCACATCACTGACCATATCCATGATTGGCGTCGGCGCCGAAGCCTATGCAAGATCAAATTAGACGACCGAATCTTTTTAGACTGGTTCCTTAAATCCCTCCTTCCCCTCATTGCGAAGGATGTAGCTTCTGAAAGACCCCAGTCTGAAGAGGAGGCCATCCTTAAGGCCCAACAGTTTGACCTTATCTATGCCCAGTCAGGATACCTATACACCATCATACCTGACGCCCCACGAGGCGACTCTGCACGCGGTGACACACCGGGGGCATCACATGCCGCTGATGGCATTATTGGCCAAATTACACCGCAAGCAAAACCTTTCAGTATGGTGAGCACCATGCCCGCCCCAGACCTTTCTAGGGCTACATCCAGTTCCGGAGCGACAACTTCTTATGCTCCAATAAACCAGACCCATCATGTTCATGGACCCTCTTGTCCACAACATTGTTATGGCCAAGCGCCATCAGCATATGTACCTCCTACATACTATGCTCAACCTACGGTACAAAACCCCATGCAGTTTCCACAACAGCCCATGCATTACCCACAACCGGTTGCACCGGCTAACCTCACACCTCCACCAGCGCAGGGGTACCAACAACCCCAACAGGCAACTGGACCACCTCCAGCTCCACCTGCATACTATCCACCGCAACCTGCTCCCGCACCTGCGGCTCCTCAGAATCGCCCCAATGCTCAAGGGCATGTGTACGCACAACAACAGTAGCCCCAATATCAAAATAACCAACGCAACCAGGGTGGACAACCCAACCGCGGAAGAGGACGCAACCGTGGAAACAATCAAAACCGCAACCAAGCTCCACGGCCTACCCAGCCCCCGCAAAACAATAACGCGGCGCCCGCTCATCAGAATCCTGATCGGCCACCTAAGCAACCTAAAAATGCTAATTTACGGACAAACCATCCTTGTTCCATTTGCGGTGTCTATGGCCACTATACCCACGCTTGCCCACATCTCGAGCGAGCTCGACAACTATGGACAAATGACGCCCATCGTCAAGGGCAGGCGGCTCCTCAGCCACCACCCAACCCCCCACCACCTCCACAACAACCTCTGGTTCTCCAAAACCCCTTTCCAACACAAGGAGTGGTAAACACCCAGCCGTTAGCCCCCCAACAGGGCAACGTGCAACCACAACAAATAACTTACACAGCTCCTGATCAACCCATGTTTGATTCAGGTACCCACCACTTATTGATGATGTCCACCGCTGACGTCAATGTCCAAACCCGTCGAAATCAATACGGACCGACTTCTGAAGCCCCCCCCGCCGAAAAGGATACCACTGCTAATCCCACTGATCAGACATTGCGTATACCTCAGGTTCCACTTGATGGCGCTTCTAAAGCACCTCGCTTCCCCCTTCGCCGAATCAACAACAATCCCAATGCACGAGCTGCATCCAATTACAACATCGTAGATGACTTAGCTCAATCTCCCGCAGCCATGTCTGCGTTAGAAGTCTTAAAAACCTGTCCTTCTCAGCGCAAGACTTTACTTTCCGCCATTGGGGCTATTGACCCAAATGATTCGAACTTGATGACCTTTGACTTAGACCAATCTGAACCACGGCTGCCTTCTACCATAGCAGTCCAAGTTTCCGTTTCTATTCAGAATCTTGTCATCCATCGATGTATCATCGACGAGGGTGCCTCCACATGCGTCATGTCCACTTTTGTTTGGCAAAAGTTGGGCTCCCCTGCTCTCCAGCAATCCACCACTGCATTGCGGGCCTACGACGGCCGGTCAGCTCAACCTCACGGTTTATTACCCAAGGTACCCGTCCAATTAGGTGGGAAGACCGTGCTCATCGACATAGAGGTCATTAACGCCCAACTAGACTATAACCTTTTACTTGGCCGCAGTTACATGTATGCCATGAAAGCGGTCGCCTCCTCCGTCTTCCGCACCATGATGTTCCCCCATGAGGGCCGCGTGGTCAAAATTGACCAACTCACCTACTATGACCCCAACGCCCCTGCAGCACCGGAGAATGTTCTCCCCATGATTGAACAACCCGCTTCTAGTGCTGTTACCTCCTTTGTGTCTTCTGTGGCACCCGGACTGTATTCGGATACACCAATGACCTCTACATTCCAGGCCATTCCACCACCGTCACCGGAGACCCAAGTCGCAAACCTCTGTACTGTTTCGCAGAATACGCAAACACCCGGCGGTCAACCACCATTGATCCCCAGTCACATTGGTGTTACACCCATCCACACCATCCCCTTCCTATTTCCTCCTTCGGGTGTAGTAAGCGCCCCGGTTATGGCTACCCTTGGCCTACCCGGGCTAACATTGGGATTACCCGTGTGGTATATTCCGCCTCCCGTTCGATTACCGACACCAGACGTCATCCTCCAACCGGTACAACCTATTGTTACCACAAATCAACCTCCCCCTGGCGTCGCGATCCCTTCGTCGGCAACGACACCTCCTCCTAACCCCCATATTCCTTCGTCGTCAATGAAACCTCCTCCGGGTCTCACGATTGCGTCGACGTCAAAGGATCCCCCTCTCCTTGCTAAGCCCACTGGGGGCAGAGGTCCACAACCCTACACTGCCATACCACCTCCTAAGACAGCCAAACCCCCACCGGTGTTTCGAGCTCCCCCCAAATGTTCATTATGCGATGAAATTGGCCATCCAACTCATCAATGCCCACATTTACCGGCACTCCAAGAACATATGAATATGTTGGACGATGACATCGGCATCCCAGTAGTCAAATTAGAGCCACCTCTACAGCCTCGCGACAAATCACTGCGCACTAACCATCCTTGTGCTATATGCAGTGTCTACGGCCACTACTCACACCATTGCCCTGATCTACCAGACTATAGAGCAGCGCTGTACGAATTAAACAATGCCGATTTAGAGATATCTCCTCCCCTCATCGAGGAGATTCACCCTCCACCGTCATCCTTGTCAGAAGAAGTCAATACGATATATATGATTTCGACAACCTTCAAACCAGAACCCCTTGATTTATGGTCTGACTACTTCAATACTGACGAGCAGATTTTGGAAACACTCACTGCACCCGACTACCCTTGGGATGATATGCATCATCGCTCGTACTTCCTCCCGGAAGCATCTACCTCCACCGCATCCAACCAGCTATCAGTCGAGTCGAAAGACTTCATACCTGCTAAGGTCGATTGGTTAAAGGACCCCATCCCAGCACCGGATGCCTTTGAAGAAGGGAACATGTCCAACATTTCCCCCACCATACAGATAGACATTTCCATAACACCAGGGAAACCTGAGCTCATCTCGCTGGGCGCATCTTGCACTCAAGCAGAAACTCAGGCATACAAAAAACTCTTTCAAGAGTTCCGAGACGTCTTCGCCTGGTCCTATACCGAGATGCCTGGTCTCGACCCCCGCCATTATTGAACACCACATCGATACATGGCCGGAAGTACCCCCTGTTCGTCAGAAACAGCGACCTATTCACCCTGCCAAGCTCCCCGCTGTCAAGGCTGAAGTTGAGAAACTTCGAATAGCAGGTTTCATCTACCCTATTCCGTACACCACATGGGTGTCGAACCCCGTCCCTGTCAACAAAAAGCAAGGCACCCTTAGAGTATGCACTGATTTCCGCGACCTAAACCACGCTTGTCCAAAAGACAATTTCCCCACGCCATTCATTGACCAACTCATTGATGAGTGTGCGGGCCATGAGGTCCTATCCTTCATGGACGGGTTTTCCGGATACAACCAGATTCACATCCGCAAGGAGGATCAGTACAAGACTGCCTTTACCACCCCATGGGGCACCTTTGCCTATCGAGTCATGCCCTTTGGCCTTAAGAATGCTGGTGCCACTTTCCAGCGAGCCATGACCTACTGCTTTCACGACTTGGTCCATATCCTGCGGGTCTATCTTGACGACCTCACAGCGCGTTCCCGAAAACGATCAGACCACCTTAGCGACCTCCGGCAAGTTTTCCTGCGTTGTCGTAAATATAAAATCCGCTTGAACCCACACAAGTGTGTCTTTTGCGTCCCGGCAGGCCGGTTGTTGGGTTTCATTGTTTCCCAGGACGGGATCACCGTTGATCCCCTGAAAGTCAAAGCCATCTTAGAACTTCCCCCTCCTCGCACGCTTCGCCAGCTTCAGAGCTTGCAAGGTCGGTCCAATTTTCTTAGGAGCTTTGTTCCTGATTACGCCACCAAAGTCCATGGATTCTTACGCTTACTTCGTACCCACATACCCTTTGTCTGGGACGAACAAGCAGACACGGCATTCGAAGCCCTCAAGAAGGCTCTCACACAAGCCCCCTTGATATCCCCACCGGATTTTTCCCAAGACTTCACCCTTTACGTCTCGGCATCCGAACATGCCGTATCCGGAGTTTTGGTCCAAGAAGATGCTTCCCACAAAGAGCATGTAATTTACTACGTCAGCCAGACCTTGTCTGGCCCACCTCTACGTTACCCATATGAGGAAAGATTAGCCCTAGCTGTAGTCTTTTCCGTACAGAAACTACGACACTACATTTTGCTTAGTCATACCACGGTCGTGGCCGACTCCAACCCCATGGTCTACCTCCTCACCAGGAGACTCCTTCAGGGTCGTGTCGCTAAATGGGTCATTATCCTCCAGGAATATGACCTTACTTTCAAGACTCCCAAAAGCACCAAAGCCCTCGCGCTTGCTCACTTAATTACAGATCTCCCGTCCTCTTCGACATCACCCGTTATCCATACGGACCTGATTGACGAGCAGATCTTCGTCATTTCGTCGGACGACCCTTGGTACGGAGACATTTTGACTTACCTCCGTACGCAAAAATTCCGACCACACATCGATCGTGATGGACGCCGTCGCATACAACACCACGCACCCCGATACCTACTTATTGGAGATGTACTTTACCGACGCGGCGTTGATACTATCTTACGCCGCTGCCTATCCCATAGTGAGGCAGAACAAGTCCTCAATGATTGTCATAGCGGTGCCTGTGGAGGCCATTTCTCCGGCATGGCTACCACCCAGAAAATCATTCGGGCAGGTTATTTTTGGCCATCGTTGTTTACTGATTGCATCACCGCAGTCAAGCATTGCCAGAACTGCCAGCTCTTTGCCCCCAAAGCAAGAACCCCCCCCTGCCCCCCTTCATCCAGTCATCACTGTTGGACCATTCTGCAAATGGGCCATAGACTTCCTCGACTGCAACCCCCCGTCAGCCGGCGGTCACAAACACATCATTGTGGCCGTAGATTATTTCACCAAGTGGGCAGAAGCCATGCCAACCTATAACTGCAAAGCCGACACCGCGGCGCGGTTTTTCTTCAACCACGTCATCGCTCGTTTCGGAGTACCACAACAGCTAGTCTCTGACCACGGCTCTCACTTCGAAGATGCCGTCTGGAAAGAATTATCAACCATGTTGAAATTCGAACACCATTTCTCTTCCGCTTACTACCCCCAAGGAAACGGCCAAGTCGAAGCGATCAATAAAATCTTGAAGACCATTCTCCAACGCACTGTAGACAAGCACAAGTCCAATTGGCATCACATGCTTTTCCCAGCACTCTGGGCTTACTGCACATCAACCAAAACCGCCACCGGTTTTACCCCTTTCCATTTAGTTCACGGTGTCGAATCTGTCCTCCCTATTGAGTGCCAGATCCCAGCTTTACACATCGCCGTTGAGCTCCTACCAGATACTTCCCCGATCGAGCAACGTTTACTGCTCCTAGAGCAGGCCGATGAAGATCGGCGCACAGCCATTCAAAACATGGAAGCCGCTAAACAAAGATCGAAACTAAGTTACGACAAACGCGTCCACCCAAGAACCTTTTCGGAGGGAGACCTTGTCCTCGCTTACGATCAAGCTCATGATAAAACCGGAAAAGGGAAGTTCGTGTCTATGTGGCAAGGCCCCTACATCATACACACCTGCCTCGGGCAGGGGGCATACATTCTGACCGATTCAGAAGGCAACACCTTACGCAACCCACGCAACGGGTTGTACCTTAAAAGATTTTACCCATAGAAAATCTCATGGACACCATCGTCCATTTTTTAGTATAGGCATACGTTTTTCGTTCACAAAAAATTTTCAAAAAACCTAAATATTTGTTTTCCCTGCATGACCACAGATGGAGCCTCTTCCACTCTGCCATATCGGTTTCGCTGATGGTGCAAGCCGTTGGTCTCCCAATCTCGCCTCCGCAGCTTGGGTAATATACTCCCCTTCACATGAGTTAATTCACATCGATGGAGTATGTTTAGGTGCCGCCTCCAATAATCAAGCTGAATACGATGCCGTGACCGGTCTCCTGGCCGCTGCTCTCCAGATGAGCATACGTCACCTCAACGTTTTCTTGGACTCACAGCTCCTAGTTTCCCAGCTCAACAATGATTACCAGGTACGCGATCCCTGTCTGTTCAGAAAATTCCTGCGCACTAAACAAATGGTTAGACAGTTTGAATCCATTACATTCACACATGTCCCAAGACACCTCAATAGTGTAGCAGATAATATGGCCAACAGTGTCCTCGACTGGCACACCAATCACATCATGTCATATCCATAAACAAACATGCACCCAGGTGCAAAACATGTGCCTCCACGGGCATATACAAAAAACCAATATTGCATCCACGTGCATAACATGTGCCTCCACGGGCATAAAACAAACCAAAATAATGCATCCATGTGCATAGCATGTGCCTCCACGGGCATATATAAATCTACAAACACACTGCATCCACGTGCATAACATGTGCCTCCATGAGCATATACAAAAGACAAAGTGCATCCACGTGCATACACATCAAAATATCCAAAATATATATCCACATATATATACGAACCAAAAAGTCTACATGTCATAAGTGCCCTCAGCACTCGATATACACAAAATACATCTGTCATACAAAAATGCTTCCCCATATGCTCATGAGCATTTGGGGGCAAGTACAATGACGTCTAATCATCAGGATCCTCCGGATCCTCAGGATCCTCCTCCGGCTCCTCCTCCGACTCCACCTCCGCTGGCCCAGCCGGGTCACGACGACCCCGAACTCGCCGCTCGGCTGGCCCTGCTGGGTCGTCCCTCAGACGTATCCTCCCCGGTGCCGGCTCTGCCGGAGCATCTCCTCCACCACCCCCCGTGTCTCGCAGCAAGCACCGCTGCCCTCAACAACAGTGACTGCCACTCGGGCGGTGCACCGAGACATCCCTGCAAAATGTCCCGATCAAGGTCCCTCCAGCCATCCTCCGGAAGTCTAGCTACGATCCGGGCCAAAGTCCGTCGAACACCATCTATAGCATCGTCCTGAGGGCCAACCCCTCGCCCACGGGCTCCAAATCCTCCACCACGAGGAGGACGTACAGGTACTGGAGGACGCGCAACCACTATCGCCCGCCCCTGCCGAGCCACATAGTCAGGTGGTGGTACCGGACCAATATCTGCACAAAGCAAGTAGAACCATCAGATACTATACAACAGACATCATCATGATCAATCATAATACATATGGTATAAACATCACATAAGACACAAAAACATACCGTCTAAGCTCCAGGCCTGTCCTGGGGCACGTGGCATCTCCGGGTCTCCCCGGTAGTCCATACCGGCGTATGGATAGTCCTCGATCACCAGTGGCATCTGCTCCCACTGCTGGAAAAAATCCTCTGTAAAGAAGCCACGGATACCACCGCCAGCACGAGGCATCATCTGCCCCCACCTCATCATACGAGGCTCGCTAGGTAGACCAGCACGAACCGGTACGTGTGGCCGTAGGGTCGGCACCCGCTCAAAGAAAAAACAACATAAAAATGAGGCGTAACAGCACTCACCTCCCTCTCTCACAGCCTTGTCCAGATCTCTCCGGACACCGGCCAAGAACATCTGAGCCCAAGCATAGTAAGTACCCCCGTAGAACGGAGTCCACCATCACCGTCTGCCCCCCAGACATACGATGTGGTGCAGCAGCACCCAAAACCCTCAGAACGCAGGCACCAACGGCCCGCATATCCCACTCACGTAGGAACTTCAGACTGATAGAGCTGTTTACCAAAACAGCGTCATCCCCACAAAAGGTCTGTAAGAGGTCCTCCATATCCACGCCTGGAGGCAACCTCGGAGAGATATCACCCACCTCACCCAAGCGAGGCAAACCGGTCAAAAAATATACATCAGTGAGAGTAATCTCCAACCTCTCACCACCAATAATAAAGGCACCCTCTGCCGGCACCCACCACTGAACGAGCTTGTTCAGGAGTCTCCTCACTGAACGGATATAAGGTATCTGAGCGAACTTCAAGAGTCCGCTCATGGCTAAGGTCTGTCTCACCCCCCCATCATCCTCGATCCTCGCCACAATCTCGGCATCAATATCTCTCTCCCGCCATACGGACTGAGCCCTCCGCAACATCCTGCCAAGAAAACACAGAAAATTTTAGCCCCAGCATAAAAATTTAAAAAAAAAAAAAATCTCATCGCGGCTTTTTCACAAAAAGCCGCGATGACCATCGCGGCTTTTCCACAAAAGCCGCGATGACCATCGCGGGTTCCATGAAAAAACCCGCGATGAACATCGCGAGTTTCGTCCAGACAGTCGCGATGAACATCGCGACTGTCACCCATGAACACGCGATGAACATCGCGGGTTCCGACCTCACAGTCGCGATGAACATCGCGACTGTGAGTCTAAAACCCGCGCGGTTCATCGCGGGTTCCGCCCCAAAACCCGCGCGGTTCCACGTTGGAGAGTCAACGTGGAGTTTCGCGGCTTTCGGGGGCCCACCGCCAACTAAAAAAGACATAATTGACTAGGTTAAGGCGAATAGAGTTACCTGCAACTCGCTAAATCGAAAACCAACGGTGAAATCTCTCGGAAATCGAGAAATAGCTCTGACTGCTCTATCAAACTCGCACGTGACAATGACAAGTCATATTGGGCCCCACGTCCTATTTATAGAAATTCCACAAATTTCAAACAACCATTGCGGTGTCATACGAAGTCCATTTCTCAAACCGTTGGTACCGTTGGGATCAGCACAGCGAGAACTTCATAGAGGTTCCTTCCGTTTCCCGTTTTTCCCGGGGTCCATTTTTGACCGTTTTTTAGCCCCTCTCGTGGCCTCGGTTTGCGTGCCACATCGGCCGTACTCCGTTTTCGAGGTGCCTTATATGGCCGGATTCAGTTTTCCGCGCTCGTGATGATGCTTGAGACCATTTCTCGCTCTCACCTTTAGATTTTCCGGGCATTTTTTCCCACGCCCCCTCGTCGCCTCGGTTTGCGTGCCACATCGGCCGTTCTCCGTTTTCGATGTGTCTTATATCGCCGGATTCAGTTTTCCGCGCCCTTGATGATGCTAGAGACCATTTCTCGCTCTCACCTTTAGATTTTCTGGGCATTTTTTCCCACGCCCCCTCGTCGCCTCGGTTTGCGTGCCACATCGGCCGTTCTCCATTTTCGATGTGTCTTATATCGCCGGATTCAGTTTTCCGCGCCCTTGATGATGCTAGAGACCATTTCTCGCTCTCACCTTTAGATTTTCCGGGCATTTTTTCCACGCCCCCTCGTCGCCTCGGTTTGCGTGCCACATCGGCCGTTCTCCGTTTTCGATGTATCTTATGTCGCCGGATCCAGTTTTCCGCACAGATGACGATGCTTGAGACCTTTTCTCGTCCTCGTCAATCCATTTTTGTTCGGTATGATTTTACCCCTTTTTCGGGCCGAGCAACCCCTTTTACGAAAAAGGCACTTAGGGAGTTTCTGTTAAGCTCTTTTCTGACTCCTAAAACAATGAAAAGATCGCCGAGCAATCTTGCTTCCTTTCATGCTCGATAAACGTATCTGAAAGGGCGTCTACCTGGTATAAGTTTACCCCTTCTCCGGACCTTGTAGACTAATTACGAAAAAGGTATACTCTAGTCACATCGGCTAGAAGAGTTCTCCATTCGCATCATTTTATACTTTTTCGGGCCTCGGAGACTAAACTTACGAAAAAGAAACACCAACAGAGTCCACTTACTGTTTTCAGACTCTCTAAACATGAAAGCAACCATGAGCATGCGCCGTCCTGGGCTCACAAAATCCACAGGACCGTACCATTTCAGAGCACACTTTTATCCCTTCTTGAAGCTTATTAAAACTATGAAGAAGGAAGAAGGGTGCCTCTTGGCGCCACGACAGATCATATCTACTCGCTAGCAGCTTCCCCTTTTGGTCGCCTTTGTTCAGAGTATTCTGCAGTATGTCACCCTGAAACTCCCTCGACAGCTACCATCAGCTTGTCCTCCCCCCCCAGAGTCAATATATACCATTCAGTCAAAGCTATGATCCCTGCACCTACAAGTCAGTTCCCTACGCTGCCAGGTCAACCATGTCATCATGCTCTGAACAAAGGAAGTTTGAGTCTACCCATTTTTTGACCCAGTTATTTCCCTTCCCCACAAGTATGTCAGTCCTACCAGCAGTACTACATCACTTCAGTTTACACCTCGCGCTCCTAGCAAGGATACATCATTGCCTTGTTAGTTGCTAGTCTCCCTCTGTCGACGACAACCACATTTATTCCAGAGGATAGACCTAGAGGCCCCTGTGTCTTGGACTCATTACCATTTATGATGAGTACCTACGAATCATTTCGAGAGGAATCCTCAGTGCCTCTCCCAATGGTTGTTTCTCACATGCTCGACTTCAACACCTTGATCGCATCGTTGAGACTCGCACAGGGTATTGGTCCGTTCAGTTATTAGTCGAAGACCCCGGATACCTCCTGACTCCTCCACATTTGAGAGTCTTCCTATGGATAATATCAGTTACACTTTTCCTATAGTTATCCGGGCTGCGCATGGCGATGATATTCAGATTCACACCTGATTCATACTCCCTTGAGTATACAGTTACATTTATTCCCAGATTTGACTCATAGTCCTTGAGTCCCTACAGATGTTGGACACCTTCAGTTTCAGCAGTTCCACAGTTGATCCAGTGTATCAGTTATTGAGATCATTCTTATTGCGATCATTCATGATCATGAGTATATCCCACAATCATGTCCCCTCTGGACCATTATAATGTACCAGTATATTTCTTCACGTATTAGATCCCCCTTCTTGGGACTAATTGTTTTGTATATGCCTTGATACGAGCATGGGAATGCCCGCCTCGTCCTTTATCAGAGATTATACCTCATTCATATTGAGGCCATGTAATATTTTTTGTTTTTGCAGCTTCCAAGGGCCGTGGCTCCAGTCTCCAAACGGTCTCTTCTCTCCCCTAAAACCCAGAAAAAGGACAAAAGAACTATGATGTCTATCGGCCATACGATGAGCTCCTGCCCTCACACATCAGGGGGCAATCTGTTAACACCTAAAAAGTGCTCACTAGCTCATTCCCCTATTCACATGACCCATTTGCCCACTTTTTCACCATCTAAGCCTCTGAAACCAACAAAAGGTCACCAAAAGACCTTGGTACACCCCTTTTTCCATTAAAAAAGATTATTTTTCCAAGAAAATCATAAAAAACCCTCAAAAAGGGTCCAAATTCCCAAAAATATTAAAAAGGGAATTAAAATATTATTTTTATTCAAAAAAGGAAAAAGGAGGGAAAATTACCTAAACCATGTTGGTCAATACCATTGGTTTCCACAAAACCACAAATGGTATTCCTCACCACCAAAACCTATAAAAAGGTGGTAGGGGCTCCTCATTTCAGATCCTTCCATTATCTCATCCTTATGCTGCTGAAATCTCCCCTGAGCACTTTTAGCCATTGAAGCAACATTGGAGAAAGAGACCTATTGGAGTTTGGAGCTACTCATCTTGGGAGTTGCTCAACATCAACCTTCACCATTGAAGGTAATATCGCAAGCACTTGCTTGCCCCCCACTTTTCAATACAAAAAATTATTTATTATGTTTCTTGTTCTTGATTTTGAAATGTTTACATTATTTGCTTAGATTCTTGTTTAGATCCATGAAAAGTATTGTTTATTTAGTTTATTGTTTTTATTTCTATTGAAACTGCTACTACTAGTTAGTAGGTGCCCATAGCACTAAGCTTGGTTGCAAAACCAAGCCAACAATCGCGCTCACATCATGAGCCCAAGCCTATTCCTAAACCACATGATGATGGCATTGTTGGATCCACGAGTACTCAACCCGTAGACTTGGTTACAAATCAAATGCAAAATTTTTCTATTAGCTAGTCTACCCCCGGACAGGCTCATGCCTCGTCCACTCCTACCCAATCGTCCAATGTCCATTCTATACAGACGACGAACCCATCAGGTAAACAACAACCTGGTGGAAAGAAGAAGGGGAAAAACAATCATAAGGGTGGGAATAATGGAAATAATGGAAGTAATCGAAACACTCCTAGGAAAGAGAACGTCAACGGTCCTCGGGATGGCGAAAATGCTAGTGGGGACCGTAAGACGAGATGTAAGGTGAAATTCACTTGCAAACTTTGTGGGGAGGATCACCTAACTCATTTGTGTCCTCGAATTGAAGAAGCATCGAAGCATCTTGTACAGATCCCATCTGTGTTGAAATATCCCCTTCCGCATCATCAGAATATGGCTTCGAATGCTCCCGTCACTGGCTATGGGACTAATGAAACTACGACATCTTCTTCTCATGCTGGTGGCTACGGATACATGAACATGGTCCAATCTCAAGTTAGTGTTGCTACTCGTAGACGCGATTATGGTGCACCACAATCGAATATGGGGAATGAGCCTACTCCTCCTCCTCATACTTCTTTGCATATCAAGAATCCCACTACTATGCCGCAAATACCGAAAGGTGTTCTTAAGCGCTCAACGCACAATCGCAATGCTTGAGCCACCCAAAACTACTCCATTGTAGAAGGTTTGGGCCAAACTCCATGTGCCATGTCAGCTCTTGAGGTTTTACAGGCATGTCCATCACATAGGAATTCCCTTTTATTTGCTTCGGGAGTTCAGGATGAGAGTAACCCTAGCGTCATTAAATTCGACACTACTGATATCCAACCTCGCTTTCCTTACCATGTGGATTTTCAAGTCCATGTGAGGTACTTAGATAAATTCGTTAAACGAATGGTGGTTGACGAAGGTGCTTCCACCTCAGTAATGTCATTGGATTGTTGGAAAGCTCTTGGATCTCCTCCCCTGTCAAAATATATGACCATGCTTACTGCGTTCGATGGTCGTTCGTTTAGGCTGCACGGTATTCTCCCCGTCCCTTGAGGTCCACTTGGGTGGGAAATCTGTGCCTATTGATGTCGAGGTGGTTGATGTGCCCATCGACTACAACCTTCTTTTGGGTAGGAATTGGATCTACGCAATGAAAGCGATCGTATCCTCCGTGTTTAGAGTTATTTTCTTTCCTCATTAAGGAAAAATTGTGACAGTTGATCAGCTAGACTTCCCTAGTTCTAATTCTGTCGCATTGCCGGGAACTATTGTTCCCCAGATCAAAGATTCTCAGCCATAAACTGGGAACATTGGTGTAGGATTGTATCCATCCTTGATGGGATCATTCGAATTTGTTGCACCAATTTCCTTTATTGGAACCATTTCTGATAGTGCGCCATCCTCATTAAATAATGTACCTTTCTGGACCTCGTGTTTTAATGATTCATGGACCTTACCATCCATGAGTGCCCCATTTGGAGACATTTCACACGTTGGAATGGCTATGCCATTATCTGCAGTTGAGCTTGCTTACCGTGAAATTCAACAAGACAATGCAGAGCAGGATCCATCCTCTTCACGGACAGAGGAGGAAGATCCCGCTATGCTGTCGGCATGCGCAGCCGACTCGTCTTGCTCGTACGATTTTCTTGATGGTACTTTTCCTTCGAATGCAGCCATCATTAAGGCCATGTGTGGTAGTGAGAGGCCTTGGGAATATTTGCATCATCGCTCTTATTGTATTCCTAACCTCGATCTTCTTGAGTAAGAAGAGTTTAGGAGGACTCTTGCAGAGAAGGTTGGTCACCCTGTGGCTCCTTTGGATTCACATGGGATTTATGCGAAGGGTAATATGGCCAATATATCCCCAACCATACCGATCACCATCTCTCGCACACCCGAAAAGATAGAGAACGTTTATATTGGTGCTGATTGTTCTCCCGATGAGATCCGTACATACACCAAACTGTTCAAGGAATTTCAGGATGTTTTCACCTGGTCATATGAGGAGATGCCAGGAATAGACCCTAGTATTGTCGAAGATGAGATTAAGACATATCCCAATGCTAAGCCAGTTCGGCAATGACTTCGTGCTGTGAATCCTAGAAAGGTAGCCGCGATTAAGGTAGAGGTGGAGAAACTACTTAAAGCTGGTTTCATCTTCCTGGTTCCCCTTACTGAATGGGTGTCAAATCTGGTTCTTGTAGATAAGAAGCAAGGAACCATCCATGTATGCACAGACTTTAGAGATATGAACCAAGCATGTCCGAAAGACAACTTTCCCACACCATTCATAGATCAAATCTTGGATGCATGTGCGGGAAGCAAGGTCTTTTTGTTTATGGACGATTTCTATGGATATAATCAAATCCAGATAAATCCCGAGGACCAACATAAAACGGATTTTATATGTCCTTGGGGTACATTTGCGTACCGAAAAATGCCCTTCGGCCTTAAAAACGTCGGAGCTACATTTCAGCATGCTATGACCTATAGTGTAGGCAATACTTTGATTTCCTCCCCCACGCAACTTAATTCAACTTCAGAGCCTCCAAGGGAGATCCACTATTCTACGACATTTTATAGTGAATTATGCTAGTCTTACCAAAGGTTTCGGGCGACTTTTGAAGAAGGACACACCGTTTATCTAGTATGACCAAGCCTAGCAGTCTTTTGATGCTTTGAAGAAAGCTTTGGTATCGACCACTCTCCTTAGTCCACCCGAATTTGCTAGAGATTTCTTTCTTTATGTGGTCGCGTCTCTTGAGACGATTGGCATGGTCTTAGTTCAGGTAGATGATGCGTTCCAAGAGCATGTTGTTTATTATCTTAGTCTAAATCTAGTAGACGTTGAGCTGAGATACACTCACGTGGAGAAGTTGGCACTTGCGATTATTCATACAGTCCAATGTTTACGGCATTACATTATGCTTAGGAAAACCACTATCAAAGCACACATCAATTCATTTCAGTTCATGATTTCACAACGTTTAATTAGGGGGAAGTATAATAAATGGATTGTGATTCTTCAAGAGTTTGATCTCGATTTTGCGTCGGCAAAGTCAGTGAAATCCTTGGGTTTTGTTGAGCTCATGTCGGATTTTTTGTGACTTGATGAAGACATCGTCCATGGGGATTACTTTCTGGATGAACACTTGTTTCTCATGTCGTTGGTGGACCCTTGGTATAGGGATATTATTGTATATCTACAAACTCTGAAGTTCCCTTCGCACTATTCACGGGATGAATGACGGCATGTGAGGCATCAAGTTAAAGATTATGTCATTGTAGGAGACACTTTGTATCATCGGGGAAAAGACTCTATCCTCCGTTGTTGTTTGACCCATGAAGAAGCAGAGTTAGTGCTGAATGACTGCCATAGTGGGGTGTGTGGTGGTCGCCTATCTGGTCTTGTGACAACCCAACATATCATGTGAGCTGGTTACTGCTGGCCTTCGATATTTAAAGATTGTATGAATGTTGTGAAGAGATGTCACCCTTTCTAGGTGTTTTCTCGAAATATACACTTGCATCCTGTGCCCCTTCATCCGATCGTAACCATCGGTCCCTTCACTAAGTGGGGGTTGGATTTCATGGATTGCAAACCATCTTCGGTTGGGTGGAATCACCGTATCATTGTGGCCATGGAATACTTTTCCAAATGGGCTGAGGCCATGCCTACCATAAAAGCCGACGGTGCTACTGCAGCCCACTTCGTGTTCAATCAGATTATCGCTTGGTTTGGTATCCTGAAAGAGATTGCCACCGACCATGGTAGTCACTTTCAGAACAAAATGATGGTGGATTAGTCACTCAAGCTTGGGTTTCGTCAAGATCATTCATCTTCTTACTACCCCCAAGCAAAAGGTCAAGTTGAGGCAGTTAATAAATCCTTAAAAACCATTCTCCAACATACCATCCAGCAAAGCAAGAGTAACTGGAACATTATGTTATATCCTGCTTTGTGGTCATATCGAACCGTAGTTAAGACTGCCACCAGTTTCTCACCATTTCAACTAGTACATGGTGTGGAGTCTATATTTCTGATTGAATGCGAAATCCCTTCATTGAAACTAGCCATAGAGCTCCTGCTTGATACGTCAGATGTTGAGCAATGTTTGATCCACCTTGAGCAGCTTGACAAACAACGTCGAGATGCCGCCGTGGCTATAGATGCCAACAAACGTTGTGTCAAGGTTCAATATGACAGGTCTGTCCGTCCTCGACAGTATGTGGAAGGTGACTTGGTCCTCTTGTATGACCAAGCTAAGGAACCCCTGGGGGCAGGCAAGTTTAACCCCATGTGGCACAGTCCTTACATAGTGAGGCGTGTCCTTGAGAAAGGAGCCTACGAATTGGAAGACTATGAGGGGAACGCCTTGAAGGAGCCTAGAAATGGGCTCTACCTCAAGCAGTATTACGCTTGAGCTTCTAGCTCAGGATAATACTTTTGTATACTATTGTATTGTTGATTCTGTACATAGTTTAGATTTCTTTTGGTTTTTTCGGATCTGCTGATTCGCTTATGTTTGGTTGACAGATGTTAGCGGAATCTCCTGTGTTCTTGGGATTTGCGGATGGTGCTAGCCGTCATATGCAGTGACTTGCTTCTACTGCTAATGATAACAACAAATGAAAAAACTTGAAAACCAGACGCAGCCTCTCCAATTCTTTGAGTGTGAACCCTTCCAACAATTTTAGTAGCAGCTCACGAAGTAATTTAGCCCACAAATTATCATTCTCCTGGATAGCGATCCTGCGCCAAGTATTATTCTGGCACACATCACCGGTAGTAACAACCTGTAACAAAAAAATCGTAGTTTTACATGGACTGAAATTTAACACTACAAAAGATTGCAAGTCATAATTGAAGAGGATTTACCATTTCCATTGCGTTAAGGAAGCGCGTACTCCGTTCCCAGATATTGGTGTTTATATAGGTTACATTCCAATACATCTAGGTTACATTGCAATACATCATATTTATAGTTTCACACTACTGTATTATTAGAACAAGGCGGGACATATAATTTAAAAAAAGATGGGCAAGGGGATATGCATGTACTATCCAAGTAATTAAGATACAACTAAGGTACTATTCAACTAACTAATAATGATAATACAAATATAATAATAAAAATATAAAAAATATGATGTTGCAATATCGAGGGTTTAACAATTTTCATAGTATTCTATTTGCAAACATCTCAAATATATGGAAGATAAAACACTTAATAATAACAAATACATCCATACAATAATGAACACCAATATTGTAGAGAAAACACTTTAAGTATGGCAACATTTTCAATTACTCCTTATGAAATGAATCATTCCATAAGTCATGCTTATCCCAATAAAATATCCAAGATGCTTATTGACATAAATGTGTATACATATTATCTCATGAGTATTCTTAGGGGCTTACCTTCATTATTACATTTATTATCCACCAACTACATAGTGGACCTTATTAAATGAAAATGAACCACTACATTAATTAATGAGTTCACATATCCACAAATTAGTGAGTCTTATTTCATGGTCACTTTACAATAATCATCCCCTTAACTATCTTCCTTAGTACAATATTACATATCCTCCCTTGAAACCTCCCAAGATACATTACTTTCCATCCCTCTTCACATGTTTCTTCTTTAAAGCATTCATGTAAGCCTTATAGTAGGATCAATTAAGAAATATAATCAACTAGTACTAATCACGAGAATCCATCTATCCTAGTCATATTTGGACATGGTGTCATGATTCTACCTTGCACATCGATATATACTATGGTTTTTCTTTTGTTTCCCTTTCTCGATGTTGTATTTTGATATCCCCACTCATAATTTTTATTCCTCCTTGTACCTCTATATTGTGTTCTTTTTTGGATCCATGTTAGTCCATAGTAGACTTGTTGATGTTGATCATGGCCTTGTCTAGATGAATGTTGGTTATCGTGGTAGTGTGGATGGTGATATACAATAAAAAATTAGCTATTGGTTCTTCTCTCTTTGTCTCTTCACCATGTGGTTCATTTAAATAATGGTGATATGTAGATTCTTCTTCTTTTTTTAGCCCTTCCTGAGGATCTCCTTCGTGTCCTTTTGTGGTCTCTTATTTTGACTTAACCTCAAACTCTTCATTTAATGTGTTTGTAAGTATTTCCATTAGTTTCCTTGCAATGTCTTATTCATGTGTGGCCTTAGGCCCTTTTTGTGTAATAAGATAAATATATTGTAAGGTGATTTTTTTTTCTTATACCAAAGCATCATAAAATTCTTTTGTATAGTAATATTAAGCATACCTATTGAGGCCATCCAAGAATAATACCGACATCATCCATATGTACTAAGATATGAATGTAAAACATATTTATGGATCATGATCTTCAAATGTTAAAAAATGAATATTCTCACTCACAACCTAGGTGCTATGGATATGTTTTTCAAGGACTAACAATATTTTAGCCAAGTCAACATTAATGAAATTATGATTGCTGATAAGGTTAATAAAAATAATGACCTTCTCTTGTTGAATACATCCATGAACCTTAAATAGGAAGTTTTCAAATGAAAAATGACTACAACTCTCTTTATCCTTCTTTACTCCATGAGATCACTTATCTAAAAATATTATTCCTTATTCTTCATATAGAATGCTCAACATCTTCCCATGACCAAGAAACTATGAGCATATGTGAGCATTGTCCCTTAAACTAAGGTATATAATGCTTCTTGAATTTCTTGAAGATAGTGACTTTGAATAAACTATGTACTATTCCATACCGGGACCATTAGATTCTTTTGTAAAATGTATCTTCCTTGGTAAAATCTTGAAAATAAAACTAGGGATTTGAAGAAATAGCTTACTTTTCAATGAAGCTTCTTTGTGTGACTAGAATTTGGATGTTACAATTTTAAAATGACTATAACTTCCTAAATATTGATTACATTCACTTGTTTGACCACAATCTTTGCTCAAATTTTGTGAATTGAGATTTCTAATGCAATACATAAATTCCACCTCTACCTTGGAGGTTTTTCAAATTTTAACCCTATGAATTTTCATGCTTAGGGTTATTATGGAATACAACAATGAATAATATTTAATCCTTAATAATCCCAAACTTGTAGGAAAAATAAGAAAAAAGACACCAAAGTGTCCCAATAAGTTTAAATCTTCTAAGGCAATCTTATCATGCATAAACTAGATATAAAAATCCTTATTTAAAATAGTAAATAAAACAATTCAAAACAATTATTATTTTCTTTAATTACAATGTTAAATCATTTAACATAATCATTCTTAACTTATTTAAAATTAGCAAGACATGTAGATAATAATTGCAAAGCATGAAGAACATAGATGGTTGAAAATCAGTTTTGCAATTTACATAAATATTGTATAGTTGAAAACTTCATGAATAGATGAGATGAAGCTCATGTACATTCCATGTCGTGATCACAAGGATAATACAACACATTAGCTCTCCACCATAGCTAGGAAAAACCAAGAAAAAATCTAGGTGAACTAAGGAGATCTTGGTCAACATGAATCACTAAAGCAAGTCATTGAAGGAAATGTGTCTCATCTTCTTCTTCATCATCACTTATTACAACCGAGGGTCCAAATCAAACCCTAAATATCCAAATATCCAAGGGAGTAAATCCTAACCTTAGACTTTAAGATACTCCAACAAGCTCGAGAAATCTTGGCGAATCTAAGAGAGAGAGAGAGAGAGAGAGCGAGAGAGAGAGAGCGAGAGAGAGAGAGGCCAAGTACAAATGAAGATATAAAAGAGAGAGGATGACTAGTGTGGTCCTCTAGTCACAACTCTAACATAATATGAACACATATAAATAGTGAGTGAAGTATTCTCTCTTTTTCGCTATATATATGAGAGCTAATGGAGACCAACAACACATAATTGCACCAATTCCATTACAAGAAAACTACATTAATCCTATGTAGTCTCGCACACATGGATTTATACATTATAAGGGTATTCATTTCATGCTCCAAGGTGATGTAGTTGGATAAAATCTGTCCACACTCCTCTGTCACAACCCTATATAAAATTCATCATTCCTTATCCATGTACTCCACTACATCCACTCCCATTACATGAACATTTCCACAACCTAGACATCCTCAATCCAAATCCAAGCCACCCCATGATGTATAGAGTTTGATTCCTTTCTCTAACATGCAAAATGGGCCTCCTCCTAAGCAGGGTTTCCTCTAAGAAAGAAAACATATCCATGTGGCCATCATCCAATTTGTCAAGAGAACACCAAAACCCTAGTGTAGAATTCCATGAAATCACTCAAGTGAGGTTAATCAATCGCTAACTAAGCCATCTTCAGTTTGCAAGTCCATCAAAGGCCATCTCCAATGTGGAAATCCATCTCGGGCCATCTAGGGAATCAACATACACTATGTACCTCAAATCTCATGAACCACCCCCAAACATGGTGTTAACATTTTAAGAGTAATCTAAAAGATAACATAACCTCTTTATAAGGAAAGTGCTTACATTGACATATGTCAACTTTCTCTACAACTTCACGTGGGCCTTCCAATTACAAATATGTATCTATTGCTGTCTTGCAATAAACCATTATCTCTTGTAAAGAATCTATGAGCCATGCTACCACAACATATTGATCCTCCAAATATATTGAGCACCTATGAATATGAAGGAACATAACCCTGGAACAAAAACAAACTAACTCCATCATCCCTCAGAGTTAACATCACAAACAAAAATCAACAAACATCACATTATGAGCTATCTAGGATGTCCTATAATCATGTCATATCCACAAAATACCTAGACAAGTGGATCATGAATATCAAAGTAAAAAATATAGAAATCTACATAAGTTAACTCATCAATCCTGAAATACAAAGATCATAGTATAGGTAACAATCCATGCACGGATAGCAACAACCTACAAACATAAGCAACCTTCCCATATAAAATGAAACAACCTAAACTATATCAATCCCCTCATCCCAATAGAATGTTGAAACAAGAGTAACCTCATGGTTGATTTCTCTGTCTAACAGAATCCATCAACCATGTACGTGTACTTTACAATAATCCTATAAACTACAATCCTAGATCAATATTAACATCATCCTCCCTTTATACCCTAATTATCCCCTTAGTTACCTTCCTTAGTACAATACATATCCGAGCCCTTGATACCTCCCTAGGTACATTACTTTCCATCCCCCTTCACATGTTTTTTCTTTAAAGCATTCATATAAGCCTTATAGTAGGATCAATTAAGAAATATAATCAACTAGTACTAATCATGAGGATCCATCCATCCTAGTCATATTTGGACATGGTGTCATGATTCTACCTTGCGCATCAATATATATTCTGGTTTCTCCTTTGTTTCCATTTGTCGATGTGGTATTTTGATATCCCCACTCATTATTTATATTCCTCTTTGTACCTCTATACTATGTTATTTTTGGTTTCCATGTTAGTCCATAGTAGACTTGTTGATGTTGATCATGCACTTGTTGATGGTGATCTACAATAACCTTAGCTATTGGTTCTTCTCTCTTTGTCTCTTCACCATGTGGTTCATTTAAGGAATGGTGATCTATTGATTTTTTTTTTGTATGATGATGATGAAGTCTTTAACGTCCACTAAGACCAAACTTTTTATATTGGACCTTAATAGAAAAGACAAGGTAGATATTAGTTGATTTTCTTTAAAATACTATTCTCACTAGGTTTTTTGAACCCAAAATCCAATGTCATAGATGTCCGATTTTCGACATCTTGTTGTCGACCATCCAGTAAGCATCTTCTTGTTTAAATGTCGGTGGTACTTTGGCGGATATCCGACAGTAAAATAAGGTGTCGGATATATGACACCTCCCGTTCGGATATCCGACAACTATGCTTTTAATATTTCCGTCGCATATCTGACAACGCTTTCTTTATAGGAGGTCGGATATCCGATTGCCCCACTTTTAATTTGTCCGCCGGATATGCGACCAGTCTAACTCTCTAGGCGGTCGAATATCCGACAATATAGGTGTTGGATATCCGACACGATTGACATCAAACACCAACACCTTCAGCCGTCTGTGTTATGGCAGGTGCGTCGGAAATCCCGGAAGTAGATGTTGGATATCCGATGGGATTTGAATTGTAAGAAGTCGGATATCCGACGTTGTCAGCCATCGGTGGTATGGCAGGTGCGTCGGATATCCCAGAAGTGGCCATTGGATATCCGACAGTATTTGAATTGTAAGAAGCCGGATATTCGACATTGTCAGCCGTCGGTGATATGGCAACCTCATCGGAAATTGTGGAATTGGGAGTTGGATATTCGACGACGATCTGTAATTTAAAAAAAAATACAAATATCTTGATGATCATGAACTAGTTGAGATTAAGACTACATGTCTTGGAGCACCTAGTATCTATACAGAGCAGAAAAATCAATGATTTAAGGATTCTATTGAAATTTGTAGGAGCATGGCTGCCAAAGATATCCCGTTTTGCACATAGCCATACAATTTAGTTCCAAAGGTTATTAACTAGACATATAGTTGTAAAATAATCCCGGCATTGAGGGTACAAAGAATATCGATCGATCAATTGGTGGACTGGTTCCACCTATTTCAAAGTATTTGGGGAATTAGTACTTGACCAACATGTTTTTATTCTATGTAATGGAAGGCATCTATGTAATGGATAAGGATGGTTGTACTTTTGGGTTTGATTTCTTTGTGAATATTTTGAACAATCTTACTAAACCTTACATTGATTTCTTCAATTGTCTCGTTTTCCTTTCTTTTGTTCTCATTCGAAGTAGATGATAATAATTTGGTATCCATTTCTTTGCATCACTCAAGGAAAACATCTCCACATTTATTCCATGTGCTAATGTTGTCATCATTAATATTTAGAAACCAAACAAGTGCATCATCTTCTAATTACAAGAATTTAAACAACTTTAAAACAAGAATACGTTGAACCTTCAACATAGTGACAAGACAAACAACTATAAACAAGAACATGTTGAACCTTCAACATAGTCTGCATTCTAGTGAATTCCTTCAATTGAGCCTTTGACGTGATTGTATTTTTACCTAAAACATAGGAAGGTTTTTCATGGCCTTATCTAGTAGATCATAAAGAGCTCCATCAAAAATAGTAATAGTCAGTGACTTATAAATATAAGTCAACCAAGGTATAGCCATGACTCTTGTGGTAATAGCTTACATTGGATTTCCAAAAAACACGTTTCTTATAACTACAATAGAATCAAGTGCTTATTACTTTATACTCCAATGCTCCTTTCACTCCAATTCCATACTTCATAATTCAACACCTAATCTTGATTCATGGCATATACATCAGAGAAGTCCTCATTACACACATTCCTAGATGGTCTATCCTTCCAGTTGCTACATTTATTGACCTTCCATGTGATCTTTTCCTTGATGGATGAGTTCCCTAGTCGATTTTTATATTTTTAGGATGGGGTTGGCTTGTTGAGGTAGTTGACTCCTCCATTTGGTGGAAAAATCCCTTTATCAAATTACTCTTTGGCACATTTATTAAGGTATAACCAACCTGCATGCACATTTCTCTAGAATGCTTACCTTATTTTGTGAATTTAGGAGTTGTTTTTACGCTTATGCACATGGATTTATGCACATTGGTTGAGGTCTCCTTCATCCATGGAGGTTGTTACAACAGCTAAGATTACCTTTTTTGTTGCCTTCTTGGAGAAAATTCACTAACTCATTGTACTATTTTAGTCATGTTTGTTGTGGATAAGTTTGTTGGATTCTTAGAGAAAACATCCTAATTCACTGTACTATTCTAGGCATGTTTTTGGTATTCCAAAAGCATTGAGTCACAAATATAGGAGGGTGATCCCATAAGCATGGATTCGTTGCACTTTATTGAGGTATTTTGGATAAGCACTCCATAAGTAGAGGCTACACAAGGAATCATGGATGAATTTGTATGGTCAAACAAGCCAAGTTCAAGGAGATACCTTGCTTGGGAGAGGACAAGTGGCACATCCACTCACTTGTCCCTTTATTTTACTATCAATTTTTTACTTGTCTTTAGGAAGTTGTTAGGAGATATCATATTTTATGTTTCCCAAGAAGAGATCATGTTTCTAGAAATTGGATATTCTTATTTATGTCTGAGGGATGTGGGCTTGAATTCTAAATAAGAGAAGATCCCTCATATTGCAGTCATTGTTGAAATTTTGAGTAAAAAGACTTTAGAGCAGCCGTTGAATATTTTTTGAAGGCTTGGAAATTCAAGGGTCCTTTCTTACTAATGTGTGGCTTATGTTTTCATCTAAAATTATTGAATGTTGATGTTGTTAATTGCTTGCAAAATTGGTTGAAGGGATAATTGTAAGTTTGTAACACCCAATTCTACTCCATGGGGTTGCTATGGGCTCCCCATTATCCTCGGTCGTGGCTAACATTTACATGGAAAAATTTGAGGCAATGGCCATAAACTCTTTTCCATCCACCCCAAGTTTTTGGAAAAGGTATGTTGATGATGTATTGGCCAAATGGAGCCATGGCATGGAAAGGCTAGAATAATTCCTTAAACATCTAAATAACCTCTCACAACATATAAAATGCACCATGGAAACTGAGGATGATGGAAAAATACCTTTCTTGGATGTATTATTCTCCAAACAAAGGAATGGGAAACTAGGCTACTAGGTTTACAGGAAAAAGACGCACACGGATAAATACCTGCACACGGAATCCCACCACCACCCATCTCAAAAGATTGGCATAATACACACACTTGCAGTAAGGGCATCCAGAATATCAAACACGAATCACGAGAGGATGGAATTAGAACACCTAAAAAAGGTCTTCAAAGGTAATGGATATTGAGAGGAACACATCACAAAAGAAATAGAGAAGGCCCAAAGAAAACCTAAGAGACGAGATTTCATCATTCCCAAAGTCACTCTCCCATATATAAAAGGAACAATGGATCGTATTGCCAAAATTTTAAAAAGAAAAAACATCAATGTGGAATTTGCTCCCCCAAACACAATTAGAGGATTCATTGAGTTGGCAAAGGACCCATTGGATCCCAAACAACTCAAAGGAGTATATGAAATCCCTTGTTCCTGTGAGAGTACCTACATAGGAGAAACATGGTGATCATTGCAAACCCGTCTCAAAGAACACTCAGCCGACATAATCCATAATCACACAAAGAAATCAACTTTAGCCCAACATTCACACAACACCTCCCATCACATTTGCATGGAGAAAGCCTCGTTGATAGCCAGAGAAGATCATTATTACAAAATAAGAGTAAGGGAATCCCTTGAGATTGAAAAAATGGATAAAATCCTAAACAAGGACGATGGGATCAAACTTAGTAAGTTGTGGAAACCTATGATTAACCAGATCAAGAGGAATCATAGATCCAAAAATAGATTAGAGTCTCCCCATAAGAGAGCCGACCATACTCTCTTTAATGTCAGGAGACTAATCTGTATTTATGCTTTAAAAGATATATCTTTTCAATCCTCATCCCAATATCCTGGATTGAGTGATCGCCCTGAGGATGGACTCAAATATATGAAGTCCGAAACGTTGGCTCAAAAAATTTACGCAGGTTTCCTGTTTCACAAATCTTAAACATATATTTTTTTGCATTTAAAGAATATGGAGAAACATTACTCTAGACATTTGTCACTAACTCATGTTTTAAGAAGACAAGAAATGCCAAAGAGATTTTTGTTCTTTTCTTTCTAATCATTGAGGATGATACTTGTTAATGTGTTGCTATTGAAGACAAATTACAGTCTTTAAACTCTTTTTCCAAGTTTGTCTACTCTATTTTTTAAATAAATATGACATTTTGATTTCTTTTTAATTCTTTCATTAACTCTAATTTTCATTATGAATGTTAATTATCCTAAACATATAAACTTTTGCATTTAAGGACTATGTTGAAACATTACCTTACAATTGTATTGAACCATTTTCTTTCTTTTTCCTTCATTTTAATCACTTCTATATTCTAATCACTTCTATGAATGTCAATTATTTTAAACATATAAAATTTTCCTTCATTCTAATCACGTTTATGTTGATGTATATGTAACTTTGGAATGTATTTCACCCATGTATTTCATATATGTATTTTGTACTCCTATAGAGATGGTATTATTCCTCTATACGAAAGTGTTTGTATTCCTATAGAGATGTTATTATTCCTCTATACGGAAGTGTCGTCATTTATATTGTAAGTGTCGTAACTTATACTTGATGGGTTATTAGACCACTTTGTTGGGGTCGGCCCTGTATAAGTCATGTGGGTCGAAGGGTTATTAGACCACCCTATTGGGAGTCGGCCATGTGGGTCAAAGGGTTATTAGACCACCAAGTGTGGGGTCGGCCCGGATTAACTTAACCATGGGTTAAGCTAGACATGTAGGCCCCATTAGTTTATTGGGCACGACAGAACAAGTATAAATAGAGATCGGGAGATCTCTATTTGGTCATTCATTCACACACTTCTCTCATTCGAAAAGTGGCGCACTTATGAGGAGGAGGCTCTGCTGCTAGGAGAAGACTATCTCTTGTATTCTGGTTGTATCATTGCTCTATCTATCTCTGAGGAAGTTATTGGGGTTTTTCACCTTTATGGTTTTCCCCAAGTAAACTCTGTGTCTCTTGTGGAATCCACATATGGCACTTCAATCTTGTGAAGTTCTTTGAGTAGTTGATCACCTTGAAACCTTAAAAGGCTGGGCCTATAGAAAGTACAGTTATAGTCTGCAAAATTCCTGCCATTACATACATCTCCATGGAAACGTCCTACACACCTACAAACTTTATCTCCCAAATGATAAAGCCATAAACTCCGATTATTGGCAAGGCAAATCTCTTCTACACCTCCAAATACAGAGGTAGAGGCTTCCAGCAGAAATGGCGCGATAATGGTTCTAGCCCATGTGTGGTTTTGTCGACCCTGGATATCCAATTTCCACAAATCTAATTTCTGGGAATTTTGCTTGTTTAGGCTGATCACGCACGGTTCTTTTTCAAGCTCTGCCATGCATAGCGGGCTGAAGCTCAGATCATCCAACACAAGGGGCGGCTCCCACTACTGATTTTCGACGTTGAACGACACCACCATCTCACATTACGGTCTGCTTGACAACACCAGCCAATATAAATAGCCGTTGAACACAAACGGCTATGTCATGCGTATTGGCGTGAGCACATCATACAGATCGGGTATCCTTCTCCAGGTCTCAACCTTGGCATCGAAAATAAGAGTTCTCGTCATCTCCTGAGAATATTTAGGCCTGGTTAAGACGATCTTGCATGCGCCTAGTTTCCTGTCAAAGGCGATCCCGATCATAGAGTTACGGGAAACGACTAGCTCTCCCTCAGGCACTGTCAGAATATTCCACAGGTTGGGTGCAGTAGGACTGTAGACAAATATTGTGGGGATATTCGGTTCCTGGTTACCCACAAAGCACAGCATTCTACCATTGGAAACCACCAGGTACAACAGAGGTGGGCAGCAGGGAGGAGGCATCCATCTGGACGTGCGATGTATTTCGTCGTGTACGAAGAAAATTGACGGGTCGACTCGAAGGGAACGAAGGAAGAACTTGGAAATTAACTGGTTGACTCCAAGGGAATGAAGGAAGAACTTGGTTTGTGGGGGATCATAGAAGGTGGCAAAATCGGGATCTGATGATAACCAAGAAAGAAAAAACTTGCAAACCAGTCGCAGCCTCGCCAATTCTTTGAGGGTGAGCCCTTCCAGCAATTTTAGTAGCAGCTCACGGGGTAATTTAGCCCACAGATTATCATTCTCCTGGATAGCGATCCTGCGCCGAGTATTATTCTGGCACACATCACCGGTAGTAACAACCTGTAACACAAAAATCGCGGACTGAAATTTAACACTACAAAAGATTGCAAGTCATAATTGAAATTTCAAGCCTAAGCAAACATAAGAGGATTTACCATTGCCATTGTGTTAAAGGAAGCGCGTACTCCGTTCCCAGATATTGGTGTTTATCTAGGTTACGTTGCAATACATCTAGGTTACATTGCAATACATCATATTTATACTTTCACACTACTGTATAATTAGAAAAAGGCGAGACATATAATTTAAAAAAAGAAGGGCAAAGGGATATGCATGTACTATCCAACTAATTAAGGTACTAACTAACTAACTAAGGTTACAATTAAGGTACTATCCAACTAATTAATAATGATAATACTAACATAATAATAAAAATATAAAAAATATGGTGTTACAATATCGAGGATTTAACAATTTTCATAGTATTTTACTTGCAAAAATCCCAAATATATGGAAGATAAAACACTTAATAATAACAAATACATCCATACAATAAAGAATACTAATATTGTAGAGAAAACACTTTAGGTTTGACAACATTTTCAATTACTCTTTATGGAAGGAATCATTCCACAAGTCATGTTTATCGCAATAAAATATCCAAGATGCTTATTGGCATAAATGTGTATACATATTATCTCATGAGTATTCCTAGGGGCTTACCAACTACCCTTCATTATTACATTTATTATCCACCAACTACCTAGGAGACCTTATTAAATGAAAATGAACCACTACATTAATTAAGGAGTTCACATACCCACAAATTAGTGAGCCTTATTTCATAGTATGGTCACTTTACATATTATCTCATGAGTATTCCTAGGGGCTTACCAACTACTCTTCATTATTACATTTATTATCCACCAACTACCTAGGGGACCTTATTAAATGAAAATGAACCACTACATTAATTAAGGAGTTCACATACCCACAAATTAGTGAACCTTATTTCATAGTATGGTCACTTTACAATAATTATCCCCTTAACTACCTTCCTCAGTAAAATATTACATATCCTCCCTTGATACCTCCCTAGATACACTACTTTCCATCCCTCTTCACATGTTTTTTCTTTAAAGCATTCATGTAAGCCTTATAGTAAGATCATTTAAGGAATATAATCAATTAGTACCAATCGCGAGAATCCATCTATCCTAGTCATATTTGGACATGGTGTCATGATTCTACCTTGCACATCGATATATACTATGGTTTCTCTTTTGTTCCCTTTCTCGATGAACTCCATTTTGATATCCCCACTCATATTTTGTATTCCTCCATGTACCTCTATACTGTTTTCTTTTTGGGATCCATGTTAGTCCATAGTAGATTTGTTGATGTTGATCACGGCCTTACCTAGATGAATGTTAGTTATCGTGGTAGTGTGGATGGTGATATACAATAACATTAGCTATTGGTTCTTCTCTCTTTGTCTCTTCACCATGTGGTTCATTTAAGGAATGGTGATCTGTAAATTCTTCTTCTTTTTTAAGCCCTTCCTGAGGATCTCCTTCATGTACTTTTGTAGTCTCTTCTTTCGACTTAACCTCAAATTATTCATTTGATGTGTTTGTAAGTATTGTCATTAGTTTCCTTGCACTGAATTATTCATGTGTGGCCTTAGGCCCTTGTTTTGTAATAAGATAAATATATTGCAAAGTGATTTTTTTTCTTATACTAAAGCCTCATAACATTCTTTTGTATAGTAATATTAACCATACCTATTGAGGTCATCCAAGAATAATATCGACATCATCCATACCTATGAAAATGTGAATGTAAAACATATTTATGCATCATGATATTCAAATATTAAAAAATGAATATTCTCACTCACAACCCAGGTGCTATGGATATATGTCTTCCAAAGACTCGCAATCTTTTAGCCAAGTCAACATTAATGAAATTGTGCTTGGTGATAAGGTTAATAAAAATAATCACCTTCTCTTGTTGAAGACATCCATGAACCTTTATTAGGAAGTTTTCAAATGAAAAATGACTATAACTCTCTTTATCCTTCTTTACTCCATGATATCACTTATCTACAAACATTATTCCTTATTCTTCATATAGAAATCTCAACATGTTCACATGACCAAGAAACTAACACAATATGTGAGCATTGTCCCTTAAACCAAGGTATATAATGCTTCTTGAATTTCTTGAAGATAGTGACTTTGAATAAACTATGTATTCTTCAATAATAGGGCCATTAGGTTCTTCTATAAAATGCATATTCCTTGGTAAAATCTTGAAAATAAAACTAAGAATTTAAAGAAATAACTTACTTTTCAATGAAGCTTCTTTGTGTGACTAGAATTTGGATGTTGCCATTTTAAAATGGCTATAACTTCCTAAATATTGATTACATTCACTTGTTTAACTTCTAGTTTAATCCTTAATAATCACAAACTTCTAGGAAACCCAAGAAAAAAAACCCAAAGTGTCCCAATAAGTTTCAATCTTCTAAGGAAATCTTATCATGCATAAACTAGATATAAAAACCCTTAATTAAAATAGTAAATAAAACAATTCAAAATAATAGCGACACTGTCATGTCCCCTCCCATCATTCCAGCTAGATGGAGAGGATCGTGAGGTTAAACCGGGCATCTAGCCCCCATATCCATTCATTAAACTTTTTGATACAAAGACAAGTATATGTTCATGCAATGGAAACACAACGGAAGTTAAGTAAATGTTGTTGATATCTATCATACATTCAAGATTTTGTGACAGCCAATTAAAGACCTTTGCAGATTTATAAAAGATCATATGGAATTGCATAAACTCGTAAAAACACAGCGGAAGTAAATTCATTTAACCCATCCACATACATTCATAATATTCATCAAATGGTAATTGCAATTTAACACAAGAGAATACTTATCTTATGCGAAAGTAGTCCCACGCAACTGGCTATGCAACTGCAACGTTCCACCCAACCGTAGGCCAGTGTGCTCCTCAATCTCTCAGCACCACTGCCACCCCCCGAGCTGGGCATGATCTCTACAAGGAACCAGGGAATAGTAGACTCACACATAGCCAAGCCTACACCAAGATGAGCCAAGCCAACTTCCAATTGGGTTTATCAGGCTGCTAGGAGATGGAAAGGAAGAGTTGCTAATCTAGTGAGCTCCAGCACAGAGCCAGGGATAACCTTGCAAGATCTATCTAGCTTTGCACCCACAATACCTACACACCCAGCACAAGGAAGTATTCTTTTCACTGTTGTACAGTCCCTCAAGCCATACCTTCCCTATCTAGTGCTCTCAGGGTATGCATAGAAGAGTAACCAAAGCCCTCTTGATCTTCTTGAGAGGTTGTCTCCCCCACTAGGTTTATCAAGCAACTTCTGTCCACTACCACTCCAACACTTCATCTCACAGTCCCAAACCAAAAACGAGGATGCACATAACAGCAGAACCACACTTGCTGGGCATGAGGAAAACGTTTTCCACAGTGGGATGCATGAGATGGGGTTTCAACTCACTCAGAAAAACGTGGGAACACCCAAAAACGAAATGGGAAGATGGGGAACAACCCTGGGAAGCCAATCCGTTTTTAGAAAAACGTCCTTGGACATTCGGGGGCAAAAACGACCTCCATACAGTCCCCAAAACGTGGCTCTTCTCTCCCAAGCTACTGTATATGCAAAAACGAACTCCCAGGAATGGAAAAATGCAGGATTTGGATGAAAAACGTGTAGGGAAAGACCCAGCTAGCTCCAACTGCGTGAATGGGTGAAGACTCCCTTGTTCAGAATGGCTTTGGGCACCATTTCGTGGGTGTTTTCTTGCCCAACAAGCAAAAAAAATGAATTTCCAGGTTGATGGCTTGCCCATGCACGAAATTGGCTGCCATACTTCTTCATTTCCAAGGCATTAACTGCCTTAACCAATTTCTTGGAAGAATTAAATGATTGGGTGCATGAGACAAAATGGGTAGTTGGTGGTTTATGGGTTTCCCCATTGACACATGGATTAATACCATTGGCTCAAGGGTTTGAATAATTTCCCTCCCTATTCCTTGTAGAATCATGCCCCATCTCTTTGTTGCATTGCATAGCTAGTTGTGGGTATTTTTTCATTAAAATTCATATTTACATGATGTCTCATTTACATTGTGCCCATCTAGCACAAGAGTCATAAGCATCTAGTTTAATTGCCAATACATAAACGCTAAATCAATGGTGGGGCCTTGGCCTTGATCTCCTCACCATGATTAAATATCAGTATTTACATCATTTACAAAGGGGGTCAAAATGGGGACGTGACAGACACAAATGGATCACAAATATCAAAGTAAAAAAGATATATATATATATATAAGTTAACTCATAGATCTGGAAATACAAAGCTTGTAGTATAGGTAACAATCCATGCACAAATATTCATCAACAACATGCAAACATAAGAAACCTTCCCATATAAAATGAAAAAGCATAAACTAGATCAATCCCCTCATCCCAAGAGAATGTTGAAACAAGAGTAACGTCATGGTTAATTTCCTATGTGCACTTTACAATACTCCAATAAACTACAATCCTAGATCAATCTTAACATCATCCTCTATTTAGGTATCACACGTCTCATCATCAATATGACTAGTAGGCTCATGGATTTAACAAGTTAATGCAACATGACTCACACATATCCTAGGAGGTACATACTCACCCTCATTGAAAATACAGGTGGTCCTATATGCTCTCAAGCATTCTTGAAAATAGAGCACTAATCCATCCTCTCATTGGAATATACAAGTGCTACTAGATAATCAAGTAACATATAAAGGCCACCCTCTCTCACCCCTCTATCCAAAGTCCTAGAACTAGCTAGACTACAATCACTAATGGTTCACTATTGTCCCCCAAATCTAACTCTCCATTGTGTATCTACCATACAAAAAATTGAAAGATTATTCTTCCTTGAACCAAGAATAAATAAAATATCAATCAACATAAGAATGTCACTTGAAGGTATTTGAAATGAATTGGAGCCATCATTTCACATGATAAGTGGCATCATCACCAAACTCCACACTCATACCTCCCTCTTGCTCTTCAATCATATTCAATAAATACTTAGGTATGACAACATTTTCAATTACTCCTTATGAAAGGAATCATTCCACAAGTCATGCTTATCGCAATAAAACATCCAATTTGCTTATTGAAATAAATGTCTATACATATTATCTCATGAGTATTCCTAGTAGCTTACCAATTTCCATTCATTATTACATTTATTATCCACCAAATACCTAGTTGACCTTATTAAATGAAAATGGACAACTACGTTAATTATTGAGTTCACACACCCACAAATTAGTTAGCCTTATTTCATAGTATGGTCACTTTACATTAATTATCCCCTTAACTACTCTCCTTAGTACAATATTACATATTCTCCCTTGATACCTCCGTAGGTACATTACTTTCCATCCCCCTTCACATGTTTTTTCTTCAAAGCATTCATGTAAGCCTTATAGCAGGATCAATTAAGAAATATAATCAACTAGTACTAATCATGATAATCCATCTATTCGAGTCATATTTGGACATGGTGTCATGATTCTACCTTGCACATCGATATATACTATGGTTTCTCCTTTGTTTCCCTTTCTCGATGTTGTATTTTAATATCCCCACTCATATTTTTTATTCCTCCATGTACCTCTATATTGTGTTATTTTTGGGTTCCATGTTAGTCCATAGTAAACTTGTTCATGTTGATCATCGCCTTACCTAGATGAATGTTGGTTATCATGGAGGTGTCCTTTTGTGATATCTTCTTTTGAATTAACCTCAAACTCTTTATTTGATGTGTTTGTAAGTACTCCCATTAGTTTCCTTTAAATGACTTATTCATGTGCAGACTTAGGCCCTTGTTGTGTAATAAGATAAATATATTGTAAGGTGATTTTTTTTTATTATACCAAAGTTTCATAAAATTCTTTTGTATGGTAATATTAACCATACCAATTGAGGCCATCCAAGAATAATATCAACATCATCCATACCTATACTACGAAAATATGAATGCAAAACATATTTATGCATCATGATATTCAAATATTAAAAAATGAATATTCTCACCCACAACCTAGGTTCTATGGATATGCTATTCAAGGACTAACAATGTTTTAGCCAAGTCAACATTAATGAAATTATGCTTGCTGATAAGGTGAATAAAAATAATGACCTTCTCTTGTTGAAGAAATAAATGAACCTTTATGAGGAAGTTTTCAGATGAAAAATGACTATAACTCTTTTTATCCTTCTTTACTCCATGAGATCACTTATCTAAAAATAGTATATTTCCTTATTCTTCATATAGAATGCTCAACATCTTCCCACGACCAAGAAACTATCAGCATATGTGAGCATTGTCCCTTAAACCAAGGTATATAATGCTTCTTGAATTTCTTGAAGATAGTGACTTTGAATAAACTATGTAGTCTTCAATACTAGGACCATTAGATTCTTTTGTCAAATCTATCTTCCATGTTAAAATCTTAAAAATAAAACTATGGATTTGAAGATATAATTTACTTTTCAATGAAGCTTCTTTTTGTGACTAGAATTTGAATGTTACAATTTTAAAATGACTATAACTTCATAGATATTGATTACATTCACTTGTTTGACCACAATCCTTGCAGCAATTTTGTGAATTGATATTTCTAATGCAATACATAAATTCCACCTCTATCTTGGAGGTTTCTCAAATTTTAACCCTATGAATTTTCATGATTAGGGTTATTATGGAATACAAAAGTCAATAATATTTTAATCCTTAATAATCCTAAACTTCTAGTTTAATCCTTAATAATCCCAAACTTCTAGGAAACCCAAGAAAAAAGACACCAAAATGTTCCATTAAGTTTCAATCTTCTAAGGCAATCTTATCATGCATAATCTAGATATAAAAACCCTTAATTAAAATAGTAAATAAAAAAATAAAAAATAAATATTATTTTATTTAATTACAATGTTAAATCATTTAACATTATCATTCTTAACTCATTTAAAATTAGCAAGACATATGTAGATAATCATTACAAAACATGAAGAACATAGATGGTTGAAAATCAATTCTGCAATTTACATAAATATTGTATAGCTGAAAACTTCATGAATACATGAGATGAATCTCATGTACAGTTCATGTCCTCATCACAAGACTATTACAACCCACTAGCTCGCCGTCATATCTAGGAAAAACCGAGAAAAATTCTAGGTGAACTAAGGATATCTTGGTAAACATGAATCACTAAAGCAAGTCCTTGAAGGAAATTTGTCTCATCTTCTTCTTCTTCATCACTTATTAAAACCTAGGGTGCAACTCAAACCCTAAATATCTAAATATGTAAGGGATTAAATCCTAACCTTAGACTTTAAGATACTCCAACAAGCTTGAGAAATATCGGCGACTCCAAGAGAGAGAGAGAGAGAGAGAGAATCAAAGTAAAAATTAATATATAAAAGAGAGAGGATGACTAGTGTGGTCCTCTAGTCACATCTCTAAAATAATATGAACACATATGAATAGTGAGTGAAATATTCTCTCTTTCCTCTATATATATGAGAGCTAATGGAGACCAACAACACATAATTGCACCAATTCCGTTACAAGCAAACTACATTAATCCTATGTAGGATCACACACATGGAGTTATACACCCTAAGGGTACACATTTCATGCTCCAAGGTGATTTCATATAAAAGAAAGATCCAAGGTGATTTCATATAAAAGAAAGATCCAAGGTGATGTAGTTGAATAACATGTGTCCGCACTCCTCTATCACAACCCCATATAAACTTCATCATTCCTTATCCACGTACTCCACTACATCCACTCCCATTACATGAGCATTTCCATAACCTAAACATCCTTAATCCAAATCCAAGCCACCCCATGATGTATCGATTTTGATTCCTTTCTCTAACATGCAAAATGGGCCTCCTCCTAAGCATGGTTTCCTCTAAGAAAGAAAACATATCCTTCTAGCTATCTTGAAGGACATCATCCAAGTTGTCAAGAGAAAGCCAACACTCTAGGGTAGAATGCCATGAAATCACTCAATTGAGGTTAATCAATCACTAAGTAAGCCATCTTCAGTTTGCAAGTCCATCAAATTCCATCTCCCATGTGCAAATCCAACTCGGGCCATCTAGGGAATGAACATACACTATGTAACTTAAATCTCATGAACCACCCCTAAACATGGTGTTAACATTTTCAAAGTAATCTGAAAGCTAACATTGCCTCTTTACAAGGAAAGTGTTTACATTGACATATGTCAACTTTCTCTGCAACTTCATCGGGGCCTTCCAACTACAAATACGTATATATTGGATTATTGTAATAACCACTATCTCTTGTAAAGAATCTATGAGCTATGCTACCACAACATATTGATCCTCTAGATATATTGAATACCTATGAATATGAAGTAAAAACTAACTAACTCCATCATCCCTCAATTTAGCATCACAAACAAAAATCAACAAACATCACATTATGATATATATAGGATGTCTTATAATCATGTCGTCTTCACAAAATACTTAGACAAGTGGATCATGAATATAAAAGTAAAAAAGATACAAATCTACATAAGTTACTCATCAATCCTGAAATACAAAGATCAGAGATATGTAACAATCCATGCACGAATATCAACAATCTACAAACATAAGAAACATTCCCATATAAAATGAAACAACCTAAACTAGATCAATCCCCTCATCCCAAGAGAATGTTGAAATAAGAGTAACCTCATGGTTGATTTACTCTGTCTAACAGAATCCATTAACCATGTATGTGTACTTTACAATAAACCCATAAAATACAATCCTAGATCAATATTAACATCATCCTCCATTTATATCCTAATTATCCCCTTAGCTACCTTCCTTAGTACAATACATATCCTCCCTTGATACCTCTCTAGGTATATTACTTTCCATTCCCCTTCACATGTTTTTTCTTTAAAGCATTCATGTAAGCCTTACAGTAGGATCAATTAAGAAATATAATCAACTAGTACTAATCATGAGAATACATCCATCCTAGTCATATTTGGACATAGTGCCATGATTCTACCTTGCGCATCAATATATATTATGGTTTCTCCTTTGTTTCCCTTTGTCAATGTGGTATTTTGATATCCCCACTCATTATTTATATTCTTCTGTGTAACTCTATACTGCGTTATTTTTGGGTTCCATGTTAGTCCATAGTATATTTGTTGATGTCATCATGACCTTTCCTAGATGAATGTTGTTTATCATTGTAGTGTGGATGGTGATATAAAATAACCTTAACTATTGGTTCCTCTCTCTCTGTCTCTTCACCATGTGGTTCATTTAAGGAATGGTGATCTGTAGATTCTTCTTCTTTTTTTATGATGATGATGAAGTATTTAACGTCCAATGAGACCAAAATTTGTCTAGCGGACCTTAAGAGAAAAGAGAAGGTATATATTAGTTGATTTGCTTTAAAATACAATTCTCATGCTCAAAAATCTTAGAGAGGAGGGTTCATGGATGTTTATAGTGTTGGGTATCTAGAAGGTTGGAAAGGTCAGTGCCGGAGCAAATATTTTGGAGCTGATATCTAATGTGGGTGAAAGTGGGGCATTCTAAGAGAAAATGGTTTTAATATTCCACGCTCAATGACTCGCATAGATGGAAAATCCTTCCCGCCCAAGGCATTTTATGGGTTTCCAAACGCACAGTTTCACTATGGAGCTCATGAGAGTTCATTCTAATATTGGAAATATTAATTTTTTTCTTTGCGATGATTAAGATAGAAAGGTAATTTTGATCCTCCATATTAGGGTTAATGATCTCTTTATAATATATTAGTTTTCTTTTTACCTCTAATTCTTCTTTGCACCACATTTTCTCTTTGAAAGTAGAAGCAATAATGTAATTATTGTTGTCGATATTTTGTAGAGTGGTAGTTTCATCAATACTCCAATAATTTAACCAAGACGTGGCATCTTTAAGCCATCCCCACTTGAGGCAAAGTTGTTGGTGGCTAGAGTTAAGAGAAATTTAAGGATGCCGATCATCTCCCATATTGTTTAATATGTTCTTGTACGTTAGATATCTTATAAGTAATAGATCGCTTCTAGATTTGCTCAATTATTCTCCAAGATTCTCTTGAAATGTTGCATCCCCAAGCTTCACAACCATATAAGATAATGGGAGTGAGGAGCATTTTAAAGAGGAGTTTCTTTTTTTCCCACATTACAAGGGTTTCCGATTTATAGTTGTTTTCAAGAACGAAGTAGGCTTTCCACCACCCATTTATCCTCTTCTCAATGCTATAGTTCCAGTTGAGCTTGTGATGGAATTCAATTCCTAGATACTTATAGGTGGTTACTTACTCCAAGATTCTATTTTCATACGAAACATTGGCATCATTACTCTTATTTGACTTGATAATTATCATGACTTTTGTTTTGTCAGTGTTAACGATCATGCGTATACTGGTGCAAAAATCCTTGAGAATTCGTAATTTCTTCTCAAGATCATATGGGGATCCTTCCATAAGAACGATATCGTCTGCATAGAGAAGAAGCATGGTCACTATTCCTTCCAAGATTGCACTGGTGCAACCTAGCTCTTCTAAACAATCTTCTAGCTTATCGATGTAAATGCCAAAAAGTGTAGGAGAAAGGGGGCACCCTTGCTTAACTCCAATATTACAATTAATATCCCGCGACCATCCTTTAGTGTTTTTGAATTTGGAAATAATGTTCTCATATAACCTTACAGTTGCAACCCTCAACTTGAGATGAAATTTTAACTCTTCTAATATATTCCAAAGGTTATTTCTAGGCACTATGTCAAAAGCCTTCTTGAGGATCCGCTTCATGTCCTTTTGTGGTCTCTTCTTTTGATTTAACCTCAAACTCTTCATTTGATGAGTTTGTAAGTATTTACATTAGTTTCCTTGGAATGACTTATTCATGTGTGGCCTTAGGCCCTTTTTGTTTAATAAGATAAATATATTGTAAGGTGATTTATTTTTCTTATACCAAAGTTTCATAAAAAAAATTTGTACAACAATATTAACCATACCTATTGAGACCATCCAATAATAATATCGACATCATCCATACCTATAATACGGAAATATGCATGCAAAACATATTTATGCATCACAATATCTAAATATTAAAATTTAAATATTCTCACCCACAACCTAGGTGTTATGGATATGTTTTTCATCAGCATATATGTGAGCATTGTCCCTTAAACTAAGGTATATAATGCTTCTTTAATTTCTTGAAGATAGCGACTTTGAATAAACTATGTAGTCTTCAATACTAGGACCATTAGATTCTTCTATAAATTGTATCGTCCTTAGTCAAATCTTGAAAATAAAACTAGGGGTTTGAAGAAATAACTTACTTTTCAATGAATCTCCTTTGTGTGACTAGAAATTGGATGTTGCAATTTTCAAATGACTATAGCTTCCTAAATATTGATTACATTCACTTGCTTGACCTCAATCCTTGCTGAAATTTTGTGAATTGAGATTTCTAATGCAATACATAAATTCCACCTCTATCTTGGAGGTTTCTCAAATTTTAACCTTATGAATTTCCATGCTTAGGGTTATTATGGAATACAACAATGAATACTATTTTAATACTTAATAATCCCAAAATTCTATGAAACCTAAGAAAAAAGACACCAAAATGTTCCAATGAGCTTCAATCGTCTAAGGATATCTTATCATGGATAAACTAGATATAAAAACCCTTACTTAAAATAGTAAATATAACACTTCAAAATAGTAAATTTTGTATAACTGAAAACTTCATAAATACATTAGATGAATCTCATGTACATTGCATGTTATTATCATAAGGCTAGTACAACCCACTAGCTCTCCACCATAGCTAGGATAAACCAAGAAAAATTCTAGGTGAACTAAGGAGATCTTGGTAAACATGAAACATGAAAGCAAGTCCTTGAAGGAAATGTGTCTCATCTTATTCTTCTTCATCACTAAGTACAACCAAGGGTCCAACTCAAACCCTAAATATCCAAATATCTAAGGGAGTAAAGCCTAACCTTAGGCTTTAAGATACTCCAAGAATCTCAATAAATATCTATGACTCCAAGAGAGAGAGAGAGAGGCCAACTTGTACATATGAAGATATGAGAGAGAGAGGATGACTATTGTGGTCCACTAGTCACATCTCTAACATAAGATGTGTTAAGATTCAATATGCTAAGACAGAAAATATCAGCATTACATTCCATTTCACAACAATAGCATATACAGGATCACTGAAAGAACAACAAGCACAACATAAACACAAGAGACACAGATTTATCCTGGGAAACCCTCATGGGGTAGAAAACCCTGCAAAGTTTCTTCAATATAGATGACCAGCAAATACAAAGATGTAAACCATAGACATGAGCTCCTTCTCCTCCATAGAAGATCTCCCCCTCACCTATGCATTATTCACAAGGTGAGTGCAATGTGTGTTAAATGAGGAACACACATCCTCTATTTATACACAACTCCGACTTGTATTTTATATTAACTAGGTCGGCCCCAACTTAACCACTGGGTTAAACACCCCATTACAACTGACTCAGCCGACCCCTCTAGATGATGTAGGTAGATAGGTGGATGATGTAGGTAGATAGGTGTAGCTTGAAGTCGGGATGAAAACGAGATCTAACTGTGTAGTTGGAAAACCCTTGATTGATTATGTGTCATAACTTAGTAATGTATGAATTGTCATAACTTAATAAGATGCAGTTAGGTAAAAGACTGTACCTTGCAAACTATGTTAAACATGTGTCACTGAACAGCAAATTTCAGGATTATGATTGATGTTTGTGATTTAGTACTATTAGTGTACTTACGCGAGGTATGTAAGAAGTAGCTATGCTTACATAACTCGCCTACATATTTATAAATTGTGTGAAATATTGCTGAATAATAATGTTAATTATTGTCGATTAATGTTAATAATGTTGATTAATAATTAATTATTGTCGATTGAGGTTAATAATGTTGATTAATGATAATTATTTTCGATTAATGATTAATTATTGTTGATTAATAAACAATTTATGGTTAACTTAGGTAGTAAATAATGCATTTGGTTAGTAATGCTTACTTGAATGCTAATGAGTTTGATAAGTTAAGACTAAGGGTTAAAATGTTAAAATGTGATTGTAATGTTAGTAAGGATAATATTAACTTGGAAGGGTAATATTAATTACGTATCAAACGATATTAATTAATTAATTAAAATATAGGGATAAGGTTTAATTTATATATTAATTAATTTATTATAATTATGTCGTAGTTGTTTATAACCATGGTGTAAATTATAAATAATACCATATGTCATTAATAAACAAGTGCTGAATTATATTTGAGTCAATTAAATAAAAATTATTTGTTATTTATAATTGTGAAACTTGAGTTACAAGTCCAAGAATGTAAGTTAGAATTTATTACGGTTGAAACGTGTAAAAATAAAACACTTATGAACCAAACCATGTATTTATTACACAATATATATATAATATTTTAATGATTAATGAGATTCAAAGGTTAAGGGCTTGAGGAATGTCATGGGGGTTGGGACATTTATGTTAAGGATAAGGTATTAATTGTAGAGGGGAAAGAGTCGACAAGGGGGAGGATAAGGTTGAGAAGAGGATGGGGAGAAGGGCATCTTCACCTTAGCATGTTTTGGGGGAATTTTGAGTAGAGATAGAAGAAAATTACAAATCAGAGTGAAGGGGGTTCTTGTTGGAGAAATTACAGTGGGATTGAACTGGTTTGATTGTACTCGGTTTTGGCTTGGGGGTCCAAAGGGGTACCTTTGGAGCTGGGTGGTTGGCGAGACTTCTCCGGTTGGCAGGGTGGAAACTCAGTTTGGGATGGTTGAGTTTCATAAGGTTTGGGAAATATTTTGGTTGTAGGGATACAACAGAGCAAAGGAGCAGCAAAGAGGATCTACTAGCTAATTACAGGTACTTATCCTACAGTTATATTGATCATTTCTAACTCTGTCATATTATTATTTCAAGTTATTGTAAACGAAACTTATGTAAAATTAGAACATACATTTATATGTTGTGTAACAGATAGTAAATGTTAGTAACAAATGAATATGACATGTTAATTCCAATCCCGTAAATGTGAACTTTATATTTCTTTTCAAGCATGAAGTTTAACCAAAACATGAAAACCTGAAATTTGACATAGTAAGTAACAGTAAAAAGGTTAGATTTATTTATTAAATAGGGGACCTAGGTTAGGAACCCTACAACATAGGTATTGGGTTGCATGAGGAAATGCAACATTTTCAGTTTGGGGGAGATGTTGGGTCACGAATTTGTCCATATTTTCATCACTTATCGACACCTATTTCATCCCTCTTTTCCTATTATTGCTCATTTATCATTGCATTTTCCATCCAATTGTTGTAATTGTTTGTAAAATACCATATTACTCCTATTGATGCTTTAGTGGTTAATAATGATTATTTTCCTTTATTTTAATGAATTAAAGACTATTATGCATGACTTTACTGATGATGGTTTATGAAGCAATTTCTTTTAGCAACACTTATGGTTCCAACATCCAAAGTTGGCTTGTTAGCACATCTCCACATGGAAATTCACAACATGGTTTCATTCTTAGGATTGATTATGTGGATTTGTGATCTCAATTCGTGCCCAATTCCAACATGGCAGCCTCCAGCTCATGATCAAACGGCCCCAACCAAAAAAGTGTGCCAGATAAGAACACACTAACTTGTGTTGCAATTTGTGGGCATATGAAAATGAATCTAGAAAATTTGGAACATGGGTTTTGTGCATAAAGAAATCAATTACTTGACGCTTGATAAAATTTCCCAAAACAACCATGGTTTGAGAGATACAACCGGTTCTCTAAATATGTAATGTTTAGATTTACTATTACGACCGATTTTCAAATTGGGCATATTGTTCAAACAAATTCCAAGTTGGGAATTCAGCTCCTCATCTTCCTCAACGAGTTTTTGTATAAATATGTAATCAATTTGATGTATCGGGAAGAAAAGGGGGAAGAGACCCTTAAAACAATCCTACTTAAAGGAGTCCAAGATGAATATTTAGAAATCTTAAATATGACGAGAACATGTGATGTATTTCAACTATCATATGATGACGTTTGTGAGTTATGTATAAGGTATTCAAGAGGAAACTCCAAGATTGGTAAGAATTCTAAAGAACTTTCCTCTAGATTCTTGAAATCTGCTACAATAGGAGTTTTAGGAGCTGAAACCAGTAACTTATTTGAAAATTTTAATGTTGATATCAATGGTTCACTAAATTCACAATTGGATGTTTTGCAGGTTAAGGAAAAGCATGAAGAATTTGAAGAAACAATTTGCCCTTGGTCCCAGAAGAAACATCTTGCAATGGATTTTGCTTTGGATAGTATCACAATTTGTGGCATATGTGACTTGATGCATGCCACAGATTGTTGCCCCTCCTTACCCATAATTAAAGCAACATATCAAATAGATCTAGGATTTATAACAAATTTATTGCAACAAACATGGAAACAGTGGCCTACATGTATGGTTCAAAACTCCATCCCTCCATTTCCTTACTCTCATACTGAGTCATTGAATACTCCTCCACCATGGTATCTGTTGCAGCCTCAATTTAACGCTTACCTACCTTATTCACAAGGTTGGAATGGCCTATCTTATGATCACATGGCCACTCTCCCTCATGCTGCAATACAAATCAGTCCTTCAAGATTAGCCTCACAAACCAATCCTCTACACCGGCCACATTTATCTTCTCATCAAACTTCTTGGTATCCAACACAAGTTTATGTCCAATCCACCCCCACCCTAACCATAATAAAGCAGTACAATATGCTTATAGTGCTGAACTCCAAATTTTCCTACATTTCTTGCCTGTTCTACCTCACCTACACTGCCGCAAAAAGACGGTGCACTATTGAAGCAAGTTCATACAAGGCTTGAACAGATTAGAGGTCCAAGATTTGTAGATGAAGATTCTTTTAGTCATCATCAGCAAGCAGACAAGATCAACAAGCCACACATAATATATGATGAAGAACAAGGATTGGAACCAAAAACTGAAGAACTTCTAGCATCATTGTCACTAGATCTAGATCTCTTATGCATTCATGAAGATCAATTATTTCAGGAACTTCATATGACAACTATGGGAAATCAAGGAAATAAAGATTATATTGAAGCTTGGTTTCAATATGTCATCAGTCTGCAATATCACTCCATACTTCAGCAATTCTTGGCACCATCATTTCAAGGTAAGTTGGTCTCTCATACCTTGGCATTTATAAAGATACATTTTTCATATTTGGGTATGTGCATACTTGAGACCTTGTTTCAGAAATGGCTCCATTGGAAGTATTCTTATACTCGAGTTAATTCCTTTTTCAAGTAAAGTAGGGTAGGGTAGTTAATGAATTTTCAATAAATGTTGGATGAAGTTTATTGGTTCAATTCTAAGCATTAGGAACCTAGTTTACAAATAAAAAGGAGTCAACCTCAGGAGATCATCATTTGATCGCTCGCAACTTTGATCCCACATTTGTTTTTTATTATAGACTTTATTTCAAAAATCATCATTTTTTAGGAGTTTCAGCAGCTACTCCAATAAGCTGTGTAAGTCAATGTATGTGTTCAAAGCCTGAAATTTTTGGTATAGGGATGTATTCCATTAACATCTATATGATTACAAACATTCAAACCTATTTGGTCATCTTTTGGGGAGCTATATCTTGTTTATTGAATTTTGTGGCATTTCGACTTGATAAATTCACTGGAACACAGTGAGGACAGTCATGTTTTTAGGAACCAAATGGACTCATTTTTAAAACCTGTTTCTATCCAATGTATACCTTGAATTCTAGTTTCTAAATCAATTTGAATTAATCAATTCTGATATCATACGAAAACGTTATAACCAAAATACACAAATCAACATTTTTAATACTCAGTTTCCTAGACTATTCATTAGCCTATTTGACCCATGAATTCTTATTGGATTCAATACTATTTCTATTCGATATCCCTACATGAATCTATTTTTGTATCCAATTGGAATCACATCAATCCGTCATTCTGTCATCAAAAGAAAAATTTATTCCTAAAACTGTGACTGTTGGTCTTGACTGGAATTCGAAAAACACCTTGTCCTATAGGTTGTTACTAAGAAGTTTTGACATATCATATCAAGGAATTTTTAAAATCTGTTTCTATTGGAAATAGACCTATAAATTTAATTTCATTTGGATTTGTAATCACCCAAATAAGACCAGGAACGAAGAATTTATGATCGAAACACTGCTAGTGAGTCTAAATGGCCATCACTCTCGCACATGTATAAATTGAATTTTATCCATTCATTTTTCTTTGGATTTGTTTTATAATTAATTTATCGTTGTTGTTTTTTCATAATTATTGGATGAAGAGAGATCGATCACCTCTCCTCTTCCATGATATCATGTTTTATTGCAAGAAAGTGCTAGGTTTTTGTAGACCCTAAGAAGATAGAAGGTTAATATATGCATGAGTGAATTTTGAAGACTTTTTCTCAAATTTGCAAATGGATTGAGCACAACAATTGATGAATTTATACGTAAACCATATGAATACCAATGTTCCATAATTCAAGTTCCATTGCTACATGAATTGCTACTAAAGTATCCTCCCAAAAGACCTTTCATCCATCATGCTCATTCACCAATACTATGTTATGCCCAACATTTTCCTTCTTCCCTCCACCATTCCATAACTTCCATGACCTTATGATCCATTTGGTCACTCCCATACTGTCCACTCCGCTCACACCTAACCCATGAATAAGGTCTCTCGGCTCTCTTACATGCTTAGTTACCTCCCTATCCTTTTCATTTTACCAATAAATCCTACTTGTTAGTGAAAATATTTCATCTCTAGTGCTTCAACTCATTTATCATATGCTCACATTGGATGATGTGGGATTCCTTAAGGACCTCCTTCTAACATATCTCATCCCATCGATTGCAACGCATCATCTAGGATCGATATTAGAGTTTTATAGTGCCCTAGGATCTACAAGAATCAATGGTAGATTTTCTTGTTGTTAATCATGGGGATTCATTAATGCCTCTTGTTTGACAAATCTTGTAGGTGACTTAAATCCAACACATCCATTCGTACCTATCAAGATGCACTAAGGTACTTTAGAGCTCATTGTCATCAAATGTGAGTTGCTTCACATTGGTTAACGACATACATTAATGGTCGGTAATCCAATGATTTCTTTCCATGCTCTACTTTAGCACATTCATTCGCATGGTAAGAATTGTACCTCGGTTTTGTAGCAGTTGAATATTATGTGATCTAACGATTTCAATAGTGACTTGCAACATTATTTGTTTCAGTAGTTATGCAGTTCCTTTCCATTTTTATTTCAGCAGTTGATTTTCAGATTAAGAGAAGGATTTTTATGCTTTTTAGGCAGAATTCCTCCTCATCATTTGTATCAGTAGTTAATCTTGCATGCATGCAACACATTTCCTCATTTAGATCAGAGTCATCCTCAGACAGTTTCAACTCTCAAATACATCTCTCTCAACAACAGTTTGTCCTACATCACCTCCAGCACACATCAGTCCATCCATGCCAATCAAAGATTTCACGGAGGTAAAACTTGAGGTAAAATGGCATGAGTTTTTGATTTATTAAAGATTTAAGAAAATGTCATGAAGAACCACTAAGCATTATCCATTTCCATTTTCTATATAGCATTTTAACTTCTTTACAACTTGTCAATTGTCAAAGGTATCCAAATATTTCAGTTTTGGGGGTAAACACCATGCCATCCTTGTCCATCCATTCCCATCCTTTCCCACTCAATTCTAACACTTCATCATTCCAATTCATGCACATCCAAATCAAGTCCTTCACAATGTATACCAACACCCAAGTCAAGTCCTTCCCTACATATCCTACATCCAAGCATAAGAAGATGCATTGCTTCTACCACATAAGAACCAACAGTAAGAAAAGATGCTCTCATGCCACACAAGAACCAACAGTAAGAGAAGATGCTTTGTTGCCGCATAAAAACCAACAATGGGAAGAAATAAAGCAGCTAATACACATGCCAAGGAAATTATTGGAAGAAAAGGATAGGGCCACAAGAACCTACAATAGAACAAGTTGTTCAATAAATAATACATTTAAAGGTATGAGTCTTTCCATGACCCCGCGATGCATATATCGGTTCACTTCCACACAATTGTTGAGATTTTCCAAGCTACCTTCCATTGGAATCACATTGAGATCCATTACATATGGCATGTGGATTGAAAATTATCTCTTGCATATTAAAAAGGAATTTGATGAACAATTGTTGCCGCTATCAAGGTGTTTTCTTCACGATTGGTTGGGATATGTTATTATTTGTAAATGGTCTTTTTGTTCATAAGATTTGCAGAGATGTATGGTACTTTTTATGTTTGCTAGAAGCATGACAATTTGATAAGCTCATGTGACATGGGAGATCAACTAATGAAATTAGTTGCAAGGAATGTGAAATAAAACCACTTCAGAAATATTGCTGATAAATATTTATTATAGCATTCCATGGGTAGCTTCCAAAATCAGCAGCTACAACAGTACTCAAGTACATTTCTTAACAACATTATGATGCAAGTAGCATACAAGAAAAAACATTCTCCACGTGAAGACTTAGCATTAGAAAATGGTTGAAAAACGCATTGCAATTTTAGATTTTCTCTTGGGGCAGCCATGTCTCAGTTGGATTCTCTTCATTACATGGTGATTGGTATATAGCCATACCTAAACAAATATGATCTTTTCTTATTAAAACTCACAGTGATTTTAAGCTTGGATTATCCGTTAGTTCTGTTATTTTTGTTTATGCAACCATCTTCAGAAAGTATGAAATTCTCTTGGTGTTTGGAAGATGAAAAATACATTAGGTAGCTTCTCTTTCCTTATTCTATATGGGGGTTCTAGTGACTAAAGTTCTAGAAGTTGTCTTAATAAAAAGTGCAGCCAAGAGCATCACATATAGGAAATAACAATGTGCATCGTCAAAACATAATGGACATCATGATAAAGGGGTGTTTAGTGCAATAGATTATTTGTGAGTTGTCATGTAGAATCTTATTTAAACAAATCTAAACTATGGAGAAATGGATCGGCTGCTAAAAATGGAAGGATTCAAAGATTTTTGTTATGCTGCATATGTTAATTTGTATCTTCTAAGGTCAAGCTGAGATTTGATGGTTGACTCATAGTTCATATGATATAGAGTATTCCAACCTCTTCCACTTTAAATTGGGTCTTTGTGTTGAGTTTGACATTTGATGAGAATATTGAAGCATAGAATCTATTTTTTGAGTGTTTTTTCCTTCCCAACTTGGATTTTCTAAATTCATGCAAGAAACGTTACAAGAGATAAAAGGGATCCAACACATCATGTTAAGTTTGGGGGAGATGGATACTTTCCAATCGAGCTGACAACTCTTCTTTTCCATGAGGACATGGAAATTATTCAGTTTGGGGTAGTAGTTATTATGTTTGTTGGTTTGCTCTCTCCTTTTACATTCATATTTATTTTTCTCATGCATGTTGCTTCTGAACAAAGTGCATAATTTGAAATGACCATATCTTGCAACTAGTGAACTGGAGTTTCATGAAACTTGGAGGAGATAAGCATTACATCAAGATGAACAAACCTGGTAAGTTTTAGCTCAATCCAATGCACAGTTTTCGAGAAAATGGCCATCATCACCTACAACCATTTTTCTTATATATCAAGATCTATGCATCATATTGATTTGATTTTGGTGAGCAGAAGCACTGTGGTAAGAGTAATATAATCACCATTTGTTTCAGGAAAAAATGCTTCACGATTTTGATAAAATAACCATCATCACCTACATCCAATTTGAATTTTTCTTGAAAATCGTGATGTGGGTATCTCTGATTGCTTTTGGGGAGATGCATTGGTCTAGTAGAAACCTTCCTGAAAAATTTCATCCAAACCGAGTTTGTAGTTTGTGAGAAATTGGTTTAGGAGTTCACCTGCAAAAATTCATTTTTTTTACCCCAATCCTTGTTGAAATTTTGTGAATTGATATTTCTAATGTAACTCATGTAAATTCCACTTCTATTATGGGGGTTTCTAAAATTTTAGCCCTTTGAATTTTCATTCTTAGGGTTGTTATAGAATACAACAATGAATAATATTTTAATTCGTAATAATACCAAACTTCTAAGAAATATAAGAGAAAAGACACCAAAGTGTCCCAATTATACTCTAAGGTAATATGATCATGCATAAAATAGATATAAAAACTTCCATTTAAATTAGTATATAAAAATATAAAATAATTATTATTTTATTTAATTATAATGTTAAATCACTTAACATAATTATTCGTAACTTAGTTAAAATTAGCAAGACATATATAAATAATAATTACAAACCATTAAGAACATAGATGGTTGAAAATCAATTCTACAATTTACATAAATATTGGATAGATGAAAATTTCATAAATGCATGAGATGAAGTTCATGTACATTACATATCCTTATCATAAGGCTAGTACAACCCACTAGCTCTCCACCATACATAGGAAAAGTCAAGAAAAATTATGGGAAAACTAAGAAGCTCTTGGTATGTATGAATCAATCAATTAAGTCCTCAAAGGAAATGTGTCTCCTCCTCTTCTTCTTCATCACTATGTACCACCCATAGTTTCAAATCAAAGCCCTAATATCCAAATATCCAGTGGAGTAAGTGGATTAAATGCTAACCTTATACTTTACCATACTCTATTAAGCTCAAGAAACCTTGGCCACTCCGAAGGAGAGAGAGAAAATGGATATATAAAAGAGAGAGGGAAACTAGTGTGGCCCTATAGTCACATCTCTAACATCGGATGAACAAGAATTAATAGTGAGTGAATGATTCTTTCCTTCCTCTATATATATGCGAGCAAATGGAGGCCAACAATGCATCTGTGGGTCAATTCCCTTACAAGAACCTACAATAATCACATGTAGAATCCCAGACGTGAAGTGCTATAATCTAAGGGTATACATGTCAATATCCAATGACATTTTGTATATAATAAGGGATTTAGGTGATGTAGTTGCACATCAAGTGTCCACATTCATTCGTCACACGCTCATACAAACTTCATCACTCCAAATCCATGTACTCCACTACATTCATTCCCGTTACATAACATTGCCACACCTAGACATCCTCAAGCCAAATCCAAACCACCCCATGGGGTCTAGGGTTTGCTTCCCTCGTCTAAGATGCATAATTCTCCTCCTCCCTCCTCCTAAGCAGTGTTTCCTCCAAGAAATAAAACATATCCATGTGTCTCTCATGAATGACATCATGATCCAAGTTGTCAAGAGAATGCCAACACCCTAGGGAAGAATGCCAAGCAATCACTCAATTGAGATCAAGAAATCACCAAGTAATCCTTATCCAATTCGCAAGTCCATTAAATATTGTCTCCAATGTGCAAATCCATCTCAAACCATCTAGGAAATGAACATACACCATGTACATCAAATCTCATGAACCACACCTAAAACTTCCTCTTTACAAGGAAAGTGTTTACATATACACCTGTCAACTCCCTCTGTAGCTTTAACAAATATTCCATTTATAAATATGTACATGTTACAGTCCTAGAATCAACCACTATTTCTTGTAAAGAATCTATGGCCCATGCTACCACAACATATTGATTCTCCAAATAATATTGAACACCTATGAATTGAAGGAATATAACTCTAGAACAAACATAAATTACCAAACTCCACCATCCCTCAAGTTAACAGATCACAAACCAAAATCAACAAACACCACATCATGAGCTATCTACAATGTCCTATAATAATGACATCTCCACAAAATACCAAGAAAAGTGGACCACAAATATCAATGTCACAAAGATATAAATATACATAAGTTAACTCATCGATCTTGAAATACAATGCTCATCATATAGGTAACAATCCATGCAAGGCTATAAGCAACCTACAAACATAAGAATCGTTCTCATATAAACTGAAAAAACCAAAACTAGATCAATCCCCTCATCCTATGAGAATATTGAAACAAGAGTAACAACATGGTTAATTCCCTCTTCCTAAGATAATCCATCAACCATGTCTATGTACTTTACAATACTCCCATAAACTACAATCCTAGATCAATATTAACACCATCCTCCATTTATGCATCATAGTATCCTCTTCAATACAACTAGAAGGATAATGGATTGAATAAGTTAATGCAAAATGACTCACACACATCCTAGGAGGTATACTCACCCTCCTTGAAAATCTAGGCGATCCTATACACTCTCCAACCTTGCTGAAAATAGAAGACTCATCCATCCTCTCATTTGATTGTACAAGTGTTACTAGATAATTACGTAAACTATAAAGGACAATCTTTCTCAACCCTCTAGCCAAAGACCTCGAACTAGCTAGACTCTAGACTACAATCATTGATGGTTCATTGTTGTCCCACAAATGCAACTATCCATTGTACATCTACAATACAAGAAATTGAAATATGAATCTTCCTCAAACCAAGAATAAATATAATATCAATCATCATAAGAATGTCACTTGAAGGAATTTAAAAGGAAATGGAGCCATCCTTTCACAAGATAAGTGCAATCATCACCAAACTCCACACGCATGCCTCCCTCTTCTCTTGAATCATATTGAATCAAGGCCTTCCATATTTTATATCTCTCAAATTTTCTCTATCCACATACCTTCCATCACTATACACAATGCTAGAGGACAAGCAAGAGACCAAATCCATACATTCCATCCTAGAAAATATACAATATGAAGGAAAAACTAAACTTCTTAGGTTGCTTCTTTCAAGAAACTTAGGGTGTCATACCCAAGACCTTGGAGAAGTTCAAGTACCTCTTCTATGTAATCTTCAACTAAAATTGTAAGGTCGATGAAACTCGACTCAAAATTCTAGAAACACTAAAGAAATGACCATCATTTCCTAATAAACCATTTCAGGCCTTCAAAGAAATTAATCCCTTTGAATAGTTGGTCACCTTAAAACCCTAAGAGGCTAGGCTTGTATATGAAAGTACATTTATGCTCTACAACATTCCTGCAGTTCCATACATATTCATGGAAAAGTATAAAGGTTGAAACTACAGTTTTACTAATTTTCCTACCAAATGTCAACTACAGTAAATACAGAAGTTGTGAGCCAAAACAATTCTCGAAAACTTACATTATAAATATTAATAAGATGGATCTGACAACAGTGCACTAGGAAGATGAACCCTGATTTGGGTTTGAAAGGTTCACAAGAACAATGTCTAGTGTGGGCATTCCAGAAGATAGTAATTCTAGCAATCAAGAACTATTCTGAAGCCAAAACTATACCTCTCTGTAAATTGTTAAAGTTGCAAATAAAAATGACAGGCATGTTTTAGATGGCAACATAAAGAACATTTGAGATATCATGAACTCTATTGATTTCAGATGACTTAAAAATTGTAAGGTCGATGAAACTCGACTCAAAGTTTTAGAAACAGTCAAAGAAACGAGCATACAAAATGGCTATGCCCCATTTCCGTTTCTAGTTGACAAAATGGCTATGCCCCATTGCCGTTTCTGGTAGTCTTTTGAAAGAAACAATTGCTATCGTCTCGTTTCTGGTAACAAAGTATTTAGGAGACAATATCCCATCTACTTATAGTGATCTAGCATTAAAAAAAAATTGCATTGCAAAGATAATATTCCTGCAGTTCCATACATATTCATCGAAAAGTACTACAAAACTCCAAACTCGGAAATATGTTCAAAGGTCTAACCACGCACGGGAAGAACCCACATATGACACCACTTCAATCTTGTGAACTTCACTAATCCCTTTGAGTAGTTGGTCACCATGAAACCTTAAAAGGCTAGTCCTGTAGAAAGTACAGTTATAATCCACAAAATTCCTGCGATTCCATAAATTTCCATGGAAAAGTCCTACACACCTCCAAACTTTATCTTGTAGATGACAAAGCCATAAACTCCCCTTATTGGAAAGGCAGATCTCTTCTCCACCTCCAAATACAGAGATATACGATTCCAGATCACGAAATGGCAGTGTAATGGTTCTAGGGTTTTGTCGACCCTGGATATCCAATTTCCACACATCTAATTTCTTGGAATTATGCTTGTTTAGGCTGATCACGCACGGTTCTTTTTCAAGCTCCGCCATGCATAGCGGGCTGAAGCACTTATCGTCCAACACAAGGGGCGGCTCCCATTGCTCCTTTTCGACGTTGAACCACACCACCATCTCACATTTCTGTGTGATTGACCACACCAGCCAATATAAATTGTCGTTGAACACAAAGGGCTCTGTCATGCGTACTGGATTGAACACGTCATGCAGATCTGGTAGCTTTCTCCACGTGCCAGCCATGGCATCGAAAATAAGCGTGCGCGTCATCTCCTGAGAATTAGGCCCGCTTAAGACGATCTTGCATGCGCCTAGTTTCCTGTCAAAGGCGATCCCGATCAAACAGTTCCGGGAAACGACTAGCTCTCCCTCAGGCACCGTCAGAATATTCCACAGGTTGGGTGCCGTAGGGATGTAGACAAATATTGTGGGGATATTCGGTTCCCGGTCACCCACAAAGCACAGGATCCCGCCATTGGAAACCAACAGGTACAACAGAGGTGGGTAGCACGGAGGAGGCATCCATCTGGACGTGCGACGTATTTCGTCGTGTACGAAGAAAATTGACTGGTCGACTCGAAGGCAATGAAAAAAGAACTTGGTTTGTGGGGGATCATAGAAGGTGGCAAAATCGGGATCTGATGAAAACAAAGAATGAAAAAATTTGCAAACCAATCGCAGCCTCGCAATAAAATATCCAAATGCTTATTGACATAAATGTGTATACATATTATCTCATGAGTATTCCTAGAGGCTTACTAACTATCCTTCATTATTACATTTATTATCCACCAACTACCTAGTGGACCTTACTAAATGAAAATGAACCATTACATTAATTAATGAGTTCACATACCCACAAATTAGTGAGCCTTATTTCATAGTATGGTCACTTTACATTAATCATCCCCTTAATTACCTTCCTTAGTACAATATTACATATCCTCCCTTATACCTCCCTAGATACATTACTTTCCATCCCTCTTCACATGTTTTTTCTTTAAAGCATTCATGTAAGCCTTATAGTAGGATCAATTAGGAAATATAATCAACTAGTACCAATCATGAGAATCCATCTATCCTAGTCATATTTGGACATGGTGTCATGACTCTACCTTGCAAATCGATATATACTATGGTTTCTCTTTTGTTTCCCTTTCTCGATGTCGTATTGGTGTTTATCTAGGTTAGGTTGCAATACATCTAGGTTACATTGTAGTGCATCATATTTATACTTTCACACTACTGTATAATTAGAAAAAGGAAAAAGGCAGGACATATAAATTTAAAAAAGACACGCAAAGCGATATGCATTTATTATCCAACTAATTAAGGTACTAACTAACTAATTAAGGTACTATCCAACTAACTAATAATGATAATATTAATATAATAATAAAAATATGAAAAATATGATGTTACAATATCTAGGGATTAACAAACTAAGGTTACAATTAAGGTACTATTCAACTAACTAATAATGATAATACTAATATAATATAAAATAATAATACTAATACTAATATAATAAAATAATAATACTATAATACTAATATAATAAAATAATAATACTATAGTACTAATATAATTAAGGTACATCATATTTATACTTTCACACTACTGTATAATTAGAAAAAGGCGAGACATATAATTTAAAAAAAGACAGGCAAAGGGATATGCATGTACTATCCAACTAATTAAGGTACTAACCAAGTAACTAAGGTTAGAATTAAGGTACTATTCAACTAACTAATAATGGTAATAAAAATATAAAAAATATATTGTTACAATATCAAGGGCTTAACAATTTTCATAGTATTCTATTTGCAACATCCCTAATATATGCAAGATAAAACACTTAATAATAACAAATACATCCATACAATAATGAACACCAATATTGTAGAGAAAACACTTTAAGCATGACAACATTTTCAATTACTCCTTATGAAATGAATCATTCCACAAGTCATGCTTATCGCAATAAAATATCCAAGATGCTTATTGACATAAATGTGTATACATATTATCTCATGAATATTCCTAGGGGCTTACCAACTACCCTTCATTATAACATTTATTATCCACCAACTATGTAGGGGACCTTATTAAATGAATATGAACCACTACATTAATTAAGGAGTTCACATACCCACAAATTGGTGAGCCTTATTTCATAGTATGGTCACTTTACAATAATTATCCCCTTAACTACCTTCCTTGGTACAATATTGCATATCCTCCCTTGATACCTCCCTATATACACTACTTTCCATCCCTCTTCACATGTTTTTTCTTTAAAGCATTCATGTAAGCCTTATTGCACGATCAATCAAGAAAGATAATCAAATAGTACCAATCATGAGAATCCATCTATCCTAGTCATATTTGGACATGGTGTCGTGATTCTACCTTACACATCGATATATACTATGGTTTCTCTTTTGGTTCCCTTTCTCGATGAACTGTATTTTGATATCCCCACTCATATTTTTTATTCCTCCATGTACCTCTATACTATGTTCTTTTTGGGATCCATGTTATTCCATAGTAGACTTGTTGATTTTGATCATGGCCTTACCTAGATGAATGTTGGTTATTGTGGTAGTGTGGATGGTGATATACAATAACATTAGCTATTGGTTCTTCTCTCTTTGTCTCTTCACCATGTGGTTCATTTAAGGAATGGTGATCTGTAGATTCTTCTTTTTTCTTAAGCCCTTCCCGAGGATCTCCTTCAAGTAATTTTGTAGTCTCTTATTTTGACTTAACCTCAAACTCTTCATATGATGTGTTTGTGCATACTACCATTAGTTTCCTTGCAATGACTTATTCACATATGACCTTAATTAAGGAGTTCACATACTTGCAAATTAGTGAGCCTTATTTCATTGTATGGTCACTTTACAATAATTATCCCCTTAACAACCTTCCTCAGTACAATATTGCATATCCTCCCTAGATACACTACTTTCCATCCCTCTTCACTTGTTTTTTCTTTAAATCATTCATGTAAGCCTTATAGCAGGATCAATTAAGATAAAAATAGTACCAATCACGAGAATCCATCTATCCTAGTCATATTTGGACATGGTGTCATGATTCTACCTTGCACATCGATATATACTATGATTTCTCTTTTGGTTCCCTTTCTTGATGAACGGTATTTTGATATCCCCACTCATATTTTTTAATCCTCCATGTACCTCTATACTGTGTTCTTTTTGGGATCCATGTTAGTCCATAGTAGACTTGTTGATGTTGATCACGGCCTTACCTAGATGCATGTTGGTTATCGTGGTAGTGTGGATGGTGAGATACAATAGCATTAGCTATTGGTTCTTCTCTCTTTGTCTCTTCACCATGTGGTTCATTTAATGAATGGTGATCTGTAGATTCTTCTTTTTTTAAGCCCTTCTTGAGGATCTCCTTCAAGTACTTTTGTAGTCTCTTATGTTGACTTAACCTCAAACTCTTCATTTGATGTGTTCGTAAGTATTGCCATTAGTTTGCTTGCAATGACTTATTCACATATGTCCTTAATTAAGGAGTTCACATACCCACAAATTAGTGAGCCTCATTTCATTGTATGGTCACTTTACAATAATTATCCCCTTAACAACCTTCCTCAGTACAATATTACATATCCTCCCTTGATACCTACCTAGATACATTACTTTCCATCTATCTTCACATTCTTTTTCTTTAAAGCATTCATGTAAGCCTTATAGTAGGATAAATTAAGAAATATAATCAACTAGTACAAATCATGAGAATCCATCTATCCTAGTCAAATTTGGACATGGTGTCATGATTCTACCTTGCACCTCGATATATACTATGGTTTCTCTTTTGTTTCCCTTTCTTGATGTCATATTTTGCTATCCCCACTCATATTTTTTATTCCTCCATGTACCTTTATATTGTGTTCTTTTTGGGATCCATGTTAGTCCATAGTAAAATTATTGATGTTGATCATGGTCTTTCCTAGATGAAGGTTGGTTATCATGGTAGTGTGGATGGTGATATGCAATAACATTAGCTATTGGTTCTTCTCTCTTTGTCTCTTCACCATGTGGTTCATTTAAGGAATGGTGATTTGTAGATTCTTCTTCTTTTTTAATCCCTTCATGAGGATATCCTTCATGTACTTTTGTAGTCTCTTCTTTTGAATTAACCTCATACTCTTCATTTGATGTGTTTGTAAGTACCGCCATTAGTTTCCTTGCAATGACTTATTCATGTGCGGCCTTAGGCCCTTGTTGTGTAATAATATAAATATATTGCAAGGTGATTTTTTTTCTTATACCAAAGCCTCATAAAATTCTTTTTGTATAGTAATATTAACCATTCCCATTGAAGCTATCCAAGAATAATATCGACAACATCCATACCTACGAAAATATGAATGTAAAACATATTTATGCATCATGATATTCAAATATTAAAAAATGAATATTCTCACTCACAACCTAGGTGCTATGGATATGTCTTCCAAGGACTTACAATCTTTTAGCCAAGTCAACATTAATGAAATTATGCTTAGTGATAAGGTTAATAAAAAATAATCACCTTCTCCTGTTGAAGACATCCATGAACCTTTATTAGGAAGTTTTCAAATGAAAAATGACTATAACTCTCTTTATCCTTCTTTACTCCATGATATCACTTATCTAAAAATACTATTCCTTATTCTTCATATAGAAAGCTCAACATCTTCCCATGACCAATAAAATACCACAATATGTGAGCATTGTCCCTTGAACCCAAGTACATAATGCTTCTAGTATTTCTTGAAGATAGTGACTTTGAATAAACTATGTAGTCTTCAATACTAGGGCCATTAGATTCTTCTATAAAATGCATATTCCTTGGTAAAATCTTGAAAATAAAACTAGGGATTTGAAGAAATAACTTACTTTTCAATGAAGCTCCTTTGTGTGACTAGAATTTGGATGTTTCCATTTTATAACTTCCTAAATATTGATTACATTCACTTGTTTGACCACAATCCTTGCTGAAATTTTGTGAATTGAGATTTCTAATGCAATAGATAAATTCCACCTTTATCTTGCAGGTTTCTCAAATTTTAACCCTATGAATTCTCATGCTTAGGGTTGTTAAGGAATACAACAATGAATAATATTTTAATCCTTAATAATTCCAAACTTCCAAGAAACCCAAGAAAAAAGGCACCAAAGTGTCCCAATAAGTTGCAATCTTTTAAGGAAATCTTATCATGCATAAACTAGTTATAAAAATCCTTATTTAAAATAGTAAATAAATTTTTTTAAAGTAATTATTATTTCCTTTCATCACAATGTTAAATCATTTAAAGTAATCACTCTTAAATCATTTAAAATTAGTAATACACATGTATATAATAATTACAAACCATGAAGTACATAGATGGTTGAAAATTAATTCTAAAATTTACTTAAATATTGTATAACTGAAAAACTTCATAAATACATGAGATGAATATCATGTACATTCGATGCCCTTATCACAAGGCTAGTACAAATCACTAGTTCTCCACCATAGCTAGGAAAAATCAAGAAAATTGTAGGTGAGCTAACGAGATCTTGGTAAGCATGAATCACTAAAGCAAGTCCTTGAAGGAAATGTGTCTCACATTATTTTTCTTCATCACTAAAAAAATCCGAGGGTTTCAGCTCAAACCCTAAATATCCAAATATCCAAGCGAGTAAAGCCTAACCTAATACTTTAAGATACTCCAAGAAGAGAGAGAGAGAGAGAGAGAGAGAGAGAGAGAGAGAGAGAGAGAGAGAGAGAGAGAGAATATCCATGTCTCCATCATGAAGGAGATCATCCAAGTTGTCAAGATAACTCCAACACCCTAGGAAATAATGCTAACCAATCACTCAATTGAGGTCAATCAATCAGTAAGTAAGACATCTTCAATTTGCAAGGTTGGAGAGTGTATAGGATCACCTAGATTTTCAAGGAGGGTGAGTATACCTCCTACAATGTGTGTGAGTCATGTTGCATTAACTTCTTCAATCCATGATCCTTCTATTTGTATTGATGAGGAGACTATGATGCATAAATGGAGGATGGTGGTAAGATTGATCTAGGATTGTAGTTTATGGGAGTATCATAAAGTACATAGACATGGTTGATGGATTATCTTAGGAAGAGGGAATTAACCATGTTGTTACTCTTGTTTCAATATTCTCTTAGGATGAGGGGATTGATCTAGTTTAGGTTTTTTCAGTTTATATGAGAAGGATTCTTATGTTTGTAGGTTGCTTATAGCCTTGCATGGATCGTTACCTATATGATGAGCATTGTATTTCAAGATCGATGAGTTAACTTATGTATATTTATATCTTTGTGACTTTGATATTCGTGGTCCATTTTTCTTGGTATTTTGTGGAGATGTCCTTATTATAGGACATTGTAGATAGCTCATGATTTGGTGTTTGTTGATTTTGGTTTGTTATCTGTTAACTTGAGGGATGGTGGAGTTTGGTAATTTGTTTTTGTTCTAGGGTTATATTCCTTCATATTCATAGGTGTTCAATATTATTTGGAGAATCAATATGTTGTCGTCACATGGGTCATAGATTCTTTACAAGAAATAGTGGTTGATTCTAGGACTATAACATGTACATATTTATAAATGGAATATTTGTTAAATCTACAGAGGGAGTTGACAAGTGTATATGTAAACACTTTCCTTGTAAAGAGGGAGTGTTATCCTTTAGATTACTCTGGAAATGTTTACACCAGGTTTAGGTGTGGTTCATGATATTTGAGGTACTTAGTGCATGTTATTTCCCTAGATGGTTTGGGATGGATTTGCACATAGGAGACACTATTTAATGGACTTGCGATTTGGATATGGATTACTTAGTGATTGCTTGATCTCAATTGAGTGTTTGCTTGGAATTCTTCCCTAGGGTGTTGGCATTCTCTTGACAACTTGGATCATGATGTCATTCATGAGCGCCACATGGATATGTTTTCTTTCTTGGAGGAAACACTGCTTAGGAGGAGGGAGGAAGAGAATTGTGCATCTTAGAGGAGGGAATAAAACCCTAGACCCCCATGGGGTGGCTTGGATTTGGCTTGAGGATGTCTACGTGTGGAAATGTTATGTAATGGGAATGAATGTAGTGGAGTACATAGATTTGGTGTGATGAAGTTTGTAAGAGCATCTGACGAATGAATGTGGACACATGATGTGCAACTACATCACTTAAATCCCTTATTATATACAAACTATCCTTGGATATTGACATGTATACCCTTAGAGTGTAGCACTCCATGTGTGTGATTCTACATGTGATTATTGTAGGTTCTTGTAAGGGAATTTACCCACATATCCGTTGTTGGCCTCCATTTGCTCTCATATATAGAGAGGAAGGAAAGAATCATTCACTCACTATTAATTCTTGTTCATCCTATGTTAGAGATGTGACTAGAGGGACACACTAGTTTCCCTCTCTTTTTTATATATCCATTCTCTCTCTCGCGCGCGCGTCGCCAAGGATTCTTGAGCTTAATAGAGTATCATAAAGTCTAAGGTTAGCGTTTACTCCTATGGATATTTGGATATTAGGGATTTGAGTTGAAACCCTGGGTTGTACATTGCGATGAAGAAGAAGAGGAGGAGACGCATTTCCTTTGAGGAGTTACTTGATTGATTCATACATACCAAGAGCTTCTTAGTTTTCCCATAATTTTTCTTGGTTTTTCCTATATATGGTGGAGAGCTAGTGGTTTGTACTAGCCTTATGATAAGGATATGTAATGTACATGAACTTCATCTCATGCATTTATGAAATTTTCATCTATCCAATATTTATGTAAATTGTAGAATTGATTTTCAACCATCTATGTTCTTAATGGTTTGTAATTATTATTTATATATGTCTTGCTATTTTTAACTAAGTTAAGAATGATTATGTTAAGTGATTTAACATTATAATTAAATAAAATAATAATTATTTTATATTTTTATATGCTAATTTAAACGGAATTTTTTATATCTATTTTATGCATGATCATATTAACTTAGAGTATTGAAACTTATTGGGACACTTTGGTGTCTTTTCTCTTGGATTTCCTAGAATTTTGGTATTATTACGGATTGAAATATTATTCATTGTTGTATTCCATAACAACCCTAAGAATGAAAATTCAAAGGGTTAAAATTTGAGAAACCCCCACAATAGAAGTGGAATTTACTTGAATTACATTAGAAATCTCAATTCACAAAATTTCAGCAAGGATTGGGGTAAAAAAAATGAATCTATTCAATATTGAGGAAGTTATGGTCATTTTAAAATTGTAACATCTATTACAACGTAATTTTCCACCTTGTGAGCATCAACATTGATTGGCCTTCAGGATCCATTTTATTGACTCAGACAGTATTTTCCCTTCAGGAACCAAGTTTGCCTATTTTTCTTCTTGCACTCTTGCTGTCCCATTATAGCCAGCGTACATGCAGGCTGCACTTAATTAGCCCGCGTACATCGAGTTACATGGTAAAAATAATAGGAAAGTTACCTTTTACTCCCAAAAAGCGGTCTTAGGGTGACCTTTGGCCCTCCATATACCTCGAAAGGACCCAATTCGACCTTTCACTTACCTTTGGAAGGATATATATTGAGCTCTTATGGTGTATGGAAGGGAGGAGAAAGAGAGAGCAAGATAACTCTAGTGGATTTTTGTCGTGACTTGAGTCTACACTCATTGATCCTTGTTGTTGTGAACTCCTTATGTTCACCTACCAAACGCCTTTCATAGTTTGAGTTTGCCATTGCATGGGGGATTGAAGTGGTGGAGGCACAAGTGGAGAGACCCAGTTCTTGGTTCAGATTGGTTTCCGGCAAGAGGTCGTATCATGTACTTCTTGTTATTAATTAATGGAAATACTCATTTTCTCATCTAATTGATGCTATGAATGTTGTTTAAATTACATTGGGTTACATTTTTCTTATGATATCATGGATCATGTTATTTATTATGCTAATATCTTTCACATATTATATGTACTTGCTTGTATTTGTTGTTGAGACTAATCTGCAGGTTCAAGTGTAAATATTGAAAACTCAACAAGGATCTACTTTGAACATTCAGTTGAAGGTTGGTTTTATTCTTATGTGTTCCCCATGTGGGGTTAGAATGTTGGTTGTGTTAAGTAGTATTTTAGGGCTCACTTGAATTAGGTGACAGAGTGTGTGCGTGTGAGGTAATGAACCCAAACAAAAGTTCCACGGGGTGGGCAACTTTCTAACTAATAATGACAATGCAGAAATTAAAATTTGAAATGCAAAATTTTCTCTTTTTCAATTAAAATGCTTAAACTTAAAAAAAACTCTGTAGATGGAACAGAAATCAAACTGCAAAAAAAGGTTGTAGGTAAGTATGGTTGTAGATAGGACAGGTGGCTGTGCAGGTGCAGAAAATATTGCGGCAAAGTTCGCGGTTCAAACAGGGAAAAAGTGCAGAAAACAGATCGCGGGTCTGTGGCAAAACTGCGCGGTCGGATCGTGGGAAAGAGGCTGACATCCGCGGGGGGATTGCAGGAAATAGGCGGAAAGCCGCAGGTATATCACAGGAAACAGGTTGAAATCCGCGGGGAGATCGCAGGAAATAGGCTGAAAGCCGCGGGGAAAATCGTAGGAAAATGGCGCCGCGGGAAGATCGCAAGAAAAGGGCTTAATGCCGCGGGCGGATCGCACGAAAAGGGCTGATAGTCACAATCGGATCTTAGGAAACAGGCTGAGAGCCGCAGTCAGATCGTAGGAAACATACTGAAAACCGCGGGGAGATTGCAGGAAATAGACTGAGATCCGCGGTCGGATCGCAGGTAACAGTCTGAAAGCCGCGGTCGGATCGCAATTGTGGGGAAAAAATACGTGATTTATGGCAGCAAACCCAACTGCCGAAAGGGACAGCCGAAAGGGGAAAACATAAAAATATTGCAGAAAACTAAAAATTTCTAAAAAATTATAACCAGAAATTCCAAGGAACACGAGGGGAGTCGCCAAAAACTGTAGCTAGGGTTTTCACCCTAGCTTGTGCAAATGAGCACCTACTAAGGAGAAGGGACTCCTTTGTAGTAGTTCAGTAAAATGATGAAATAAGACAGTAAATAAAAACAGTAAACTTAAACTAGCATGTGCATAAGACAACAAAAAGATATTAAAAATTGGTTTTGTATTAAGTATACCTCAAATGTGAGGTTGGTGGAGCCTTTGCAGTAGTCCAGGGGCTGCTCCACTGCTCCATTGTTGTTCCTTCTCCTTCTTCCAAGGTGTTTTGGACATGGGCCAAAGGGGTTCTGAAGTGGGAAAATAGCTCCAAGTGGAGAGTTAGGGTTTCAAGAGAATTTTTGGCAGCATAAGGATGGAGAAATTGGGGATATGAAATAGAGAGCCTCCATCACCTATTTATAGGTTTTTAGTGGTGGAGTGTTGACCCATGGTTTTGGGCACCATATGGTTTAGGTCAGCTATATAGGGTTTTTGCTTCATTTTTTCCCTCTTTTTCCTCTTTTTTGTATTTTTTATTCCCTTTTTAGAGGGTTTTTGCTATTTTGGAGGAAATTTGAATTATTTTGGGGAAAAAAGGGGGGTTTTGGCCATTTGGAGGCTTTTTTAATGGTTTTTTTGGCCTTTTGGAGGCTTTTTAATGGTTTTTTAAGGTTTTGGAGGCAAATATGGTAGGAAATATGGACAAATGAGTCATGTAATGAGGGAAATGAGGTAGTGAGCACTTTTTGAGTGTTAACAACATTGATGAAATATAATATGTATTTAGAAAAATGTAATGTATATTGTGAAGAATATGGATAAAAGAAAAAAGAACAATAAAAACCTTTTTGTTTACAGTATTATAAACCGAATTAGTCACAAGTGGCAATATATGTAACTTTCATTCATAGCATAGATATCTCTCTTGTCACAAATGAAAGATACATTGACTTTTGATATCAAATTTATATGTTTTTGTTCATCTATAGGAAATAGGTAGAAATTCAAAACAATGAAAAAAAGGAATATGAAGTTGATGGGACATGACTATACACTGAAAATGAAGGATGATGGTGAAGGTCAACAATTTGCTTCAGACAAAGATAGTGAAGATGCCATTTCAGAAGAAGGGAATAGAAATAACCTTTCAGATGAAAATCAAGATGTTGATTCAGAAGAAAGAGGTAAATCATTTGTCTTGTGTCTACTTTACATGGGTAAACTCAGGTTGCTATTATGATACAGACTTAATCCTCTAGGAAGTTAAGTTCTTTTATAGTATTTTCTTAAGGTTTTTTATGTTGCTTTGATTTAATTTTTAAGAGTTACAAGAGCATCTTGCAAACATTCCATTTGAAGAGCTTCGAAAAGTGCAATATGATGGTCGAGAATCAACCTTCTCTAAATTCAAGCAGGATACTAAACCCTCAAGAGCTAACAAAAATAGGTTGGTTCTTAACTTCCTTTAAAATTTCAATCCACATCTAAAACACAGACACCTATCCGACCTAATATTTTGTTATTACTTATGCAGGCCTATGGAAATGAGCAACAAGAAGCCTGTTGGATCTGCATACAAAAAATCCCATCTTGGAGGTGGAATCAAAAAGAAACTACAGGGAAGATTTGCTGCATAAATCAGATATCCAATAAAATTAAATTCTCTTTTCCGTAATCAACATATATGTATGCATGGTTGGAATTGAGTACGAGAAGAAGAAACCTTTTTGTAAGTCTAGAATATAGGTCCCATAAGCTTAGATACAGTTCTGCTTCCATGCTAGGGTCTGATATGTGCTTCAAGAACCAAAGAATCTAAATGGTGCCTTGTACTCCTTTTAGTGTCCCGAGTTCAGTCCATATTGAAACTTGATTTTTTTTTTTTTTTAAACTTGCTTTTGGACTTTCTTCTCGACCCTTCTACCTATTCATGCCAGTCTACTTGCTCAATCAGCTTGGTCAACTGTTGTCAACATGTTGTCACTTGTCTCGTCACTGACACAGTAATTTCTCAATTCAAGTACATTGTCAATAGTCATATTAATGTTGTCAAGTCTATCATGCTCTGGATGTTACTTCTCGGAATTGTTCCTTCAACTTACAACCTCTATCCAAAAATGTGTTGATTCTTTCTCCCTTTAAATTCATGTTCTAGTTAATGGCAAAGCAATATCTATATTTTAATTTATTTACTATAGAATTAGTTATGATTCTTCTGGTAGCCTTATGCTAGAGACAAAAGTGATGGCTAGGTAAACCATTGAAGCTAAGACTTGTTTTGAGATTGTCTCCATGATAAATGTACTCATAGGTGTGGTTTTGTTTTAATAGCCTGGACCACTTGATGCACCCATGCAATGTTTCTGTATTTTCTATGTTTACTGTTTGAAGAATATTAATTACAATTGTCACATGGATAAACTTCTACCTTATCTGTGTCCTGGTTAGGGAGAGGCCATGGCTGTTGGTGGATCTTTAGTCATTTGTTCTTCATTCATCGGGACTTTTAGTCCCATATATGATAAGGTTGATCACTTCTCATATCCAGCTTTTTTAATTTCACAACTTCCTTATTGGTCATCATTCTGGAGGTTTTAGCATTTTGATGGAACTTGAAGAGTTTCTATGGCTTCTGTTCCTATCCATTTTTTTGAATCTTTTGGAGAAACCCTTTTTTGTTCTTCCTACTATTTCTATTTACCTTATCTAGCATTTTGTTTCCTATCCAGCCACTGTACCAGTTATTTATGAGCCCAGTTTTTTTTCCTTATATATTGTAGATCATATACAATGATGTTACCATTAGAACAATGAGCCTTCATAAGTTCATACCTATTTCAGCAAGTGGTTTTATGTGTTTCAGTAATACTTTTGACTGCTTATGGTATTGGTACTAGACTTGTTCTGGAATCTTTTGCGAGGGATTCTTGCAGTTGATTATAACCTGTCATCTTTATGTGATCATTTTACATACTTGGAGTTTAACTTGTAAGAAATTTTTTCTAACTGAGCCATCGTTATTGTATGTTGTAGTTCATTGGTTACCTGGCATTCCAGATCAATATTTTCTACCTAGATACGATATTTAATTAATGTCTAACAATAACCACAAAAATGGATCAATTAGACCATAAGAGTCCATCCAGTGTAGGTACAAACTAGGAATGTGAAAGCAATTCCTATATCAAAATGAGGCCTAGGCTTGTTCTGGAAACTTAGGCCAGAGTTCTTTCAATCCACTATCAGCTATCAGCATTTGTGCTTTGGGTTTTATGCTTGGATCCTAAGCAATACCTTGTGAGTTCTTTTTTTTTTAATTCTTTCTGTTGGAAGTGCTTCAAGAAACATGTCCCAAGGGGCTATGTCACAAAGAATAGACTTCCTTCAGCTTAAAAGCCATATTTGATGGGTATCTATACTGCTAAAGTTGCCTGGGACTTGCATTTTGTCTCATTGCACTTTGTCTCTCTGGGGCGGACCATAGTAGGAATTGAAATCTGGTCGATGGTTTGAACTTTGACCCTCTGTCAACATCATCAGTGAACCTATTCTCTGTTGATGCAGTTTCTTTATAACACTTTTATTTGTTTTGGCTACCTAATGGTGCAAAAGATGTGTGTATGTGTGCAATTGGGTGTTTGAACATTGAAGTTTGTATTTTACATTTGTAAGTGCCTACATTGCTCTTATTTTTTTATAGTGGCAGAGGGTCAGCTATATTTATATAGGAGTTAGTACCAATGAGTATGAAGATTCCAACTATGCAAAATTGACTCCATAGCAGTATTCGACTTTATCCTACATACTAGACATTCATAAAAAAAACATACATAGAAATCTATATAAACCAGAGCCCATTAAAAATTCTTTGGAGGTGGTCCTTGTACTGGTGGGATGTCACAACTAGGTCTGCTTCTACTCAACATCTTCATTTCTTTGACTTTTGTCTTATAGTTCTTCCGAGCTAGATATTATCCTTCTTTGGCAAGAAAATATAAAAGGAAATTCTCCTCCCCGGGATTGTATTCAATGTTGAAATCATATCCTTCTAACCAGAGGATCCATGTCAACGACTCAGTATTGAATTATTTCCTTATTCCAAGATTCTCTTGTTTTGGAGCATTTCTTCATATTTTTTAGATCAATCCTAAGTGTGAAATGAGCATGCTTGAGGAACAATCTGAATTTCTTGATTTCTTGCTTGGCAACTAGAATATCTTCATGTGATGAGTGATACTTTATCTTTTCATCTTTAAAACTTGCATAGGTGTACATGCAAACTTCTTTTTTGGTTGAATGTCTTTGCAAAAGGACTGCTGCCCATATTATATCTAAAGCATCTGTCTCCAAGACAAATGGAAAATTGAGTTTAGGTAATGTCAATGAGGGAAGGTATTGGATCTTTTGTTGATATTATGGAAAACAAGTGTCATATTGCTATTCCATAGTACAAATTTCTTCTTCAATCTAGATTGCAAAGAAAATGCTTCGAATACATTTTCTTGTAATTCGACATTTCCCTTTGCAAAGATAATTCCTAGATATTCAATTTTAGTTTGTGAAAAATACAACTTCTTCTTTGAGATGGAAAAACCATGTTTGAAACATAATGCATAAAATTGGGTCATATGGTATTTGTGATGGTTCATATCAAATGAGCAGATTAGCAACTCATCAATATTAATCATAACAAAACTAACATTTCTGAAACATCTTCCATCCTTTTTTGAAATTCCAAGGGAGCATTTTTTCGACCAAACGACATAACCTTCCATTGGTACTGGCCATGTGGAACCACAAAACCAATTTTTATGTGTCCTTAGTTTGGATGCCTATTTTCCAAAACCCACTCTTCAAATCAAACTTGATAAATATATTATTTTCACTAATTTTAGAAAAGAGTGCTTCTTCAGAAGGTAGTGGTCCATGGATACCTTACTAGCATGAGTGTTTCATTGAGAGCTCTATAATTTATCACCATTGTAGGTTTTCCATTTTTTTGCTCATAATTCTTATTCACATAAAAAACTAGACATGCCCAAGGAATTCAACTTGGCTTTATCAACTTTCTCTCCAATAGTTTTTCTATCTCTTGCTTGCAATAATCCATTTCTGTGGGGAACATAGAGATAGCATCAATTTTTTGAGGACTTCCAATATAACATTCTTTAAAGTATTGCTCCCTTTTCCAAAATATAGGAAATTAGAACTTATAAGTACAATCCTTAATGATTTTATCTTTGGTATCTTGAAGTAATTTTTGGTCGTGTTTTGTTGCATGTCTAGAAATATTATTGATCTTGATAGGATTTTCTACATATTTTTCAACAACATATTTAATATTGCTAGGTACATGGCATTCATAAGTTTTTTTGCTAGGGATTGTAATTGCTTTGCCACTTACATGAAAGGTGATGCTACCATTTCCTATCAAGAAAGGAAGATGATAGTCAACAAAATCTTGACCAAACAATAGATCAACATCGTTATCAAAACAATACCAATTTACAGAAGTATTATGGCCATTAATCATGATAGGAAAATTAAGGGCGTATCCTTTGATTGGAACCATTGATATATTTATAGTCATGAAATGAAAGTTTATTGGATGCCAATAATACCTTGGGATAACTTCCATCTTAGCACAAAAATTCATGACCCCTGTGTCTGTTTGTGCATCTAGTGTGTATTCATTATATCACATGACATTAATTTGCACACTTATCACTAATCTATCATGTAACCCTTTTATCTGGGTTTCCATTGGTAAAGAGTCAAGCAAATTCTTGTTCTCATCTTGTGGTATAAGTGCAAGAGATTCTTCTTTTGTAATGGAATTCTGAAACTTGTATTCTAACTCTTCATTTTAGGTTTCTTCTAATTTCTTTTTCATTGTTGCAGTTCCAGTTTGTCTTCTACCAAAGAAGCCATTATTTCTTTCAGAATTTCTTTCTTTTGATTTAGCTTATTATTCTTTTCTACTATATCTCTTCTGAGTTGTTGTTTTTAAACTATCTGGCATGGAGGAGAACATGAAGAGTATTGGGATGCATCTTATGAATATTTTGGTGTCTTTGATGGATCAAAACATGTTTAGGTTGTTTGGATTTAGAATGTACCTTAGTATTTATTGGCAACGGATTGGACCAGGTTTGAGATTTAGGTTCAGTGACATTAGTAGGATGGAAATGGACCAAATTTACCACTCTGGGTAGCATGAGGGAACATAGATGACATTTACACTAGGAAACATGGGAATGGATATTTTTACCACAATACTGAGTAGGAGTGAGGGCATCCAATCAATCTTTATAATCTACAACGGCAACTTCCAAATATTTTGGCCAAAACTCATTATTGTCAACATCTTTGTGATTTTCAACAAGCGATCTTGAAGAGACTCGTTTTCCTCCATCTTTATTTAAAAAAATAAATCCTTTAAGATGAATTTGGAAGCTTGTGTTCACTGGAAATTTAGTTATAATCATAAGATACATGTTTAGTTCCTCATCTCCTTAAGAGGGTAAGCCTACCAGCATCATCGAAAGGATAAAAAAAGAGATACATCGATTTGATCAGGTAAATTTCTTCCATGTTGTAAGAGTTAACAATAGCTAGGCTAATTGTTTAGCCAATAAGGCTTCTTTCCTTTACTATGGAATTATCAGGAAAAGGGGGAGGTTGTGCTACAGACCAATTGCCTAATTTCTTTTAGAATAATAAGTATATTTATGAAGCTATCTATTTCTTTACCCTTTTTTAATGATATGCTATCTATTTCTAAAGACAACTGGCATAATGATATATATTTTCATGGTCATTCATCAAATGTTTGGATGGTGCTCTGGATCTAGCCCTTTGCTACTTGGATTTGGATCCATTTAATTCATTTGGGGCATTGTTTGTAGGAAATATTTATGTCTCAACTAGATCATATCAAATCCTTGCATCAACAACTTCCCTCTAGTTCCCAGAAAAGTCAGACTTGAACCAGTTTGGCCCAATTCAAATAACCCCATTTACAGGTAAACATTTGGCCCAATTCAACTAACCCCATTGGGAATCACACCCAAGCTTCCACTCTTGGATTACAATTCTCAAATTGTCTTGCAGAAACAAAATCAAATATAAATAAATGATTTTTTTCTAAATTCTCCATACTCATCTACAATGCAAGAACGATATTAGACGTTGCTGGAGTAAATATAAAATGGGTCCCACAAGGATGAAAGAATCTACAAGGTGGTATATTAAGATTGGTGAAAGAGTACAACAAGGGATGATAACATGTTGATTGTAGCCAGAGAAATTTTCCCTGCTTGGGTCTCATCTGTGTTATTTTGACCCTGCTAGAGGCACCTTTCTTGAGAATTTATGGTACAAATTTAGATTTGTATGCATGGAGGTTCGTATGTGGTAACTAGGGCTCCCTACTTGGGGCTATTCCATGCACTCTAATCATGTTTTCTTCTGCACATATGGATGAGGATCACACCACCCATTATTAGAATGCTTTGGGATTTGAGATGTCATGAGTAGGTGCCCTTTTTTTACATTGTCTATATACATAAGAGGCTATGCATATTTTTTTACATTTTGCATAGACATAAGAGGCAGGTGCTAAGAAACTATGCTACTTAGTCCACTTGTTTAGTAAAATATTCGCCAGACTTTAAAAAAAATTATAATTTAATGAAAGTTTTAGAATTTAGAATTTACAAAGTTTCAAGGTCTAATTCTTTGAAGGGTGCTAGCTCAATGGAAGAGCACCTTCTTTACAAGAAGGAGGTCGGTGGTTCGATTCCATCATGCCCTAATATTAATAGTTTCCATGCAGATGTTGAACCTGCCACAAAAGTTAGTGAAGTGATTCGTGGATATTGCGACAAACGTTCATGGAGTTATAGAAAATGTTTCCACGCAGATGCTAAACCTGTGACAAACGTTCGTCGCTATTCGCAACAAACCTCTTCGATAAGTTCGTCTCTATAGACACGAATGTTCATGGGAGGTTTAGCATCTGCGTGGAAACATATAGAAGATGTTCGTCGATATAGCGATGAATATTCGTGGCAGATTTCAAATTCTGTAGATTTGAGAACTACTGTATAGGTGACACATGTCCACTATGAAGTGTTTCTATTGCCACAACGGGGAATCTTCTTCCCTATATCCACAAAAAATTTTCCACGAAAAAATGAAACCCGAATTGTGGAAACATGGACGATAAATCGTTGCAACAGGGACGAAAAATCATGGCAAATTTGACCATATGTACTAGTGCTCCCAAGGAATTTTAGGGGTTTCCAAACGCCCAGTTTCACTATGGAGCTCATGAGAGTTCGTTCTAATCTTGGAAATATTGATTTTTTTCTTTGAGATGGTTAATATAGAAAGGTAATTTTGATCGTCGATATTAGGGTTAATGATCTCTTTATAATATCTTAGTTTTCGTTTTACCTCTAATTCTTCTCACCACATTTTCTCTTTGAAAGTAGAATTAATAATGTAATTAATGTTGTAATTATTTTGTAGAGTGGTAGTTTCATCAATACTCCAATAATTTAATCAAGATGTGGCATCTTTAAGCCATCCCCACTTGAGGAAAAGGTGTTCTTGGCTAGAGTTAAGAGAAATTTTAGGATGTCGATCGTCTCCCATATTGTTTAATATGTTCTTGTATGTTAGATATCTTATCATAGCCATGCTTTCAATGGGAGAGAGCCCTGATTCTAAGAGGAGAATAGGATAGGGGGTGTTTCTCTTAATTTTAAGATTATAAGTAATAGACCGCTTCTGTATTTGCTCAATTATTCGCCAATATTCTCTGGAAATGTTGCATCCCCAAGCTTCATAGCCATATAAGATAACGAGAGTGATGATCATTTTAAAGAGGAGTTTCTTTTTGTCCCACATTACAAGGGTTTCCGATTTACAGTTGTTTTCAAGACCATAGTAGGCTTTCCACCCCCCATTTATCCTCTTCTCAATGCTATAGTTCCAGTTGAGCTTGTGATGGAATTCAATTCCTAGATACTTATAGGTGGTTACTTACTCCAAGATTCTATTTTCATAAGCAACATTAGCATCATTACTCTTATTTGACTTGATAATCATGACTTTTGTTTTGTCAGTGTTAACGGTCATGCCTATACTGTTGCAAAAATCCTTGAGAATTCGTAATTGCTTCTCAATATCATATGGGGATATTTCCATAAGAACAATATCGTCTGCATAGAGAAGAAGCATGATCACTATTCCTGCCAAGATTTTTCTAGTGCAACCTGGCTCTTCTAAACAATCTTCTAGCTTATCGATGTAAATGCCAAAAAGTGTAGGAGAAAGGGGGCACCCTTGCTTAACTCCAATATTACAATTAATATATCGTTACCATCCTTTAGTGTTTTTGAATTTGGAAATAACGTTCTCATGCAACCTTACAGTCATAGCCCTCAACTTGAGATGAACTTTTAACTCTTCTAATATATTCCAAAGGTTATTTCTAGGAACTATGTCAAAAGCCTTCTCGAGGATCTCCTTCATGTACTTTTGTGGTCTCTTCTTTTGATTTAATCTCAAACTCTTCATTTGATGTGTTTGTAAGTATTGCCATTAGTTTCCTTGCAATGACTTATTCATGTGTGGCCTTAGGCCCTTGTTGTGTAATAAGATCAACATATTGTAAGGTGATTTATTTTTCTAATACCAAAGTTTCATAAAATTCTTTTGTCTAGTAATATTAACCATACCTATTGATGACATCTAATAATAATATCGATGTCATCCATACCTATACTAGGGAAATATGCATGCAAAACATATTTATGCATCACAATATCCAAAAATTAAAAATTAAATATTCTCACCCACAACCTAGGTGTTATTGATATGTTTTTCAAGGACTCACAATATTTTAGCCAAGTCAACATTGATGAAATTATGCTTGCTGATAAGGTTAATAAAAATAATTACATTCTCTTGTTGAAGACATCGCACGAACCTTTATTACGAATTTTTCAAATGAAAAATGAATACAACTCTCTTTATCCTTCTTTACTCCATGAGATCACTTAACTAAAAATAGTATTCCTTATTCTTCATATAGAATGCTCAACATCTTCCCATGATCAAGAAACTACAAGCATATGTGAGCATTGTCCCTTAAACTAAGGTATATAATGATTCTTTAATTTCTTCAAGATAGTGACTTTGAATAAACTGTGTAGTCTTCAATACTAGGACCATTAGATTCTTATATAAATTGTATCGTCCTTAGTCAAATATTGAAAATAAAACAAGGGGTTTGAAGAAATAACTTACTTTTCAATGAATCTCCTTTTTGTGACTAGAAATTGGATGTTTCAATTTTAAAATGACTATAACTTCCTAAATACTGATTGCATTCACTTGTTTGACTGCAATCCTTGCAGAAATTTTGTGAATTGAGATTTCTAATGCAATACATAAATTCCACCTCTATCTTGTAGGTTTCTCAAATTTTAGCCTTATGAATTTCCATGCTTAGGATTATTATGGAATACAACAATGAAAAATATTTTAATACTTAATAATCGCAAAATTCTAGGAAACCTAAGAAAAAAGACACCAAAATATTCCAATAAGCTTCACTCGTTTAATGAAATCTTATCATGGATAAACTAGATATAAAAAACCTTACTTAAAATAGTAAATATAACAGTTCAAAATAATTATTATTTTCTTTAATTACAATGTTAATTCATTTAACATAATCATTCTTAAATTATTTAAAATTAGTAAGACATATGTAGATCAATTCTATAATTATTACCATGAAGTGCAAGGATGGTTGAAAATCAATTCTATAATTTACATAAATATTTTATAACTAAAAACTTCATAAATACATGAGATGAATCTCATGTACATTCCATGTTATTATCACAAGGCTAGTACAACCCACTAGTGTGAAATTAAAGCACAGTAGATCTAATGAACAAGTAAATCAATTACAAGATGAAACTCAAAAAATATGTGTAAAACTGTGCAAAAGGCTTGCAACAGTGCTCTATTGAACTCTAAATGATAGAATACAATACAATACAGTAACAATGACTGATCAATTCGAATTTACCAAGGAGGTCATTCGAATATACTGCATGGAATAGCTTGGCTCCAACTAGGAGTCCTCATCATCAGATCAGTGGAGTCATCAATGCACAAGTAACGGTCAACTAGGTGTCAAACTGAGTCTAACTGAGTGTGGTAGGTGTCACTGGCACATGTAGGAACTAACTATATGCTATGAATATTAAATATTGTATTAAATTAATCATTAAATTATTAATTAGTTTAATTGAAGGGACGTAACCCTTCTTAAGAAATGCTCAAACCTTATAAAAGGCGAGCTCTTGTAAAGCGTTAAGCATCTTATCAATTCAATAATATATATATCTTATTCAAGATGGATCTCGCATCCTAATTTTTCTGTCGCATTTGGTATCAGAACCGCGTTCGGCATCAGTTTCTGCACTCCAGGCTCCAGCTGGGATCCTCGTCCATTCTCAACTCACTCAACTCACGCTCCCATTTCGCTGCTCCTACTCCACGCCTCCCTGCTCGGCTCCAGCTTCACTACACCTGCATCCTTCCCTGATCCGTCTCTCCACGTCCCTCCTTCCTCAGCTCTCATCTTACGCGCCCCTCTCCTACTGCTCACGCCATCTGCAGTCATCCTGCGCGCCCTCTCACTGCCCTGCCACGACCCACGCCTTTCTACCTCCCCCCGCACTCCCCTCTCCCCACTGCTGCGTCCCACCTCTCGCTCTGCTCCAGTTCTGCTCCTGCGCACCACTTCCACTTGCCCTCACTCCGCTCCCCAGCCTCTCATCCCTCCTCGCAGCCATCCCTCCAACCCTGTGTAGCTCCCTGCTACTTCCACCCCCCCTCTGCATATGCCCTCTTTCCCACTGCGCTCACCTCGCCTCGTCATTCCACCACCATTCCGCATCCATTCAAACTTCACGCTAGGCCATCCCTTCGCTCCACCTGCACCCCATTCCAAGATCCACGTAAACTCCCTCAAACCCTAACTTCAAAAAAAATTAATATTATATAATTAATATGGATTTTTATTAAAAAAATCCTTAAATCAAAAATATATATATATATATATTAATATAATATTTATTATATATATATATATATTTTAACCACACCAAAAATTATAGTAATTCCACTTTTCCAAGTCATTTTCATTTTCCACCCCTCCTAAGACAAAATTGCGTCCAATTATTCACCACCACACCTAAGAAGCATGACGACAGAGTTAAAAGCCCAAATGGAGAAAATAGAGAAGGATTTCTGAATCTTCAAGGAAATGATCACCAAGAGCCAAGAAGCACTTAAGAAAGAAATTAAGGATGAAGTCATTCAGGTAATGGAGCAGAAAATAGACGACAAGTTCGACATTATAAGCAAGGAACAAAAAATGTTAGATCAAAAAGTGACTGAGAGCCAGAAAGGTATCGAGGAGATATTACAAAAAATGAATGATGAGGAAAAAAATCATAAACAACATGGCTCGGATATGTCGGTTACCCCATCTTCCAATTCTGAGTCACCAGAACACAATAGGATGAAAGGTACTCAATACCAACCAATCGTAATGTACCCGCCGAGAGCAAAAATAGAGATGACGAAATACAATGGAGGAGAAGACCAATGCGTCGCTTGGTTGAATAAAGCATAAGAGTATTTCAACATATATAACATTACGATGGACGAAGAAAAGGTCAAGTATGCTTCAATGCACCTTGAAGGATATGCCTACAACTGGTATATGTGGTGGAAGGGAGACAACTTCGCATACACTTGGAACTTATTCAAGAATGATTTCTTAAAAAGGTTTCAAGGAATCACAGAAGATGAATTCTTCTCAAAACTTACCAGATTAAAACAAAGGGGAAGTGTCGAAGAATTCACGTATCAATGGGAGTCCCTCGCTACCAGAGTATTTGGGCTATCCGACAAACAACGGTTGGAAACCTACTTGGGAGGACTAAAACCATACATACAAAAAGAGTTAAAAATGCATGACATAACAAATGTCGAGGCAACAAGACAAAAAGCAAAAGCAGCCGAGGCCAAATTTGACAGTTTTCAATCAAACAAAGGGAAGTCATACTCACAAAGAAACATCCAGTCGACTCCAGAGGATGATACAAACAAATACATCCCTCCGCCCAGAATGGACGATAGGAAGAACCTCGAGAATCAACGTATGAGGGAAGGAAAATGTCGACGATGTGGAGACAAATGGAACCCTAAACATAGGTGTCGCCCCGAGGACAACTCAAAAAAATTATATACTTGTGAAGCAGAGGAGAATAGTGAATCAGAAGAAGAAGAAGAAGAAGAGCCAGAAGATGAAGAGGAGGAAACCGCAAATATGGCAGCCGGGAACGACGAGAACCCCAAAATCTCCCTAGCAGCCATGACAGGCATTAGTCAACCACAGACTCTCAAGTTAAAAGGGCATATAAAAAATGAGAATGTTACAGTGCTAGTAGACACTGGAAGCACTCACAACTTTCTTGATATAAGAGTGGCACGAAAACTCAAGTTGTTCGTACATCCAGTTCCAGACATGAAGGTGATGGTTGCAGATGGAAAGAAGATCGAAAAAGTTGGAAAGTGCCACAAGGTGAGACTTCAAATACAAGACTTCGAACTGGAATCAGAACTCTACACCTTACCGTTGGGAGGAGTAGACATCGTTTTGGGAGTCCAATGGGGGACATATTCTGCCAATCATCAAAAGAATTTCATCAAGTTTAAGTGGCAAGGGAAAAATTTTAAGCTATATGGTTTTCATCCACCAAACACACAAGTAGTCTCATCTCAGCAAATGGAAAAACTCATTCGAAAAGGGGCATCAGCATACGTAATACAATGTCATCAACTAGAAGGAAAAGAGGAGGAACCAAATGAGTTCAAAAAGGAAATCCAAAAATTACTCCAGAAACATGAACACATATTTCAAGACTTACCCATGCAGCTACCACCAGAAAGGAGTATAGAACACATAATCGAGATTAAACCGGGGTCAAATCCTGTCAAGGTTAAACCATATAGGTATCCCCACCACCACAAAACAGAAATAGAAAGGTTGGTTCAAGATCTACTGAATTGTGGTGTCATCACCAAGAGTAGAAGCCCTTATGCAGCTCCAGTCGTACTAGTACGGAAGAAGGATGGATCGTTTAGATTATGTATAGATTATAGAGGATTAAACAAAATAACAATTAAGAACAAGTTTCCAATCCCCTTCATCGATGACATGCTGGATGAACTTCATGACGCAAAATATTTTTTGAAACTCGATTTAAGGTCAGGGTACTATCAAATCAGGGTCAGATTAGAGGATATCGCAAAGACTGCTTTCCAAACTCATGAAGGACATTATGAATTCAAAGTAATGCCTTTTCGGTTAACTAATGCCCCTGCCACATTCTAGGCAACTATGAATGAACTATTTCAGCCATACCTAAGGAAATTTGTGTTAGTATTCTTCGATGACATCCTTATATATAGCAAGACATGGAAAGAACATTTGATGCATCTAGAAGAGGTCCTATCTCTTCTGAAGGAAAACCAGTTCTATGCAAAAAAGTCAAAATGCACCTTTGGGAAGCAAGAAGTGGAGTATCTCGGTCATATAATCTCAAAGGAAGGAGTTAAGGTGGACCCAAAGAAGATCCAGGCAATGAAGGAGTGGCCCGAACCAAAGAATGTTTCAAAATTGCGAGGATTTTTGGGATTAACAGGTTACTATCGAAGGTTCATCAGGAACTATGCACATGTCACTGCCCCACTAACAAATCTCCTAAAAAGAAATTCTTTTCAATGGGATGATGAAGCAAGAAGATGCTTTGAAACGTTGAAACAAATTATGTCTTCAACTCCCGTTTTGGCAACACCTGATTTTGCAAAACCATTCGTAATCGAATGTGATGCTTCAGGGTTTGGGATAGGAGCTGTGCTAATGCAAGAAGGTCATCCAATCGCTTTTGAAAGCAGGAAGTTGAACAAAAGAGAATACCTACAGTATACATACAACAAGGAAATGCTTGCCATCATGCATGCATTAACTAAATGGCGACAATACCTTTTGGGAAGTAAATTCCTAATCCGAACAGATCATAATAGTCTACAACACTTGTTACAGCAGAAGACATTAACAACCGAGCAACAAAAGTGGATAGAGAAAATCTCTACCTTCGATATGGAGATCCTACATAAAAGAGGGAAGGACAATGTAGTAGCTGATGCTTTATCAAGGAAAGATGAAGAGATACAAGTCTACGCCGTATCCATGGTGATCCCAAAATTTTTGGACGAAATTCGTAAGAAATATGCCAAGAATTCATAGGTTTGCTCCATAATTAACAACATAAATCAGTATCCGAAGTTTGAATGGAAGAATGAACTCTTATGGTACAAAGGACGTATTTACTTAAGTTCCAATTCCAGTTTTAAGACCAAGGTGCTTAAAGAGTCACATGATTGCCTCGCCGCTGGTCATGTAGGAATCTTTAAAACCTACTATAATGCAAGGCAATCATTCTTTTGGAAGGGTATGTATGCTAACATTCACAAGTATGTTGCAGATTGTGACATTTGTCAGTGGAATAAAACTGAGAATATCTCAAGTCCGGGGTTACTCCATCCGTTACATATTCCAAATAATAAATGGGAGTAAATTTCAATGGATTTCATTGAAGGTCTACCCATATCAGATGGAAAAGACAAAATACTAGTTGTGGTAGACAGGCTAACCAAATATGCACATTTTTTTGGAGTGAAGAAAACTGATTCGGCAAAAGAAACAGCCGAAGCTTTTTGTAAAAATGTCTACAAATTACATGGTTTTCTGAAGATTATAGTAAGTGATAGGGATGCCAAGTTTAAAGGGAACTTTTGGAGAGATTTTTGCAAGCAAATTGGAACATCTCTTAACATGAGCTCAGCTTATCATCCCCAAACAGATGGACAGACAGAAGTTTTCAATAAATGCTTAGAAACCTACCTCCGTTGTTTTGTAACTGATAAGCAAAATAAATGGTTCCAATGGCTACATCTTGCGGAATGGTGGTATAATTCTACTTATCATACATCTGCAAGAATGACACCATTTCAAGCCCTATATGGATATGAACCCCCAAAATGGAAGGATTTCATCACCAACCAAGCAAGGGTCGCATCAGTAAATGACCATTTAGAAGAAAACCAAAAGGTTTTCCAAGTACTTAAAGAGAATTTGAATACTGCCAGGAATAGAATGAGACAACAAGAAGATTGACATCAAACAGAACGAGAATTTGAAATTGGAGATTGGGTATATGTAAGACTACAACCCTATAAACAATTATCACTTAAACAAGGTGGAAAAAATAAATTGGCTCCACGTTTTTATGGTCCATATCAAATCAATAAGAAGATTAGTCAGGTGGCATATGCATTGGAATTGCCAACTACAAGTCGCATCCACAATGTCTTTCATGTTTCATGTTTGAAAAATATGATAGGTCAACACCAGAAGGCACAAACAATACTTCCCTTATTAGATGAAGAAGGAAGAATCATATTCGAGCCAGAATCTATCATTGCTACTAGAGAGAAGAGATTAAGAACGCGAGTCATTAAAGAATACCTCATAAAATGGAAAAATCTTCCCAAAGAAGATGCAACATGGGAATCAGAACAATTTCGACAGTTACATCCCTCATTACCATTGCTTTGAGGACAAAGCTTTTTAAAAGGGAGTGGCAATGCTATTAATATTAAATATTGTATTAAATTAATCATTAAATTATTAATTAGTTTAATTGAAGGGACGTAACCCTTCTTAAGAAATGCTCAAACCTTATAAAAGGCAAGCTCTTGTAAAGCGTTAAGCATCTTATCAATTCAATAATATATATATCTTATTCAAGATGGATCTCGCGTCCTAATTTTTCTGTCGCACTATATGAAGGAGGCTCAGTGGAGGGCGCATGAGGATCTAACTGGAGTCAGAATAGGCAGTCTAGTCTCACTAGAGGTCCAACGGAGTGATACATTCAGTTAGGAGTCAATCTAGCCTTAAATCAAGGAAAGACAACTAGCTAACTGAAGTGAACTGAGTGGTAGGTGTGAGAGGGCACCTTTCACTAGTGGTAGGTGCATGTAGGGCACACTAAGCACTATGAGGGCTAAAACTGAGTGTAAAGAAACTCTCGGGTGCTGGCAGACTGGGGACTAGGTGCTGGAGGCATCAAACTGGTGACTGGGATGCATGCAGATGAATGCAAACGCATGCAAAGTACATAACTGAATGATGATATATCCTAACACCCCCCCTCAAGCTATACTATGATGTAAAAAATAATAATTGAATAGGGCCCTAGTTACTAAGACCAAAGGTCTCCCCGATACAATAATCCAAAAATGCTAGAAATAAATCTAAGTGAGGAAAGAGGGAAAACCCAATGGGAAGAAAGCCCCCCTCAAGCTGAACATAGAAGGATCTAATATGTCTCCACCATGATGGAACTCACCCCCAATAGTTAATGGAGGTAAGAGAACTTCTTCTTAGTGAAGCTCTTGGTGAAGATGTCTGCAATTTGCTCATCGATAGGGAAATATTGCAGAATGATGGTTCTGTCATGCACAAGCTCTTGGATGTAGTACATGTGGATATCGATGTGCTTGGTCCTCTATCCCTGAACTGGATCCATTGAGATCTTGATAGCACTTTGATTGTCACAAAAAATGGCAGTCGAAGTAGTACTACCAATATCAAACTCTGACAAAATACCCTGCAACCAAACTGCGTGAATACAAGCATTGACTGCTCCTCGATACTCTGCCTCTGCTGAAGATAATGCAATGGTTGCCTGCTTTTTGCTTTACCAGCAAATAGGACCATTTCCAATCATGAAAACATAATTGGAAGTGGACTTCCGATCAATACTATCACTCGCCCAATATGAATCTGTATACCCAATCGAATCTAGCTCACAATCTGCAGCATAGTGTATGCCAAAGTGTCGAGTACCCTGCACATAGTGTAAGATCCTCTTGGATTCCCGCCAATGGAGATCATGGGGCTGCTTCATATATCTTGATACAGCACTCACGGCATAAGATATATCAGGCCTTGAGTGTGTCAAGTATAGTAGATAACCGATCAACTGTCGATACAAAGTAGAATCTGCAAGCGGTGTAGACTCTCCCTCCTCAAGACTGATTCCTGAGGGTAATGGGAAAGGGGATGCCTTACATTCTGACATGTTGAACTTGTTTAACAGGTCTGAAATGTATTTTTTCTGAGATATGGTTATCCCATCAAAATTTTGTGCAATCTCAAGCCCCCAAAATTTTTTTAGCAAGCCCAAATCACTCATATCAAAATCTAGATTCAAAGCGGTTTTTAACTTGCCAATTGAACTGAGAGCGCTACCAATCATTAAGAGATCATCAACATAAAGAACTATAATGAGAAAATTACCTTCAATTTTCTGTAGGTACACATTAGGATCTGATTTGCACCTTCCGAATTTTTGGGAGAGAAGGAAGGAGTCCATCTTAGCATACCAAGCTCTTGGGGCTTGTTTTAAGCCATACAATGACTTCTTCAATCTGCATAATAAATTTGGATCTGATATGTATCCATCTATATGCTTCATATATATTTCTTCTTTCATATCTCCATGGATAAACACACTCTTCACATCCATATGGTTCACTTCCCAGTGCTTGGATGCGGCAATAGCTAAAACAAGACGGATTGAATCCATCTTTGCAATCGGTGCAAAGGTATCAGTGTAGTCCACTCCTTGGACTTGGGAGAAACCTTTGGAAACCAAATGATCTTTGTATTTTCATTTTGATCCATCAAAAAAAACCTTTGTGCAGTAGACCCATTTACATTGGACTAATTTCCTCCCATGTGGAAGAGAAACTAGCTCCCATGTAGCATTCTTTTGAAGAGAACTGTACTCTTCATCCATGGCGGTTTTCCATCTCGGATCTTGGTGGGCATGATAATATGACTTAGGATATGAACCTATAATCAAAAATAATTTCTCAAATAGCAAAGGATCAGAGAAAGAAAGATCCATACCTTCTCTTTGAAAGTATGCTCGAGTCCTCCTTGGATCGGCAGGATTTCCAATGTTTTGACCAGCAGAATTGAGTGTATTTTGGGCCCACTTTGGCAAGTGTTGGGGCACAAATGGATCATCCTATGAACCTGATATATCATTTTCATCAAGGTCTGATAAAATATCATAAATATTAGAACCAATACTTTCATCATCATCTTCAAATTCTTCATCTTGTGGAGGTGGCAAATCGACAGTTTCTTCCTTGACTAGTTCTAGATTTTGAAGCGGTTCTTCAAATCAGACACTTCGCTCAATGAATATCTTTTTGGATATGATATCCATGAGTTGTAGGCATTTTATTCTTCATCATATCCCAATAGGATGCATTCAACACTTTGCAGATCCAAATATTTTCTCTTTTCAGTCGGAATTCTAGCCCAAGCGGTTGAGCAAAAAACACGAAAATTTGACACATCAGGTTTGTGACCTGTGTAAGCTTCAAAAGGTGTAATATCAATCAAAGATGAATGTGGAACCTTGTTTTGAATGTATGAAGCAACATTCATGGCCTCTGCCCAAATTTTTTCAGCCAAACCTTTTGATTCAATCATACAGGTTGCCATCTCTTTCAGTGATCTGTTCTTTCTTTCCGTTACACCGTTCATCTATGGTGTGTAGGGAACTGTGTGCTGGATCTGAATGCCGCTTTCAGCAAAAAATTGCAGCAGAGATGATTTAATATATTCACCCCCATTATCAGATCTAAGAGCCTTTATCTTCCTCTCGGTGGCAGTCTCAACAGAATCCTTAAAAAACTTGAATTTTTCTAGTACTTCTGACTTGTTTTTTAGAAAGAAAACCCATGTAAATCTGGAGAAATCGTCGATGAATGTCAAAAAATACCTTGATCCATTCATGGAGGTATGTGGCAGCGGACCACTGATATCAGAATGTATCAGCCCTAAAATGCAAGAAGCTCTGCTAGCTTTGCCTCGGTCAAATTTGTGCTCAGGGTGCTTCCCAATGATGCAACCTTTGCATATTCCATTCGAGGATTTGATCATCGAAAGTCCATCAACCATGGAATTTTTCTGTAGAAGCTGAAAATATTTATAATTTAGGTGTCCAAACCTCTCATTCCATAGTCTACTAACCTCATTTCCATGATTCAGAAGAGCGGTGGGCTTGTCATGCGGCAGAAAGTGTGAAAATTCATATGCTTTTGAAGCATGATTTTCTTTTCCACCCGCAATAATTTTTCCACTTTGAATATCAAAAATTTCAACTTTTTTAGGGAAGAATACAACTTTCTTTGGTAAACCAGTGTGTGTCATCTGATACATGGAAACAATATTCGAAGTTAAGAACAGAACATAGAGCACATTGTGAAAACTGCCATGCTCTAAATGAATAATACCTTTTCCCTTTGAAGAGATCTAAGAGTCATCTCCCATGTGGATGGAGATGGTGCTGTTGGGATCAAATGATGATAGAGAATATTTGTTTGCAGCCATGTGGTTCGAATCTCCAGAATAAATGAGTAGATTTGGAGGGGTCGAAATTGTTGCCATGAGTGCATGACCTCTCTCGGGATGATCATTTTCATCCTTCTTCCTTGCACCATTAGGAAGGGTTATGTTGTTTTTCTCTAAAAGAAGGGCCATCTGATATATGGTTTTATTCATGCATGAGCATTAAAGATGATATCCCTTGCTGCAATAAGAACATTTAGATCTCTCTTTGCCCTCTTTCCCTTTTTGCTTGTTTCTTGAACCGGATGACTCATCTGCTTGCTTGTTTTTCTCTCTTTGCTTGGAAGGTTCGAATTTTGGCTTCTCTTTCTTTTGATTCCCTTTTCCATTCGTACCTTTGGACCCTCCACCAAAAAGGGCTTGATATTTGGAGCATATGGACCCCATTTGAACAAGCTTATCATGTTCCTTTGTGAGAGATTCAATGAATGTATTTAAGGTAGGCATTTTCCAATTTGGGGTTGTGAGCTTCCCGTAATTGAATGTAGAGACAAATACTGAATAATATTTTCCAAGTTTTGAAATAATAGAAAGAATCAACTGTTTGTCTCCCTTTACAACTCCACTTTGCTCCAATAGCAATACCAAATTCTTGAATTTGGTGAAGAAATCATTTATGGTCTCGAAATTCTCATGATTCAAGGAAATCAATTTGTTTTCCAATTGAAGAGACCGCATCTCATCTTGCTTTCCAAAGAGATTTTCAAGTTGCTCCCATACTTCCTTTGGTGTAGACAATCCAGTGAGGTGGAAATGAAGATCCTTGGAAATATTGAGGCAAAAGAAGACCATATGCTTCATCCAATTTGTTGAAGTGCTTGTATTTTTCAATGAGAGTATTTGGCTCAACTTCGAGGCCCATGGTGACTCTATAGTACCCTCTTGAGCGCATTGAAATCTCCATGTCATTCTTCCATTCAAAATAATTGAAGGGAGTGAGAAGATTTGAAGAAGAATAATCCATCTCAATGAGCGAATGCTAATGGAGGAGTTATAAAACTAGCAAATCACAATAAAACAAGAACAGTAAGGTCGAACAATCCACCCATTTTAGAGTTGCATCACACCTGGTATAGGAGATCAAGAAAGCTTGATGATCCAATGATCTATATCCAGGAATTATGTGGAAAACTCACAGCTTCTGGAGTGGATTGGATAGAAATTTCAGTCTTGCATGCACATGGACGAATGCACATGACATTTTGCATGCCGCTGCTAAAATATTTTTGAGCAAAAATCACTCAATCTTCATGTAGAACACTTGCAGAAAAGAAATCTTGTCCCTGCCATGGCTCTGATACCATGTGAAATTACAGCACAGCAGATCTAATGAACAAGTAAATCAATTACAAGATGAAACTCAGAAAATATGTGTAAAGCTTTGTAAAAGGATTGCAGCAGTGCTCTATTGAACTCTAAATGATAGAATACAATACAATACAGTAACAATGACTAAGCAATTCGAATTAACCAAGGAGGTCATTCGAATATACTGCATGGAATAGCTTGGCTCCAACTAGGAGTCCTCATCATCAGATCAGTGGAGTCATCAATGCACAAGTAACGGTCAACCAAGTGTCAAACTGAGTCTAACTGAGTGTGGTAGGTATAACTGGAACATGTAGGCACTAACTATATGAAGGAGGCTTAGTGGAGGGAGCTAACTGGAGTCAGAATAGGTAGTCTAGTCTCACTGGAGGTCCAACGGAGTGATACAGTCAGTTAGGAGTCAATCTAGCCTTAAATCAAGGAAAGACAACTAGCTAACTGAAGTGAACTGAGTGGTAGGTGAGAGAGGGCACCTTTCACTAGTGGTAGGTGCATGTAGGGTGCACTAAGCACTAGGAGGGATAAACTGAGTGGAAAGAAGCTCCTGGGTGTTGGCAGATTGGGGACTAGGTGTTGGAGGCATCAAACTGGTGACTAGGATGCATGCAAAGTACATAACTGAATGATGAGATATCCTAACAACTAGCTCTCCACCATAGCTAGGACAAACCAAGAAACATTCTAGGTGAACTAAGGAGATCTTGGTAAACATGAACCACTAAAGCAAGTCCTTGAAGGAAATGTGTCTCATCTTATTCTTCTTCATCACTAAGTACAACCTAGGTTCCAATCAAACCTTAAATATCCAAATATCTAAGGGAGTAAAGCGTAACCTTAGGCTTTAAGATACTCCAAGAATCTCAATAAATATCTGTGACTCCAAAATAGAGAGAGAGAGAGAGAGAGAGAGAGGCCAAGTACATATGAAGATATAAAAGAGAGAGGATGACTATTGTGGTCCATTAGTCACATCTCTAACATAAGATGAACATAGATGAATAGTGAGTGAACTATTCTCTCTTTCCTCTATATATATGAGAGCTAATGGAGGCCAACAACATGTATGTGGACCAATTATGTTACAAGAAAACTACATTAATCCTATGTAGACTCGCACAAATGGAGTTATACACTGTAAGGGTATACATTTCATGATCCAATTTGATTTGATATACAACAAGGATTCAAGTTGGTGTAGTTGCATTTAACATCTGTCCACACTCCTCTGTCACAATCCCATATAAACTTCATCATTCCCGATCCATGTAATCCACTACATACTGTTAAATTTTCAGAATTTACTTCAATATGATCTAGGATCTTGACTGAGAGAACAACATGTACAGCATATCTACAGTATATCAATCATGGAGACAATAATGCAAGCACACAAGAGACACAAAGATTTACTTGGGGAAAACCATAAAGGTTAAAAACCCCAATAACTTCCTCAGAGATAGATAGAGCAATGATACAACCAACCATGAGAGATAAACATAACCTAGCAGCAGATCCTCCTCCTCCATAAGTGCGCCACTCCTCCTTGAGTGCATGAGTGAGAAGTGAGTGAGCAAATAGAGTGCCTCCCGCACTCTATTTATACTTGACTTGACTTTGCTTTTTACCTAACTCATGTAGGCTCAAACTTAACCACATAACATAATGCTGACTGGGCCGACCCCCAATAGGGTGGTCTAATAACCCTTTGACCCACATGGACGACCCCCAATAGGGTGGTCTAATAACCTTTTGACCCACATGACTTATACAGGGCCGACCCCAAACAAGGTGGTCTACTAACCCATCAAGTATAAGTTACGACACTTACAATATAAATGACGACACTTCCGTATAGAGGAATAATAACATCTCTATAGGAATACAATATACATATATGTGAAATACATTCCGAAGTTACATATACATCAACACTCCCTCTTAACTAGGAAGGTATTTATCAGCACAGTTCTTCTAGCACAAGTCATCTTCTCTGGATCATCGTCACTGGATAATCGTCATCGAGTCATCATCATCGTCACTGCTGCTGCTATCTCAATCAATCTCTGAATATACTCGTCATAGGAAGTTCTACAGAGCCAGTCCTTTTTCATACTGGATGTAGGCCCACCACCTGTAGGTCTTCATCATTACTGGCCATACTGTGGAATCCTCAGGACTTATTACATGCGTCACAAAACCTTGAAAGAGCATCCCAAGATGTTACGGGTACACAACTCCGACCTGTAGGATCTCCCAGGGCGCTATTACATGTGACCCCACCACAAAACCTCGAAAGAGCATCCCAGGATGTTACGGGTACACAACTCCAACCTGAAGGATCTCCCAGGGCACAAATTACATGTGGTCACCACAAAACCTAGCAAGAGCATCTCAGGATGTTACGGGTACACAACTTCGACCTGAAATATACCAGGGCACAATTACATGTGGTCATGGAAAAACCTCGAAAGAGCATCTCAGGATGTTACGGGTACACAACTCCGACCTGAAATATCCCAGGGCCCAAATTACATGCCATAGGACAAAACCTCGCAAGAGCATCCCAGGATGTTACGGGTACACAACTCTGACCTGAAAGATCTCCCAGGGCACAAATTACATGTCCTCCCAGAGCAATGTCTCGAAAGAGCATCCCAGGCTGTTACGGGTACACAACTCCGACCTATAGGATCTCCCAGACATGCTCCTCTGCACAACCTGATCCACGGCCACAAAGTATCATCCTGATACTCACCATACATCAACCTGATGTACACATGATCATCCTGATCATCATCACTGCAACGTCCTGCTGCATGTCATCTAGAGCAACATCCTGAAGCTCATCATCCATGATCATCCTGATCATCACTGCATCTACCTGATGCATACCAAGTATCTATCTGATACATATCATCATACATTATCCTCCTGATCATACAATGTATCCACCTGATACAAATACAAATACATGATACATATCACCATACATGATCCACTTGATCATACAATGTATCCACCTGATACATATACAGATACATGGTCCAAGCATCCAACATGATGCATATACAAAATACATACACATGATCCAACTGATCATATCCAGCATCCAACATGATGCGTACATATAAGTGATCCAACTGATCATATCCAGCATCAACATGATGCGTACATACATACAAAAAAATGATCCAACATATCATATCTAGCAGAAGCCAGAACATCAACCTGATGCTCATCATCCAGCGCTTACATCCACAGCCATGTGAAGGATCCTCCTTCCAACATGCTTGGAATGGCTTCAGCAAATGTGTCCATCACTTCTTCCTCGAAGTGTCCTTGATCTGAAGAACGCCAAGCCTCTCTCTGAAGTACTCGAACTTCACTCTTGCTAGTGGCTTCGTCAACACATCTGCAATCTACTCGTCCGTCGCAACATACAGAAGCTTCACAGCTCCTCTCTGCACCATATCTCTGATATAGTGATATTTGATCTCTATGTGTTTTGGCCTGTCATGAAACACTGGGTTCTCGGACAACTTCACACAACTCTGGTTATCACAGAAGATACCAGTAGCCTCCAACGGGAGATCAAATAAATCAGACAGTAGCTTCTGTAGCCATACTGCCTCACAACTAGCTGAATAGGCTGCAACATACTCTGCCTCAGCTGTACTCAGTGCTACGCAGGACTGCTTCCTGCTAAACCAAGAGATCACACCTGATCCCATACTGAAGCAGCACCCAGATGTGCTCTTCCTATCTGTAGCACTTCCATCCCAATCTGAATCAACATAACCCTGTAGGTTAAACTTTTGATTCGCTTCATACTTGAGCCCATAATCCACTGTACCCTTCAGGTACCACAGAACATGATTTACAGCAACCAGGTGAACACTCCTCGGATCCGTCAGGAACTGGCTCAATGTGTTCACAGCAAAGCAAGTGTCTGGTCTCATGTTCGTCAGGCACATCAAGGACCCAATCATCTGACGATACAAAGAGACATCAACCGGCTCAGATGAGGCATCACATAGAAGCTTCAGATTCGATGCCATAGGTGTGGCCATGGCCTTGCAATCCATCATCCCAAATCTCTTCAGGATATCAACTGTGTACTTCCCTTGACCAAGGAAGATCCCACCTGCACTCTGCCACACCTCCATACCTAGGAAATAGTGCATCATCCCCAAGTTCTTCATCTCGAACTTGGCAGCAAGCTTCCGCTGCGTGTTGGCAATCAATCTATTGTCACCTGTAACAAACAAGTCATCCACATACAGAAGTAGAATCACAGGATTCCCTTCCTCAACCTTGTAGTCAAGGTTGGAATTCGCTTTACTCTTGGTAAAGCCCAAACTGGATAGAAAGTTGTCTATCCTACGATACCAAGTTCTGCACACATATATGACTACACCATGTTGTCTTGAAATCCATCTGGTGCATCTTCTATTTCATCACTTTTATATTTCTCAATGCTGCCATCTGCAACATGCTTGATCTGATAGATCCATTTGGAAGTCATAACAAACTTCCCTTCACATCTTGGGACTACATCCCAAACAATATTCTTCATGATCGATGGATCATGGCATTCCATTTCTTCATCCCAGATCCTGGAAACTTCAATATCTTCAATATCTTTAATAAATATCTTTGTTGCTGGAAGAAATGTTGTAGTCCTTTTTGTAGGTGAAGATATGCGGTCTTTCCTACAAAACAGGTTAAATTGCATGATTAGAAACATCTCATAATTTTCAGAACAAATTCTTACACATAAAGAAATATGTCATACAGTCATGCAATTATCTTAGCCAATGCTTCAATACAACATTTATCCATATCCCGTAACTTTGTAGATGCCTTCCAATCTCTACCAGAACATTGTTAAGAGTGTGCACAACTCCTAACATGTCAGCAAGGAGGTTTCATTCTAGATAAGTAGCAATGGAATGTTGTACAGTGCCATAGGCCACTTACCCATGTATATTAGTAGTATATTGTTCATCAATGCAACTATTCTAATATGCACAATACATATCCTAAGTCTAGGAACATGAGCATATACATCATTGAACAATTTTATTTAAACAAACACATATGCAAGAAATGATAATTAAAATACTTATCTTTGTTTGTTCGTTGGGTGGACTCCCTCTGAGTCTTCGCTTTCTTGCAGGAGCTGCTGGAGTCCTAATCTGCAGTAGCTTCTTCTACACCTTTCTATTATGGAATGTAGAAAGATGTTCAACTCCCTCTGAATATCTGCATTCTTGCAGAAACTACTGAAGTGTGCTCCTTTGCTTTCTTGCAGGAACAACTGGAGTGTGCTTCCTCTTGATTTTTGCTTCTGTCCTTGAACTTACATTCAACCTTGCATGCTTATTAGTATCATCATTGTGTTATCCTCTAGGTCTCATACATAATCAAACATTCATTAGTATAATCTTAATAAAACACAATAATCTCAAGTATGTAGAGTCATGGTCATTTCAAACACAGATAATAAATATTAGTATTCAAGATCTAAGGGAAGATTTCTTTTACTCATGCATGTTCTCATTTGATCATAGGATTCCTCTGGTTAGTCAAATCAATCAATATAAGAGACATAATTCTTTTACTTATATTCCTATTTGACCATAGGACTTTTCTAGTTAGTCATATCATCAATCAAAGTAAAAATCATAATATGCCTAAACCCATGATTACTAACTTCAATGAATAATCATAATCAATCATGCCAAGTATACTTAAATAAAGGATCTTATCACAAGGTGAGATTCTAACTTGATATAGGAAAAACATACCTGGATTAGCATGCTAGTTAATTATGTCTAACATACTCACATGATGTCTTGTTGTTCTTCTTCAATGACTTGTGCTAGTAACCTGTATATCTCATAGGTTAACCATTATAAAACCAAGTTATACATACCTCGTAAATGGATCTTTTATGAGATCCATGACAATGGATGAATCTTTGTCCTCATGTCATCATGATCATATGTTCTTTGAACCAGAACATGATTTGTCTTTCTTCGTGTACCTTTCATGTTAGTAGACAACATAAACCTCATACAACACCATAATGCATTAGTACAATCATAAGTGTCAACACCCTAACCAATGAATATCTTCTATCATGCATTCATAATTTTGTTAAGGTGATACGACAAATCTAAAAACAAAATTGTACTTAACCGTAATAACATGAAGACAAACATACCATAAACTTAATCATGAACAAATATCGAAACATACCTCGATGAGTCATACCTGTCGAGATCGCTTGTAATCTTCTTGTGTAAGGCCTTAGCCTCATCTCCCTCTGAAATAGGAACTTCTTCACTTATGCAGGTGACCAATCCATCTTCTTCTAGGATTAACCCAATCCACTTGATTTGCAAGAACTGGACCTGGAGCTGGATATGGGTTTGTCAGAGAAACCCCAAAAATTCAAACTTTGAATTTCAAACTTCTGAAAGGATAGAAATATGCACCTTGATAAGCTGATCAAACCGGTATATTCAGAATTTGAAAACTGCAGAGTTTCACTCCTCAATTTTTGCCTTTGAAACTTTCGGATTCACTGAACGTGACCCTGAACTAGGGTTTGATGAATCCCACTCTTCTGCCCAATCAAAAGGTTTTATCCAAATCTCTAAGCTTCTATTTTTCTGAGGAGCTTCCAGCCGTGGTCATAGATTTCAAAAATTCTCATTTTTACAGAAGCCCAAATTTTCCACTTTTCTGATCAAAGTCCCAAACTAGGGTTTGATCAAGCCCGGCCTTCTTCCCAACCAAAAATTCTGATCTTGGTCTCTAAATTTCTATTTTGATGAGTATCATCCATCCGTGGTCTCCGATTACAGAAATTTCAACTTTCTCCAAAGCCCTAAATTCCGGAAGCCATGAATGAAGGTACTCAAAAATAATTCTGTTTTGACAGAAATATGTACCTGATTGTTTCTGGTGTAACTCCGAACTTTTTGATCCACAGGGTCTGAAAAGGTTTCCTGAGATAGCCTGACCTATTATCTTTCCATCATGACAGGTCTGACCTCAATTGGATTCTCTGAGAGACAGTTATGCCAAATGTCGCAACGTGACCGGTTTTGGGATAATACAGGAGTGCGAACTTGTACGGCATGCCACGTGTCACTGTTTGAACTTCGGCCTCTGAAAACTTTTCTTGAGATATCTCTCCCTGTTATATTTCCATCCTGATAGGTCTAACCTCAATTGGACTCTCTGAGAGAGATTTACGCCAAGTGTCGCAATGTGACCTGTTTATGGGATAATACAGGAGAGCGAACTTGTACGGCGTGCCACGTGTCACTGGTTCAACTTAGGCCTCTGAAAAAGTTTCATAAGATAGTACAGTCTGTTTAATACCTTTGAATTTTTATGAAATTTTATTTGGAGCTTCCTAGCCCAAGTTATGACCTTTTTCCCAAGGTCACCTGATTTTGACTCAGATCTGGAAAAGGCAGAAACCCTATATTGTACAGATCATAAATCACAAAGTACAACGAATTAGAGGTTATCCTTTGGACACAAGGTACATGGGGATCTTAGCTTCGTACTGTAACAATTTCAAATCTGAAAACGTCGCCAAAACGTATTTATAGCGAAAGTTCTACGATGACTGGTTTTTTCTATATCAAGCCCTAGCATCGTAAGTGCAACAAGTGTCATACATGCCATATCATGCCTTCTTTCAGGCTTGCTCTGATACCATGTTAAATTTTCATAATTTACTTAAATATGATCTAGGATCTTGACTGAGAGAACAACATGTACAACATATCTATAGTATATCAATCATGGAGACAATAATGCAAGCACACAAGAGACACAAAGATTTACTTGGGGAAAACCATAAAGGTGAAAAACCCCAATAACTTCCTCAGAGATAGATAGAGCAATGATACAACCAACCATGCGAGATAGACATAACCTAGCAGCAGATCCTCCTCCTCCATAAGTGCGCCACTCCTCCTTGAGTGCATGAGTGAGAAGTGAGTGAGCAAATAGAGTGCCTCCCGCACTTTATTTATACTTGACTTGACTTGCCTTTTTACCTAACTCATGTAGGCTCGAACTTAACCACATAACATAATGCTGACTGGGCTGACCCCCAATAGGGTGGTCTAATAACCCTTTGACCCACATGGCCGACCCCCAATAGGGTGGTCTAATAACCCTTTGACCCACATGACTTATACAGGGCCGACCCCAAACAAGGTGGTCTAATAACCCATCAAGTATAAGTTACGACACTTACAATATAAATGACGACACTTCCGTATAGAGGAATAATAACATCTCTATAGGAATACAATATACATAAATGTGAAATACATTCCGAAGTTACATATACATCAACACATACACTCCCATTACATGAACATTTCCACAGCCTAAACATCCTCAATCCAAATCCAATCCACCCCATGATGTCTAGAGTTTGATTCCTTCCTCTAACATGCATAATGGTCCTCCTCCTAAGAAAGGTTTCCTCTAAGAAATAAAATAGATCCATGTGGAGATCATGAAGGACATCATGCAAGTTGTCAAGAGAATGCCAACACCATAGGAAATAATGCCATGGAATCAATCAATTGAGGGAAATCAATGACTATTTAAGCCATCTTCAGTTTGCAAGTCCATCAAAGACCATCTCCCATGTGCAAATCCATCTTGGGCCATATAGGGAATGAACATACACTATGTACCTCAAATATCATGAACCACCCCTCAACATGGTGTAAACATTTTCAGAGTAATCTAAAAACTAATACTACCACTTTACAAGGAAAGTGTTTACATTGACATCTAGCATTTTTCTTTGCTACTTCACAAGGGCCTTCCAACTACAAATATGTATCTATTGTAGTCTTGCAATAAACCACTATCTCTTGTAAATCATTTATGAGCCATGCTACCACAACATATTGAACCTCCAAATAATATTGAACACCTATGAATATGAAGGAATATAACCCTGTATCAAAAACAAACTAGCTCTATCATCCATCAAGTTAACATCACATGAAAAAATTAAAAAACACCATATCATAAGCTATCTAGGATGTCCTATAATCATGTCATCTCCACAAAATACCTAGACAAGTGTATCATGAATGTCGAATTAAAAAAGATATAAATCTACATAATTTAACTCATCTATCCCAACATACAAAGATCATAGTATAGGTAACAATCCATGCACATAGATCAACAACCTACAAACATAAGAAACCTTCCCATATAAAATGAAAAAACCTAAACAAGATCAATACCCTCATCCCAAGAGAATATTGAAACAAAAGTAACCTCATGGTTGATTTCCTCTATCTAAGAGAATCCATCAACCATGTATGTTTACTTTACAATAATCCCATAAACTACAATCCTAGATCAATATTAACATCATCCTCTGTCTCACCATCAAGACAACTAATAGGTTCATGGATTGAATACGTTTATGCAACATGACTCACACATCTCCTAGGAGGTATACTCACCCTCACTAAAAATATAGGTGCTCCTATATGCTCTCGAGCCTTGTAGAAAATATAAGACTCATCCATCCTCTTATTGGAATATAAAGGTTCTACTAGGTAATCAAGTAACATATAAAGGACACCCTCTCTCACCCCTCTATCCAAATTCCTCGAACTAGCTAGACTAAGTTTTTAAATTTGTACAACCTAGTAGCATCATAAAAAATTATAGCAGCTAGGACATGCTTAGTATCTCTGAAATCCTTGATTACCACTTGGTTAGGTGTAAACTTTACTGTCTTACCTTCACCAAAATGAGTGATTTGATAGCATAACAACAAATCGTAGGAAACTCTTGGAAGACATAGTACATCATTAAACTAACCATCATCAACTTGAACTGTTCCATATCCTACAACATTAAGATATTTATCATCACCAACAAATATTTGTTTGGTGTTACATTCATTCATAGTAGAAAATATGGCTTTGTCCTTAGCCATATCTTATGCTTTAACGAGTTCACACAAAGGGCACAACAAAGAGAATACACATAATGAAAAGGTAAAAAACTGAAACTAAAATAAAAACCACAATAAAACTTAAAGAATATGATAAAAACAAAATTAAATGTGTAACTGTAACATTATACCTTTGGATCTGATAAAATGGTTATAACTTGGGAAAACATAAACCTTTTTTAGTGAAAAAAAACATTTCCAATTGGAAAAAAACACTCCAAACAAAATGAAAGACCTTTCAAACCCCAAAATATACATAAATATAAGAAACATAAATCCTTTAATGCCGTCGGAAACATTTGTTCAGGATCTCGATAATCAACGAAAGCTGAATTTCATAAAATATTTGATACCATGTTCGACTATCACATGATATTTACAAAAGATCGATCACATCGAGCATCCAGTCACACAAACATATCATAGTTAAACAAACTGATTCTTTTACATGGTTTCAACCCTCTAAGAGGAAACCACTCCACGAAAACAACCAAATAGCTACTTGAGGAAATACTCTTATGCAAAAAAAAAATTATTGTTAGAAATGAGCTTCTCATAATCTTAACCGTGTGAATTTTTGTGGTCATGGTTGTTATGGAACAGAACAATGGACAGTATTTTAATCCTTACTAATCCCAAAATTCTAGGCAATCCATGAGAAAAGACACCAAAGTCTCCTAAGAATTTTCAGTCCTCTAAAAAAATATTATCATACATAAACTAGGTCTTAAAAAAATTATTTACAATATTAAATAAAAAAACAAAATAATCGTCAATTTCTTTAGTGACAATTTTAAATCACTTAACATAACCATCCTTATGTAAAATTATCAAGACATATATATCTAATAACTACAAACCATGAAGAACACAAATGATTGAAAACCGAATATGAAATTTACAAAAATATTAGACAATTGCAAACTTCATTAATATGCATGAGATGAAGTCTATGTACATCCCATATCCTTATCACAAAGCTAGTACAACCCACTCGCTCTCCACCCTAGCTAGGGAAAAACAAGAAAAATCCTAGGCCAATTAAGGAGATCTTTGCAAGCATGAATCACTCAAGCAAGTCCTCAGAATAAATATTTTCTTCTTCTTATTATTATTATTCAACATGTACAACCCAGAGTTTCATATCCAAACCCTAACATCTATAAATCCAAGGGATATATAGATACTCCAAGAGGATCAAGAAACCTCAACAACTCCAAGAGAGAGAAAGAGACCAAGTACAAATGAAGATATAAAAAAGAGAGGATGACTAGTGTGGTCCTCTAATCTCATCTCTAATACATAATCAACACAAATGAATAGTCGGCGAAGGAATATATCCTTCATATATATATATATGAGAAATAAAGGAGGCCAACAACACATATGGGGGTCAATTCCCTTACAAGGAACCTACAATAATCACATATAGGATCAAACAAGTGTAGTGCTACACTCTAAGGGTACACATGTCAATATCCAAGGTGATTTAATATAAAATAAGGGATTGAAGTATATGTAGTTGCATAACATGTTGCCACACTCCTCCATCAAAATCCCATGTAGGCTCCATCACTTCTCCTAATCCATGTACTCCACTATATCCACTCCCTCTACATGAACATTTTCACAACTCATGCATCCTCAAGAATTCTAGGTATGTGTTCTATTCTTTACATGTGTTGTGTTGGGGGGTGCGCCTTTGACCGCACAGTTGACGATCCCCTCACCTCAACCTATTTTGGGGTTCATTCTAAAAATATGTAATTTAATCCCCATTAAGGGATTGGATTTTATTTTCTAATTCGGGTTAATGCATTATGGTTTTGGATGTTGCAGAATACCTATATTTGTATTGTGAGTGATAATAAACATGAGAAAATAAGAGGTGTGGCTCTAAGTTTTGTTGGTTTTACTAATTAAGGTTTTCTAAGGTAAATCTCTATGTATTATGTGTCAATCTTGTCGTGTAATCTATTGTTTACTTAAAATAATTTGTATGCTTAGCCTCTTTTCCAGGTTTAAAACTTACATTTGGCATCAGATCTCTATTATTGGCTTCAAGGGGATGCCTTTGTTGCTAAGGGTTCAACACGATTGATAGATATTGGGTCTGTGATAAACCTGGGTTCAGTGGGAGCTTTGTAGTGTTGATTTATTCTTGAGATCAATAAATTTAATGGCCATAAATTTTAGCTATGGAAGCTCAAAATGGAGGATATTCTTGTAGATCGGGAACAGTGGATTGATGTGGATCTGGGTACACAACCCACTGGAATTTCAAAGGAGGTTTGGGAAAAATTAGTAAGAAGTGAAAGGAGTACAATCCGACTGTGTTGATCAGACTCTGTGTTTTTTAACATTTCTGGTCAATATAGTGCATTAAATATGTGGACGAAACTAGGGAGTTTGTATCAATCAAAATCCCTAGTAAACAAGTTGTTTCTGCAAAAAAAACTATACCACCTTAGAATGGATGAGAATGACACAGTGATAGAGCACCTAAATGTATACAATACTTTGGAAATTCAAATGACCTCTGTTGGGATTAAAATGGATGAAGAAGATAAATGTATTACATTATTGTGTTGTTTTCCAGATTCTTGGGATAATTATCCTAATTGTAGCAATAGGTAGTGCTAGTCAAGCAACCTTCAAATTTGATGAAATAGTATCATCCCAATTGTCAGAAGATATGAGGCGAAAAGCCACAAATAATCATAGCATGGATTCCTTATCTGTGAGAGGTTTCCCCCAGGAGAGAAACAAAAATAAGGGATCAGGGGGTAGGTCTAAGTCTAAGGGTAGATCTAAATCCCTTGGAAAATTTATAAGGAAGTGTTGGAAATGTGGTAAAGCTGGGGACTATAAAAAGGATTGTAGATCTAATAATGTGGAGAAAGTGAAGGGATCTAAGGATACCCTTTACATAGAGGCAAAGACCTCCTCATAAGAAGGATGGGATGTGTACCTAGATTCCATAGGTAATCGTTCATAATGTGATAGCTAGTTGATTGACTCAAGCCCTTCGATTCATATGACCCCTCATAGGGAGTGGTTTTGTGAATATGAAAAGTACATTGGCATAGATGTGTTCTTGGGAGATGATTCACCAGCCAATATAAATGTACATGGAAGAGTCAATTTGAAATCAAGGATGGAAGGATCATAACTCTCCCTGAAGTACTACACATTCCAAATCTAGTGATAAAATTAATAATATATGTCAAAAAAATGGATGATGCAAGTGTATAGAATATTTGTGGAAATGGAAAATGAAACATGGTCCAAGGATCAATGGTATTGGTGAGGGGTGTTAGGTTTGGAACTTTGTACAAACTATTGGGAAGAACCATCATCAATGAATGTAATATTTATGTTGTGCCCGAGGGAGGAGATAAAGAAGATAGAACCCTAACTGCATCGGGAGGAAATACAATGATATGGCATCAAATATTGGGGCACATCGAAGAAAAGTGCCTTTGAGAATTACAAGGTAAAGGTATGGTTGAAGTTATGTCTAATTACACACTCGATTTTGATTTATGTGAACATTGCATATATGGAAAACAAAATCGAGTAATATTTGAATCTAGTGCTACAAAAGAAAAGGGAATTTTAGAGTTAATAGACAGTGATGTGTTTGGACCTATTCCTATCCCATTATTAGGTAGATCTATGTATTATGTTTCATTTATAGATCATTTCTCAAGGAACACATGGATTTATTTCCTTCGAAATAAATATGAAGTATTTGCTAAGTTTCAATAATTTAAGTCTCTTGTAGAGAATCATACAAAAAAATAAAATAAAGCTGTTGAGGTCTGATAATGGTGGGGAGTTCTGCGGGAATGAATTTGAGGAATTTTGTAAGAAGTGTGGTATAGAAAGGAAGAATACTAATCCATACAGACATCAATAGAATGGATTTGCATAAAGTATGAATAGGACATTGATGGAAAAGTTATGGAGCATGCTCAACAGTGCCAGTAAAGGACAAGAATTCTGGGTAGAGGTAGTGGATACTACATGTTACTTGGTAAATCGAACACCCAAATCAGAACTGGTTGAAAAAAATATAGGAATTATAAATAGGTTCTATACCATTATAGAATTATAATAAGTCTATATCTAGAAGCAAATAATTCCTTACAAGAATTTATTCAGAGATATGTAAGAATAAGAAGAAATATTGAAGCAGAAACATAAGAGAGAGGACTCAATTGATGTAAACTTCATCTCTATATTATTCAACAATATGAATACAATATATAATACATCCTCAAGAGAGAATTTGAATGCCTTGGAGGTAATTTTGAAAATCTCACAAAAAGGCAGGCTTACTAAAATCTAAAAAACCCCAAGGTGTCAAAATCACTTTCCAAATCAGTCAAGAGGCTCACGAATTAGATAAATCAAGAATGATAGCTAATGAGTGATGAAAAACGAATGTGATGATGAATTTTGGAGATAAAAAGATGGAGGATGAGTTGGACTAAAAATAGACAGTTTTCCAAGTCAAAGAGAGCGCCTAGCTTTATCCTTGTCCACTAAAAGCAAAAAAGGAGAACAAAATTGTCTAAGGGAGGAAAGCGCTCTTGCTAATTCAGGACAGTCATAAAAGAAAAAAATATTATCTTGAATATTTCTAAGTGCGCTACTGTGGATAATGATGGAAAGTGATGGCCTAAGAAGGCAATATGTGGCCAACTACCTAGTCAACACCTAGGAAATTAATAAAAAAGGATTAATACATTATATCCTAAGTCTAAAGTGGTTTTTTATTATTCTAACACCCCCCCTTAATCTTGAATGTATGTGAGTAAAATATGATGAGGGAGAAAAAAAATATGGCCTATGGCCACCCTTTACAAAAAATTATTAGTCCATGTAGATGAGGAAAGAGGTAAAACCACTTGGGAATAAAACCTCCCCTCAAAATAAACATGGAATACACCATAATAAATCTCTCAAAACTTCGAGCAGGTGAGAACTTGGTCAAATGTCTAGAGTAATATTCGTCTTCGGAAGAATTGGAATGTGCTCACTAGACTTGGAATTTTTTATATCAGGTCTAAATGAGACTTGATGATGTCCTCCATCTTCTGTGTAATTCTGAGTACATGTGTCAATTATAATCATGTAGTGGATCAGAAGCATGACAGTTAGAGAAAATGCATCCACTCCAAACTGTAATTCTTCCTTTATAACATCCAATGTCAAAAAACATTGAACCAAAGAGAGGTTCTAAGTGTGTATGATCTGGAACAACTGGCAGATGATATTAAAAAATCAAATTAGCAGACATATGAGATAACTGAGAGGTGTCTCCAACTTCTTGAGAAAATGTCCTAGAAATCATGTAGGAATTGGCATGAGCATGGACAATGGAAGTGAGAGCGCAACTAAGAACCCCACAATGTATGATGGACTTCCAAATAAACATGATATCACCTTCTTGGATACCAATGATTGGAAAAGGATCCTCAATATATGAAGTGTAAGAGGAGAACAATGATGAGAGATGGAAAGATCAGAGTTCTTCTCCAACAATAGATTTATGTCATTTGAGCTTGAGTACCTACAAAACAACTCTCTGAAATCTTATTCTGGAAGACTAATTTAATCAAGAGCTCCAAATCTATGATACCATATATTAATTCTAAATAGTTTCAAGACCATCATAGAATTATAATAAGCCTAGATCTAGAAGCAAATAAGTCCTCACAAGAATTTATTCAGAGATATGCAAGAATAAGAAGAAATATTGAAGCAGAAACAGAAGAGAGAGGACTCAATTGATGTAAAATTAATCTCTATGTTATTCAACAAGATGAATACAATTTATAATACATCCTCAAGAGAGAATTTGAATGCCTTGGAGGAAAGTTTGAAAATCTCACAAAAATCTAGGCTTACTAAAAGCTAAAAAACACAAAGGTGGAAAAATCACTTTCCAAATAAGTCAAGAGGATCACAAATTATCTAAATCAGGAATTATAACTAATGAGTGATGAAAAATGAATGTGATGATGGATTTTGGAGAGAAAATATGGAGGATGAGTTGGCCCAAAAATAAACAGCTTCCCAAGTCAATGAGGGTTCCTAACTTTATCCTTATCAACTAAAAGCAGAAAAGTAGGACAAAATTGTCTAAGTAGGAAAGCACTCTTGCTAATTCAAGACAATCATAAAAGAAAAATAATCTTATCTATAATATTTCTAAGTTTGCTCATGTGGATAATGATGGAAAGTGATGGCTTAAGAAGGAAATATGCGACCAACTACCTACCCAAACCCTAAGAAATTAATACATTATATCCTAAGTCTAAAGTGGGTTTATAGTATTCTAATACACCCCCATAAGCCTGACTATATGTGAGTAAAATATGATGAGGGCCCACACTACTATGGCCTATGGTCACCCTTTAAAAAAAATTATTAGTCCATGTAGGTGAGGAAAGAAGGAAAACCACTTGGGAAGAAAACCTCCCCTCAAAATCAACATGGAATACACCATAATAAATCTCTCCAAAAACCTCCCCTCAACAATTGGTCAAATGTATGGAGGAATCTTATTCTTGGGAAGAAGTGGAATGTTCTCACTAGACTTGGAATTTTGGAGATCAAGTCCAAATGAGACTTGATGATGTCCTTCATCTTCTATGAAATTATGAGTACAAGTGCCAATTATAATCATGTAGTGGATCGGAAGCATGCCAGCAAGAGAAAATCCAACCACTCCAAACTGTAATTCTGCCTATATAGCATTCAATGAAACAAAAAAAGTGAACTAAAGAGAGGTTCTAAGTGTGTATGATATGCAATATTTGGCTGATGATATTCAAAATTTGAATCAGAAGACATATGAGAGAAATGAGAGGTGTCTCCAACTTCTTGAGAAAATGTGTTGGCAGTCATGTAGGAACTAGCAGGAGCATGGACATTGGAAGTGAGAGAGAAACTAACAACCTCACATTGTATACTGGTCTTCCAAATAACCATGAGATCACCTTCTTGGATACCAATGACTAGAAAAGGATCCTCAATATGTGAAGTGTAAGAGGAGAACAATGATGAGAGATGGAAAGATATGAGTTCTTCTTCAACAATAGATTTATGTCATTTGATCTTGAGTACCTGCAAAACAACTCTCTGAAATATTATACTAGAAGATTAATTTAATCAAGATATCCCAAGATATGATACCATATAGTAATTCTAAATATGCTCAAGACCATGATATAATTATAATAAGCATGGATCTGGAAGCAAAGAATTCCTCACAAGAATTTATTCATAGATATGAAAGAATAAGAATAAATATTGAAGCAGAAACATAATAAAGAGGACTCAATTGATGTAAAATTCAACTCTATATTATTAAACAATATGAATACAATATATAATATCTCCTCAAGAGAGAAATTTAATTCCTTGGAGGTAAGTTTGAAAATCTCACAAAAAGGAAGGCTTACTAAAAGCTAAAAAACCACAAGGTGGAAAAATCACTTTCCAAATCAGTCAAGAGGCTCACGAATTAGATAAATCAAGAATGAAAGCTAATGAGTGATGAAAAATTTATGTGATGATGGATTTTGGAGAGAAAAATATGGAGGATGATTTGGCCTAAAAATAGATAGATTTCCAAGTCAAAGAGGATGCCTAACTTTATCCTTATCCACTAAAAGAATAAAAGCAGGACAAAACTACCTAAGGCAGGAAAGCACTCTTTCTAATTTAGGACAGTCATAAAAGAAATATAATCTTATGCAGAATCTTTCTAAGTGCACTCCTATGGATAATGATGGAAAGTGATGGCCTAAGAAGGAAATATGTGGCCAACCACCTAGTGAACACCTAGGAAATTAATCAAAAAGAATTAATACATTATATCCTAAGTCTAAAGTAGGTTTTTAATATTCTAACAGAAAATCCACATGATGTATGGATGGGAAATAAACCCTCTGTTAAACATACAGAAGTTTTTGGTTGTGATGCTTATGTGCATGTTCCAAAGAGAAAAAGAGTAAGTTGGATAATAAATCTAGAAAATGTATCTTTATTGGTTATTAAGATGGTCTGAAAGGTTATAAGCTTTGGAATCCTGTAACTAAGAAGACTATTTATAGTCAAGATGTTGTGTTTAGAGAGATCAAGGAAGTTCCCAAACATGAAATGACTCCAATGGAAAAGGAACCATAGAAAATAGAGGTTGAGTTAGGAGATGAAGAATCTAACTCAACATAAGAAGTTGAATGAAAAGAAGAAGAACTTCATACCTTATTTTTTAGGAGATCATCTCATGAAAGAAGATAACTAGAAAGGTATTCCCCTCTTGATTTTCGGTCTAATTTTTCTTTATCTATTATTGATGATAATTGTATAAATGTGAAGGAAGCTATTGATTAGAGGATAGCGATCTCTGAAAGAAGGCAATGGTTGAAGAAATGGATTCCTTGGACAAAAATGAAGCTTGGGATCTAGTTTAGTTACTAACTGGAAGAAAATTCGTTGGAAGCAAATGGTTGTTTAAAAAAAATTTGAATGTAGAAGGTAAAGTGGAGAAGTACAAAGCCTGCTTGGTAGCAAATGGATATTCTTAGGTAGAGGGAATTGATTTTGGTGAAATTTTTTATACTATTGAAAAATTAACTTCTATAATATTCCTTCTTGCTATTGATGTCACTTTTGATCTTGAAGTATAGCATATGGATGGGAAGATAGTGTTCCTACATGGGGACCTGGAAGAATAAATCTACATGAAGCAACCTGAAGGATTTACAGTAAATAATAAGGAGTTGGTTGGCAAGATGAAGAAGTCCCTTTATGGTGTCAAATAGTCTCCAAAGATGTGGTACTGGAATTTCGATACATACATATTGGGACTAGGATTTGTGAGAAGAAAAGCTGATCATTGATCACTGTGTCTATCGCATGCAGGTTGGAGAATATTTTGTTTATGTAGTGTTGTATGTTGATGATATGTTTTTGGTTGGAAACAAAATGAAGGTTATCAAGGAGGTGAAAATGAAGCTATCCTTCAAGTTCGACATGAAGGATCTTGGTGCTACCAATTTCATCTTGCGGATGGAGATCAAGAGAAACTGTGTAGAAAGGAAACTTTGGATGAACCAGATAAAGTATGTTGAAACAATATTGCATAGGTTTGATATGTAGGAATGTAAACTAGTAAAATTTCCTATGCTTGTCGGTGTAATATTATCTGTAGAACAGTGTCCCGAGACAAAAGAAGAAAAATAAGGCATGTCACTTGTTCCTTATGCTAGTGCAGTTGGAAGTTTGATGTATGCCATGGTATGCACTAGGCCATACATTACCCATGCAATGGGAGTTTTGAGCAAGTATATGCCAAAAATAGGAAAGGAACACTAGACAGTTGTGAAGAGGGTGTTTGGGTATCTATGTGGAACTACAGTTAGTGAAATCTATTATCAAGGAAAAATGGATAGGACATAGTGTTGAATGTACATGGATTTGTTGATGTTGACTAGGTTGGAGATATGGATTGTAGAAGATCTACAAGTGGGTGTGTATTTAACCTATTTGGAGGTGCTATCCATTGGATGAGTAAGAGACAGGTTGTAGTGGCATTATCAACTACATAAGCTTAATAGATGCAAGTAAAGAGGAAGTGTGGTTGTAGAGAGTGTGTTCATTCATTGGGTTTGAACAACAAGCTATAAGGTTAGATTGTGATAGTCACAGTGCAATATTCTTGTAAAAGAACCTTTCTTATCACTCAAAATGAAGCATATTAATGTGCAATATCACTTTGTAAGAGACATGGTTGAAAGCAAGATGGTGTTACTAGGGAAATTCGACACTTTGCATAATGTTATAGATTCATTAACAAAATTTGTGAGCACTAAGAAGTTCTCTTGGTGTAAAGAAGCAATGGGAATTCACGCCTAGGATTTTTGTCCAATAAAATATTGTACCCCCTATATTCAAATAAAACAACAAGTGGGAGAATGTTGGGTATGTGTTATATTCTTTGCATGTGTGTGGGGGGGGGGGTGCATCTTTGACCGTGCACCTGAAAAATCCCTCTTCTTATCATTGGGTATATCTTATTTTCATCGTATATGATTTTATGTATGAAAAATAATTATTCCACCTTATTTATCTAAGCCATGGTCTCCTTTGTCTCGCCATTGAAATTTGGTAACTCTAGTTTGGGCTTCACAAGATATCCACCCATTGATTTGTGTGAAATGTTAGTCACAGTAGGACCTAGTAGCTAAATATTACCTCACAATCAATAAATTTGGCTTAGTATGCAAGAAAATATTGCAAAAGGAATTCTAGAAAAAAAAAATGATAAAAAACGAGTCACAAATGATAAAAAAGCAGTAACAAATGATCAAAAACCAGTGACACAAATGATCAAATAGCAGGTTTATTATAAATGTCCAACCCAACAATGAGTTTTGAATACATTTATATATCATTTGGAAGAATTTGTTTTCCTTTGGAGGTAGCTAGAAGTGCTAGCTTATATTGGACCTCAATCCCCTCTAGGTTGATCAATAGGCTCCCAAATCATCCCAAAAAGGTACGAATTGTCCATGTGAACATTGGGTAGGCATGGGTAGACATAAATGAGGCTCACACATGTGGTGGATAATATTGGGTGGAAGTTCGTTGGCTAAGGATAGGCCAAAACAACCAAGAAAGGGGAAAACTATCCACATACATTGCATGGGAGCCTTAAGTCAAAGACAGTTTCCTTAAAACATGGAAACAGGGCGCCTTTTATCAAGAGGTGGTAATAAATGTTGGAGGTGGCAATAAATAGGGCACCCAACAACTATATTTGACCATATTTTGGCCAAGAAGTGGTGGATTTGTCATAATTAGCTCTAACTAACTTCTAAAAAACTTGGATTGTAATTATTAACCTTATTTTGAACCATTTAATCAACAAATTAATAAAAATTTCCCGATATTTTCATAAAAATTTAAAAATTTCTAAATCGTCATTAAATACTAATATTTGTAAAATGCGGAAATAATAATGTTTAATAAAGCAGTAATTAATAAATTCGTCATTTGGTAGGAACAATTTAACTGCTGTGTCTTTTTGTTTTCTGATGGTGTACTGTGTCGGCGACATGTCATGAATCCAATTTATAATTATGACATTTATTTATGTGCTTGAATGGATAAATTTTTGATGTATTTGGAAACAAAATTCTCCTCGACAAGTACTAACAGTTTAATTTTTCTGGATGATGATGAAAGGGGTCCCACAAGGTGCCCCAAGGCTTACTTAGCTACTCAGCTAAGCATTGTACTCGTCCTTCATGCGCAGATTCACAGGTAAGAGATAGCGATAAAATTCAGAGTGTTTAATAACCGTGATATAAATAAAAATTGCTTATGATTTCGATGCTATAGGTATGGTTCCTTTTCAATTTTGTAAGATGAACTTGACTAGCTCAAAAACTGCAGAAAATGTCAATATCAGAGTGTGATTGTTATGAATGTTCTTCATTAGGAGTTTATGACTTCACTTGTTATCATTCCATGAATGACATGCGGCTATTAAAACAATTCTTTTATAAATTTCGACTGTGACAAAATTAAGACAAGGACACATGGTCCTAAGCACACCATAGTGAGAGTAATAAGGCGATTTTAAGTTCTCTATTACCTAGGCAATTATAATGGTGAGGTAATATGCATTGATTCCCTACCATGCAATTTATGCGATGGTTCCTTGGTGGCAACTATACCCTAAGGGTGTAACCTTGTGAATTTATGCAATGGGCAAAGCTTGATGAACTATATGATGAACTTTATAACGAATTTTATATTAAGTTGGGCCGGAGTCAATCCATACCTAAGGATCGAATGCGACCTAGGTGGATGTTTTCTGCTATGAGTGTACTTATATCGATTTAAATGGAACATACGAAGTCTTTAATACATGCTACCGGTGAATGTTTAACCTTGGTATAATTTATAAAGTCGATGCATTTAAACGTGGATCTTTATGGTTGGCAGGTGGAATGATGGTGTTGTATAAATCCTGTGTACGAATTCAAGGGTGTCGTAAATGATTGGGTTTGTAATCAATTTTCCTAGCCACCGTGTTAATGGTAATATTACGTGCAAGTTGTAATGGGTGTCCAGCATGTGAGTGGGGTTCTCCTATGCTGAGTTGTACTGGGACTCCTGCCTCGGTGTCAACAGAGTTGGAAACTTCATGGCTTGGGAGATGGATGGGTGAGTTAATATCGCACCTACCACCCTCCAACGTGGCTTAAAGAGAATAGATCTCCGTCGTTGATTGTTGTGTGTTGGGATTGCGATGAACCCTAACGTAACTTACAGGATCTTGTAACGTTTTCTTGGTCATTATTCGGTGGTAGGGTTTTGGGGTGAGGCCAACCAGCCGAGAGGCACTTAGGGTTTTGATGTTTTTAGCCTCCCTCGGGCTCGATTCGGAGACCGGCAGCATCCTTCAAACTGTAAGTGAATGCTATCAATGGAGTCCGAGTCTGGAGTTGAATAGTGTAGCTATCCACAGGTTGGATGAGTGCGGCCGTTGGGGCGTTGTAGTGACTTGAAGGTCTGGGGTTTCAATCGGGTTGTAAGTTTCAAAAAGTATCAACATAGTGTGGCCTTCGAGTTGGGTCCTTCTCCTTCGAAGTGGATGGATGGCTTCGTCAAACTTCTGTCACGACACAGGTATAGTGAAGTTGCAAAAGTTTCAAGTTTTCTTTGTTGCATGCATCATTATTTCATGATTTTTATCTAACTCCGAGCATGGTCGTTTGGCAGGTAGCTCTCGTCAAACAATAGTGTGCTGAGAAAGTTGACGGGAGAAGAAATATAGCAAACCCACCGGTAAGCTTCGGTGGTACCCCTACCTCATGGTTCTTCCTGGAATCAGACTTGATGAGCAGGGTGTTGGAAGTATGTCTTCTCGGCAATGGCGTTTGCCTCACCTATAGCTTTGGGAAAACGTTATTGTTTATGTTATTTGTTAGTGTATATGATGTGAATATTACTTTAAAATGTATGGCCAGCCATCCCTTGGCTCGGCGAGCTTGATAGGGTTTGAACCCTCGTTGTTGCAAGGGATTTCACAGTATTAAAAGTTTTATGTTTATCGTTTTGCACTTCTAAATCGATGGAAGAACCTAGTGTGGAGCTGTAGGGAATAGAAGTGTTGATTATGGTTTGTTTCAGAAACATCTGTGTAGTGTAAAAAGAATGGGTTTTGAATGGAACCCTCAGTAAACAATGAGGTGATCTGTAGGATGCTGCCATCGTAATTTTAAATGGAAATGTTCGTTGTTAGGGTTTAATGTTTACGTATGGTGTTTCGAACTCTCATTTTCGAATTGTTCCTGAAAGCCTATTTAAGATGTTTATTTAAAGAATGGCTATAAGCCGATAATGAAAAGGTATTAGTTTTGGTTTGAATACAACGGTGTTGATGTTAAACCCTAGCCTGACAATGATAATGAAATCGGTTGGGCTGTAATGATGTTTAAAATGTAAGAATAACAGATCTTGTTTCTACAATTAGGATATCTATGATAATGAAAACACTTGATTTTGTAGCTTTTAAACGTTTGTAAAAATTAGTATGATGAGAACAGATCAACCCTGGTTGGGGTGTAGAGATGTTGTATTTTACTCTGTCAGCTAAATAATGCTATCCTTTTCTCTGCTTTTAATAACATGCTATTCTGTGATGTAAATTCTGCCACATACAGTTGATAATACAGAATCAAAGAAATTACAATGTATTCATCAGTTAGTTTAATTTGCCTATTAATATAACAATTGTCTATTTTAATTCTATCTCCCTGTATTTGTCCAATTTGGACCTCTGGGGAAATGAAAGAACAATACAGTACCCCTTTTTTTGCACAAAAATAATACAGTGATGACAATAATTTCTCTAAGATCAGACAGATTCAAATAACAATAAAAGAATGGGTATGTGGTTAAACAGAATGCATGGTATTGGTTTCTATTGAAGAAATAACTGATGATCAGTAAACCCTAGATGTTAACACCATGTCCACCTTCAGAAGTCAGAAAAGTACCTACTGCTATAACCAGTTTCTGGTATGTTGTTTCAGCATACAGATTTGAACAGTATATTTAGTGCATGCAGAGATTTAATTTGCAACTGCTAAAATAATAAGATGCATAGGAATATAAGTCTGTGCATGGGTGGCCTCTTGGGTTTATGTATTTAAATGCATGCTAGGTTTCACTTTTAAATGAACAGATTTAATGCTACATCTCTGTACTGGAGTACGATGCAGCTTCATGCATGGGGAAAAATGCAGAGGAGTCATTTTATCAGTTCAGAAATTTAAAATCAATCAGGATCTAACATTTTACTGCTACTGGTCATTAATACATTTCTAAGCCATTTTCTGAGAGCATTCATGTGATTGGGAACATAAAAAAAATAAAAGAATAGAACCTGAGTGTGATAGGAGGAACAAATCACTCAAGAAGCCTGTTCCACCCAACCTACTCCTAAGCAGCCAAGATGTCTGCCTTAGGACCCCCGAGCCTGTCCACTGATCCACCAGGAGGAAGGAAGTTCAGAAGCTTAGGGTCTCTGCTTGCAGCAGGAAGAAAATATATATCTAGCCTTACAGGCTTAGTAATCAATGGGACCAGCACCAGCACCTCTGGTTTGTCCTTCTCATAACATTTGCAGACTTATACTTGCACTCTCCACAGCCTCCCTATTCGAATCTCTCAGCCATCACCTGATGTACATGAGGAAATGTTTCTGCAGAAAACATTGTAAGAGCTCCCTGCTCAATTCAAATTTCCTTTTATAGGCTGCCCGGGTCTTTTTTGTAATTAACTGGTCATTAGTGAGCTACCTGCTCAACTCCGTCCACCTGGAGGGGGAAATGCCACAAAATTAGGGGGAGTTGTCCCATACCAACAGCTAATGGTAGAGTGAAAATGCTGCCATCTGTCCCAATCCTTCCAGCAGCTTCCATTCCTCCTAGTGGGCTAGTGGACACTCTTGTAACAGCTTTTCTTGAGTGCTTGTCTCCTATTTTTATTTATTAAATAATAATAATGAGTCATTACATTCATCTTTTGACCTAATTGGTCATAATTACAAAACTTGTAATTATAATTTAACACAAAGTATTTTGCAAAAAGGATAATAGTAGAAAATAATTATTCTCAAAAATTGGGTAGGTGACATACACCCCCCCTTAAGCCTCAACATCGTCCTCGATGTTGCTTTATTCACTCCTTGAGTGTTCCTGGAACAGATTTGGGTATGCAGCCCGCATACTACTCTCCAACTCCCAGGTAGCCTCTGTTGGGCTAAAGTGCTTCCATTGCACTTTTACTTGGCCAACCGTGCAGTTCCGGAGTAGAGTTTCTTTCCTTGCGAGAATACAGTTCGGTTCCACCGGAAAATCGTCGCCTTATTCCACCTGAACATTGTTCCAATTTACAACATGAGTAGGATCATGCACATATTTCTTTAAAAATGAAATGTGAAAAACATTATGGACTTTGAGGTTTGAAGGTAAGGCTAATTGATATGCCACAGGTCCAACTCTAGACAAGATTTCGAAAGGACCACAATACCTGGGTGCCAGTTTGGCACAACTTCCCAATTTTAAGGAATTCTTTTTTGGCCTTACCTTAAGAAAAACATGTTCACCAACCTGGAACTCTTTATGAGTTCTTTTAAGGTCTGCTTGACTTTTATGTCTATCCTAGGCAGCTTTAAGATTTCCTTGTAGTTGCTTCACGATTAGTTCTAATTCCTGCAACAATTCAATCCCTAAGGTGACTCTGCTAACCAGATCACTCCATGACACCGATGTGTTACACTTTCTACCGTAAAGAATCTCAAATGGGCTAAGTTTGGCTAAAGCATGGTAGTGATTGTTATACGCAAACTCTGCTAAATGCAAGTAGTCTTCCCACTTACCAGGCTGATCCTTAACATACATTCTGAGCATATCTTCCAATATCTGGTTCACCCTTTCAGTCTGTCTGTCTGTTTGCGGATGAAACGCAGTGCTGAAATTTAAGGTGGTATTTAACCCCTTGAACAAGGACCTCCAAAAGTTACTTGTGAACTTTGAATCTCGGTCTGAAACTATTACCTTGGGTATCCCATGCAGTCGGAAAACTTGCTTCATAAAAATTTATGCGATATTAGGAGCTTTATGGGTAGTTTTGACAGGGATAAAATGGGTTGCCTTACTAAGTTTGTATACTACCACCATGATGGAGTCGTGTTGTTTTTTATTCTTTGGTAACCCAATGATGAAATCTATACTTATGACTTCCCATTTCCAGCTGGGTATAGGCAAGGGCTGCAGCAATCCAATAGGATGTTGATTTTCCACCTTCACTTTTTGACAGTCAAAACACTTGGCAATATATTCTGCTACTTCATCCTTCATTCTGAGCCAATAGTACTCCTTCCTTAGCATTGTGATGGTTTTCTGGTAACCTGGATGGCAAGAATAGTGGCTTTTGTGCATCTTATCCAAAATCAGAATTTTTACTGTTGGTACGTTTGATATGCACAATCTGTTTTTGTACAGCAATAAGCCATTTTCCTTCAAACTGAAATCTGTCATAGAATTTTCAGAATTGCTTTCTGTTGTCCTTTCCTGTAATTTTTTGTATTCCTCGTCCTCTTTAATTCCTTCAAAAATTTGTTTCTCCAAATTTGTTGCGTATGTGTTGATGGCTGAAATAAAATGTATCCTTGCATTACGACTTAACACGTCAGCAACTTTATTCTCCTTCCCTTTAATGTGTTGAATTTCAAAATCATACTTACTCAGAAAAGTTAGCCATCTGGCTTGCCTGGCATTCAAATTTGCTTGATCTAATAAATATTTCAGCCCCATATTATCCGTCATTAAGGTAAATTTTCTTCCAATAAGGTGGTGACGCCACATTTTCAAGCCATGAATCACTGCTAACAATTCTAGATCGTAGGTGGAATAGTTCTTCTCATATATTTTCAACTTTCTTGACTCATAGGCTACAGCATGTCCCTCTTGCATTAGGACTCCTCCCAGTCCATCATTGCACGCGTCGGTACATACTACAAAATCTTTATTAGGATCTGCAATCCTTAAAATAGGCACTGAAGTCAACAATTCTTTTAACTTTGCAAAACTATCCGCGCACTTTTGATCCCAGACAAACTTCTTTCCCTTTTTCTGCAGCGACGTTATGGGGTTTGCAATCCTGGAAAACCCTTCAATGAATTTTCTATAATAACCAGTGATGCCCATAAACGATCGCACATCCGTCACATCTTTAGGAACCGGCCATTCATTAATGGCCTTTATCTTGGCGGGGTCAACCGAAATCCCTTCCTCGGAGATTATGTGTCCTAAGTACTAAATCTTGTCTTTGTAAAAATCACATTTGCTGAACTTAGCATACAGCTGGTGCTCCCTCGGAACTTGCAGAATGATACGTAGATGTTCATCATGCTCCTCCTTGTTCTTAGAATATACTAAAATGTCACCGATAAACACAACTGCAAACTTATCTAAGTACTTGTGCAGAATTTTGTTCATTAAACACATAAATACAGCAGGTGCATTAGTTAATCCAAACGGCATGACAACGAACTCATAATGCCCATAACGAGTTCTAAAGGCTGTTTTGAAAATGTCTTCATCCTTCACACGAACCTGATGATATCCTGATCGTAAATCGATCTTCGAGAATACTATTGCTCTGTGTAGCTGGTAAAAAAGATCGTCAATGCGGGGCAGCGGGTACCTATTCTTGATCGTCATTTTATTCAGTTGACGATAATCTATGCAAAGTCTCAGGGTACCATTCTTCTTCTTAACAAAAATGACCGGTGCTCCCCAAGGAGACATGCTGGGTCTTGTGTATTTTTTATCGATCAGCTCCTTCAACTGAGATTTTAATTCATTCAGCTCTAGTATATTCATCCAGTATGGAGCTTTAGAACTTGGTACAGCACCAGGTATTAATTCAATAGAAAAATTCAGGTCCCTTTTGGGAGGTAATTCTGGGATCTCTTCAGGAAAAATATCTTGGAAATCCTTTAAGACTAGTATGTCCTCTATTTTCAGTTTATCCTCCTTAGTACTCATCTCATCATGCACCGCATTTACTACAAACATCTGACACCCTTTTCTGATTGCCCTTTTCATTTGCATGGCTGAAATCTACTGAACGGATGTTTTCCTAGGGATGCCTTTTACCTCTGCTGTCTTTCATTCATCATCCAGGCAAATAAAAAAAATTTCATAACAATTCAGAATGACACGATGGGTTTCTAACCAGTCCATACCGATTAGGATGTCATATGACTCAAATGGAAAAATATTTAACTTAACCTGCGTTGTTAGTTGATTCATAGATAAAACACAATTTTCCACAAAATCAGAAACCTTTCTCTTTGTTCCTATCGCTAATCTAACTAACCAGGTTTTATCGAATTTCTCTGTTTTCAATTTGAGACTTTCTACAAAAACTGGTGATATATAACTTAGACTAGCACCAGGGTCAATTAAAATAGAAACTGGGTGGTTTTGCAGCATACCTTCAACCTCCACCATCGAGACTTGGTGTTCTGCTTGCCGGTTGTCTAATGCTACACTAATTCTGGGCACTTCTCTTGCCACATCTCCTACAGTAGCTTCAGACTGTATGGAGTGAATATGGTTGGCCGCCTGTTTCTTGAGGGGACAGTCTGAGGCATAATGGGGCCCTTGGTACTCAAAGCATTTTATAGGTGGCTTCTGTTCATTGGTCGTGGAAACATTGAGGATATTTCTGGGTGCTGTAAATTTCTGCTGCTGGTTATTTCTGTTCTGCTGAAATTTCTGATTCTGATAATTTTTCCTCTGGAAACCGGAATTACCACCATATCTAAAAATTTTCCTTTTTTGTTCAAAATTACTGGGTTTTGGGTTTTTCCAGCTAGGTACCCCTTCTCTTTTCTTATTCTGGTCAAAGCAAAAAGTGCCTTTCCTCATGGCTTCTTCTAGTGTCTTAGGGTTATCGTACTCTATCCTATCCTTGATGTGGAAAGGTAGACAACTTAGGTACCTCTGAACCTTCGATTTTTCTTCCACCATATACGGCACATACCTTAGCGAACTTAAAAATTTGCTATTTAGTTCTTTCATGTTCATCGTTCCCAGTTTCAGATCATAGAATTCTTTGGATTTTTCTTCATAATACTGCTCAGATAAAAATTTCTTCTTAAAGTGTCTTTTAAAAGTACTCCAACTCACATCTCGGTCTTTTATACCTTTTACCGTTTTAAGGTCTTGCCACCAAATATATGCCTTCCCGATTAGGTTATAAATTGTCATCTTTGCCTTTAAGGATTCCGAATAGTCATAGATCTGAAAATACTTTTTCATGCCGGACAGCCATGCTTCCACTGTCTCTCCTTTCTCTGTTTCGCCATTGAAAGTTGGGGGTTTGATTTTCTTAAATTCACCAGATATCTGTTCGTACTGTTTATTTCTTTTTCTTTTTGGCTTGAAGTCTCCTTCACTGCTGTCACTAGAGTAGTTATGCTTCTTTTTACGTGGATGTTTGGCAGTTCTTGATGATGTTGAGTTGTTGTTTCCCTCAGCTGTTTCTGTTTGTTTATCCTTGCCTTCATGAGATAGCTCTTTAGTTTCGGAAGTATGTTCAAGGTTTTGTTCATATTTTGGATACTGGTCGAACAGTGCTTGCTTCAACTCCTCCTGTGTCCTTAGGATTCTTTCATTGTCATGTTTTACTAACTGGATCTCTGCCTTTAATTCTTGAAAAGCACGCAATAATTCTGACGAATCGTTACCCCAATTGCCCTGGAATTGTTGTTCCATACTTGGGTTGTTTGGCGGAAATCTGCTCCTTATGTGTTCAGCTGATCCTTCTATATCTGTAAATCAAAGAAAAAAATTTGTATACGACAAAATAATTTAAACTTGAGTTAGTGAAAATTTCACAGTCATAAATTTTCTGTTTGCATGTTCCTTGGACCGTCTTTAGGCTTAGAGTTTGAACATGAGCTCTGATACCACATGTAACATCCCGATATTTTCATAAAAATTTCTAAATCGTCATTAAATACTAATATTTGTAAAATGCGGAAATAATAATGTTTAATAAAGCAGTAATTACAAAATTTGTCATTTGGTAGGAACAATTTAACTGTTGTGTCTTATTGTTTTCTGATGGTGTACTATGTAGGCGACACTTCATGAATCCAATTAATAATTATGACATTTATTTATGTGCTTGAATGGATAAATTTTCGATGTATTTGGAAACATAATTCTCCTCGACAAGTACTGACAGTTTAATTTTTCTGGATGATGATGAAAGGGGTCCCACGAGGTGCCCTGAGGCTTACTTAGCTACTCAACTAAAGCATTGTACTCGTCCTTCATGCGCAGATTCACGGGTAAGAGATAGCGATAAAATTCAGAGTGTTTAATAACCGTGATATAAATAAAAATTGCTTATGATTTCGACGCTACAGGTATGGTTCCTTTTCAATTTTGTAAGATGAACTTGACTAGCTCAAAATTTGCAGAAAACGTTAATCTGAGAGTGTGATTGTTATGAATGTTCTTCATTAGGAGTTTATGACTTCACTTGTTATCATTCCATGAATGACTTGCGGTTGTTAAAACAATTCTTTTATAAATTTTGACTGTGACAAAATTAAGACAAGGACACATGGTCCTCAGCACCACTACTACATTTTTGGCCTTTGGGGGGGGTTGTCTTCCACCCCCAAAAGTGACCTACGGGGGGGGTTTTGGCTTTGGAGGCAGTTTTGGCAAAACCGCCCCTAAAGGCACTGATGTTAAAAGTTTTTCCCTTTAAGGGCGGTTTTTGACGAGATTGGAACCGCCCCCAAAAGTGACTTTTGGGGGCGGTTTGTGACCCCCCTCATAGAGGTCTACTGAGGCAGTTTTAAACCCCCCTCGTAGACCCCTTGATAGAGACCTACGGGGGCGGTTTTGAACCCCCTTCATAGAGACCTACGAGGGCGGTTGTGAACCCCCCTCATAAGCCCTCTCAGACAAACCTACATGGGCGGTTTGGAACCCCCCTCGTAGAGGACTATAGGGGTGGTTTCAAACCCCCCTCGTAGAGACCTATAGAGGCGGTTGTGAACCCCCCTCGTATAGTCCTATAGGGACGGTTTGGAACCCCCCTTGTAGAGGCCTATAGGGGCAGTTTAGAACCCCCCTCGTAGAGGCTTATAGGGGTGGTTTTGAACCCCCCTCGTAGAGGCCTATAGAGGCAGTTTGAAACCCCCCTCGTAGACACCTACAGGGGTAATTGGAAACCCCCCCTAAAACTTCATCTTACAAACCTTTGGGGGCGGTTATGAACCCCCCTCATATAAACCTACAGGGGTGGTTTTGAACCCCCCCATGTTGTAAGATACAAAGACAGTTTTAAACCCCCCTCGTAGTGACATATGAAGGTGGTTTAAAACCCCCATTGTAGCAACATACAAAAACAGTTTGAAACCCTCCCTATAGCCATAATAAATCATAATAAAATATATTTTATTAAAAATACCAATATTGCAATATCATTAGGGTATGGAGGAATAGAACCACCAACCTCCTGCTTGTAAGGCAGGTGCTCTTCCATTGAGCTAGAACCCTTTAAGAATTGGGGAAAGAAGAAATATTAACACCAAGATTGCATTATTTGTAATTCTAATAAAATACAATAAGATCTAAATACAACCATGCTTAAAATCTAATTTATATTTCCAAAGACAACCATGCTTAAAATCTAATTTATATTTCCAAAGACAACCATGCTTGAAATCACTCATCAACTACCTACATGCTCATATCTATTTTCAAGGCACCTAAATTTTTTTTTTTAAAATGGAAAAAACACAACAAAAATTATATTCAAATGAACACTATCCATCCAGCCAAAGCACTAATCTATAAATAAATATGCCTCAAGCTCAATAAATGCATCGGGTAGCTCTCCAACTTCTTGAAAGACTTGCCCCACAATCCTATCAACACATGTCAATGTGGATCTATTGTTGTACCCACACCAATAAGGCCTCCAAGAACAACAAACTATATAGAAAGTTGGTATTACCAATTTACTTTATGCTTGCACACTAGAATTAGAGCTTGAAGTGGTGACAAGAGCTAGTTCCCAACCAATGGCTCCATTTTGAATATCTTCAGCATTCTTTAAAGATCAATTTCAAGAATTATCTCTTCAGCATTGTTTAAACATCACGTTTCAATTTTAGAAGAAAATAATAACATAATATAATGTCTCTTTATTGCATTGAGTCAACCGCAAATATAGACAAACGACTAGATTTAATAGTTAGTTAAAAAGTAACAAGTCTACAATAAGGTTTGATGTCCAGGACATCCATAACTTTGAGATTTGTGAAAAAAGTCAGTTTACATTAAAATGATGTCCAATTGATCCACAAATTCTTCATCAAGTTCCAAAGCAACTCAAAATGCCCACAATAATAGTAACGAAGCACTTTCTAGAAGAAGGTACCTTCTGTAGGTTGTGGCAGTTTTCAATTTTGAGGAAATGCCATTTCTTTCTTTAACTGCTTCAAAATATCTTCCATTGTATATTCAGGCCACCAATTTCTTAGCATTTAAAAGAGTATCAGTTCTACCTGCAGTGTTTATATTTTAAAAGGTGAGAGCAAGGAAATTTGACAAGCAGAAACAAAAATGAAAAAAATTGGACCAATAAAGTGTTCCCAACTGAAAATCCCAAGGAAAGATTGAACTACTTGTAAAATCTTGTTGATAGGCAACATGTATTGGTTGAGAAAGAAAGTGTGTGATAATCTACTATATTTAATATTTCATGTCCAAGAATAAGCCAAGACAATTCCAATATCCAAAACATTAATAGAACACTCCCTCCTAAGATTTGGAACCTTCACTGGTTGGACAAGTCGAACTAGGAAAAGAGCTTGCAGTTCATAAAAGTCAAATAGTATTTGCAACTATCATGTTCGAAACTAAAAATTCCAAAACTACAAAACCCAAGTTTCTTAAAATTAGAGCCAATTCTTACCACCCCAGTTTCCTGATTCACACATCATATTTATCCGGAAGTAAAACCTTGTAGTTGGAGGAATTTCAGGATAGTCCTTGTCACAAAATAGTTTCACTTGATAGATCCGGCCTTCATGCACAGAAATCAACACTGTCAGGAGATGCATCTGACCTTTTACACATTAACTATGACTACAAGAACTAGAATATATGTACTCACAATAGCCAGTACTGTGTCCTAGTTCAAATTTCAAATAAATGTCAATCATTTAACAACTTAAATAATTAAAATAAAAGTGATCTCATTGGAATGAACATGAAAAAGGAAATATATCATACCTTATGAGGCCCAATAATAGTGCCAGTCCAGGAGCACATGCATATGTCATCTCCGTCATCCATCCCATAAATTATAGTTCCATCACCTATACCTTTCTCTCCCCTCTCAAGTTCTTCCAATAGTCTAAAGTTCTGGGGGACTGGAACACATCAGAAAAATTTCATTATATTTCCATGAAAATGCCTAATAGAAAGCTCATAAAATAATTATTTGCAAAGCATCCAATTTAGTATATTCATAATAACCAACTACAAATAGTATTCATCCTATTGTAATGCAGTTCTGATTTGATATGCAATATATTATTTAAGAATAATGTCATAATTCTATCCCAAGATAGATGAGCAATAAAACTCCACTTGAACAGAAAGTCAGAATTCAAATCTTTCACATTGTTCAACATTGTCTCTGTATGCAATCTACTGTAAACTGTATGTTCAAGTTTTATTGTGATTTTTTTCCAAAGGAGATATGATTGATCCAGTGAGGGCTGAAGCTATCAATATGATTTATCTGATCTCTACAAACTAAGATTATTGGCCTTACCTCTTACCCAGCATGATCTCTTATGTGCCATGATTTGTCAATTATCATGGCTTTAAAAGCAAGTAGATGAGATTGCATTTTGTTGGTTTGACTTCACTCACTACACAACCAACAACATAACCAAATATGAACAATTCCCTGAGACAATAATCGACGGCTGTATTCCATGACAAAATGGCAAGGGCCAAGATTTTGTATTCTTTACAGAAGTAAAGAAGAAATAGTCCAACACATCTTGATGGTTTGTCCCTTCATAAAATTACTATGGAAGGAATCTCTGTCTCTATCTGGACTCTGTAGGAAAAGGGAAATGAGAGGGTGCAATCTTGAATGAAGGAATTAAGCATTGGATAGAGTATAGGGCTATATCCAACAAAAAAGTGTGCATTTTACCCCAAAAAATGACAAATGAACAGTAAAAACCCAAAAGAATACCTAGAAAGAAGCATTCTGGTCTATCGGCATAGAAAATATACTTATTAATATCAATGACATGATATTTATTATTGAAAAACCCTCTTGCTATCTGTCTAATTATTTAATTTTCTCTTACAAATTTGTAAAGGTGGTTAATTTTAAGTTTAGAAAAAATTGAACATGTCCCGATCCTAAAAGTTTAAGGTCATTTGTTCACAATAAGATTGCTTTATGCATCTGAGAACACATACTTTATCCTATCTAGGGATGAGGTAAATTCCATTTCCTTGTCATGTGATCCTAATCTTTATTGAGAGATCGATAATACAAGTTGCATTGATCCTAATTTATAATACTGAACATGATATCCATGGGCTACGTTTCCATTTTTTATAACAATACCAATAAGTATAGTCCAAAAAAACATTATTTAAAAAGAAATGATCAGTGACAACCAATTCCTTGTAATCTGAACCTTCTATGTCTCATGGAACCAATCATGTGGTACAATTTATGGAACATGTCTATAACAAGCAATGTTACCATGAACACCAAGCAATCAACTAAACAAGCATTGCAATGTTACCATGAACACTAAGCAATCAGCTAAACAGGCAGGCCCCAACCTCCTTATAATGTCCCCTATTCAAATTCCATCAAAAAATTTCCCAAACTACTTAACAAGATGACTATGGACTTTTGACAAAACTTGGTTTTCAAATTGTTGTAGCTTACTGGGAATTAAATCTATTTGGTTGTAGTATTAGAAGAGAGGTATGTCCAATCATTGTTGATAGAGCACCTTCCTTTCTGTTCTAAGCATCTTTTCAATTCAGCCTACATAGATTTGAAGCTCTGTTGCACGGGAACCGCTCCCGAAGTTCAGGGAACTCGTTCCAGAAGTTCCCGCGTTCCACGAAGCTTAGGAACGGGAACGAAACGTTCCAAAATCCGTGGAACGGGTTCCGGGAGCTTTGGAACTTTCCGAGAACTTCTAGCATGAAAATTTGGGAACTTGGGAACTTGTTTTTTGGCGTTCCGCTGGTTGGGAGCTTGCAGTCGTTCCCAAAACTCCCACACGTTCCTCGTTGACCCAAGCACGTGGCCCCACGCTTAATCGTTGAAGCTCTTCACATCCCAAGGCCTGCAAGCTCATATAACTGCGCAGAGGCTGAGATTGTTAGACCGAGTTGTGCAGAGGATGAGCGGAGTTGGTGGTTGAGCGGCTTCATTCGTGGCCTTGGAAGAGACTGGGTAACGGCAACAGCGTTGGTGGTTGCGCAGAGGCTGAGCGGAGCAGTTCGTGGTTGAGCGGCTTCGGGCGTGCAGTTCGTGCAGCTGAGCAGTTCGTGGGTAACCGCGTTGGTGTTGGTTCGTTGTTTACAGAGGCAAAGTTGCTCGTACAGAGATAGAGGGGCTTCCGTGATTGATAGAGGGAGAGTGGCTTCCGTGATTGATAGAGGCGGAGGCGTGTTTGATAGAGGCAGAGGCTCGTCCGTGGTTGACAGAGGCAAAGGCGGCTTCGGGCGAATTCTTGTAGGTATGGTAAACCGTAATGTTAATAAGTTATAAACTTATAAGTTTATAAGTTTAAAACTTTAAATGTTAATCAAATTTATTAAATATTAAATTTAAATTATAATTATAATTTATAAATTATAATATTTTTTATTACAATTTACTATTTAGTTTTAATTATTTTTTAAATGTTCATTTTTTATTAAAAAAATATGTTTATTTTTTATTTTTAAATTATGAATTGTTTTAAAATTTTAATTATTAAATTAAATAAATTTTAATTGTTAAATGTTTTAAATTTTTAATTTATTATTAATAAATAATATTTATATTTATAATTTTATGATTTTAAATTTTATTGTTTTAAAAATTATATATTTTTAATTTTTAATATTTATTTTTTAATTTCAATTTATTATTTTTAAATTAGTATATAATAGTTTCATATGATAATTATTAATTAATGTATTATTCCAAAATAGAAGATTAAGATCATACAATAGAAGTTTAATTTTTTTTTCAAATATATTATTTTTTATATTTTTTTAATATATATTATTGCCGCTCCCAACCCGTCGATCCTGCAAATTTAGGGGAAACTTCTAGCCGTATCGAACACCCGTACCCGAGTTCCCAACGTTCCCACGTTCCGGAAACTCGTGCAACATAGATTTGAAGGGATAGTTTTCTATTGTGTTGACTATACCTTACAAAGGCAGAGTTATGAGTTTGTTGGTTGTACTTTACAGGGGCAATTTTCTGAGTTACTGGCTGTACTTGGCAGGGGCAGATTTTTGTTCTTGTTGGTTGTACTTTACAGTCAAGATAGTGACAAACCTAAGGGTGGAAGATAGGCTTAAGGGAATGTCAAAGTCAACTTGTACATTTAGGGCTAAGTTGAATACATTTAGTTGTGAGGTAAAACTATCAAATTTGGAATATTTAGTAGTCTATATAATCAGATATATTTCTGCAGTTGTTCCCATATAGCCTGGAAATCTTTCCTTCCAAAATCAAATTTTATGTTTGATATTTTCTTCTTCCTCTAGTCAATGATAAACACGCTTATAGTTATACAGGTGATTAGAGTCCAAGCATACAATGCACTTTGAGATGATAAAGCAGGCTTGGTCTATTGATTACTTGGAAATTGGAATTTGAAAGAAACCTTGTTGATCTCAACTTTTGCAAAGTTATTCCTCTTAACTACAACATAAACCCTAACATTTGAGCTAATTAGTTCATTTAGTGAGGCCTTGGGCCTCTTTCACCTTTAATAGCTTGATCTCGATACAGTTCCATTGTTGACATTTACCATTCTTTTAAACCAGATTTGGTAACCTATATGTAAGGAAAATGAGCTGATAATGGATCAACTTATGGGGCTGACTAGTAAATTATGTGGTTGTCTGCTAGTTGTTCATGAACAATGCCACCTTATCGGGACTTTTACTGATGGCAATCTACATCGAGCCCTCAAATCTATTAGGGAAGGGGTTTTCAAACTCACTGTGGGTGAGATGTGCAATAGGTGAGTACTGGCGATATTTGCAAATTTGTCTCACCTTTTTCAAGACTTTTACTGATGGCAATCTGCATCGAGCCCTCAAATCTATTAGGGAAGGGGTTTTCAAACTCACTGTGGGTGAGATGTGTAATAGGTGAGTACTTACGATATTTGCAAATTTGGCTCACCTTTTTCAAGCACTAAACCAAGACCAACCAATTCCAGAATATGAACTTTATCAATACTATCCATGGCTGACATATATACATAATGGTATAATTTAAGCTAACATGGAAGAGAAGAGGCATTCCTAAGTAACGATATATGCTGGTACCAGTACAAGCCATGTCAATTACTTGACAAGATAGAGTACTTCAAGTGTATAAATGTTTGAAATTGGATTGATTTATGGCCTGCAGTGCACCCTAGAACCTACACGACCATATGGATTACATCTCATGTACCTACAAGAATCACCCCATACAAGAATTATTTACATTGCCAACCCACCACTTCCAACAGTTGATTTAGTCATATAATTAGAGACAATAGGCACAGTCTGAGAATTGTAATTAGAACTACAGAGAAGACACTCCATGCTTAATGTCCCCGAGGAAAAGAAAAAATCGACAACTCAACCATATTTTTGAAGATCCAAATTATAATGGGGTTATAATAGCACCCACATTTACAAACTGAGTTGACCTCTCATAGCTATAGTATATACCCATCAAAGACAAATAAAATGAGAAAACACCTATCACAACGGCATGCATTCACTAGGAATTATTAGAACATGAATAGCACTAAGCAATTACCTCATCAATGAAAATAATTGATGGCGTCCTTGCAACTAAAACAAAAAAAAGGTTCTCTTGAGTTTCTCTAGGGCTTTAAGAGTTTCAATATGCTTGGATGTTGGTTCATGTTGAAAATATTCATTTTTGTGGAATAAACACAATAAAGTTGTCTTTTTTCTATGTCATCAAAGTCACCCAGGACTTGCACCTGGCCTCATCTGCACCCAATCAAGGGGTTTTGAACCGAGGTCTTTGTTAACACTAATATTTACCCTTCTTCTTTTTTTCTGAACTTCTACCAAAATTGTGTCAACTCTGCCAAAACCTCCAATTTTTTTTGTAAAATTTGCAAGTTCCCTGTCATCAAAATTTTATCAGGTGAGTCTTGGTTTGTTGAGAAAGTCACCTTTTGGTCATATCCTTATCCTATGAAATTATAATTTTTAATAATTATTATTATTTAAAAAGTAATTTTTTTTAATAAAATAATAGTTTTTATTAATATAGAAATCATTATTTTTTTATGCTTATGCATAAAACCATTACTCTATGTCCGTGAGCTTTTTATTCTAAACCCCATTTATACATGTCTTGTTGCTATAAACAAGTATTCTTAACCCCATTTATACATGTCACGTTGCTATGAAAAAATGTTATAAAATATTATTTAGTAAATGGTTGGATTTTTTGTTCTTATACAGGTCACGTTGCTATGAAAAGAGGTTGTAAAATGTTGGTTTCTTGTTCCATTTCCAAGTCCAATTTATACATGTCACGTTGCTATTAAAAAAGGTTACAAAATATTATTTGGCAAGTAAGTACAACTGTTATTATAATTGGTTATTCTTTTATTATCATTCCATGTGGGATATTACCCACTGCACAAAAGAGAGCGCTCGTTTCTTCAGGATTATGTATGTCTTATCCAGGATGATAGCAGTGGATAAGTGATTCGATAAGATTTGCATCACGACAGTGCTGATGCATTCCAAGGTTGCCTAGATGTCAAGTGTTTTCTCCAGAGGCCACCGAATTCATACAAAGCTGCCGGTTAAAGATACGTGTGCTCCAGGTGTCGAGAGGAATGCCATAAGACCAACACCACAGCCAGCAATCAAATGTCAAAATGAAAGTGTCAAAAGAATTCAAGATTATGCTCATAGCGACAGGGGATTCAAAAGGCAATTGAAATAATGGTTCCCAGAATCAACCGAGAACATCAGACATTTTCTCAGTTATTGAAAACCCCCTCGAGATGAAGCTAATTCAATTCTTGAGGAGCAATTTTATGAACCATTTCTTTTGTTAGTTTCTTGCATGACATTTGGATACAAAGACAATTGGTGTTAGTGTCTATGAGTATAAGATGCATACTGCACCGTGCATTTGAACTTGAACGCTCAAGTTCCATTAGTCTATTACACCAAAATTCTATGAAAGGCATCCAAATGAAGTAAAATCCTTCAGTCCATAATCAAAATATCTATGCAAGGAGTGTTGAAACAACTCAACCTTAGGCAGATGTTCCTTACTGTATTCATGTTTCTATGGGGTGGTTGATTGAAATACATAACTGGATGAATATATTGAAGCAACTGATTGTTTTCCCAGTGCACTAAAGGCTTAAGGGAGCTTCTACAAAGCAATGGTAATGGGAACAACTAGGTTCTTAGAATCATATTCACAAGAGCACTTAAGCATGCCTCTCGAGGAATCGAACCAAAAAAAGACTTGGAGGTCATGTTTGAAGTTATGAACTTCCTATGGATTTCTCTTAGTGCCAAAGTCTCTGAAAGGTTATGAAATGACAGAGATATATTGCATTGTCTGCCTTTGTAATAAAGCTATTAATTTATCAAGTCTTTTTGGATCACTTAATGCTGCATGTGAAGGAGAACTCGAAATATGAGCTAATATGAGTTAATTTATGCTACATAAAGATGTAACTGTTCACAATAGTGTTATTTGGTTATGCAGAGGATATTGTTGCTAGACTATAATGAAGTTTGAATCCATTGAAATCATAATAGAATTGATCTATGAGCATGTCGTCCTCGTGCCCAAGGACCAATGTAGTAAAACTCTACAGTTGGGAATGCGTTTTGCAGCAGGATACATTGTTGGCGTCTTTATGCAAATGCTTATCATCCTGCAGACAACCTGTTTTCTCTTTTCAGCAATGCTAAGGGTGCTAACACAGGTGAAAACACCAACGATGATATCAAGAGTAAAGACCACAAAGAAATACGTTGTTGCTGAGATATCAGCATCAGAGGAAAATCAATGGTTGCCATGAATTTTGTATGGTTCTGGGAAGTCAAGGCTATTTCAGTTTGGCAAGAAAGGTGTATGATTTTATTTTAAAACTGCCATCAACGCTAGCAGAACACTCAGAGTCATGTCTTTTCAGGTTAATTCACCAATGAAATGAGAATGACAGAGTGGCATTATCCTATTTTGTTCTTGTGGTATTTATGCAAATAATCTAGGAAACACATGTGTTCCAATTGTTGCAGGGCGTTGTTTTCACACTTAGTAATGTTAAGGAGATTGTTCTCAGTGAATCTAAACTAATTAATTCAGAGCATTTTGGTGTAAGAACAACAAACAGAGGATTATTCTGGATGTGTGGCGATTTCTAGATATGTGTCTCCACATCCAAGGTAGTTCAAATGCTAAATGAAGCATCCTAATACATCTCACACTTAGTAAAGCATGTTAAGGAGATTATTCTCAGTGAATCTGAACCAATTAATTCAGAGCATTTTGGTGCAAGAACAACAAACAGAGGATTATTCTGGATGTGTGGCGATTTCTAGAGATGTTTCTCCACATCAAAGGTAGTTCAAATGCTAAATGAAGCATCCTAATACATCTGACAGGCCATCTAGCAGTTCTATTATAGAGCACGTGATGTTGGACCTAAAATTTATCAATTGTTGCCAAGGCATTCATACAGATTGCAGATTTGCAGGGGAATTAATAACAAATGGCAGAATACAGTCCTGAAGACCCCACGAAGTTAGAAGGATGATGCTCATAGCATGTTTCCAGTTTACTTGTCATCGAGTTTATCTCAATTTGGAGTAGTTGAAACAAATATCAATAAAATAACAACCAAAGATATTATTTCCATAAGAATAGGACATCAAAATCATTTCCATAAGAACAGGACATCAAAATCAAGGACAGAGCTCAGGGCTCAAACATAACTCTGCTTATTAGGCAGCTGCATTCTCACAGAGGTTTGGCAGGTCAACACAAGCCACTTGGCCCCATGATGAACCCATTTTTTACTGTGAAGAATAATAAAGAGCATGAAAAAATACCCTAGAAAAGCACCCTTCATAGCACTTTAATCCTGATGAAAATTGCTGTCATGCAATACCCAAGTCAAGATTAAGTGGGGCACTTAAGCCTGTGAAAAATAAGACATGGAAGTCTCCACAAAATCATGCCAACAACAACTATCATGCAGTGCTTAATTTGAGATCCAATGAAGCATCTCTCTCCCCTCAAATCGGGGCAAAGTTATGCCCAAAATAACACGAGGTAATCCTGGAAAAGAACACTGAAACAACTCTAAAGTTCCAATACAACCAGTCATGCAGTGAATTCACTCTATGAGACAAAAATACCGTGGTTGCAGCAACTCAGAATATGACTGATCAGTGGCCAGTAAAAAGGAAGAAAATCTAAGGGTCTTCAGTGTTAACTTCTAGCAGCTTTAAATATCTTGGTTTTGTACAACAATTATCTGCCAGTCCAGCTGCCCTTTCACCAATTAACAACCTCCAGAGTGAAAATGAAAGAGAAGAAAAAACAAACTTACTTGAGATCGGAGAGTCATCGGTACTGCCATTCTGCCTCTCAACGTTGGATGTGGAACCCGAATTTGATAAATCCATGATTTTCCCCTATAGAAATGTATCAAACAAACGCCAACGCCAAAACCACGAGCTTGCACTTCACCTATGAGAAGGGGGAGGGAAAGAGATTATGCCCTCGAAACGATCCTAGTCTGCTTTGGCGGGACACAGACCCACATGAAATTTTGGTGATTGAAGCCTGGAGTGACATACAATAGGCTACCAATCTCTACAACTCAACCAAAAACCCAACCCATCCTCTTCTGTAGACTACAATCGGTCCGCAACAAACATTAGAGTTCTGTAGCTTTCTGTATTAGTTAATGGATCTTATTAACTGTCCTATCGTCCCACGCATTGATGCGCCTGTGCCAACTTGATTTAATTGGGATATATTGATGCCTAACAAAAGAATGCAGAGGGGATGCAAAACCGTTTTTCTATCAAATCACATAGGAGAAGGGCAGAGCTCTCCGATCAATGCGTGCCTTGCCTACTTTATATAGGTGAAGGCATGCAAGCAAGGCATGGAGAAACCGTGTTAGGTGGAGCAGGAATAGGTCAGACATATTCTGTATCAATAAGGAATATTGCTGCAGAGAAGGATGATCTCTTGCTGCAAAGGGGAATAATGCAGTCCTACAAAACATAAGCATGGGCATTGGGATCTGTACAAATGTGCACTATGATCCAGTAGGGTTTTCAATAATATCTGAATCTATAACCACAGGGAAGTTCCCTCAAACTAACCACACAGAATGAATGTAATGGACAGAGGCAATGAGCTGGCGAGAAACAAGATAAGGCAGCCGCCATTAACCTTTACTTCTTAACTTTTCCCTCCAAGCTATGGTCGTTGCTGGATTTTGAGGCCTCGTGATTACTCCAGTTTATCGCCATCTTCCCAGATTCGTGCCAGGGTTTCCACCGCAGATGTAGTAGCTCCCCCAAGCTCCCGTTAGGAATGTAATCATAGACCAGAATATTCGTTTCATGATTGGAACAAAAGGCCAGTAATCTAACTATGTGGCGATGGCGGATTTTGCCCAGAATGTTTATCTCTGCAAAGAAACCTTTATCATTTGAAGAACCGGTCCCCATTAGCTTTTTCACTGCAACTTGTTCACTGGCCATGATACCTCTATACACAACCCCAGCTCCTCCTCTACCGATGATGTTCTCTTCTTTTAAGCATTCCAACACGTCATCGCTTCCAAAGTAGAGATCCTGGAAGACCGTCATATTCCAGGACATGCCATCTGCTACTTTCTTGACGCCTTTTGCCTTTACTTACCCCAAGTCATCCTGGACTACCAATGTAAACATTATAATAAAATTAACACTGACATTCTAACTTCAACCAATGTCTTCCCTTCGAACACCATTAGCCTTACCCAACCTTTCAAATCCTCATTCCCTCTCTAATCCTTTCAAATTCTGATTCCCTCCAAGAACATATCGAATACCAGCCACATTTTCAAAAGAAAGCGCAACCATTCCACCAACATAACAACGCACTAAATGCCCCCACTCAAAATGTGCAAACCACCCACTCAAGATGTCCAAACCACCCACTCAAGGAAAGGGCGTTTATATAGTCTCTTCTCTACACTCCCAAGGGAAGGACACATCACGGCAAGAACTAGGCGCCTAGAGGCTTAATGACCCTTGGACAATTAGGTGCTATAACATTTGAAGACTTAATTGAACTCTGATCGAGGGAGGAAGGAATTATTTTGAAGTTTGGAGAAGTGGAAACTTTTGATGAAGCTCTAATTGCCCAAGTGTGGGGGGAGAAGGTGAAAGGTGAAAGTGGCTAAGGTAGTAAGAATTCAAAGAATATTTACTCTAACGTGGGGAGTTAAATCAATATAAAAGATATTATAAGAAGCTAAAGAGTGGTGTACTTAGAAAATCAATCCAAATGCTTGAATGAAGAAGATGATGATGAGGATGGTGGAGAGTTTTTCGTGTTATATGTCTCTTGTGATGACATCATTGAATAAAAATGCATAAACCCTAAGGATAGTCAAAATCTCACTAGGGATTTGTGCATCACTAGAGGATATGCTAAGCACATGCAAAATCAAGATAAATTGAAGTAAAGTAGAAGAAGGAGAATGGTGCAATTACTAGTGCAAGCACAGATGTTTGTATAGGAAGCAAGACAAATGTATGATAGAAATGCACAAGGTGTTGAGGAGTAAGACAAGTACAAGGCACATGCATTATGTACAAGGCATAGGTAATGTATAGCTGCAACGTACAGATGGCTTCTCTCAACTCCACAAGATCAACTCAACATTATGGAAGATTAACTCATCAACACCTTTTTTGGTATTTGTGAGGGGATGGTTCTTGTATGTCAATTGATGTGACCATTAAGGGGGTATTAGAATAATAAATGCTTCTTGGTGTCCAAGCTAGGGTTGATAAAAATACAAGTTATTGGCCCATAAAATTTATCTTTGGGTCTCATGGTCCATACATGAGACCCTAGACCACCACACAAGCCCTACAAAGGGAATCTTTGGCATAGAGTGAGATGTAGTGTTTATATCAAGGTTTATCACACCATGGATGGTCTTCAGGAATCATAAAAAAATTTAGGGTTGAAAGTCAATGTCTTAAGCCATAACATTTTTTTAATTTGTAGAGCTCATGGGCCATGCATGGGGCCACAGCAACCACATAGGAAATTAGTAGGGAATCTTAACCCACGAGTGTATTATGGTGGTTATTTTTAGGTTTTCCACATTAGAGGTTAGTTTTAGTGCCTAATACATGGTTTGGTGCCAAGATATGGTTTGTTTGGCCATAACATTTGTCCTTGAGAATCATGGGCCATGTGTGGGGTATCAAGCCACCATAATTTGGCATATGAGAGGGATATGGTGCTCATTTAAAGCTTCACGATGCTAAATGTGGTTCTCATTTCCCATTCAGTGGTCCAATGCCAAAAGGAAAAGACTTACACCAATATTTTCCTCTATGGTTCATGGGCAATGTGTAGGACCTCAACTATCACATAAGCCCTACACAAGAAATTTTTAACCTACAAGAGGAATATGGTAGCCATATCAAGATTTGTAACACCAAGGATGGTTGTTATGAACCAAGATTTAAATTGAGGGTCTAAGTCCTTACCAATTCCATGTAGGGCTCATGGTCCATGCACAGTCTTCTAGGCCACCACATATAGCTTTTGTAAGGAATCTTTAGCATACACATGATAAATGGTCATCATTTTGAGGATTAACAAACTAGGGATGGTTCTAAAGGACCATTCCTTGGTATAGGTCCATATATAAAATCTCACACTAATCATTGAACCACTTATGTATGGAGTGAAAGGGGGAACTATGGGACCAAGGGATATTGAAAGGTATTGAGTATGATTAAAAGAATGTAGTGGAATTTTATTGTTTGGTTTTGTTATAAAAATTAGAGTCGATAATCTTATCCGGGATTTTATTTTTGAAAGGTATTGAGTAGGAAAAGAATGTAGTGGAATTTTATGGTTTGGTTATGTTAAAAAAATAGATTATCTTATTCGGGATGTTATTTTTGAAAGGTATTGAGTAGGAAAAGAATGTAGTGGAATTTTATGGTTTGGTTATGTTAAAAAAATTAGAGCCAATTATCTTATTGAGGATATTATTTTATAGATATAGCATATTTCTTAGTATATTTTTTTGATCTTATTTGTTTACTAATATTTTTAACATAAACATGAACATATATTAATATTTTAGTTTTTATAAATTCAAAATATCATTGAACATGAGTTTTTCCTGAAGGTTTTTCGGAGGCAACATACAACCCCTTCATGCATTTCTGGGGGTGACTATTATGGCATCTCTAACCAACATTTATCAGCATTTAGTTTGAATGGGGCTTTATTTTATGTAAGGCATCCCACGCCCAGGGATTTGAGGGTTATAAATGCCAATAAATATTACAAACTGCTGAAGCCATCTCTCACTATTTGTATCTATTTCACGATATTCAAGGGTTTTACCAGCAGTAATACATGCATAAAACGCACCGCCCATAGCCTATTTCTGAGTAGCGTGTCAAAAGGCAGCCTGTGGAGCAATTTTGCAGCGAGAACAAACATTGAGGGCAGAATGCAGTAAATACAACGAAAATTTGCTATATATTTCTGAGTTTTTTCTGAAGGTTTTTTGGAGGCAACATACAACCCCTTCATGCATTTTTGGGGGTGGCTATTATGGCATCTCTAACCAGCATTTATCAACATTTAGTTTGAATGGGGATTTATTTTATGTAAGGAATCCCACGCCTGGGGATTTGAGGGTTATAAATGCCAATAAATATTACAAACTGCTGAAGCCATCTCTTGATATTTCGCAAGACTGAGATTTACTATGTTGGAATTCAATAACTACATGTATGGCAATAGAATTTAATAACTAGAACATTAAACAAAACAACCATCGAGAATTTGGATGAACCATAACACACATATAATGCAACTAAAGCTATAGAATTTGCATAAAGAATTACGCCTATGTTATTCCTTAGGATTTGTGATAACAGAGAGTTCACATGGGTAAGGATGTTTCAAACTAGATTTTGTTTTACCTGGACTTTCCTTGACTCTGATTTGATTTCTGGAAATGTTAGACTTTGATGCACCCGAACGGATACACAAATGAGTCTGAGAGGTCCTTTGATGATTTGTAGAGTAGTGAGGGCCTCAGGATCCATTTAAGATTTGCTCTTCTCATCGCAGTAGACTAGTCACAGGGCTTGACCAGTTAAAGCCACGGCCGTAGGAGTCGAATGAATTGCAGGAGAGAGATTGAATTCCTTCACCTTCCTCGCCCGAGGTTCGAAAAGAGATGTGAAAGTTAAAAAGAATAGATGTTTCTTCCCACCGTAGCTACACTTTTTTTTTAAATGTTGGATCTAAATTGTAAAGAAATTTCAAGAGACATAAAAGTGGATATCTTCAGTTTTATAATTGGTCATTTAATGTGAATCAAAGCTATTTTTCTATGCTATATCTCTTTAATATGCAAACCTTGTTAAATATTACATAAGGTATATTCCATTCTAGCTACTCAAGACTTTATTCATCCATGTAGTATAAAAATTTTGAATAGTTATTAAGTGGATCAGTCAATATAAATACATATTCACATGCATCTATATAAGTCTTAAAATATTTTGCATCACTATTTTTATATAATGATTTAATGGATGTGCTTCATACCTAGATATGTGAACTCGGTTTCCTATTTGATATTCAAGGTGATGGTATAACCCTCTTTTAGTCTAGACTTTCATAGTGTGTGGCTATTTTTTTCTCATACGAGATACCAATTGCAAGATGAAGAGCCAAAATGAAATAAGATATAATAAAGAATGAAGTGATGTTCTTTCTATTATCAACTTTCTTATTTTACATCTCATTTCAATAGTTGTAAGGGATCAACATGAAGGCTTATAAAGGGTGCTCACAAGGCTTCCTAGATATGTATTCCATCATCTCTATAGTTTATATAATGAAATAACATTAGAACTAGAATTTTATATAATGAAATAACATTTGAAGTTCTTATGAATCAAATAAGGTTGAAGCTAACCCATAAAAGCATCTTATGAAAATAGGGTTGAAGTTCACCCATAAGGGTTCAAGAACCATGGACTTTCCTGGGCATATCACTTATAGTTTAGACCCATATGCCAAAAATAATCTTAGGAAAGGCTTAGAGAAGGTGTTGAGAATAATGATTGCAGTTGGAGTGGAGGAAGTTGGTACCCACCATTGCTTTGGCGAATGTTTGAAGCCCAAAACATCTAGTCTCTATGAGATTGGGAATTTTAAAGAGCATGAAAGCTCAAGTAGCTTGAGAGATTTATCAAATCCCTTGTGTTTTGCACATTAAATGGGTAGTTGCATAATGGGCATTGATAAGGGCCATTCAGTGGTTGATCCTAGAGGTGAGACATGGGAAGTGGAGGGATTGTTTGTGGTTGATGCTAGTGTCTTACCTACTACTCTATGTGTCAATCCCATTGAAAGTTTGTTTTACCCTCTCAAATAAAAAAATCTCAAATTCCTTTGCAAATTTTATTTTGGGAGATCTTTGGTGATTGGAACCACTGGCTTCACAAAACAATGTCTCAAAAACCTTCAATAGAACTTTCTTTGGAAAACATGAAACTGATAGTGTGATTGATCCATAATTAGACTTCTTTGATTTCGTGTCATAATTTGTTTTCCCTGTGTTTTCTCAAATGGATTAGAGTATTACTTGGTTGTAGCCTATTAGAATCTTATTAAAGTACAAGATAAAATGTTATGAGCATGGAAATGCCATGAAAAGAATGATATAGTTAAAGCACATACAATCACTTACCTCCATGTATGCACTTGTACACAACCTAAATAACAAAAAAAAACTTGTATCATTAATCAACCACATGAAATATCAATATTCAATTCCAATTTTATAACAATCATGTGAAATTTTATAACAAATAATAGACTTCATAAGTTTTCACAAGCCTCCCCAATCTTCAAAAGGACACTTGTGATCCCTAATTGGGAGAGAAATACAGGTTTGAACTAGTTTATAAACAAAAAGCTTACCAAATCCAAATTTGCTTAAGATCCAAATAGTAATTGATCAAGACAAATATTCCACACAGATCCAAATATTCAGAGTTGGTTCCCAGAGTTTGATCCTTGGTCTGCCCCAACCATGATCACACCCGTTTGGGTAAGACTCTCGAATCTACCCCTACTTCTTTGGTCTCCATGCTCTTTAACTATTAGAGAATCTAACCCAGAGAAAGAATTCTACCCCTATCTGCCACCTCCTTCTTCAGCTAGAAAGGGGGTCTATTTAGTTGTGATTTGGCGTTAATATCTAGTGGCATCTGGGCAGTCAAACAATGTCATATCAGCAAGCGTTGGAAGGGAGAACATGGTATAGATCTGCTACAAAATCGTTGACAAGTGCATGAAATCATTGACAAACTGCCCCCACAAGTTATGAGAATTGGGATTTTAGGGGGGCTTTTCAAACAACCGCCTCCAAAAGTTCAATTCTCGTGACTCTTAAGGGGGGTTCCAGACAAAACGCCTCCCAAAGTTCAATTCTCATGACTTTTAGGGGGGGGGTTTGACAAACTGCCTCCAAAAGTTATGAGAATTGGGCTTTTAGGGGGGGGTTTCAAACAACCGCCTCCAAAAGTTCAATTCTCATGAGTTTTAAGGGGGGTTCCAAACAAACTGCCTCCTAAAGTTCAATTCTCATGACTTTTAGGGGGGGTTTTGACAAACCGCCCCCAAATGTTATGATAATTGGGCTTTTAGGGGGGCTTTTCAAACAACTGCCTCCAAAAGTTCAATTCTCATCACTTTTAAGGGAGGTTCCAAAAAAACCACCTCCAAAAGTTCAATTCTCATGACTTTTAGGGGGGGTTTTGACAAACCGCCCCCAAAAGTTATGAGAATTGGGCTTTTAGGGTGGGTTTTCCAAAAACCACCCCCAAAAGTCAAATTTCAGGATTTTTGGGGGCAGATTTAGAAAAACCACCACCAAAAGTCCAATTTCCATGACTTTTAGGGGCGGTTTTAAAAGACCACCTCCAAAGGTCTGAAAAAACTTTTAGGGGGGGGGTTTACCACGACCCCCGCAAGCCAAAACCGCCCCTAAAGGGCTATTTTGTTGTAGTGCGCACCACAGTGAGAGTAATAAGGTGATTCTAAGTTCCCTATTACCTGGGCAATTATAATGGTGAGGTAATATGCATTGATACCCTACCATGCAATTTATGCGATGGTTCCTTGGTGGCAACTATACCCTAAGGGTGTAACCTTGTGAATTTATGCAATGGGCAAAGCTTGATGAACTATACGATGAACTTTATAATGAATTTTATATTAAGTTGGGGTGGAGTCAATCCATACCTTAGGATCGAATGTGACCTAGGTGGATGTTTTCTACTATGATTGTACTTATATCGATTTAAATGGAACATATGAAGTCTTTAATACATGCTACCAGTGAATGTTTAACCTTGGTATAATTTATAAATTCGATGCATTTAAACGTTGATCTTTATGGTTGGCAGGTGGAATGATGGCGTTGTATAAAGCTTGAGTATGAATTCAAGGGTGTCGTAAATGATTGGGTTTGTAATCAATTCGCCTGGCCACCGTGTTAATGGTAATATTACGTGCAAGTTGTAATGGGTGTCCAGCATGTGAGGGGGGTTCGCCTATGCTGAGTTGTACTGGGCCTCCTGCCTCGGTGTCAACAGAGTCGGAAACTTCATGGCTTGGAAGATGGATGGGTGAGTTAATATCACACCTACCACCCTCCATTGTGTCTTAAAGAGAATAGATCTCCGTCGTTGATTGTTGTGTGTTGGGATTGCGATGAACCCTAACGTAACTTACAGGATCTTGTAACGTTTTATTGGTCATTGTTCGGTGGTAGGGTTTTGGGGTGAGGCCAACTGGCCAAGAGGCAATTAGGGTTTTGATGTTTTTAGCCTCCCTCGGGCTCGATCCTGAGATCGGCAGTAGCCTTCAAACTGTAAGTGAATGCTATCAATGGAGGCCGAGTCTAGAGTTGAATAGTGTAGCAATCCACAGGTTGGATGAGTGTGGCCATTGGGGCATTGTAGTGACTTGAAGGTCTGGGGTTTCAATCGGGTTGTAAGTTTCAAAAAGTATCAACACACTATGGCCTTCAAGTTGGGTCCTTCTCCTTCGAAGTGGATGGATGGCTTCGTCAAACTTATGTCACGACACACGTATAGTGACGTTGCAAAAGTTTCAAGTTTTCTTTGTTGCATGCATCATTATTTCATGATTGTTATCTAACTCCGAGCATGGTCGTTTGGCAGGTAGCTCTCGTCGAACAATAGTTTGCCGAGAAAGTTGACGGGAGAAGAAATACATCAAACCCACCGGCAAGCTTCGGTGGTACCCCTACATCGTGGTTCTTCCTGGAATCGGACTTGATGAGCAGGGTGTTGGAAGTATGTCTTCTCGGCAATGGCTTTTGCCTCGCCTACACCTTTGGGAAAATGTTACTGTTTATGTTATTTGTTAGTGTAGATGATGTGAATATTGCTTTAAAATGTATGGTCGGCCATCCCTTGGCTCGACGAGCTTGATAGGGTTTGAACCCTCGTTGTTGCAAGGGATTTCACAGTATTAAAAGTTTTATGTTTATTGTTCTACACTTCTAAATCGATGGAAGAACCTAGTGTGGAGCCGTAGGCAATAGAAGTGTTGACTATGGTTTGTTTCGGCAACAGCTGTGTAGTGTAAAAAGAATGGGTTTTGAATGGAACCCTCAGTAAACAATGAGGCGATCTGTAGGATGCTGCCATCGTAATTTTAAATGGAAATGTTCATTGTTAGGGTTTAATGTTTACATATGGTGTTTTGAACTCTCATTTTCGAATTGTTCCTGAAATCCTCTTTAAGATGTTTATTTAAAGAATGGCTATAAGCCGATAATGAAAAGGTATTAGTTTTGGTTTGAATACAGCGGTGTTGATGTTAAACCCTAGCCTGACAATGATAATGAAATCGGCTGGGTTGTAATGATGTTTAAAATGTAAGAATAACAGATATTGTTTCTACAATTAGGATATCTATGATAATGAAAACACTTGATTTTTGCAGCTGTTAAACGTTTGTAAAAATTAATATGATGAGAACAGATCAAACCTAGTTGGGGTGTAGAGATGCTGTATTTTACTCTGTCAGCTAAATAATGCTATCCTTTTCTATGCTTTTAATAACATGCTATTCTATGATGTAAATTCTGCCACATACAGTTGATAATACATAATCAAAGAAATTACAGTGTATTCATCAGTTAGTTTAATTTACCTATTAATATAACAGTTGTCTATTTTAATTCTATCTCCCTTTATTTGTCCAATTTGGACCTCTGGGGAAATGAAAGAACAATACAGTACCCCTTTTTTTGCACAAAAATAATACAGTGATGACAATAATTTCTGTAAAGAACAGTCAGATTCAAATAACAATAAAAGAATGGGTATGTGTTTAAACAGAATGCATGATATTGGTTTCTATTGAATAAATAACTGATGATCAGTAAACCCTAGATGTTAACACCATGTCCACCTTCAGAAGTCAGAAAAGAACCTACTGCTATAACTAGTTTCTGGTATGTTGTTTCAACATACATATTTGAACAGTATATTTAGTGCATGCAGAGATTTAATTTGCAGCCGCGAAAATAATAAGATGCATAGGAATATAAGTCTGTGCATGGGTGGCCTCTTGGGTTTATGTATTTAGATGCATGCTAGGTTTCACTTTTAAATGAACAAATTTAATGCTACCTCTCTGTACTGGAGTACGATGTAGCTTCACGCATGGGGAAAAATGCAGAGGAGTCATTTTATCAGTTCAAAAATTTAAAATCAATCAGGATCTAACATTTTACTGCTACTGGTCATTAATACATTTCTAAGCCATTTTTTGAGAGCATTCATATGATTGGGAACATAAAAAAAATAAAAGAATAGAACCTGAGTGTGATAGGAGGAACAAATCACTCAAGAAGCCTGTTCCACCCAACCTGCTCCTAAGCAGCCAAGATGTCTGCCTTAGGACCCTCGATCCTGTCCACTGATCCACCAGGAGGAAGGAAGTTCAGAAGCTTAGGGTCTCTGCTTGCAGCAGCAAGAAAATATATATCCATCCTTACATGCTTAGTAATCAATGGGACCAACACCAACACCTCTGGTCTGTCCTTCTCATAACAATTACAGACTTATACTTGCACTCTCCACAGCCTCCCTATTCGAATCTCTCAGCCATCACCTGATGCACATGAGGAAATGTTTCTGCAGAAAACATTATAAGAGCTCCCTGCTCAATTCGAATTACCTTTTATAGGTTGCCTAGGTCTTTTTTGTAATTAACTGGTCATTAGTGAGCCACCTGCTCACCTCCCTCCACCTGGAGGGGGAAATGCCACAAAATTAAGGGGAGTTGTCCCATACCAACAACTAATGGTAGAGTGCAAATGCCGCCATCTATCCCAATCCTTCCAGCAACTTCCATTCCTCCTAGTGGGCCAGTGGACACTCTTGTAACAGCTTTTCTTGAGTGCTTGTCTCCTATTTTTATTTATTAAATAATAATAATGAGTCATTACATTCATCTTTTGACCTAATTGGTCATAATTACAAAACTTGTAATTATAATTTAACACAAAGTATTTTGCAAAAAGGATAATAGTAGAAAATAATTATTCTCAAAAATTGGGTAGGTGACATATTGGGTGGAAGTTAGTTGGCTAAGGATAGGCCAAAACAACCAAGAAAGGGGAAAACTATCCACATACATTGCATGGGAGCCTTAAGTCAAAGACAATTTCCTTAAAACATGGAAACAGGGCGCCTTTTATCAAGAGGTGGTAATAAATGCTGGAGGTGGCAATAAATAGGGCACCCAACAACTATATTTGACCATATTTTGTCCAAGAAGTGGTGGTTTTGTCATAATTATCCCTAACTAACTTCTAAAAAACTTAGATTGTAATTATTAACCTTATTTTGAACCATTTAATCAACAAATTAATATATGAATAAGGTCCTAAGGTGTAATAATGTTCTAACAATTTGTTGGGTATGTGTTATATTCTTTGCAAGTGTGTGTGTGTGGGGGGGTGCTCTTTTGATTATGCACTTGAATAGCTCAGAGGGGGTTATAGGGGGGCGGGGGCATGCTGAGCGCCCTCCCCTTCCACGAAGCAAGTTCGATTTTTTTGGGCTATTTTTGGGTTCTTTCTAAAAATATGTAAAATTTAATCCCTGCTAAGGGATTGGGGTCTACTTTCTAATACATGTTAATGGATTAGGTTTTTGGATGCTGCAAAATACCTATATTTTTATTGTGAGTGATAATCAACATGAGAAAATAAGAGGTGTTGCTCTCAGTTTTTATGGTTTTCCCAGTTAAGGGTTTCTAGGGTAAATCTTTATGTATTATGTGTGAATGTTGTGGTGTAATATTTGGTTTTCTTGAAAGAATCTGCATGCTTTGCTTCTCTACACGTTTAAAACTTACAAAGACAAATACAAGCCTCGATACATGAATCCAAGCCACTCAATAATGTCTAGGTTTGATTCCCTCTTCTAAGATGCACAATGTGCCTCTTCCTTCACATGGATTCCTCGAGGAAAGAAAACATATCCATGTGGCCATCATGAAGGAAATCACCCAATATGTCAAGATAAATCCAACACCCTAGTCAAGAATGTCAAGTAATTAACCAGTTGAGGTCAAGTAATAACTGAATATGTTTCCTTCAATTCACACACCCATCTCAAACTATATAGGGGATGTACATGTACATTATATTCCTCAAATATCATGAAGCACCCCTAAACATGGTGTAAACACTTTTAAATATGAGGAAAGTGTTTACACAAAAACCTACCAACTCCCTCTATAACTTTGAAAAACCTGCAAACTGCCAAATTGTACCTAATGAGGTCTCGGAATCAACCACTATCTCTTGTAAAGGAAATATTACCCATGATTCCACAACATGTTGATCCTACGAAGAATATTGATATCCTTTGAATATTAAAGAATACAACCCTAGTAAAAAACTGTCAAACACCATCACATTCAAGTCAACATGACAAGACAAACTCAACAAATGCCACATCATGCGTTGTCGAGGATGTCCTTTAATTATATCATCTCCATAAAATGCCAAGACAAGTCAATCATGAATATCAAAGTCACACATATATAAATATACATAATTTAACTCATCGATCCTAAAATACAATGCTTGTGGTATAGGTAACAATCCATGTAAGGTTATCAACAACTTGCAAACATGAGAATCCTTTTCATGTACCTCAAAACCTACAATAACTGAAACAATATAATCTATATAAACTCTCCCATTTCGATAGAATGTTGAAACATGAGTAACATCATGTTAAATTCCCCCTAACTAGCAAAATCCATCAACCTTCTTCCTATACTCTATAATACTCCGATAAACTATAATCCTTGAATCAATCATAATTTCATCCTCCATCAAGGTATCACACCTCTCCTCATCAATATAACTTGAAGGCTCATGGATTAAATAAACTAATGCAACTGACTCACATATATCCTATAAGGTATACTCACTGTCAATGAAATAGAAGACTTGACCATCCTCTGATTTGAATGTACAAGTGTTACTAGATAATCAAGTAACCTGTAAAGGACACCCTCTCTCACCCCTTTAGAAAATTCATCGAACTAAATAGACTACAATCAGTGATGGTGCGTTGTTTTCCCTCAAGTGTAGCTCTCTATTCATACATCTACCATACAAGAAATTGAAAGATGATTCTTCCTCAAATCGGGAAAAAATAGAATATCAATCATGATTATGGATGATTTCACAATGGTTAGACATTGTATCAAGGATTTTGGATATTCACGGTGTCGCAGTTTTAGACTATAACGTCATAGTGAATACCTAAAATCCTTGAAAAGATGTCAATCATCTTAAGAATGTCACCCAAAGGTATTTGAAAGGAAAGGGATCCAAATCCTTTCACAAGATAAGTGGCATCATCACCAAGCTCCACACTCATGCCTCCCTCTTTCTCTTCAATAATATTGAATAAATACATGCCATACGACATATCTATCAAATATCCATTGTCTACATATCATCCATCAGTAGACATAATGTTAGAGGACAAGAAAGAGACCAAATCCATGTATTCCATCCTAGAAAATCTACAGTATGAAGAATAAACAAATTTTCCAATTGTCCAAGTGATTCTCTCAAGAAAACTAGGGTATTAGACCCAACAACCTTAAACAAGATCAAATACCTTTTCTAGTTAATGATCAACTAAAATGCAAGCCCCTTTTACACCTAGAGTGATCTCAATCACAAAATATCTAATACCATGTTGAAATTTTGTGAATTGAGATTTATAATGCAATTTAGAAATTTCATTTCTAAACAAGAGGTTTATTGGATATTAACCTTGTGAATTTTAAACCATAGGTGGCTATGAAATATATTTAAAAAAGTAGTGGCAATGGATAATAATCCAATCCTTAACAACCCCAAACTCTAGGAAGTCCAAAAAAAGACACCAAAGTGTTATGATAAGTTTGATCCCTCTATGGTAATCTCATTATGCATAAACCATATCTAAAAATCCTTAGTTACAATAGAAAATACAAAAAAACCCTTATCTTGTTCAATTATAATGTTAAACCACTGAACATAATGATCCTTAACTTATGTCAAATCATCAAGACATATATAGCTAACGATTACAAACCATGAAGAACATATATGTTTGAAAATCAAATCGACAATTTACACAAGTATTGGATAGTTGAAAACTTCATTAATATGCATAAGATGAAGTTCATGTATATATTATAGCCTTATTACAAGGCTATTACAATCTATTAGCTTTTCAAAACCCTATCTAGGGGAAACCAAGGAAAACCCTAGCTCAACCAAAGAGCTCCAACAATAATGAATCACTCAAGCAAGTCCTCCAAGTAAAGATGTCTCCTATTTTCTTCTTCTTCATTAAGTACAACCTGAGGTTTCATCTCAAAACCCTAATGTCCAAATCTCCAACAGAGTAAAACCCTAACCCTATACTTCAAGATACTCGAGGAATCTCACAATTTCTTGGTGACTCCAATATATAGAGAGAGAGGGACCAAGTACAAATCAAGATATAAGAGAGAGAGAAAGGATGGCTCGTGCACTCCTCTAGTCACATTTCTAACAAAAGATGAAAAATAATGAATAATGATTGAAGGGATGTCTCCTTGGCCAAAAATACATATGTGGGAAATTCTTTTACAAGGAACTTACAATAGTCAAATGTAGGCTCACACAAGTGGAAGAATACACTTCAAAGGTGCACATGTCAATCTCCAATATTATTTCATACACAATGATGAATCCAACATGATGTATCCACATAAGTTGTGTCCACACACTCTCACCTCAAGCCCATACAAACCCTTTCACTCTTCCCAAGCCATGTACACCACTCTGTCCACTCCCCTTGGATGAACATTGTCGTGACCCAGGCATCCCCAAGCCAACTGCAAGATTCTATATAGGAATGAAAGATACCCCATGTTGTTTAGGGTTGGATGTCTCCTCCAAGATCAACACAACGCTCCTCATCCCGGGTAAGGAATTCTCCAAGAAAGCGGTCATCTCCATGAGGCCATCATTAAGGATGCCACTCAAGCTATAAAGACAAATCTAATGCCCAAGGTAATAATCCCAAGCAAGTGCCCAAATAACATAAACTAATAATTGTGTAAGTCATGTCCAATTTGCATGTCCACCACAAACCATCCCAATGTCAAAATCCATCTTGGGGAATCAAAGAGATCAATGCACACCATGTACCCCAAATCTCATGAGCATCCCTAAACATGGTGTAAACACTTTTAGAGTAACCTGAAAGCTAACAATATTGATCTGTCACTATTACTCTACTTCTCATGGCAATGAACCCTGTACAATATGATTGATAAATAGAGAAATAATTGTGCTACAAAAATTTCCCACATGGGTTTTGAGAGAAAAGTCAAATAGTTGTAACTTCTAGGGTACTTTTAAAAATATCTTTCATGACCCCAATTCTAAAATACCATAGCTTTTCTTTAAATGGCAATAGTCATGATGCAATCTGGTGAATAGGCTCAAAGAAAACCATGCCACAAGAAAATATGAAAATTAGTTAATTAATTAATTAAACTCCCCTGGACATAAGAAAATATTTTGATAACACTTGTAAATAATTTTGGGAGATAAAAGATAAAATTTACAACAACAAATGCATCCACACAATAATCAATACCAATATTGTAGAGAAAATCTGTAAGGTAGGGTAACACTATCAATTACTCCTTAAGAAAGGAATCACGCCATAAGATATGCTTGTTATAGTACAATATCCAACATGTTCAATACCATGATATATATATATATATATATATATATAACTTAATAAGTATTTCTTAAGGCCTATACCGACCACTCCTTAATATATTTATTACCCACCAACTACCTAGTGGGATTTTTCAACGAACATGACCCACGACATTGATTTTTTAGTTCACACATCCACAACTTAGTGGGATTTATTCTATAAGTATAGCCACATTACATTAATTACCCCCTAGGTACCTTTCTTAGTATAATACATATCCCTTAGTTATGTTCCTAGGAACATTACACCTTTAATCTTAAGTATAACTAAGAGAAAATCTCATTGCAACATCATGGGATTTCTCGTATCCAAACTTGAGAAACATGGAAATGCATTTATTAATTTGTGAACAATGTAGCATCTATTCAACAACCATAACGTTGTCGATTACCTTCTCAACAAGGACACATATTGTTTGGTATAGTAAATTAAAGCATCCATAGATAAATTCAATTTATTTCTCAATGCTTTTGCTATTATTTTGTAACCAACATTTCATAAGGGACTTTATTTTTTGAAACATTTTTTGAAACTAGGGACAAACATGTGACACTATTAAATGGAAATACAAATTCCTTTGAATATACACTTATTCATCTATGTTACAAAATAAAGGAGTAAGTTTATGAACTAGTGGATTGAATAAGAATAATTTAATTAAGTTTATGAACTAGTGGATTGAATAAGAATAATTTAATTGTTAATATATGTGGCTAGGCAGCTTATCAACAACTACATTCTTAATAATCCCCTCCACCTCATATGATCATGCTCCAAAATAATAATAAAAAAATGAGAATATTCTTATCACGAGGATTTAAAATTATATGTGAATTTATCATTGATTCATGTTTTAAGAAGATAAGAAATTCCAAATATATTTTTGCTCTTCTCTTTCCTAATCCTCGAGGATGATACTTGTTAATATGTTGTTATAGAAGAAAAATCATCTTCTTTAAACTCTTTTGTCAAGTTTTTCTACTCTATTTTATTAATATTCCCAATAAATATAACATTTGATTTCTTCTTAATTCTGTCATTAATTAAATAATTTTCATTAACTACTTAAATATAAATGTAAATTATCCTTAATATATAATTTTTTGCATTTAAAGACTAAAAAACTATGTTGAAACATTATTAGGTAGCCATTCTATTGAGCCATTTTCTTTCCTCTTTCTTAATTGAAACAACTTTTATGAATGTCAATTATCTTAAACATATAATGTTTTGCATTTAAAGAATATAAAGAAACATTACTCTAGACATTTGTCACTAACTCATGCTTTAAGAAGACAAGAAATGCCAAAGAGATTTTTGTTCTTTTCTTTCTAATCATTGAGGATGATACTTGTTAATGTGTTTCTATTGAAGACGAATTATATTCTTTAAATTCTTTTTCCAAGTTTGTCTACTCTATTTTTCCAATAAATATGACATTTTGATTTCTTTTTAATTCTTTCATTAACTATAATTTTCATTATGAATGTTAATTATCCTAAACATATAAATTTTTGCATTTAAGGTCTATGTTGAAACATTAACTTACCATTCTATTGAACCATTTTCTTTCTTTTTCCTTCATTCTAATCACTTCTATATTCTAATCACTTCTATGAATATCAATTATTTTACACATAAAATTCTCCTTCATTCTAATCACTTTTATACACTTCTTCATCTATGTTACATAATAAAGGAGTAAGTTTATGAACTAGCGAATTGAATAAGAATAATTTAATTGTTAAAATATGAGTGGCCTGGGAACCTTATCAACAACCACATTCTTAATAATCCCCTCCACCTCTTTAATCATATGATCATGCTCCAAAATAAAAATAAAATTGAGAATATTCTTATCATGAAGATATAAAATAATATGTGTATTTGTTATTGATTCATGTTTTAAGAAGACAAAAAATGCCAAAAAGATTTTCTCTTCTCTTTCTAATTCTTGAGGATGATACTTGTTAATATGTTGTTATTGAAGAAAAACCATCTTCTTTAAACCCTTTTGTCAAGTTTGTCTACTCTATTTTATTAATGTCCCAATAAATATGACATTTGATTTCTTCTTAATTCTTTCATTAATTATATAATTTTCATTAACTAATTGAATATAAATGTAAATTATTCCTAAACATATAAATTTTTGCATTTAAAGACTCAAAGACTATGTTGAAACATTACTAGGTAGCCATTGTATTGAGCCATTTTATTTCCTCTTCCTTCATTCCAACAACTTTTATGAATGGCAATTATCTTAAACATATAATTTTTTGCATTTAAAGAATATTGACAAACATTACTCTAGACATTTGTCACTAACTCATCTTTTAAGAAGGCAATAAATACCAAAGAGATTTTTGTTCTTTTCTTTTTAACCATTGAGGATGATACTTGTTAATGTGTTGCTATTCAAGACTAATTATATTCTTAAAATTCTTTTGCCATGTTTGTCTACTCTATTTTTTCAATAAATATGACATTTTGATTTCTTTTTAATTCTTTTATTAACTATATAATTTTCATTATAAATGTTAATTATCCTAAACATATAATTTTTTTCATTTAAGGACTATGTTGAAACATTACCAAGTACCATTGTATTGAACCATTTTCTTTCTTTTTCCTTCATTCCAATCACTTATTTTAAATATTTTAAATAAGTGAAGGTCAATCATTTTAAATATATAAAATTTTCCATTTAAACACTCTGTACAAACATTACCATTTCTTTCCTCTTCCTTTATAAGAAATGATCTTCAAAGAACCCTGCAATGATGGATTTGTAGTTCATGATTGATTTGGGGTTCATAAACTTAGACATTTACACAATTATTTTTGAACCAAAATCAATTTGATATATGTATTGATATTTTTACTTGTTTTATAGCACAACATTAAAACAAAAACAAAACAAAAAACTTGTTATAAAGAAATACTTTGGCACATAAGTAAATTTTATATTCAGTTGAAATCTCAATACCTTCCAGTTCAACTTGAAACATACTGCAGAAAGGATCCAAAAATAAAATCTCTATCACCATTCCTTATTTTGTGCACTCTAATCTCTCCATGATTTATCTTCTCTTTTCCAAAAGATTTCATCTCCAAAAAAAAGTCTCATTTCAAAGACAATTTCAAAAGGCAATCTCCCAGCTAGGAAGTTTCCAGCTCCAAAAGGCAATCTCCCAGATAGAAAGTTTCCAGTAAACTAACACTTGTAAATAACCAAAATAATAATTTGTTTTAAAAAAATAAATATGTTCAAAGGTCTAACCAGGCAAGTGTGGAATCCACATATGGCACTTCAATCTTGTGAACTTCTTTGAGTAGTTGATCACCTTGAAACCTTAAAAGGCTGGGCCTATAGAAAGTACAGTTATAGTCTGCAAAATTCCTGCCATTACATACATCTCCATGGAAAAGTCCTACACACCTCCAAACTTTATCTCCCAGATGATAAAGCCATAAACTCCGATTATTGGCAAGGCAAATCTCTTCTCCACCTCCAAATACAGAGGTAGACAAATATTGTGGGGATATTCGGTTCCCGGTTACCCACAAAGCACAGCATTCCGCCATTGGAAACCACCAAGTACAACAGAGGTGGGCAGCACGGAGGAGGCATCCATCTGGACGTGCGACGTATTTAGCCCACAGATTATCATTCTCCTGGATAGCGATCCTGCGACGAGTATTATTCTGGCACACATCACCGGTAGTAACAACCTGTAACACAAAAATCGCGGACTGAAATTTAACACTACAAAACATTGCAAGTCATAATTGAAATTTCAAGCCTAAGCAAACAAAAGAGGATTTACCATTGCCATTGCGTTAAAGGAAGCGCGTACTCCGTTCCCAGATATTGGTGTTTATCTAGGTTACGTTGCAATACATCTAGGTTACATTGCAATACATCATATTTATACTTTCACACTACTGTATAATTAGAAAAAGGCGGGACATATAATTTAAAAAAGATGGGCAAAGGGATATGCATGTACTATCCAACTAATTAAGTACTAACCAACTAACTAAGGTTACAATTAAGGTATTATCCAACAAACTAATAATGATAATACTAACATAATAATAAAAATATAAAAAATATGGTGTTACAATATCGAGGACTTAACAATTTTCATAATATTTTATTTGCAAAAATCCCAAATATATGGAAGATAAAACACTTAATAATAACAAATACATCCATACAATAATGAATACTAATATTGAAGAGAAAACACTTTAGGTTTGACAACATTTTCAATTACTCTTTATGGAAGGAATCATTCCACAAGTAATGCTGCAATAAAATATCCAAGATGCTTATTGGCATAAATGTGTATACATATTATCTCATGAGTATTCCCAGGGGCTTACCAACTATCCTTCATTATTACATTTATTATCCACCAACTACTTAGGAGACCTTATTAAATGAAAATGAACCACTACATTAATTAAGGAGTTCACATACCCACAAATTAGTGAGCCTTATTTCATAGTATGGTCACTTTACATATTATCTCATGAGTATTCCTAGGGGCTTACCAACTACCCTTCATTATTACATTTATTATCCACCAACTACCTAGGGGACCTTATTAAATGAAAATGAACCACTACATTAATTAAGGAGTTCACATACCCACAAATTAGTGAACCTTATTTCATAGTATGGTCACTTTACAATAATTATCCCCTTAACTACCTTTCTCAGTAAATATTACATATCCTCCCTTGATATCTCCCTAGATACACTACTTTCTATCCCTCTTCACATGTTTTTTCTTTAAAGCATTCATGTAAGCCTTATAGTAAGATCAATTAAGAAATATAATCAATTAGTACCAATCACGAGAATCCATCTATCCTAGTCATATTTGGACATGGTGTCATGATTCTACCTTGCACATCGATATATACTATGGTTTCTCTTTTGTTTCCCTTTCTTGATGAACTACATTTTGATATCCCCACTCATATTTTGTATTCCTCCATGTACCTCTATACTGTTTTCTTTTTGGGATCCATGTTAGTCCATAGTAGATTTGTTGATGTTGATCACAGCCTTACCTAGATGAATGTTGGTTATCATGGTAGTGTGGATGGTGATATACAATAACATTAGCTATTGGTTCTTCTCTCTTTGTCTCTTCACCATGTGGTTCATTTAAGGAATGGTGATCGTAGATTCTTCTTCTTTTTTAAGCCCTTTCTGAGGATATCCTTCATGTACTTTTGTAGTCTCTTCTTTTGACTTAACCTCAAATTCTTCATTTGATGTGTTTGTAAGTACTGTCATTAGTTTCCTTGCATTGAATTATTCATGTGTGGCCTTAGGCCCTTGTTTTGTAATAAGATAAATATATTGTAAAGTGATTTTTTTTCTTATACTAAAGCCTCATAACATTCTTTTGTATAGTAATATTAACCATACCTATTGAGGTCATCCAAGAATAATATCGACATCATCCATACCTACGAAAATATGAATGTAAAACATATTTATGCATCATGATATTCAGATATTAAAAAATGATATATTCTCACTCACAACCCAGGTGCTATGGATATATGTCTTCCAAAGACTCGCAATCTTTTAGCCAAGTCAACATCAATGAAATTATGCTTGGTGATAAGGTTAATAAAAATAATCACCTTCTCTTGTTGAAGACATCCATGAACCTTTATTAGGAAGTTTTCAAATGAAAAATGACTATAACTCTCTTTATCCTTCTTTACTCCATGATATCACTTATCTAAAAATATTATTCCTTATTCTTCATATAGAAAGCTCAACATCTTCACATGACCAAGAAACTAACACAATATGTGAGCATTGTCCCTTAAACCAAGGTATATAATGCTTCTTGAATTTCTTGAAGATAGTGACTTTGAATAAACTATGTATTCTTCAATAATAGGGACATTAGATTCTTCTATAAAATGCATATTCCTTGGTAAAATCTTGAAAATAAAACTAAGAATTTAAATAAATAACTTACTTTTCAATGAAGCTTCTTTGTGTGACTAGAATTTGGATGTTGCCATTTTAAAATGGCTATAACTTCCTAAATATTGATTGCATTCACTTGTTTGACCACAATCCTTGATGAAATTTTGTGAATTGAGATTTCTAATGCAATTCATAAATTCCACCTCTATCTTGGAGGTTTCTCAAATTTTAACCCTATGAATTTTCATGCTTAGGGTTGTTATGGAATACAACAATGAATAATATTTTAATCCTTAATAATCCCAAACTTCTAGTTTAATCCTTAATAATCACAAACTTCTAGGAAACCGAAGAAAAAAAACCCAAAGTGTCCCAATAAGTTTCAATCTTCTAAGGAAATCTTATCATGCATAAACTAGATATAAAAACCCTTAATTAAAATAGTAAATAAAACAATTCAAAATAATAGCGACACAAATGGATCACAAATATCAAAGTAAAAAAGATATATATATATATATATATATATATATATATATATATATATATAAGTTAACTCATAGATCTGGAAATACAAAGCTTGTAGTATAGGTAACAGTCCATGCACGAATATTCATCAACAACATGCAAACATAAGAAACCTTCCCATATAAAATGAAACAACATAAACTAGATCAATCCCCTCATCCCAAGATAATGTTGAAACAAGAGTAACGTCATGATTAATTTCCTATGCCTAAGAGAATCCATCAACCATGTATGTGCACTTTACAATACTCCCATAAACTACAATCCTAGATCAATCTTAACATCATTCTCTATTTAGGTATCACACGTCTCGTCATCAATATGACTAGTAGGCTCATGGATTTGACAAGTTAATGCAACATGACTCACACATATCCAAGGAGGTACATACTCACCCTCATTGAAAATATAGGTGGTCCTATATGCTCTCAAGCATTCTTGAAAATAGAACACTAATCCATCCTCTCATTGGAATATACAAGTGCTACTAGATAATCATGTAACATATAAAGGCCACCCTCTCTCACCCCTCTATCCAAAGTCCTAGAAATAGCTAGACTACAATCACTAATGGTTCACTATTGTCCCCTAAATGTAACTCTCCATTGTGTATCTACCATACAAAAAATTGAAAGATTATTCTTCCTTGAACCAAGAATAAATAAAATATCAATCAGCATAAGAATGTCACTTGAAGGTATTTGAAATGAATTGGAGCCATCATTTCACATGATAAGTGGCATCATCACCAAACTCCACACTCATACCTCCCTCTTGCTCTTCAATCATATTCAATAAAGACTTACGTATGACAACATTTTCAATTACTCCTTATGAAAGGAATCATTCCACAAGTCATGCTTATCGCAATAAAACATCCAATTTTCTTATTGAAATAAATGTCTATACATATTATCTCATGAGTATTCCTAGCAGCTTACCAATTTCCATTCATTATTACATTTATTATCCACCAAATACCTAGTTGAACTTATTAAATGAAAATGGACAACTACGTTAATTATTGAGTTCACATACCCACAAATTAGTGAGCCTTATTTCATAGTATGGTCACTTTACATTAATTATCCCCTTAACTACCTTCCTTAGTACAATATTACATATTATCCCTTGATACCTCCGTAGGTACATTACTTTCCATCCCCCTTCACATGTTTTTTCTTTAAAGCATTCATGTAATCCTTATAGTAGGATCAATTAAGAAATATAATCAACTAGTACTAATCATGATAATCCATCTATTCGAGTCATATTTGGACATGGTGTCATGATTCTACCTTGCACATCGATATATACTATGGTTTCTCCTTTGTTTCCCTTTCTTGATGTTGTATTTTAATATCCCCACTCATATTTTTTATTCCTCCATGTACCTCTATATTGTGTTATTTTTGGGTTTCATGTTAGTCCATAGTAAACTTGTTCATGTTGATCATCGCCTTACCTAGATGAATGTTGGTTATCGTGGCGGTGTGGATGGTGATATACAATAACTTTAGCTATTGGTTTTTCTCTCTTTGTCTCTTCACCATGTGGTTCATTTGAGGAATGATGATCAATAGATTCTTCTTCTTTTTTAAGCCCTTCCTCAGGATCTCCTTCATGTCCTTTTGTGATATCTTCTTTTGATTTAACCTCAAACTCTTTATTTGATGTGTTTGTAAGTACTCCCATTAGTTTCCATTAAATGACTTATTCATGTGCAGACTTAGGCCCTTGTTGTGTAATAAGATAAATATATTGTAAGGTGATTTTTTTATTATTATACCAAAGTTTCATAAAATTCTTTTGTATGGTAATATTAACCATACCAATTGAGGCCATCCAAGAATAATATCAACATCATCCATACCTATACTACGAAAATATGAATGCAAAACATATTTATGCATCATGATATTCAAACATTAAAAAATGAATATTCTCACCCACAACCTAGGTTCTATGGATATGTTATTCAAGGACTAACAATGTTTTAGCCAAGTCAACATTAATGAAATTATGCTTGCTGATAAGGTGAATAAAAATAATGACCTTCTCTTATTGAAGAAATCCATGAACCTTTATGAGGAAGTTTTCAGATGAAAAATGACTATAACTCTTTTTATCCTTCTTTATTCCATGAGATCACTTATCTAAAAATAGTATATTTCCTTATTCTTCATATAGAATGCTCAACATCTTCCCATGACCAAGAAACTATGAGCATATGTGAGCATTTTCCCTTAAACCAAGGTATATAATGCTTCTTGAATTTCTTGAAGATAGTGACTTTGAATAAACTATGTAGTCTTCAATACTAGGACCATTAGATTCTTTTGTCAAATCTATCTTCCATCTTAAAATCTTAAAAATAAAACTAGGGATTTGAAGATATAATTTACTTTTCAATGAAGCTTCTTTCTGTGACTAGAATTTGGATGTTACAATTTTAAAATGACTATAACTTCATAGATATTGATTACATTCACTTGTTTGACCACAATCCTTGCAACAATTTTGTGAATTGATATTTCTAATGCAATACATAAATTCCACCTCTATCTTGGAGGTTTCTCAAATTTTAGCCCTATGAATTTTCATGATTAGGGTTATTATGGAATACAAAAATCAATAATATTTTAATCCTTAATAATCCTAAACTTCTAGTTTAATCCTTAATAATCCCAAACTTCTAGGAAACCCAAGAAAAAAGACACCACAATGTCCCATTAAGTTTCAATCTTCTAAGGCAATCTTATCATGCATAATCTAGATATAAAAACCCTTAATTAAAATAGTAAATAAAAAAAATCAAAATAATTATTATTTTATTTAATTACAATGTTAAATCATTTAACATTATCATTCTTAACTCATTTACAATTAGCAAGACATATGTAGATAATAATTACAAAAAATGAAGAACATAGATGGTTGAAAATCAATTCTGCAATTTACATAAATATTGTATAGCTGAAAACTTCATGAATACATGAGATGAATCTCATGTACAGTCCATGTCCTCATCACAAGACTATTACAACCCACTAGCTCGCCATCATATCTAGGAAAAACCGAGAAAAATTCTAGGTGAACTAAGGATATCTTGGTAAACATGAATCACTAAAGCAAGTCCTTGAAGGAAATTTGTCTCATCTTCTTCTTCTTCATCACTTATTAAAACCTAGGGTACAACTCAAACCCTAAATATCTAAATATGTAAGGGATTAAATCCTAACCTTAGACTTTAAGATACTCCAACAAGCTTGAGAAATATCGGCGACTCCAAGAGAGAGAGAGAGAGTCAAAGTAAAATTGAATATATAAAAGAGAGAGGATGACTAGTGTGGTCCTCTAGTCACATCTCTAAAATAATATAAACACATATGAATAGTGAGTGAAATATTCTCTCTTTCCTCTATATATATGAGAGCTAATGGAGACCAACAACACATAATTGCACCAATTCCGTTACAAGCAAACTACATTAATCCTATGTAGGATCACACACATGGAGTTATACACTCTAAGGGTACACATTTCATGCTCCAAGGTGATTTCATATAAAAGAAAGATCCAAGGTGATGTAGTTGAATAACATGTGTCCACACTCCTCTATCACAACCCCATATAAACTTCATCATTCCTTATCCACGTACTCCACTACATCCACTCCCATTACATGAGCATTTCCATAACCTAAACATCCTTAATCCAAATCCAAGCCACCCCATGATGTATCGATTTTGATTCCTTTCTCTAACATGCAAAATGGGCCTCCTCCTAAGCATGGTTTCCTCTAAGAAAGAAAACATATCCATCTCGCTATCATGAAGGACATCATCCAAGTTTTCAAGAGAAAGCCAACACTCTAGGGTAGAATGCCATGAAATCACTCAATTGAGGTTAATCAATCACTAAGTAAGCCATATTCAGTTTGCAAGTCCATCAAATTCCATCTCCCATGTGCAAATCCAACTCGGGCCATCTAGGGAATGAACATACACTATGTAAGTTAAATCTCATGAACCACCCCTAACCATGGTGTTAACATTTTCAGAGTAATCTGAAAGCTAACATTGCCTCTTTACAAGGAAAGTGTTTACATTGACATATGTCAACTTTCTCCGCAACTTCACCAGGGCCTTCCAACTACAAATACGTATATATTGGATTATTGTAATAACCACTATCTCTTGTAAAGAATCTATGAGCTATGTTACCACAACATATTGATCCTCTATATATATTGAATACCTATGAATATGAAGTAACATAACCCTAGAACAAAAACTAACTAACTCCATCATCCCTCAATTTAACATCACAAACAAAAATCAACAAACACCACATTATGATATATATAGGATGTCTTATAATCATGTCATCTTCACAAAATACTTAGACAAGTGGATCATGAATATAAAAGTAAAAAAGATACAAATCTACATAAGTTAACTCATCAATCCTGAAATACAAAGATCAGAAATATGTAACAATCCATGCACGAATATCAACAATCTACAAACATAAGAAACATTCCCATATAAAATGAAACAACCTAAACTAGATCAATCCCCTCATCCCAAGAGAATGTTGAAACAAGAGTAACCTCATGGTTGATTTAGTCTGTCTAACAGAATCCATTAACCATGTACGTGTACTTTACAATAAACCCATAAAATACAATCCTAGATCAATCTTAACATCATCCTCCATTTATACCCTAATTATCCCCTTAGCTACCTTCCTTAGTACAATACATATCCTCCCTTCATGCCTCTCTAGGTACATTACTTTCCATTCCCCTTCACATGTTTTTTCTTTAAAGCATTCATGTAAGCCTTACAGTAGGATCAATTAAGAAATATAATCAACTAGTACTAATCATGAGAATCCATCCATCCTAGTCATATTTGGACATGGTGCCATGATTCTACCTTGCGCATCAATATATATTATGGTTTCTCCTTTGTTTCCCTTTGTCAATGTGGTATTTTGATATCCCCACTCATTATTTATATTCTTCTGTGTAACTCTATACTGTGTTATTTTTGGGTTCCATGTTAGTCCATAGTATATTTGTTGATGTCATCATGGCCTTTCCTAGATGAATGTTGTTTATCATTGTAGTGTCGATGGTGATATACAATAACCTTAACTATTGGTTCTTCTCTCTCTGTCTCTTCACCATGTGGTTCATTTAAGGAATGGTGATCTGTAGATTCTTCTTCTTTTTTTATGATGATGATGAAGTATTTAACGTCCAATGAGAACAAAATTTGTCTAGCGGACCTTAAGAGAAAAGAGAAGGTAGATATTAGTTGATTTGCTTTAAAATACAATTCTTATGCTCAAAAATATTAGAGAGGAGGGTTCATGGATGTTTATAGTGTTGGGTATCTAGAAGGTTGGAAAGGTCAGTGCTGGAGCAAATATTTTGGAGCTGATATCTAATGTGGGTGAAAGTCGGGCATTCTAAGAGAAAATGGTTTTAATATTCCACGCTCATTGACTCGCATAGATGGAAAATCCTTCCCTCCCAAGGCATTTTATGGGTTTCCAAATGCACAGTTTCACTATGGAGCTGATGAGAGTTCGTTCTAATATTGGAAATATTAATTTTTTTCTTAGATATGGTTAAGATAGAAAGGTAATTTTGATCCTCGATATTAGGGTTAATGATCTCTTTATAATATATTAGTTTTCTTTTTACCTCTAATTCTTCTTTGCACCACATTTTCTCTTTGAAAGTAGAAGCAATAATGTAATTAATGTTGTCAATATTTTGTAGAGTGGTAGTTTCATCAATACTCCAATAATTTAACCAAGACATGGCATCTTTAAGCCATCCCCACTTGAGGCAAAGTTGTTGGTGGCTAGAGTTAAGAGAAATTTAAGGATGCTGATCATCTCCCATATTGTTTAATATGTTCTTGTACGTTAGATATTTTATAAGTAATAGATCACTTCTAGATTTGCTCAATTATTCTCCAAGATTCTCTTGAAATGTTGCATCCCCAAGCTTCACAACCATATAAGATAATGGGAGTGAGGAGCATTTTAAAGAGGATTTTCTTTTTGTCCCACATTACAAGGGTTTCCGATTTATAGTTGTTTTCAAGAACGAAGTAGGCTTTCCACCACCCATTTATCCTCTTCTCAATGCTATAGTTCCAATTGAGCTTGTGATGGAATTCAATTCCTAGATACTTATAGGTGGTTACTTACTCCAAGATTATATTTTCATAAGAAACATTGGCATCGTTACTCTTATTTGACTTGATAATTATCATGACTTTTGTTTTGTCAGTGTTAACGATCATGCGTATACTGGTGAAAAAATCCTTGAGAATTCATAATTTCTTCTCAAGAGCATATGGGGATCCTTCCATAAGAACGATATCGTCTGCATAGAGAAGAAGCATGGTCACTATTCCTTCCAAGATTGCGCTGGTGCAACCTGGATCTTCTAAACAATCTTCTAGCTTATCGATGTAAATGCCAAAAAGTGTAGGAGAAAGGGGGCACCCTTGCTTAACTCCAATATTACAATTAATATCCCGCGACCATCCTTTAGTGTTTTTGAATTTGGAAATAATGTTCTCATATAACCTTACAGTTCCAACCCTCAACTTGAGATGAACTTTTAACTCTTCTAATATATTCCGAAGGTTATTTCTAGGAACTATGTCAAAAGCCTTCTCGAGGATCCCCTTCATGTCCTTTTGTGGTCTCTTCTTTTGATCTTACCTCAAACTCTTCATTTGATGTGTTTGTAAGTATTTACATTAGTTTCCTTGGAATGACTTATTCATGTGTGGCCTTAGGCCCTTTTTGTGTAATAAGATAAATATATTGTAAGGTGATTTATTTTTCTTATACCAAAGTTTCACAAAAAACATTTGTATAGCAATATTAACCATACCTATTGAGACCATCTAATAATAATATTGACATCATCCATACCTATAATACGGAAATATGCATGCAAAACATATTTATGCATCACAATATCCAAATATTAAAAATTAAGTTTTCTCACCCAGAACCTAGGTGTTATGGATATGTTTTTCATCAACATATATGTGAGCATTGTCCCTTAAACTAAGGTATATATAATGCTTCTTTAATTTCTTGAAGATAGTGACTTTGAATAAACTATGTAGTCTTCAATACTAGGACCATTAGATTCTTCTATAAATTGTATCGTCCTTAGTCAAATCTTGAAAATAAAACTAGGGGTTTGAAGAAATAACTTACTTTTCAATGAATCTCCTTTGTGTGACTAGAAATTGGATGTTGCAATTTTCAAATGACTATAGCTTCCTAAATATTGATTACATTCACTTGCTTGACTGCAATCCTTGCTGAAATTTTGTGAATTGAGATTTCTAATGCAATACATAAATTCCACCTCATATGTAGATAATAATTCCACATGACATAATCATTCTTAAATTATTTAAAATTAGGAAGACATATGTAGATAATAATTACAAACCATGAAGTACAAGGATGGTTGAAAATCAATTCTATAATTTACATAAATATTGTATAGCTGAAACTTTCATAAATACATGAGATGAATCTCATGTACATTGCATGTTATTATCACAAGGCTAGTTCAACCCACTAGCTCTCCACCATAGCTAGGATAAACCAAGAAAAATTCTAGGTGAACTAAGGAGATCTTGGTAAACATGAACCACTAAAGCAAGTCCTTGAAGGAAATGTGTCTCATCTTATTCTTCTTCATCACTAAGTACAACCAAGGGTCCAACTCAAACCATAAATATCCAAATATCTAAGGGAGTAAATCCTAAACTTAGGCTTTAAGATACTCCAAGAATCTCAATAAATATCTACGACTCCAAGAGAGAGAGAGATAGAGAGAGAGAGAGGCCAACTTGTACATATGAAGATATAAGAGAGAGAGGATGACTATTGTGGTCCACTAGTCACATCTCTAACATAAGATGTGTTAAGATTCAATATGCTAAGACAGAAATATCAGCATTACATTCCATTTCACAACAATAGCATATACAGGATCATTGAAAGAACAACAAGCACAACATAAACACAAGAGACACAAATTTATCCCGGGAAACCCTCATGGGGTAGAAAACCCAACAAATTTTCTTCAATATAGATGACCAGCAAATACAAAGATGTAAACCATAGACATGAGCTCCTTCTCCTCCATAGCAGATCTCCTCCTCACCTATGCGTTATTCACAAGGTGAGTGCATTGTGTGTTAAATGAGGAACACACCTCCTCTATTTATACACAACTCCGACTTGTATTTTATATTAATTAGGTCGGCCCCAACTTAACCACTGGGTTAAACACCCCATTACAACTGATTGGGCCGACCCCTCTAGGGTGGTCTAATAACCCTTTGACCCACATAGCACATACAGGGCCGACCCCCACTAAGGAAGTCTAATAACCCAAGTTACCACATTCCGATAGAGGAATAAACATCTCTGGATATACAAAAAGGTCTTCACAGAGGAATGAAACATCTCTGGAATAATAAAGTACAAATATAATATTCTTAGAAGTTACAATATTTCAACAAGATGAACGTAGATTAATAGTGATGAATTATTCTCTCTTTCCTCTATATATATGAGAGCTAATGGAGGCCAACAACATGTATGTGGACCAATTATGTTACAATAAAACTACATTAATCCTATGTAGACTCGCACAAATGGAGTTTTACACTGTAAGGGTATACATTTCATGATCCAAGTTGATTTCATATACAACATCGATTTAAGGTGGTGTAGTTGCATAACATGTGTCCACACTCCTCTATCACAATCCCATAAAAGCTTCATCATTCCACTAGTACAAAATGAGAGATAAGTGACCAGGCGACCAAAACATTTGGTCACCACAGCTTTTCCAAGAGATAAATGACCAAAATTGATAAATTTTAAGTGAACTGACTAAAAATGACCAAGATAAATGACCAATTTGGTCACGGGATAAGAACTAAACTAAAAAGGACCAATTTGGTCACGAGATAAGAACTAAACTAAAAATGACCACATAGCAATTGGTCATTTATGTGGTCATTTTTAGTTGTGTCATTCCAGCAGTGGAAAATTATAATTTTGATAATGAATTTGTACGATTTACTAAATTTTAACACCACAGATGGATTCGGAGACCCCCTTCATCTGCAGTGTTAAAATTTAGTAAATTGTAACATTAATAGTATACAACTTGGATTTTTTTTCAATACATGTCTTCTAAGGGATCATTTCTTTGAGGCCATCCAGATACCTATTGTGTTAGATGATATGAGAATAATTGAGATGCTCATTTAGGGGTTTCTCTACTAATTAGTGGCTTGGGTCTGGTGAGTTGATATCTAGATAATACATCATGTCTTGCATATAGTTTATCAAGTGATAGATGAGTTCTTCTAAATGTGGTTGAGTTGAGTCTTAAATATTTTTCATCTTTCCCTTTTGGAATTTTCATGTCCTGAAGTTAGTGTCACTCCATTTAGCTTGTTGTACTAGTTGTGTTCATATTTTGTTTGAACAAAACCATCGCCATTTGACCATCTCGGCAGTCTGTTAAAGTTTCGACAAGTTCATGTATTTTGTGTCATGTTAGCTAAAAATTGTCAATTAATTCACAACCTCCATTAATTCTCCATATGCATTCATTCACCATGGTTCTCTTTGCACCTAAGTTTGAAAATATTTAAAGTCCCCCTGGGTCCCTCCCTTACAAGAAATAGACAATATCCTCCATTTTGAAGAAAAAATAATTCCTCCCTTTTTGCAAAAATCCCTTTGTTCCCATCTCCTTGAATAATAATAATAATAATAAATAATAAAAATAGAAAAAATACCGTATGGAGTCTAGGATTTCAGATGCCTTAAGTTCTTTGGTACCTAAAAAATCACTTTTCATGGTGAAGGGCATTGCATTTCATGAATATACATCTTTTCTGGGGTGAATATCTAAGCTTGAAGGAGTTCATCTATCACATGTAAATACTCTGAAACACATGTATAAGTTTCGTCTCTATAATGGTTTGCTACTATTTTTAGCTGGGCATGCAATTTAATCATCTATCAAAGAAGTATAAAATTTACTTAGCTTATTCACTATGATTATTTATTAATCATTTTAGCTATGTAGGGATTGAGGGTTATGCTCTGTAAACATGTGATTACACTTTATGCTTGTAATTGAATAGGTAGTATCAAGCTATGAATTAAACCCATGTAACTAGATTATGGTTGGATAAGGGAAATATTTCTTGCAGGGTGCATGTGTATGGAAACCCAAAACCTATGGGGCAATTTATCTAATGGGAAACCCATTCTCGATAGGCCTGATTGGATTGAGATGGCGAGTACCAAACAAAACATTTGGAAACCAGTCGATTCTAGAGAAATATGACCATGTGGGGAATGATATCGGTTGTAAAACCCTTATCATGGCTGATCAGTGGATTATTTGGGTTTGGTTACTCCACTGATAGAGAGGTTGATACCACTTATTGATTCCCAATGGCCTGGTTCTGTGGCCATGGATTTAGACAAGGTGAAGATTTTTCTAATTGGGATTGACATCACTTTCACATTCCATGACATAAAGGACCTTTATTTAAAGGAATCATCATCAAAGAGCTTTCCAAAGTGATTATCAATCACCAAGTTTTCCAAGGTGATGCAGTCTGGATGAGTAAGAGATTGCATAGTTGCTTCTTTATATGAATTTGGATGTGGTGTTAAAGTGATTTTTTTGCTGGCCTTTTCCATGGTGAATTGGGTTGAGTTTGAGATCCTTTCTTTTGCTGGACTGCTCCACCTTCCACCCCTTCTCTTCTTCCATATTGCATGCTTAATAAAAAATAATAGAGAACTTATTTGATGTAGCGTTCATGGCCTTATCCTGGGTTGGAGCTCTAACAGTTTGAGCATGAGATGTAGTGTTCCAATTTGAATGTTATGAAGATATTGAAATTTGTGAGGAGGTTTTGGTGGAGCTGTTTGGGAGATCATATGGAGTATTGGCTCGAGAGAGTGTTGGGTGGGGCTTCCTGTTGGAGTAGACCCTTGTTTGGTGATCCTGTGCTTGACATAAAATATTCATTAGGTAGGTTAAATACTCCACCTTATGAAAATGAAGACTATTAGTTGTGAATAGATTTAAATGTTGTGCAACTCTTTATTCTTATCTACTTCAAAGCGCTCTTCAATTTGAATGGAAAGAATCTTGCTTGACATACCAATTAAAACTTCGCCAAATATTTAGTCAAAGATATCCACAAATGGTAAGGTGTTAGGTGGGAGCCACAATAACTCAATTGAAAGAGGATATTGAGCCTCGTTGATGCCCTAAAGATTTAAATTCATAGTTAGTCAATTTCTCACTCCTATAGTTATCACCATTCAACCAAACAAAGCCTTTTAAGATCATACCTTAAAAGGGGTTCATTTAGGAAACACCTAACTCTTTGAGATTGTGTTTTTAATATAATTAATTTAAAATTATGTTTTTAATAATAATTCAATTTGGAGCAATGTATTCCCACTAAATGGCCAAGAAAAGAAAAATGAAATTCCTCATATCGATGTTCCTCCCTGAAATCACAATTCCATAGAACACCTAAATTGCAGGCCATTGATTGATTGAGGAGCGAGAGGAATAATCAATATGTCGAGGAAGGGGCTAGGCGTGATGAAGGCCCAACTAGTGGGGGTAATGTCCAGCCACACCCTCCTGAAGAAGAAGAGTGATGCCCATCGCACATCATGGCCACGAAGGAGTCCATGGGAAAGATCATGAAGGCCAAGACCTTATCCCTCACGGAGGCCAAGTACACTGTTGAAGAAAACATCAAGCACATCATCAGGGAGATTGTGGACCCTGCCACAATCAGGAGGGTCCACAATCAGGAGAACATAGCCAATTTCAATATCCCCAAATTTGAGTACTATTCAGAGGCGGGCAATGGCAATAAAGGATCCACTTTAAGGAGCAATGATCTCACCAGCCTTTCCCGTGGTTGGAAGTGGGTCTAGTTCTTCCGATCGGTTTACATGATAAATTCCATCAACGTCCTGGTGGAGCTGGTTTCATTGCAGAATTTGTTTCTATCCCTTGAAAAGGCCACCAAGGCCACGAATCGCAAGGTCAATTCCTTGGAGAACATGGTCAATCCTAGGCTGGAGAATACTATTAGATCTATCAAGTAAGATCTTCATGAGTTGGAGAGGGAGGATTTCTTCAGGATAAAAAATATTCAAAATTACAAGAAGAGGGAGATTGAGAGCCAAATGCAGAGTGCCAAGAACTTTGGCGACAAGCAAGATATGGAGACTTTTGCACTTCATAAGGGTATTTCGATGGTGGGTGTGCACAATCTATTGTCCATGGAGACTGAAAATGGTGAGGATATTATTTTATAGAGAGGTAATAGAAAGTAAAACCCACAAACCTTCTTTTCTACTACAAAAAATTATGTAATTTTTTCCCTAGTAACTAGAAGAGCTTTCTCTGGATTGGAGTATCTGCTCTGCAATAGAATTTTGTACCAAATTGGTTGTTTTTCAAATTTGAAGTTAGTTGAACTTGTTTTGGGATTCAACCAGATTTATTTTAAAATTTAATTCTACAATATTCGTTAAGGTATTTTACGTGATCTATCCCAGAATTTATTGTATCTTTAAACGAGTTGGATGTTTTTCAATTTTCAACTTAAACCCAATAAGTAACAAAAATTTATCTGAGGTTTGAGCCTAGGATCTACAACATGATTTACAATTATTTGTTATTTGTACTCAATTAGTTGTTTTCAACTTAGAAGTTAGCATAATTCCTTGTGGGGTTTAAACCATATGCTTTGATTAAAATTTAGCAGAAGTCCTTGTGGGATTACACATTTCCTTTATTCATGCTCTCAACGCTTAAAATTGACTTCGTCCAACTGGTCTAGCTTTTGTTACTCCATCTCCAAGTTTTGTCATTTTCCAGGTAGTGAATACAACTCAAAAATTAGGTTCAAGTGTTGAGATTCAATGGTAGATGGAAGTTTTCGAGAGGCCGCCATTAACTAGAAGGTCTCCCCTCCCTACCAGAAACTATTCTTTCCACCCTGAATAATAAAGAGATTCGAATTATGTATGTAATAATATTTTATCAATTAGATATACTCTTACCTTTTCCCTTTGTTGTTGAGGCTTCTCCAGCTTGCTTATTTTTGCAACATAATGAAGAGTAGTTTGTTGAACTCTATTTTTGCATCCCAAATATACACTGATGTTTCATATATTGAATGCATAAGCTACCCTTTGGCTAATGCCTCATGAATCCCCTGATGAAGAGTACTTATAAGTTAGAAAAATTTAGAATTCTGGTACCCTGACATGAATACCTTCTCATATTTTCACCAACTTTTATATGTTGTAAAACTTATTTTCTGAGAGTTCTCAAATTCTTATGAAGCTAGGCTGGTAATCACAGGTATGCAACACTATGTATTTGAGAAAACCAAGGATGCCTTTTCATTGCTACCAATTGCGATGATGTTGGTCATTTTACTGATGCACAAGAATGGGTAGGTACATTTATTTGCCTTCCTCTTCTTGTAGTTAGGTTAGGCTTTTGAACTTTATTTAAGAACTCTTACTAGTTCAGTAATGCTCCCATGTGATCTTGAATAGTTAGATTTTTTAGATTTAAGAAGAGATCCATTTCCAAGATGGTCATTTTCAGATACTGTACTGGTTTGTTTGAGCATGGATGAAGAAACTTGCATTCTATAATTTAGGTCTCAATTAACATTTTCTAGCATGAGAAGTAGAAGAACTCGTGAATTTCACTTATTATGGTAGAGACAACTTTTTTGGTATGATCTTTGCATAAAGGTTTCCATGCAAAAAATACATCAGAAGCCCAACCCAAAATCCAAACAAAAATATGGGGAAATTCATCTCTTCCTTTTCCCCAACCTAGTCAACCTCAACCTCAACCCACTCATGAAGGAGTTAAGGATATTGATCTTGTAATTGACATTGAAGGAATATTGGGGAAAATCAATGTTCTTGTTCCTCTTGGAGAATTGATTAAAGTGCCATCAGAAAGTGAGAAGGATAACAATTTCTTCAATCCCGATTGGAGAGAAGAGCTCAAAAATGACCCTCCCATCAATCCTGATGGTGATATGTAGATTCTTCTTCTTTTTTAAGCCCTTCCTGGGGATCTCCTTCATGTTCTTTTGTGGTCTCTTCTTTTGACTTAACCTCAAACTCTTCATTTGATGTGTTTGTAAGTATTGTCACTAGTTTCCTTGCAATGACTTACTCATGTGCGACCTTAAGCCCTTGTTGTGTAATAAGATAAATATATTGTAAGGTGATTTTTTTTCTTATACCAAAGCCTCATAAAATTATTTTGTATAGTAATATTAACCATACCTATTGAGGCCATCCAAGAATAATATCGACATCATCCATACCTACTAAAATTTGAATGTAAAACATATTTATGCATCATGATCTTCAAATATTAAAAAATGAATATTCTCACTCACAACCTAGGTGCTATCGATATGTTTTCCAAGGAGCGACAATCTTTTAGCCAAGTCAACATTAATGAAATTATGCTTGCTGATTAGGTTAATAAAAATAATGACCTTCTCTTGTTGAATACATCCATGAACCTTTAATAGGAAGTTTTCAAATGAAAAATGACTACAACTCTCTTTATTCTTCTTTACTCCATGAGATCACTTATATCTAAAAATATTGTTCCTTATTCTTCATATAGAATGCTCAACATCTTCCCATGACCAAGAAACTACCAGTATATGTGATCATTGTCCCTTAAACTAAGGTATATAATGCTTCTTGAATTTCTCGAAGATAGAGACTTTGAATAAACTATGTATAGTATTCAATACTAGGACCATTAGATTCTTTTGTAAAATGTATCTTCCTTGGTAAAATCTTGAAAATAAAACTAGGGATTTGAAGAAATAACTTACTTTTCATTCAAGCTTCTTTGTGTGACTAGAATTTGGATGTTACAATTTTAAAATGACTATAACTTCCTAAATATTGACTGCATTCACTTGTTTGACCACAATCTTTGCTGAAATTTTGTGAATTGAGATTTCTAATGCAATACATAAATTCCACCTCTATCTTGGAGGTTTTTCAAATTTTAACCCTATGAATTTTCATGCTTAGGGTTATTATGGAATACAACAATGAATAATATTTGACTCCTTAATAATACCAAACTTCTAGGAAACCTAAGAAAAAAGACACCAAAATGTCCCAATAAGTTTCAATCTTCGAAGGCAATCTTATCATGCATAAACTAGATATAAAAACCCTTATTTAAAATAGTAAATAAAACAATTCAAAATAATTATTATTTTATTTAATTACAATGTTAAATCATTTAACATAATCATTCTTAACTTATTTAAAATTACCAACACATATGTAGATAATAATTACAAAGCATGAAGAATATAGATGGTTGAAAATCAATTCTGCAATTTACATATATATTATATAGCTGAAAACTTCATGAATACATGAGATGAAGCTCATGTACATTCCATGTCATGATCACAAGGATAGTACAACCCATTAGCTCTCCACCATAGCTAGGAAAAACCAAGAAAAATTATAGGTGAACTAAGGAGATCTTGGTCAACATGAATCACTAAAGCAAGTCCTTGAAGGAAATGTGTCTCATCTTCTTCTTCTTCAACACTTATTACAACCGAGGGTCCAACTCAAACCGTAAATATCCAAATATCTAAGGGATTAAATCCTAACCTTAGAATTTAAGATACTCCAACAAGCTCAAGAAATCTTGGTGAATCCAAAAGAGAGAGAGAGAGAGAGAGAGGCCAACTACAAATGAAGATATAATCTAGAGAGGATGACAAGTGTGGTCCTCTAGTCACATCTCTAACATAATATGAACACATCTGAATAGTGAGTGAAGTATTATCTCTTTTCGCTATATATATGAGAGCTAATGGAGAACAACAACACATAATTGGACCAATTCCATTACAAGAAAACTACATTAATCCTATGCAGGCTCGCACACATGGATTTATACACTATAAGGGTACACATTTCATGCTCCAAGGTGATTTCATATACAACAAGGATCCAAGGTGATGTAGTTGCATAACATGTGTCCACACTCTGTCACAACCCAATATAAAATTCATCATTCCTTATCCATGTACTCCACTACATCCACTCCCATTACATGAACATTTCCACAACCTAGACATCCTCAATCCAAATCCAAGCCACCCCATGATGTATAGATCTTGATTCATTTCTCTAACATGCAAAATGGGATTCCTCATAAGTAGGGTTTCCTCTAAGAAATAAAACATATCCATATGGCCATCATGAAGGACTGTTACACCTAAATCTCATCACCATGAGTATGTTGTTAACTCAGTTCCTCAATCCCTAAAGTTCCCTTGATCAAGTAGTCATATAGATCAAGTTGACACCATTTTTCCACAATTTCTAGTTGGGTTGGCGCACTTTCTCTTTGATCAATAAGCACCCAACTAGGGCCGACGCAGAGTGTATTTTTCCAGACTGTGCCGACGACGCAGAGTGCCTTTGTGCTACCTGTGTTTCCCCTATCTGGCGCAGATTGTCTCTATGCAGTTTGCGTCGGAGTTGGTTAATTGGGATTAAGGTTGATTTCGAGCGATTTCTAGAACTTGGATGAGGTGGATCTCTATCCCTAACTCCTAGGTGAGTTGTCCTTCAGTTCCCTAACCTTAAGGGAGGATCCCTTAGTCCTCTCCCCATGATCCTCAACCTACTCTATCCACTTGCTCCTATAAATACAAATATCCTCTCCATTTCAAGGGGCAGAAGTCTATAGCACTTACATGCTGGTGGAATTATCCTAGGTGATCCCTATCCATCTCTTGGGAGGATTACATTTCCTTTCGAGGATTTGGCTTGTCTTGTTGGAGGAAGATTGTAGCATTAAGGCTTGGGTTGTAATCATCTCTCTACATTGTATTTTCCCACTCTTTATACAGAATATAAACTCTTCCATAAATGTTGTTGTGTTGATAATGTTTATAGTTTACTTCCTTAACTGTTTACTTAGATCAGTTAGTGTTTAGATATGTTTTACTACTTGTATTGTTTCCACATGTTTTGATAGGTCTTGCAGATACGGATCTGAAGACCGCGGAGCTGGGAGCAATAGCGAGGAGAAATATCTACAAATATGAAGGTAAGACGTCTATATACTTGATCTTTAACTAGATCTAGGAAAGTAGCTATATGTTTTGTCTCTATTTGTTCTAGATTCACATTAAACTAGGGAGATCTGGCTCGTGTCCACTCGAGTATATTGTCTTATAACAAATCCAAAGACCATACTGGAGATCGAACCCATAATCTATCAGGATTACATCCTTTATCTTGTCGCTTCTGCCACCACGATCGCCATGGTCTTGGTGCAGGAGGACAACAACGCCCAGGAACATGTGATCTATTACCTAAGGGACTTATTGACTCTGAAACTCGTTACTCACATGTCGAGAAATTGACTCTCACGGCAGTCATTGCAAAAGTACACCACCCCTTTTTGTCCCCTTTAGACATACGTACTTCCAAACTTCCTACTTGAAGTGAAACATATAATATTTTCATCGTTGAAAAAAGCAAGCCCCCTCTTGCGGATTCGAGATTTGACCCTGTCTTAGATCTAGCTAAGACCCTGGCTCCATAGCCTTACCTGCCCTACAACTAGCTTCCAAGCCCTCCTCTGAATCCCATGGCTCCTCCCAAAATAAGTTAAGCACCGTCCAAAATTTCCGTCATTACATATTGCTCTATGCCACCACCATTATCGTCGACTCGAACCCCATGTACCATGTTCTAACACATCAAGTACTTGGGGGAAACCTTCACATTGGATTGTGATACTTCAGGAATTTGATCTCCTCTTTGAGAAGGCCAAGTCCAATAAGTCTTTGGTGTTTGTCGAGCTCATTTGTGATCTTCCCCGTGCTGATTCAGGATCTGAGCCCAATGATTCTCTTCTAGATGAGTCGTTGTTCCTCATCAGCACGTCTGACCCATGGTATGGATATATTACCTTGTATCTTCAGACCCAATGGTTCAAACCCCCAATTGTCTCACGACGATTGTTGTCGTATACACCACCACGCCAAATATTACTTGATCATCAGCGATACCTTGTATCATCGTGGTATTGATTTTGTTCTTCGACGCTGTCTGACACATGAGGAGGCTGAACACATCTTAAATGACTGTCACGCCGGGGCTTGTGGTAGTCATCTCTCTAGGATGGATACATCCCAAAAGATACTACGTGTGGGATATTACTGGCCATCCATCTTCAAATATTGCATTGAGTCCATTAATAAATGTCCCCCATGCCAACATTTTCAAATGATAAAGCACTCCCACCCAGCCCCTTTACACTCGGTTATTTCTGTTGGCCCCTTTGCAAAACGGGGCATAGATTTCATGCACTGTAAGCCTACCTCGGCTGGGGGGTGTGGTTACGTCATAGTATCCATGGATTATTTTACTAAATGGAACGAGGCTATGCCTACGTACAATGAAGACAGAAAAACCGTTGCACTCTTCATGTTTGATCATGTTATTTCACGGTTCGGAGTTCCACAAGCCATAGTCACCGATCATGGATCTCACTTCCAAAACTATATGGTAGATGAATTGAGAACCAGATTGGGTTTTCGTCATGAAAACTTGACCCCTTACTACCCACAGTCCAATGGACAAGTAGAGGCCATTAATAAGGTCTTGAAAACCATGATCCAACGCATGGTGGGTACGCATAAATCAAACTAGCACAACATGTTCTTTTCCGCACTATGGGCATACCGAACTTTTGTTAAGATTGCCACCGGATTTACACCTTTCCAATTAGTTTATGGATTGGAGGAAGTCCTACCAATAGAGTGCAAGATTCCATCTCTTAAACTCGTAGTTGAACTTCTTCCGAACACCACTGCTGAGGAAGAACGCTTCCTCTACCTAGCGAAACTCGATGAGACCCACCACGATGGTGCTCTTACCAACGAGGCACATAAGAAATGCATCAAATATTAGTATGATAAGTTGATCAAACCCTGTATCTTCAACGAGGGTGATTTGGTCCTCACATATGACCAAAGGAACAATAAGCTGGGGGCAGGTAAGTTTGATTCCATGTGACATGGACTGTACATAGTGAAGCATGTTCTGGAGAAGGGATCCTGTGAACTAGAGGATTATGATGGGATATCTTTGGGAGAGACTCGAAACGGGCTCTACCTGAAGAGGTACTATGCCTAAGTCTTTCACGCATAGGTATCTTGTATATACTGTACATGGTGTGTGTTTTGTGTGGTGTGACACTTTATTTTAGTGTGTCTGGATTTTGTTTCCCTACTTATACCATGTTCTGTCTGCATGTGCAGATGGGAACCTGCTATGGATTTGCAGACAGCACTAGCCGGCATACCCGTAACCTTGCTTTGACGTCCTAGGTACTTTATTCCCCTACCGGAGAGCTCATTAGCTCAGGATGAAAGAGAAGAAAAAACAAACTTACTTGAGATCGGAGAGTCATCGGTACTGCCATTCTGCCTCTCAACGTTGGATGTGGAACCCGAATTTGATAAATCCATGATTTTCCCCTATAGAAATGTATCAAACAAACGCCAACGCCAAAACCACGAGCTTGCACTTCACCTATGAGAAGGGGGAGGGAAAGAGATTATGCCCTCGAAACGATCCTAGTCTGCTTTGGCGGGACACAGACCCACATGAAATTTTGGTGATTGAAGCCTGGAGTGACATACAATAGGCTACCAATCTCTACAACTCAACCAAAAACCCAACCCATCCTCTTCTGTAGACTACAATCGGTCCGCAACAAACATTAGAGTTCTGTAGCTTTCTGTATTAGTTAATGGATCTTATTAACTGTCCTATCGTCCCACGCATTGATGCGCCTGTGCCAACTTGATTTAATTGGGATATATTGATGCCTAACAAAAGAATGCAGAGGGGATGCAAAACCGTTTTTCTATCAAATCACATAGGAGAAGGGCAGAGCTCTCCGATCAATGCGTGCCTTGCCTACTTTATATAGGTGAAGGCATGCAAGCAAGGCATGGAGAAACCGTGTTAGGTGGAGCAGGAATAGGTCAGACATATTCTGTATCAATAAGGAATATTGCTGCAGAGAAGGATGATCTCTTGCTGCAAAGGGGAATAATGCAGTCCTACAAAACATAAGCATGGGCATTGGGATCTGTACAAATGTGCACTATGATCCAGTAGGGTTTTCAATAATATCTGAATCTATAACCACAGGGAAGTTCCCTCAAACTAACCACACAGAATGAATGTAATGGACAGAGACAATGAGCTGGCGATAAACAAGATAAGGCAGCCGCCATTAACCTTTACTTCTTAACTTTTCCCTCCAAGCTATGGTCGTTGCTGGATTTTGAGGCCTCGTGATTACTCCAGTTTATCGCCATCTTCCCAGATTCGTGCCAGGGTTTCCACCGCAGATGTAGTAGCTCCCCCAAGCTCCCGTTAGGAATGTAATCATAGACCAGAATATTCGTTTCATGATTGGAACAAAAGGCCAGTAATCTAACTATGTGGCGATGGCGTATTTTGCCCAGAATGTTTATCTCTGCAAAGAAACCTTTATCATTTGAAGAACCGGTCCCCATTATCTTTTTCACTGCAACTTGTTCACTGGCCATGATACCTCTATACACAACCCCAGATCCTCCTCTACCGATGATGTTCTCTTCTTTTAAGCATTCCAACACGTCATCGCTTCCAAAGTAGAGATCCTGGAAGACCGTCATATTCCAGGACATGCCATCTGCTACTTTCTTGACGGCTTTTGCCTTTACTTACCCCAAGTCATCCTGGACTACCAATGTAAACATTATAATAAAATTAAAACTGACATTCTAACTTCAACCAATGTCTTCCCTTCGAACACCATTAGCCTTACCCAACCTTTCAAATCCTCATTCCCTCTCTAATCCTTTCAAATTCTGATTCCCTCCAAGAACATATCGAATACCAGCCACATTTTCAAAAGAAAGCGCAACCATTCCACCAACATAACAACGCACTAAATGCCCCCACTCAAAATGTGCAAACCACCCACTCAAGATGTCCAAACCACCCACTCAAGGAAAGGGCGTTTATATAGTCTCTTCTCTACACTCCCAAGGGAAGGACACATCACGGCAAGAACTAGGCGCCTAGAGGCTTAATGACCCTTGTACAATTAGGTGCTATAACATTTGAAGACTTAATTGAACTCTGATCGAGGGAGGAAGGAATTATTTTGAAGTTTGGAGAAGTGGAAACTTTTGATGAAGCTCTAATTGCCCAAGTGTGGGGGGAGAAGGTGAAAGGTGAAAGTGGCTAAGGTAGTAAGAATTCAAAGACTATTTACTCCTAACGTGGGGAGTCAAATCAATATAAAAGATATTATAAGAAGCTAAAGAGTTGTGTACTTAGAAAATCAATCCAAATGCTTGAATGAAGAAGATGATGATGAGGATGGTGGAGAGTTTTTCGTGTTATATGTCTCTTGTGATGACATCATTGAATAAAAATGCATAAACCCTAAGGATAGTCAAAATCTCACTAGGGATTTGTGCATCACTAGAGGATATGCTAAGCACATGCAAAATCAAGATAAATTGAAGTAAAGTAGAAGAAGGAGAATGGTGCAAATACTAGTGCAAGCACAAATGTTTGTATAGGAAGCAAGACAAATGTATGATAGAAATGCACAAGGTGTTGAGGAGTAAGACAAGTACAAGGAACATGCATTATGTACAAGGCAGAGGTAATGTATAGCTGCAACGTACAGATGGCTTCTCTCAACTCCACAAGATCAACTCAACATTATGGAAGATTAACTCATCAACACCTTTTTTGGTATTTGTGAGGGGATGGTTCTTGTATGTCAATTGATGTGACCATTAAGGGGGTATTACAATAATAAATGCTTCTTGGTGTCCAAGCTAGGGTTGATAAAAATACAAGTTATTGGCCCATAAAATTTATCTTTGGGTCTCATGGTCCATACATGAGACCCTAGACCACCACACAAGCCCTACAAAGGGAATCTTTGGCATAGAGTGAGATGTAGTGTTTATATCAAGGTTTATCACACCATGGATGGTCTTCAGGAATCATAAAAAAATTTAGGGTTGAAAGTCAATGTCTTAAGCCATAACATTTTTTTAATTTGTAGAGCTCATGGGCCATGCATGGGGCCACAGCAACCACATAGGAAATTAGTAGGGAATCTTAACCCACGAGTGTATTATGGTGGTTATTTTTAGGTTTTCCACATTAGAGGTTAGTTTTAGTGCCTAATACATGGTTTGGTGCCAGGATATGGTTTGTTTGGCCATAACATTTGTCCTTGAGAATCATGGGCCATGTGTGGGGTATCAAGCCACCATAATTTGGCATATGAGAGGGATATGGTGCTCATTTAAAGCTTCACGATGCTAAATGTGGTTCTCATTTCCCATTCAGTGGTCCAATGCCAAAAGGAAAAGACTTACACCAATATTTTCCTCTATGGTTCATGGGCAATGTGTAGGACCTCAACTATCACATAAGCCCTACACAAGAAATTTTTAACCTACAAGAGGAATATGGTAGCCATATCAAGATTTGTAACACCAAGGATGGTTGTTATGAACCAAGATTTAAATTGAGGGTCTAAGTCCTTACCAATTCCATGTAGGGCTCATGGTCCATGCACGGTCTTCTAGGCCACCACATATAGCTTTTGTAAGGAATCTTTAGCATACACATGATAAATGGTCATCATTTTGAGGATTAACAAACTAGGGATGGTTCTAAAGGACCATTCCTTGGTATAGGTCCATATATAAAATCTCACACTAATCATTGAACCACTTATGTATGGAGTGAAAGGGGGAACTATGGGACCAAGGGATATTGAAAGGTATTGAGTATGATTAAAAGAATGTAGTGGAATTTTATGGTTTGGTTTTGTTATAAAAATTAGAGTCGATAATCTTATCCGGGATTTTATTTTTGAAAGGTATTGAGTAGGAAAAGAATGTAGTGGAATTTTATGGTTTGGTTATGTTAAAAAAATAGATTATCTTATTCGGGATGTTATTTTTGAAAGGTATTGAGTAGGAAAAGAATGTAGTGGAATTTTATGGTTTGGTTATGTTAAAAAAATTAGAGCCAATTATCTTATTGAGGATATTATTTTATAGATATAGCATATTTCTTAGTATATTTTTTTGATATTATTTGTTTACTAATATTTTTAACATAAACATGAACATATATTAATATTTTAGTTTTTATAAATTCAAAATATCATTGAACATGAGTTTTTCCTGAAGGTTTTTCGGAGGCAACATACAACCCCTTCATGCATTTCTGGGGGTTACTATTATGGCATCTCTAACCAACATTTATCAGCATTTAGTTTGAATGGGGCTTTATTTTATGTAAGGCATCCCACGCCCAGGGATTTGAGGGTTATAAATGCCAATAAATATTACAAACTGCTGAATCCATCTCTCACTATTTGTATCTATTTCACGATATTCAAGGGTTTTACCAGCAGTAATACAGGCATAAAACGCACCGCCCATAGCCTATTTCTGAGCAGCGTGTCAAAAGGCAGCCTGTGGAGCAATTTTGCAGCGAGAACAAACATTGAGGGCAGAATGCAGTAAATACAACGAAAATTTGCTATATATTTCTGAGTTTTTTCTGAAGGTTTTTTGGAGGCAACATACAACCCCTTCATGCATTTTTGGGGGTGGCTATTATGGCATCTCTAACCAGCATTTATCAACATTTAGTTTGAATGGGGCTTTATTTTATGTAAGGAATCCCACGCCTGGGGATTTGAGGGTTATAAATGCCAATAAATATTACAAACTGCTGAAGCCATCTCTTGATATTTCGCAAGACTGAGATTTACTATGTTGGAATTCAATAACTACATGTATGGCAATAGAATTTAATAACTAGAACATTAAACAAAACAACCATCGAGAATTTGGATGAACCATAACACACATATAATGCAACTAAAGCTATAGAATTTGCATAAAGAATTACGCCTATGTTATTCCTTAGGATTTGTGATAACAGAGAGTTCACATGGGTAAGGATGTTTCAAACTAGATTTTGTTTTACCTGGACTTTCCTTGACTCTGATTTGATTTCTGGAAATGTTAGACTTTGATGCACCCGAACGGATACACAAATGAGTCTGAGAGGTCCTTTGATGATTTGTAGAGTAGTGATGGCCTCAGGATCCATTTTAGATTTGCTCTTCTCATCGCAGTAGACTAGTCACAGGGCTTGACCAGTTAAAGCCATGACCGTAGGAGTCGAATGAATTGCAGGAGAGAGATTGAATTCCTTCACCTTCCTCGCCCGAGGTTCGAAAAGAGATGTGAAAGTTAAAAAAAATGAATAGATGTTTCTTCCCACCGTAGCTACACTTTTTTTTTAAATGTTGGATCTAAATTGTAAAGAAATTTCAAGAGACATAAAAGTGGATATCTTCATTTTTATAATTGGTCATTTAATGTGAATCAAAGCTATTTTTCTATGCTATATCTCTTTAATATGCAAACCTTGTTAAATATTACATAAGGTATATTCCATTCTAGCTACTCAAGACTTTATTCATCCATGTAGTATAAAAATTTTGAATAGTTATTAAGTGGATCAGTCAATATAAATACATATTCACATGCATCTATATAAGTCTTAAAATATTTTGCATCACTATTTTTATATAATGATTTAATGGATGTGCTTCATACCTAGATATGTTAACTCGGTTTCCTATTTGATATTCAAGGTGATGGTATAACCCTCTTTTAGTCTAGACTTTCATAGTGTGTGGCTATTTTTTTCTCATACGAGATACCAATTGCAAGATGAAGAGCCAAAATGAAATAAGATATAATAAAGAATGAAGTGATGTTCTTTCTATTATCAACTTTCTTATTTTACATCTCATTTCAATAGTTGTAAGGGATCAACATGAAGGCTTATAAAGGGTGCTCACAAGGCTTCCTAGATATGTATTCCATCATCTCTATAGTTTATATAATGAAATAACATTAGAACTAGAATTTTATATAATGAAATAACATTTGAAGTTCTTATGAATCAAATAAGGTTGAAGCTAATCCATAAAAGCATCTTATGAAAATAGGGTTGAAGTTCACCCATAAGGGTTCAAGAACCATGGACTTTCCTGGGCATATCACTTATAGTTTAGACCCATATGCCAAAAATAATCTTAGGAAAGGCTTAGAGAAGGTGTTGAGAATAATGATTGCAGTTGGAGTGGAGGAAGTTGGTACCCACCATTGCTTTGGCGAATGTTTGAAGCCCAAAACATCTAGTCTCTATGAGATTGGGAATTTTAAAGAGCATGAAAGCTCAAGTAGCTTGAGAGATTTATCAAATCCCTTGTGTTTTGCACATTAAATGGGTAGTTGCATAATGGGCATTGATAAGGGCCATTCAGTGGTTGATCCTAGAGGTTAGACATGGGAAGTGGAGGGATTGTTTGTGGTTGATGCTAGTGTCTTACCTACTACTCTATGTGTCAATCCCATTGAAAGTTTGTTTTACCCTCTCAAATAAAAAAATCTCAAATTCCTTTGCAAATTTTATTTTGGGAGATCTTTGGTGATTGGAACCACTGGATTCACAAAACAATGTCTCAAAAACCTTCAATAGAACTTTCTTTTGAAAACATGAAACTGATAGTGTGATTGATCCATAATTAGACTTCTTTGATTTCGTGTCATAATTTGTTTTCCCTGTGTTTTCTCAAATGGATTAGAGTATTACTTGGTTGTAGCCTATTAGAATCTTATTAAAGTACAAGATAAAATGTTATGAGCATGGAAATGCCATGAAAAGAATGATATAGTTAAAGCACATACAATCACTTACCTCCATGTATGCACTTGTACACAACCTAAATAACAAAAAAAAACTTGTATCATTAATCAACCACATGAAATATCAATATTCAATTCCAATTTTATAACAATCATGTGAAATTTTATAACAAATAATAGACTTCATAAGTTTTCACAAGCCTCCCCAATCTTCAAAAGGACATTTGTGATCCCTAATTGGGAGAGAAATACAGGTTTGAACTAGTTTATAAACACAAAGCTTACCAAATCCAAATTTGCTTAAGATCCAAATAGTAATTGATCAAGACAAATATTCCACACAGATCCAAATATTCAGAGTTGGTTCCCAGAGTTTGATCCTTGGTCTGCCCCAACCATGATCACACCCGTCTGGGTAAGACTCTCGAATCTACCCCTACTTCTTTGGTCTCCATGCTCTTTAACTATTAGAGAATCTAACCCAGAGAAAGAATTCTACCCCTATCTGCCACCTCCTTCTTCGGCTAGAAAGGGGGTCTATTTAGTTGTGATTTGGCGTTAATATCTAGTGGCATCTGGGCAGTCAAACAATGTCATATCAGCAAGCGTTGGAAGGGAGAACATGGTATAGATCTGCTACAAAATCGTTGACAAGTGCATGAAATCATTGACAAACTGCCCCCCCAAGTTATGAGAATTGGGCTTTTAGGGGGGCTTTTCAAACAACCGCCTCCAAAAGTTCAATTCTCGTGACTCTTAAGGGGGGTTCCAGACAAAACGCCTCCCAAAGTTCAATTCTCATGACTTTTAGGGGGGGGGTTTGACAAACTGCCTCCAAAAGTTATGAGAATTGGGCTTTTAGGGGGGGGTTTCAAACAACCGCCTCCAAAAGTTCAATTCTCATGAGTTTTAAGGGGGGTTCCAAACAAACTGCCTCCTAAAGTTCAATTCTCATGACTTTTAGGGGGGGTTTTGACAAACCGCCCCCAAATGTTATGATAATTGGGCTTTTAGGGGGGCTTTTCAAACAACTGCCTCGAAAAGTTCAATTCTCATCACTTTTAAGGGAGGTTCCAAAAAAACCACCTCCAAAAGTTCAATTCTCATGACTTTTAGGGGGGGTTTTGACAAACCGCCCCCAAAAGTTATGAGAATTGGGATTTTAGGGTGGGTTTTCCAAAAACCGCCCCCAAAAGTCAAATTTCAGGACTTTTGGGGGCAGATTTAGAAAAACCACCACCAAAAGTCCAATTTCCATGACTTTTAGGGGCGGTTTTAAAAGACCACCTCCAAGGGTCTGAAAAAACTTTTAGGGGGGGGTTTTACCAAGACCCCCGCAAGCCAAAACCGCCCCTAAAGGGCTATTTTTTTGTAGTGCGCACCACAGTGAGAGTAATAAGGTGATTCTAAGTTCCCTATTACCTGGGCAATTATAATGGTGAGGTAATATGCATTGATACCCTACCATGCAATTTATGCGATGGTTCCTTGGTGGCAACTATACCCTAAGGGTGTAACCTTGTGAATTTATGCAATGGGCAAAGCTTGATGAACTATACAATGAACTTTATAATGAATATTATATTAAGTTGGGGTGGAGTCAATCCATACCTTAGGATCGAATGTGACCTAGGTGGATGTTTTCTACTATGAGTGTACTTATATCGATTTAAATGGAACATATGAAGTCTTTAATACATGCTACAGGTGAATGTTTAACCTTGGTATAATTTATAAATTCGATGCATTTAAACGTTGATCTTTATGGTTGGCAGGTGGAATGATGGCGTTGTATAAAGCTTGAGTGTGAATTCAAGGGTGTCGTAAATGATTGGGTTTGTAATCAATTCGCCTGGCCACCGTGTTAATGGTAATATTACGTGCAAGTTGTAATGGGTGTCCAGCATGTGAGGGGGGTTCGCCTATGCTGAGTTGTACTGGGCCTCCTGCCTCGGTGTCAACAGAGTCGGAAACTTCATGGCTTGGAAGATGGATGGGTGAGTTAATATCACACCTACCACCCTCCATTGTGTCTTAAAGAGAATAGATCTCCGTCGTTGATTGTTGTGTGTTGGGATTGCGATGAACCCTAACGTAACTTACAGGATCTTGTAACGTTTTCTTGGTCATTGTTCGGTGGTAGGGTTTTGGGGTGAGGCCAACTGGCCGAGAGACACTTAGGGTTTTGATGTTTTTAGCCTCCCTCGGGCTCGATCCTGAGATCGGCAGTAGCCTTCAAACTGTAAGTGAATGCTATCAATGGAGGCCGAGTCTAGAGTTGAATAGTGTAGCAATCCACAGGTTGGATGAGTGTGGCCATTGGGGCGTTGTAGTGACTTGAAGGTCTGGGGTTTCAATTGGGTTGTAAGTTTCAAAAAGTATCAACACACTATGGCCTTCAAGTTGGGTCCTTCTCCTTCGAAGTGGATGGATGGATTCGTCAAACTTATGTCACGACACAGGTATAGTGACGTTGTAAAAGTTTCAAGTTTTCTTTGTTGCATGCATCATTATTTCATGATTGTTATCTAACTCCGAGCATGGTCGTTTGGCAGGTAGCTCTCGTCGAACAATAGTGTGCCGAGAAAGTTGATGGGAGAAGAAATACATCAAACCCACCGGCAAGCTTCGGTGGTACCCCTACATCGTGGTTCTTCCTGGAATCGGACTTGATGAGCAGGGTGTTGGAAGTATGTCTTCTCGGCAATGGCTTTTGCCTCGCCTACACCTTTGGGAAAATGTTACTGTTTATGTTATTTGTTAGTGTAGATGATGTGAATATTGCTTTAAAATGTATGGTCGGCCATCCCTTGGCTCGGCGAGCTTGATAGGGTTTGAACCCTCGTTGTTGCAAGGGATTTCACAGTATTAAAAGTTTTATGTTTATCGTTCTACACTTCTAAATCGATGGAAGAACCTAGTGTGGAGCCGTAGGCAATAGAAGTGTTGACTATGGTTTGTTTCGGCAACAGCTGTGTAGTGTAAAAAGAATGGGTTTTGAATGGAACCCTCAGTAAACAATGAGGCGATCTGTAGGATGCTGCCATCGTAATTTTAAATGGAAATGTTCATTGTTAGGGTTTAATGTTTACATATGGTGTTTTGAACTCTCATTTTCGAATTGTTCCTGAAATCCTCTTTAAGATGTTTATTTAAAGAATGGCTATAAGCCGATAATGAAAAGGTATTAGTTTTGGTTTGAATACAGCGGTGTTGATGTTAAACCCTAGCCTGACAATGATAATGAAATCGGCTGGGTTGTAATGATGTTTAAAATGTAAGAATAACAGATATTGTTTCTACAATTAGGATATCTATGATAATGAAAACACTTGATTTTTGCAGCTGTTAAACGTTTGTAAAAATTAATATGATGAGAACAGATCAAACCTAGTTGGGGTGTAGAGATGCTGTATTTTACTCTGTCAGCTAAATAATGCTATCCTTTTCTATGCTTTTAATAACATGCTATTCTATGATGTAAATACTTCCACATACAGTTGATAATACATAATCAAAGAAATTACAGTGTATTCATCAGTTAGTTTAATTTACCTATTAATATAACAGTTGTCTATTTTAATTCTATCTCCCTTTATTTGTCCAATTTGGACCTCTGGGGAAATGAAAGAACAATACAGTACCCCATTTTTTGCACAAAAATAATACAGTGATGACAATAATTTCTGTAAAGAACAGTCAGATTCAAATAACAATAAAAGAATGGGTATGTGTTTAAACAGAATGCATGATATTGGTTTCTATTGAATAAATAACTGATGATCAGTAAACCCTAGATGTTAACACCATGTCCACCTTCAGAAGTCAGAAAAGAACCTACTGCTATAACTAGTTTCTGGTATGTTGTTTCAACATACATATTTGAACAGTATATTTAGTGCATGTAGAGATTTAATTTGCAGCCGCGAAAATAATAAGATGCATAGGAATATAAGTCTGTGCATGGGTGGCCTCTTGGGTTTATGTATTTAGATGCATGCTAGGTTTCACTTTTAAATGAACAAATTTAATGCTACCTCTCTGTACTGGAGTATGATGTAGCTTCACGCATGGGGAAAAATGCAGAGGAGTCATTTTATCAGTTCAAAAATTTAAAATCAATCAGGATCTAACATTTTACTGCTACTGGTCATTAATACATTTCTAAGCCATTTTTTGAGAGCATTCATATGATTGGGAACATAAAAAAAATAAAAGAATAGAACCTGAGTGTGATAGGAGGAACAAATCACTCAAGAAGCCTGTTCCACCCAACCTGCTCCTAAGCAGCCAAGATGTCTGCCTTAGGACCCTCGATCCTGTCCACTGATCCACCAGGAGGAAGGAAGTTCAGAAGCTTAGGGTCTCTGCTTGCAGCAGCAAGAAAATATATATCCATCCTTACATGCTTAGTAATCAATGGGACCAACACCAACACCTCTGGTCTGTCCTTCTCATAACAATTACAGACTTATACTTGCACTCTCCACAGCCTCCCTATTCGAATCTCTCAGCCATCACCTGATGCACATGAGGAAATGTTTCTGCAGAAAACATTATAAGAGCTCCCTGCTCAATTCGAATTACCTTTTATAGGTTGCCTAGGTCTTTTTTGTAATTAACTGGTCATTAGTGAGCCACCTGCTCACCTCCCTCCACCTGGAGGGGGAAATGCCACAAAATTAGGGGGAGTTGTCCCATACCAACAACTAATGGTAGAGTGCAAATGCCGCCATCTGTCCCAATCCTTCCAGCAACTTCCATTCCTCCTAGTGGGACAGTGGACACTCTTGTAACAGCTTTTCTTGAGTGCTTGTCTCCTATTTTTATTTATTAAATAATAATAATGAGTCATTACATTCATCTTTTGACCTAATTGGTCATAATTACAAAACTTGTAATTATAATTTAACACAAAGTATTTTGCAAAAAGGATAATAGTAGAAAATAATTATTCTAAAAAATTGGGTAGGTGACATATTGGGTGGAAGTTAGTTGGCTAAGGATAGGCCAAAACAACCAAGAAAGGGGAAAACTATCCACATACATTGCATGGGAGCCTTAAGTCAAAGACAATTTCCTTAAAACATGGAAACAGGGCGCCTTTTATCAAGAGGTGGTAATAAATGCTGGAGGTGGCAATAAATAGGGCACCCAACAACTATATTTGACCATATTTTGTCCAAGAAGTGGTGGTTTTGTCATAATTATCCCTAACTAACTTCTAAAAAACTTAGATTGTAATTATTAACCTTATTTTGAACCATTTAATCAACAAATTAATATATGAATAAGGTCCTAAGGTGTAATAATGTTCTAACAATTTGTTGGGTATGTGTTATATTCTTTGCAAGTGTGTGTGTGGGGGGGGGTGCTCTTTTGATTATGCACTTGAATAGCTCAGAGGGGGTTATAGGGGGGCGGGGGCATGCTGAAAGCCCTCCCCTTCCACGAAGCAAGTTCGATTTTTTTGGGCTATTTTTGGGTTCTTTCTAAAAATATGTAAAATTTAATCCCTGCTAAGGGATTGGGGTCTACTTTCTAATACATGTTAATGGATTAGGTTTTTGGATGCTGCAAAATACCTATATTTTTATTGTGAGTGATAATCAACATGAGAAAATAAGAGGTGTTGCTCTCAGTTTTTATGGTTTTCCCAGTTAAGGGTTTCTAGGGTAAATCTTTATGTATTATGTGTGAATGTTGTGGTGTAATATTTGGTTTTCTTGAAATAATCTGCATGCTTTGCTTCTCTACACATGTTTAAAACTTACAAAGACAAATACAAGCCTCGATACATGAATCCAAGCCACTCAATAATGTCTAGGTTTGATTCCCTCTTCTAAGATGCACAATGTGCCTCTTCCTTCACATGGATTCCTCGAGGAAAGAAAACATATCCATGTGGCCATCATGAAGGAAATCACCCAATATGTCAAGATAAATCCAACACCCTAGTCAAGAATGTCAAGTAATTAACCAGTTGAGGTCAAGTAATAACTGAATATGTTTCCTTCAATTCACACACCCATCTCAAACTATATAGGGGATGTACATGTACATTATATTCCTCAAATATCATGAAGCACCCCTAAACATGGTGTAAACACTTTTAAATATGAGGAAAGTGTTTACACAAAAACCTACCAACTCCCTCTATAACTTTGAAAAACCTGCAAACTGCCAAATTGTACCTAATGAGGTCTCGGAATCAACCACTATCTCTTGTAAAGGAAATATTACCCATGATTCCACAACATGTTGATCCTACGAAGAATATTGATATCCTTTGAATATTAAAGAATACAACCCTAGTAAAAAACTGTCAAACACCATCACATTCAAGTCAACATGACAAGACAAACTCAACAAATGCCACATCATGCATTGTCGAGGATGTCCTTTAATTATATCATCTCCATAAAATGCCAAGACAAGTCAATCATGAATATCAAAGTCACACATATATAAATATACATAATTTAACTCATCGATCCTAAAATACAATGCTTGTGGTATAGGTAACAATCCATGTAAGGTTATCAACAACTTGCAAACATGAGAATCCTTTTCATGTACCTCAAAACCTACAATAACTGAAACAATATAATCTATATAAACTCTCCCATTTCGATAGAATGTTGAAACATGAGTAACATCATGTTAAATTCCCCCTAACTAGCAAAATCCATCAACCTTCTTCCTATACTCTATAATACTCCGATAACCTATAATCCTTGAATCAATCATAATTTCATCCTCCATCAAGGTATCACACCTCTCCTCATCAATATAACTTGAAGGCTCATGGATTAAATAAACTAATGCAACTGACTCACATATATCCTATAAGGTATACTCACTGTCAATGAAATAGAAGACTTGACCATCCTCTGATTTGAATGTACAAGTGTTACTAGATAATCAAGTAACCTGTAAAGGCCACCCTCTCTCACCCCTTTAGAAAATTCACCGAACTAAATAGACTACAATCAGTGATGGTGCGTTGTTTTCCCTCAAGTGTAGCTCTCTATTCATACATCTACCATACAAGAAATTGAAAGATGATTCTTCCTCAAATCGGGAAAAAATAGAATATGAATCATGATTATGGATGATTTCACAATGGTTAGACATTGTATCAAGGATTTTGGATATTCACGGTGTCGCAGTTTTAGACTATAACGTCATAGTGAATACCTAAAATCCTTGAAAAGATGTCAATCATCTTAAGAATGTCACCCAAAGGTATTTGAAAGGAAAGGGATCCAAATCCTTTCACAAGATAAGTGGCATCATCACCAAGCTCCACACTCATGCCTCCCTCTTTCTCTTCAATAATATTGAATAAATACATGCCATACGACATATCTCTCAAATATCCATTGTCTACATATCATCCATCAGTATACATAATGTTAGAGGACAAGAAAGAGACCAAATCCATGTATTCCATCCTAGAAAATCTACAGTATGAAGAATAAACAAATTTTCCAATTGTCCAAGTGATTCTCTCAAGAAACCTAGGGTATTAGACCCAACAACCTTAAACAAGATCAAATACCTTTTCTAGTTAATTATCAACTAAAATGCAAGCCCCTTTTACACCTAGAGTGATCTCAATCACAAAATATCTAATACCATGTTGAAATTTTGTGAATTGAGATTTATAATGCAATTTAGAAATTTCATTTCTAAACAAGAGGTTTATTGGATATTAACCTTGTGAATTTTAAACCATAGGTGGCTATGAAATATATTTAAAAAAGTAGTGGCAATGGATAATAATCCAATCCTTAACAACCCCAAACTCTAGGAAGTCCAAAAAAAGACACCAAAGTGTTATGATAAGTTTGATCCCTCTATGGTAATCTCATGATGCATAAACCATATCTAAAAATCCTTAGTTACAATAGAAAATACAAAAAAACCCTTATCTTGTTCAATTATAATGTTAAACCACTAAACATAATGATCCTTAACTTATGTCAAATCATCAAGACATATATAGCTAACGATTACAAACCATGAAGAACATATATGTTTGAAAATCAAATCGACAATTTACACAAGTATTGGATAGTTGAAAACTTCATTAATATGCATAAGATGAAGTTCATGTATATATTATAGCCTTATTACAAGGCTATTACAATCTATTAGCTTTTCAAAACCCTATCTAGGGGAAACCAAGGAAAACCCTAGCTCAACCAAAGAGCTCCAACAATAATGAATCACTCAAGCAAGTCCTCCAAGTAAAGATGTCTCCTATTTTCTTCTTCTTCATTAAGTACAACCTGAGGTTTCATCTCAAAACCCTAATGTCCAAATCTCCAACAGAGTAAAACCCTAACCCTATACTTCAAGATACTCGAGGAATCTCACAATTTCTTGGTGACTCCAATAGATAGAGAGAGAGGGACCGAGTACAAATCAAGATATAAGAGAGAGAGAAAGGATGGCTCGTGCACTCCTCTAGTCACATTTCTAACAAAAGATGAAAAATAATGAATAATGATTGAAGGGATGTCTCCTTGGCCAAAAATACATATGTGGGAAATTCTTTTACAAGGAACTTACAATAGTCAAATGTAGGCTCACACAAGTGGAAGAATACACTTCAAAGGTGCACATGTCAAGCTCCAATATTATTTCATACACAATGATGACTCCAACATGATGTATCCACATAAGTTGTGTCCACACACTCTCACCTCAAGCCCATACAAACCCTTTCACTCTTCCCAAGCCATGTACACCACTCTGTCCACTCCCCTTGGATGAACATTGTCGTGACCCAGGCATCCCCAAGCCAACTGCAAGATTCTATATAGGAATGAAAGATACCCCATGTTGTTTAGGGTTGGATGTCTCCTCCAAGATCAACACAACGCTCCTCATCCCGGGTAAGGAATTCTCCAAGAAAGCGGTCATCTCCATGAGGCCATCATTAAGGATGCCACTCAAGCTATAAAGACAAATCTAATGCCCAAGGTAATAATCCCAAGCAAGTGCCCAAATAACATAAACTAATAATTGTGTAAGTCATGTCCAATTTGCATGTCCACCACAAACCATCCCAATGTCAAAATCCATCTTGGGGAATCAAAGAGATCAATGCACACCATGTACCCCAAATCTCATGAGCATCCCTAAACATGGTGTAAACACTTTTAGAGTAACCTGAAAGCTAACAATATTGATCTGTCACTATTACTCTACTTCTCATGGCAATGAACCCTGTACAATATGATTGATAAATAGAGAAATAATTGTGCTACAAAAATTTCCCACATGGGTTTTGAGAGAAAAGTCAAATAGTTGTAACTTCTAGGGTACTTTTAAAAATATCTTTCATGACCCCAATTCTAAAATACCATAGCTTTTCTTTAAATGTCAATAGTCATGATGCAATCTGGTGAATAGGCTCAAAGAAAACCATGCCACAAGAAAATATGAAAATTAGTTAATTAATTAATTGAACTCCCCTCGACATAAGAAAATATTTTGATAACACTTGTAAATAATTTTGGGAGATAAAAGATAAAATTTACAACAACAAATGCATCCACACAATAATCAATACCAATATTGTAGAGAAAATCTGTAAGGTAGGGTAACACTATCAATTACTCCTTAAGAAAGGAATCACGCCATAAGATATGCTTGTTATAGTACAATATCCAACATGTTCAATACCATGATATATATATATATATATATAACTTAATAAGTATTTCTTAAGGCCTATACCGACCACTCCTTAATATATTTATTACCCACCAACTACCTAGTGGGATTTTTCAACGAACATGACCCACGACATTGATTTTTTAGTTCACACATCCACAACTTAGTGGGATTTATTCTATAAGTATAGCCACATTACATTAATTACCCCCTAGGTACCTTTCTTAGTATAATACATATCCCTTAGGTATGTTCCTAGGAACATTACACCTTTAATCTTAAGTATAACTAAGAGAAAATCTCATTGCAACATCATGGGATTTCTCGTATCCAAACTTGAGAAACATGGAAATGCATTTATTAATTTGTGAACAATGCAGCATCTCTTCAACAACCATAACGTTGTCGATTACCTTCTCAACAAGGACACATATTGTTTGGTATAGTAAATTAAAGCATCCATAGATAAATTCAATTTATTTCTCAATGCTTTTGCTATTATTTTGTAACCAACATTTCATAAGGGACTTTATTTTTTGAAACATTTTTTGAAACTAGGGACAAACATGTGACACTATTAAATGGAAATACAAAATCCTTTGAATATACACTTATTCATCTATGTTACAAAATAAAGGAGTAAGTTTATGAACTAGTGGATTGAATAAGAATAATTTAATTAAGTTTATGAACTAGTGGATTGAATAAGAATAATTTAATTGTTAATATATGTGGCTAGGCAGCTTATCAACAACTACATTCTTAATAATCCCCTCCACCTCATATGATCATGCTCCAAAATAATAATAAAAAAATGAGAATATTCTTATCACGAGGATTTAAAATTATATGTGAATTTATCATTGATTCATGTTTTAAGAAGATAAGAAATTCCAAATATATTTTTGCTCTTCTCTTTCCTAATCCTCGAGGATGATACTTGTTAATATGTTGTTATAGAAGAAAAATCATCTTCTTTAAACTCTTTTGTCAAGTTTTTCTACTCTATTTTATTAATATTCCCAATAAATATAACATTTGATTTCTTCTTAATTCTATCATTAATTAAATAATTTTCATTAACTACTTAAATATAAATGTAAATTATCCTTAATATATAATTTTTTGCATTTAAAGACTAAAAAACTATGTTGAAACATTATTAGGTAGCCATTCTATTGAGCCATTTTCTTTCCTCTTTCTTCATTGAAACAACTTTTATGAATGTCAATTATCTTAAACATATAATGTTTTTCATTTAAAGAATATAAAGAAACATTACTCTAGACATTTGTCACTAACTCATGCTTTAAGAAGACAAGAAATGCCAAAGAGATTTTTGTTCTTTTCTTTCTAATCATTGAGGATGATACTTGTTAATGTGTTTCTATTGAAGACGAATTATATTCTTTAAATTCTTTTTCCAAGTTTGTCTACTCTATTTTTCCAATAAATATGACATTTTGATTTCTTTTTAATTCTTTCATTAACTATAATTTTCATTATGAATGTTAATTATCCTAAACATATAAATTTTTGCATTTAAGGTCTATGTTGAAACATTAACTTACCATTCTATTGAACCATTTTCTTTCTTTTTCCTTCATTCTAATCACTTCTATGAATATCAATTATTTTACACATAAAATTCTCCTTCATTCTAATCACTTTTATACACTTCTTCATCTATGTTACATAATAAAGGAGTAAGTTTATGAACTAACGAATTGAATAAGAATAATTTAATTGTTAAAATATGAGTGGCCTAGGAACCTTATCAACAACCACATTCTTAATAATCCCCTCCACCTCTTTAATCATATGATCATGCTCCAAAATAAAAATAAAATTGAGAATATTCTTATCATGAAGATATAAAATAATATGTGTATTTGTTATTGATTCATGTTTTAAGAAGACAAAAAATGCCAAAAAGATTTTCTCTTCTCTTTCTAATTCTTGAGGATGATACTTGTTAATATGTTGTTATTGAAGAAAAACCATCTTCTTTAAACCCTTTTGTCAAGTTTGTCTACTCTATTTTATTAATGTCCCAATAAATATGACATTTGATTTCTTCTTAATTCTTTCATTAATTATATAATTTTCATTAACTAATTGAATATAAATGTAAATTATTCCTAAACATATAAATTTTTGCATTTAAAGACTCAAAGACTATGTTGAAACATTACTAGGTAGCCATTGTATTGAGCCATTTTATTTCCTCTTCCTTCATTCCAACAACTTTTATGAATGGCAATTATCTTAAACATATAATTTTTTGCATTTAAAGAATATTGACAAACATTACTCTAGACATTTGTCACTAACTCATCTTTTAAGAAGGCAATAAATACCAAAGAGATTTTTGTTCTTTTCTTTTTAACCATTGAGGATGATACTTGTTAATGTGTTGCTATTCAAGACTAATTATATTCTTAAAATTCTTTTGCCATGTTTGTCTACTCTATTTTTTCAATAAATATGACATTTTGATTTCTTTTTAATTCTTTTATTAACTATATAATTTTCATTATAAATGTTAATTATCCTAAACATATAATTTTTTTCATTTAAGGACTATGTTGAAACATTACCAAGTACCATTGTATTGAACCATTTTCTTTCTTTTTCCTTCATTCCAATCACTTATTTTAAATATTTTAAATAAGTGAAGGTCAATCATTTTAAATATATAAAATTTTCCATTTAAACACTCTGTACAAACATTACCATTTCTTTCCTCTTCCTTTATAAGAAATGATCTTCAAAGAACCCTGCAATGATGGATTTGTAGTTCATGATTGATTTGGGGTTCATAAACTTAGACATTTACACAATTATTTTTGAACCAAAATCAATTTGATATATGTATTGATATTTTTACTTGTTTTATAGCACAACATTAAAACAAAAACAAAACAAAAAACTTGTTATAAAGAAATACTTTGGCACATAAGTAAATTTTATATTCAGTTGAAATCTCAATACCTTCCAGTTCAACTTGAAACATACTGCAGAAAGGATCCAAAAATAAAATCTCTATCACCATTCCTTATTTTGTGCACTCTAATCTCTCCATGATTTATCTTCTCTTTTCCAAAAGATTTCATCTCCAAAAAAAAGTCTCATTTCAAAGACAATTTCAAAAGGCAATCTCCCAGCTAGGAAGTTTCCAGCTCCAAAAGGCAATCTCCCAGATAGAAAGTTTCCAGTAAACTAGCACTTGTAAATAACCAAAATAATAATTTGTTTTAAAAAAATAAATATGTTCAAAGGTCTAACCAGGCAAGTGTGGAATCCACATATGGCACTTCAATCTTGTGAACTTCTTTGAGTAGTTGATCACCTTGAAACCTTAAAAGGCTGGGCCTATAGAAAGTACAGTTATAGTCTGCAAAATTCCTGCCATTACATACATCTCCATGGAAAAGTCCTACACACCTCCAAACTTTATCTCCCAGATGATAAAGCCATAAACTCCGATTATCGGCAAGGCAAATCTCTTCTCCACCTCCAAATACAGAGGTAGAGGCTTCCAGAAGAAATGGCGCGGTAATGGTTCTAGCCCATGTGTGGTTTTGTCGACCCTGGATATCCAATTTCCACAAATCTAATTTCTGGGAATTCTGCTTGTTTAGGCTGATCACGCACGGTTCTTTTTCAAGCTCCGCCATGCATAGCGGGCTGAAGCTCTGATCGTCCAACACAAGGGGCGGCTCCCACTGCTCCTTTTCGACGTTGAACGACACCACCATCTCACATTGCGGTCTGCTTGACAACACCAGCCAATATAAATAGCCGTTGAACACAAACGGCTCTGTCATGCGTATTGGCGTGAGCACGTCATACAGATCGGGTAGCCTTCTCCAGGTCTCAGCCTTGGCATCGAAAATAAGAGTTCTCGTCATCTGCTGAGAATATATAGGCCCGGTTAAGACGATCTTGCATGCACCTAGTTTCCTGTCAAAGGCGATCCCGATCATAGAGTTCCGGGAAACGACTAGCTCTCCCTCAGGCACCGTCAGAATATTCCACAGGTTGGGTGCCGTAGGGCTGTAGACAAATATTGTGGGGATATTCGGTTCCCGGTTACCCACAAAGCACAGCATTCCGCCATTGGAAACCACCAAGTACAACAGAGGTGGGCAGCACGGAGGAGGCATCCATCTGGACGTGCGACGTATTTCGTCGTGTACGAAGAAAATTGACGGGTCGACTCGAAGGGAACGAAGGAAGAACTTGAAAATTAACTGGTCGACTCCAAGGGAATGAAGGAAGAACTTGGTTTGTGGGGGATCATAGAAGGTGGCAAAATCGGGATCTGATGATAACAAAGAATGAAAAAACTTGCAAACCAGTCGCAGCCTCGCCAATTCTTTGAGGGTGAGCCCTTCCAGCAATTTTAGTAGCAGCTCACGGGGTAATTTAGCCCACAGATTATCATTCTCCTGGATAGCGATCCTGCGACGAGTATTATTCTGGCACACATCACCGGTAGTAACAACCTGTAACACAAAAATCGCGGACTGAAATTTAACACTACAAAACATTGCAAGTCATAATTGAAATTTCAAGCCTAAGCAAACAAAAGAGGATTTACCATTGCCATTGCGTTAAAGGAAGCGCGTACTCCGTTCCCAGATATTGGTGTTTATCTAGGTTACGTTGCAATACATCTAGGTTACATTGCAATACATCATATTTATACTTTCACACTACTGTATAATTAGAAAAAGGCGGGACATATAATTTAAAAAAGATGGGCAAAGGGATATGCATGTACTATCCAACTAATTAAGTACTAACCAACTAACTAAGGTTACAATTAAGGTATTATCCAACAAACTAATAATGATAATACTAACATAATAATAAAAATATAAAAAACATGGTGTTACAATATCGGGGACTTAACAATTTTCATAATATTTTATTTGCAAAAATCCCAAATATATGGAAGATAAAACACTTAATAATAACAAATACATCCATACAATAATGAATACTAATATTGAAGAGAAAACACTTTAGGTTTGACAACATTTTCAATTACTCTTTATGGAAGGAATCATTCCACAAGTAATGCTGCAATAAAATATCCAAGATGCTTATTGGCATAAATGTGTATACATATTATCTCATGAGTATTCCCAGGGGCTTACCAACTATCCTTCATTATTACATTTATTATCCACCAACTACTTAGGAGACCTTATTAAATGAAAATGAACCACTACATTAATTAAGGAGTTCACATACCCACAAATTAGTGAGCCTTATTTCATAGTATGGTCACTTTACATATTATCTCATGAGTATTCCTAGGGGCTTACCAACTACCCTTCATTATTACATTTATTATCCACCAACTACCTAGGGGACCTTATTAAATGAAAATGAACCACTACATTAATTAAGGAGTTCACATACCCACAAATTAGTGAACCTTATTTCATAGTATGGTCACTTTACAATAATTATCCCCTTAACTACCTTTCTCAGTAAATATTACATATCCTCCCTTGATATCTCCCTAGATACACTACTTTCCATCCCTCTTCACATGTTTTTTCTTTAAAGCATTCATGTAAGCCTTATAGTAAGATCAATTAAGAAATATAATCAATTAGTACCAATCACGAGAATCCATCTATCCTAGTCATATTTGGACATGGTGTCATGATTCTACCTTGCACATCGATATATACTATGGTTTCTCTTTTGTTTCCCTTTCTTGATGAACTACATTTTGATATCCCCACTCATATTTTGTATTCCTCCATGTACCTCTATACTGTTTTCTTTTTGGGATCCATGTTAGTCCATAGTAGATTTGTTGATGTTGATCACAGCCTTACCTAGATGAATGTTGGTTATCATGGTAGTGTGGATGGTGATATACAATAACATTAGCTATTGGTTCTTCTCTCTTTGTCTCTTCACCATGTGGTTCATTTAAGGAATGGTGATCGTAGATTCTTCTTCTTTTTTAAGCCCTTTCTGAGGATATCCTTCATGTACTTTTGTAGTCTCTTCTTTTGACTTAACCTCAAATTCTTCATTTGATGTGTTTGTAAGTACTGTCATTAGTTTCCTTGCATTGAATTATTCATGTGTGGCCTTAGGCCCTTGTTTTGTAATAAGATAAATATATTGTAAAGTGATTTTTTTTCTTATACTAAAGCCTCATAACATTCTTTTGTATAGTAATATTAACCATACCTATTGAGGTCATCCAAGAATAATATCGACATCATCCATACCTACGAAAATATGAATGTAAAACATATTTATGCATCATGATATTCAGATATTAAAAAATGATATATTCTCACTCACAACCCAGGTGCTATGGATATATGTCTTCCAAAGACTCGCAATCTTTTAGCCAAGTCAACATTAATGAAATTATGCTTGGTGATAAGGTTAATAAAAATAATCACCTTCTCTTGTTGAAGACATCCATGAACCTTTATTAGGAAGTTTTCAAATGAAAAATGACTATAACTCTCTTTATCCTTCTTTACTCCATGATATCACTTATCTAAAAATATTATTCCTTATTCTTCATATAGAAAGCTCAACATCTTCACATGACCAAGAAACTAACACAATATGTGAGCATTGTCCCTTAAACCAAGGTATATAATGCTTCTTGAATTTCTTGAAGATAGTGACTTTGAATAAACTATGTATTCTTCAATAATAGGGACATTAGATTCTTCTATAAAATGCATATTCCTTGGTAAAATCTTGAAAATAAAACTAAGAATTTAAAGAAATAACTTACTTTTCGATGAAGCTTCTTTGTGTGACTAGAATTTGGATGTTGCCATTTTAAAATGGCTATAACTTCCTAAATATTGATTACATTCACTTGTTTGACCACAATCCTTGCTGAAATTTTGTGAATTGAGATTTCTAATGCAATTCATAAATTCCACCTCTATCTTGGAGGTTTCTCAAATTTTAACCCTATGAATTTTCATGCTTAGGGTTGTTATGGAATACAAGGATGAATAATATTTTGATCCTTAATAATCCCAAACTTCTAGTTTAATCCTTAATAATCACAAACTTCTAGGAAACCAAAGAAAAAAAACCCAAAGTGTCCCAATAAGTTTCAATCTTCTAAGGAAATCTTATCATGCATAAACTAGATATAAAAACCCTTAATTAAAATAGTAAATAAAACAATTCAAAATAATAGCAACACAAATGGATCACAAATATCAAAGTAAAAAAGATATATATATATATATATATATATATATATAAAAGTTAACTCATAGATCTGGAAATACAAAGCTTGTAGTATAGGTAACAGTCCATGCACGAATATTCATCAACAACATGCAAACATAAGAAACCTTCCCATATAAAATGAAACAACATAAACTAGATCAATCCCCTCATCCCAAGATAATGTTGAAACAAGAGTAACGTCATGATTAATTTCCTATGCCTAAGAGAATCCATCAACCATGTATGTGCACTTTACAATACTCCCATAAACTACAATCCTAGATCAATCTTAACATCATCCTCTATTTAGGTATCACACGTCTCGTCATCAATATGACTAGTAGGCTCATGGATTTGACAAGTTAATGCAACATGACTCACACATATCCAAGGAGGTACATACTCACCCTCATTGAAAATATAGGTGGTCCTATATGCTCTCAAGCATTCTTGAAAATAGAACACTAATCCATCCTCTCATTGGAATATACAAGTGCTACTAGATAATCATGTAACATATAAAGGCCACCCTCTCTCACCCCTCTATCCAAAGTCCTAGAAATAGCTAGACTACAATCACTAATGGTTCACTATTGTCCCCTAAATGTAACTCTCCATTGTGTATCTACCATACAAAAAATTGAAAGATTATTCTTCCTTGAACCAAGAATAAATAAAATATCAATCAGCATAAGAATGTCACTTGAAGGTATTTGAAATGAATTGGAGCCATCATTTCACATGATAAGTGGCATCATCACCAAACTCCACACTCATACCTCCCTCTTGCTCTTCAATCATATTCAATAAAGACTTACGTATGACAACATTTTCAATTACTCCTTATGAAAGGAATCATTCCACAAGTCATGCTTATCGCAATAAAACATCCAATTTTCTTATTGAAATAAATGTCTATACATATTATCTCATGAGTATTCCTAGCAGCTTACCAATTTCCATTCATTATTACATTTATTATCCACCAAATACCTAGTTGAACTTATTAAATGAAAATGGACAACTACGTTAATTATTGAGTTCACATACCCACAAATTAGTGAGCCTTATTTCATAGTATGGTCACTTTACATTAATTATCCCCTTAACTACCTTCCTTAGTACAATATTACATATTCTCCCTTGATACCTCCGTAGGTACATTACTTTCCATCCCCCTTCACATGTTTTTTCTTTAAAGCATTCATGTAATCCTTATAGTAGGATCAATTAAGAAATATAATCAACTAGTACTAATCATGATAATCCATCTATTCGAGTCATATTTGGACATGGTGTCACGATTCTACCTTGCACATCGATATATACTATGGTTTCTCCTTTGTTTCCCTTTCTCGATGTTGTATTTTAATATCCCCACTCATATTTTTTATTCCTCCATGTACCTCTATATTGTGTTATTTTTGGGTTTCATGTTAGTCCATAGTAAACTTGTTCATGTTGATCATTGCCTTACCTAGATGAATGTTGGTTATCGTGGCGGTGTGGATGGTGATATACAATAACTTTAGCTATTGGTTTTTCTCTCTTTGTCTCTTCACCATGTGGTTCATTTGAGGAATGATGATCAATAGATTCTTCTTCTTTTTTAAGCCCTTCCTCAGGATCTCCTTCATGTCCTTTTGTGATATCTTCTTTTGATTTAACCTCAAACTCTTTATTTGATGTGTTTGTAAGTACTCCCATTAGTTTCCATTAAATGACTTATTCATGTGCAGACTTAGGCCCTTGTTGTGTAATAAGATAAATATATTGTAAGGTGATTTTTTTATTATTATACCAAAGTTTCATAAAATTCTTTTGTATGGTAATATTAACCATACCAATTGAGGCCATCCAAGAATAATATCAACATTATCCATACCTATACTACGAAAATATGAATGCAAAACATATTTATGCATCATGCTATTCAAACATTAAAAAATGAATATTCTCACCCACAACCTAGGTTCTATGGATATGTTATTCAAGGACTAACAATGTTTTAGCCAAGTCAACATTAATGAAATTATGCTTGCTGATAAGGTGAATACAAATAATGACCTTCTCTTATTGAAGAAATCCATGAACCTTTATGAGGAAGTTTTCAGATGAAAAATGACTATAACTCTTTTTATCCTTCTTTACTCCATGAGATCACTTATCTAAAAATAGTATATTTCCTTATTCTTCATATAGAATGCTCAACATCTTCCCATGACCAAGAAACTATGAGCATATGTGAGCATTTTCCCTTAAACCAAGATATATAATGCTTCTTGAATTTCTTGAAGATAGTGACTTTGAATAAACTATGTAGTCTTCAATGCTAGGACCATTAGATTCTTTTGTCAAATCTATCTTCCATGTTAAAATCTTAAAAATAAAACTAGGGATTTGAAGATATAATTTACTTTTCAATGAAGCTTCTTTCTGTGACTAGAATTTGGATGTTACAATTTTAAAATGACTATAACTTCATAGATATTGATTACATTCACTTGTTTGACCACAATCCTTGCAACAATTTTGTGAATTGATATTTCTAATGCAATACATAAATTCCACCTCTATCTTGGAGGTTTCTCAAATTTTAACCCTATGAATTTTCATGATTAGGGTTATTATGGAATACAAAAATCAATAATATTTTAACCCTTAATAATCCTAAACTTCTAGTTTAATCCTTAATAATCCCAAACTTCTAGGAAACCCAAGAAAAAAGACACCACAATGTCCCATTAAGTTTCAATCTTCTAAGGCAATCTTATCATGCATAATCTAGATATAAAAACCCTTAATTAAAATAGTAAATAAAAAAATCAAAATAATTATTATTTTATTTAATTACAATGTTAAATCATTTAACATTATCATTCTTAACTCATTTACAATTAGCAAGACATATGTAGATAATAATTACAAAACATGAAGAACATAGATGGTTGAAAATCAATTCTGCAATTTACATAAATATTGTATAGCTGAAAACTTCATGAATACATGAGATGAATCTCATGTACAGTCCATGTCCTCATCACAAGACTATTACAACCCACTAGCTCGCCATCATATATAGGAAAAACCGAGAAAAATTCTAGGTGAACTAAGGATATCTTGGTAAACATGAATCACTAAAGCAAGTCCTTGAAGGAAATTTGTCTCATCTTCTTCTTCTTCATCACTTATTAAAACCTAGGGTACAACTCAAACCCTAAATATCTAAATATGTAAGGGATTAAATCCTAACCTTAGACTTTAAGATAATTCAACAATCTTGAGAAATATCGGCGACTCCAAGAGAGAGAGAGAGAGTCAAAGTAAAATTGAATATATAAAAGAGAGAGGATGACTAGTGTGGTCCTCTAGTCACATCTCTAAAATAATATAAACACATATGAATAGTGAGTGAAATATTCTCTCTTTCCTCTATATATATGAGAGCTAATGGAGACCAACAACACATAATTGCACCAATTCCGTTACAAGCAAACTACATTAATCCTATGTAGGATCACACACATGGAGTTATACACTCTAAGGGTACACATTTCATGCTCCAAGGTGATTTCATATAAAAGAAAGATCCAAGGTGATGTAGTTGAATAACATGTGTCCACACTCCTCTGTCACAACCCCATATAAACTTCATCATTCCTTATCCACGTACTCCACTACATCCACTCCCATTACATGAGCATTTCCATAACCTAAACATCCTTAATCCAAATCCAAGCCACCCCATGATGTATCGATTTTGATTCCTTTCTCTAACATGCAAAATGGGCCTCCTCCTAAGCATGGTTTCCTCTAAGAAAGAAAACATATCCATCTAGCTATCATGAAGGACATCATCCAAGTTGTCAAGAGAAAGCCAACACTCTAGGGTAGAATGCCATGAAATCACTCAATTGAGGTTAATCAATCACTAAGTAAGCCATATTCAGTTTGCAAGTCCATCAAATTCCATCTCCCATGTGCAAATCCAACTCGGGCCATCTAGGGAATGAACATACACTATGTAAGTTAAATCTCATGAACCACCCCTAACCATGGTGTTAACATTTTCAGAGTAATCTGAAAGCTAACATTGCCTCTTTACAAGGAAAGTGTTTACATTGACATATGTCAACTTTCTCTGCAACTTCACCAGGGCCTTCCAACTACAAATACGTATATATTGGATTATTGTAATAACCACTATCTCTTGTAAAGAATCTATGAGCTATGTTACCACAACATATTGATCCTCTATATATATTGAATACCTATGAATATGAAGTAACATAACCCTAGAACAAAAACTAACTAACTCTATCATCCCTCAATTTAACATCACAAACAAAAATCAACAAACACCACATTATGATATATATAGGATGTCTTATAATCATGTCATCTTCACAGAATACTTAGACAAGTGGATCATGAATATAAAAGTAAAAAAGATACAAATCTACATAAGTTAACTCATCAATCCTGAAATACAAAGATCAGAAATATGTAACAATCCATGCACGAATATCAACAATCTACAAACATAAGAAACATTCCCATATAAAATGAAACAACCTAAACTAGATCAATCCCCTCATCCCAAGAGAATGTTGAAACAAGAGTAACCTCATGGTTGATTTAGTCTGTCTAACAGAATCCATTAACCATGTACGTGTACTTTACAATAAACCCATAAAATACAATCCTAGATCAATCTTAACATCATCCTCCATTTATACCCTAATTATCCCCTTAGCTACCTTCCTTAGTACAATACATATCCTCCCTTGATACCTCTCTAGGTACATTACTTTCCATTCCCCTTCACATGTTTTTTCTTTAAAGCATTCATGTAAGCCTTACAGTAGGATCAATTAAGAAATATAATCAACTAGTACTAATCATGAGAATCCATCCATCCTAGTCATATTTGGACATGGTGCCATGATTCTACCTTGCGCATCAATATATATTATGGTTTCTCCTTTGTTTCCCTTTGTCAATGTGGTATTTTGATATCCCCACTCATTATTTATATTCTTCTGTGTAACTCTATACTGTGTTATTTTTGGGTTCCATGTTAGTCCATAGTATATTTGTTGATGTCATCATGACCTTTCCTAGATGAATGTTGTTTATCATTGTAGTGTCGATGGTGATATACAATAACCTTAACTATTGGTTCTTCTCTCTCTGTCTCTTCACCATGTGGTTCATTTAAGGAATGGTGATCTGTAGATTCTTCTTCTTTTTTTATGATGATGATGAAGTATTTAACGTCCAATGAGACCAAAATTTGTCTAGCGGACCTTAAGAGAAAAGAGAAGGTAGATATTAGTTGATTTGCTTTAAAATACAATTCTTATGCTCAAAAATATTAGAGAGGAGGGTTCATGGATGTTTATAGTGTTGGGTATCTAGAAGGTTGGAAAGGTTAGTGCTGGAGCAAATATTTTGGAGCTGATATCTAATGTGGGTGAAAGTCGGGCATTCTAAGAGAAAATGGTTTTAATATTCCACGCTCATTGACTCGCATAGATGGAAAATCCTTCCCTCCCAAGGCATTTTATGGGTTTCCAAATGCACAGTTTCACTATGGAGCTGATGAGAGTTCGTTCTAATATTGGAAATATTAATTTTTTTCTTTGATATGGTTAAGATAGAAAGGTAATTTTGATCCTCGATATTAGGGTTAATGATCTCTTTATAATATATTAGTTTTCTTTTTACCTCTAATTCTTCTTTGCACCACATTTTCTCTTTGAAAGTAGAAGCAATAATGTAATTAATGTTGTCAATATTTTGTAGAGTGGTAGTTTCATCAATACTCCAATAATTTAACCAAGACATGGCATCTTTAAGCCATCCCCACTTGAGGCAAAGTTGTTGGTGGCTAGAGTTAAGAGAAATTTAAGGATGCTGATCATCTCCCATATTGTTTAATATGTTCTTGTACGTTAGATATTTTATAAGTAATAGATCACTTCTAGATTTGCTCAATTATTCTCCAAGATTCTCTTGAAATGTTGCATCCCCAAGCTTCACAACCATATAAGATAATGGGAGTGAGGAGCATTTTAAAGAGGATTTTCTTTTTGTCCCACATTACAAGGGTTTCCGATTTATAGTTGTTTTCAAGAACGAAGTAGGCTTTCCACCACCCATTTATCCTCTTCTCAATGCTATAGTTCCAATTGAGCTTGTGATGGAATTCAATTCCTAGATACTTATAGGTGGTTACTTACTCCAAGATTATATTTTCATAAGAAACATTGGCATCGTTACGCTTATTTGACTTGATAATTATCATGACTTTTGTTTTGTCAGTGTTAACGATCATGCGTATACTGGTGAAAAAATCCTTGAGAATTCATAATTTCTTCTCAAGAGCATATGGGGATCCTTCCATAAGAATGATATCGTCTGCATAGAGAAGAAGCATGGTCACTATTCCTTCCAAGATTGCGCTGGTGCAACCTGGATCTTCTAAACAATCTTCTAGCTTATCGATGTAAATGCCAAAAAGTGTAGGAGAAAGGGGGCACCCTTGCTTAACTCCAATATTACAATTAATATCCTGCGACCATCCTTTAGTGTTTTTGAATTTGGAAATAATGTTCTCATATAACCTTACAGTTCCAACCCTCAACTTGAGATGAACTTTTAACTCTTCTAATATATTCCGAAGGTTATTTCTAGGAACTATGTCAAAAGCCTTCTCGAGGATCCCCTTCATGTCCTTTTGTGGTCTCTTCTTTTGATCTTACCTCAAACTCTTCATTTGATGTGTTTGTAAGTATTTACATTAGTTTCCTTGGAATGACTTATTCATGTGTGGCCTTAGGCCCTTTTTGTGTAATAAGATAAATATATTGTAAGGTGATTTATTTTTCTTATACCAAAGTTTCACAAAAAACATTTGTATAGCAATATTAACCATACCTATTGAGACCATCTAATAATAATATTGACATCATCCATACCTATAATACGGAAATATGCATGCAAAACATATTTATGCATCACAATATCCAAATATTAAAAATTAAGTTTTCTCACCCAGAACCTAGGTGTTATGGATATGTTTTTCATCAACATATATGTGAGCATTGTCCCTTAAACTAAGGTATATATAATGCTTCTTTAATTTCTTGAAGATAGTGACTTTGAATAAACTATGTAGTCTTCAATACTAGGACCATTAGATTCTTCTATAAATTGTATCGTCCTTAGTCAAATCTTGAAAATAAAACTAGGGGTTTGAAGAAATAACTTACTTTTCAATGAATCTCCTTTGTGTGACTAGAAATTGGATGTTGCAATTTTCAAATGACTATAGCTTCCTAAATATTGATTACATTCACTTGCTTGACTGCAATCCTTGCTGAAATTTTGTGAATTGAGATTTCTAATGCAATACATAAATTCCACCTCTATCTTGGAGGTTTCTCAAATTTTAACCTTATGAATTTCCATGCTTAGGGTTATTATGGAATACAACAATGAGTACTATTTTAATACTTAATAATCCCAAAATTCTAGTAAACCTAAGAAAAAAGACACCAAAATGTTCCAATGAGCTTCAATCGTCTAAGGATATCTTATCATGGATAAACTAGATATAAAAACCCTTACTTAAAATAGTAAATATAGCAGTTCAAAATAATTATTATTTTCTTTAATTACAATGTTAATTCATTTAACATAATCATTCTTAAATTATTTAAAATTAGGAAGACATATGTAGATAATAATTACAAACCATGAAGTACAAGGATGGTTGAAAATCAATTCTATAATTTCAATAAATATTGTATAGCTGAAAACTTCATAAATACATGAGATGAATCTCATGTACATTGCATGTTATTATCACAAGGCTAGTACAACCCACTATCTCTCCACCATAGCTACGATAAACCAAGAAAAATTCTAGGTGAACTAAGGAGATCTTGGTAAACATGAACCACTAAAGCAAGTCCTTGAAGGAAATGTGTCTCATCTTATTCTTCTTCATCACTAAGTACAACCAAGGGTCCAACTCAAACCATAAATATCCAACTCCAAGAATCTCAATAAATATCTATGACTCCAAGAGAGAGAGAGAGGCCAACTTGTACATATGAAGATATAAGAGAGAGAGGATGACTATTGTGGTCCACTAGTCACATCTCTAACATAAGATGTGTTAAGATTCAATATGCTAAGACAGAAATATCAGCATTACATTCCATTTCACAACAATAGCATATACAGGATCATTGAAAGAACAACAAGCACAACATAAACACAAGAGACACAAATTTATCCCGGGAAACCCTCATGGGGTAGAAAACCCAACAAATTTTCTTCAATATAGATGACCAGCAAATACAAAGATGTAAACCATAGACATGAGCTCCTTCTCCTCCATAGCAGATCTCCCCCTCACCTATGCGTTATTCACAAGGTGAGTGCATTGTGTGTTAAATGAGGAACACACCTCCTCTATTTATACACAACTCCGACTTGTATTTTATATTAATTAGGTCGGCCCCAACTTAACCACTGGGTTAAACACCCCATTACAACTGATTGGGCCGACCCCTCTAGGGTGGTCTAATAACCCTTTGACCCACATAACACATATAGGGCCGACCCCCACTAAGGAAGTCTAATAACCCAAGTTACCACATTCCGATAGAGGAATAAACATCTTTGGATATACAAAAAGGTCTTCACAGAGGAATGAAACATCTCTGGAATAATAAAGTACAAATATAATATTCTTAGAAGTTACAATATTTCAACAAGATGAATGTAGATTAATAGTGATGAATTATTCTCTCTTTCCTCTATATATATGAGAGCTAATGGAGGCCAACAACATGTATGTGGACCAATTATGTTACAAGAAAACTACATTAATCCTATGTAGACTCGCACAAATGGAGTTTTACACTGTAAGGGTATACATTTCATGATCCAAGTTGATTTCATATACAACATGGATTTAAGGAGGTGTAGTTGCATAACATGTGTCCACACTCCTCTATCACAATCCCATAAAAGCTTCATCATTCCACTAGTACAAAATGAGAGATAAGTGACCAGGCGACCAAAACATTTGGTCACCACAGCTTTTCCAAGAGATAAATGACCAAAATTGATAAATTTTAAGTGAACTGACTAAAAATGACAAAGATAAATGACCAATTTGGTCACGGGATAAGAACTAAACTAAAAATGACCAATTTGGTCATGAGATAAGAACTAAACTAAAAATGACCACATAGCAATTGGTCATTTATGTGGTCATTTTTAGTTGTGTCATTCCAGCAGTGGAAAATTATAATTTTGATAATGAATTTGTACGATTTACTAAATTTTAACACCATAGATGGATTCGGAGACCCCCTTCATCTGCAGTGTTAAAATTTAGTAAATTGTAACATTAATAGTATACAACTTGGATTATTTTTCAATACATGTCTTCTAAGGGATCATTTCTTTGAGGCCATCCCGATACCTATTGTGTTAGATGATACGAGAATAATTGAGATGCTCATTTAGGGGTTTCTCTACTAATTAGTGGCTTGGGTTTTGTGAGTTGATATCTAGATAATACATCATGTCTTGCATATAGTTTATCAAGTGATAGATGAGTTCTTCTAAATGTGGTTGAGTTGAGTCTTAAATATTTTTCATCTTTCCCTTTTGGAATTTTCATGTCCTGAAGTTAGTGTCACTCCATTTAGCTTGTTGTACTGGTTGTGTTCATATTTTGTTTGAACAAAACCATCGCCATTTGACCATCTCGGCAGTCTGTTAAAGTTTCGACAAGTTCATGTATTTTGTGTCATGTTAGCTAAAAATTGTCAATTAATTCACAACCTCCATTAATTCTCCATATGCATTCATTCACCATGGTTCTCTTTGCACCTAAGTTTGAAAATATTTAAAGTCCCCCTGGGTCCCTCCCTTACAAGAAATAGACAATATCCTCCATTTTGAAGAAAAAATAATTCCTCCCTTTTTGCAAAAATCCCTTTGTTCCCATCTCCTTGAATAATAATAATAATAATAAATAATAAAAATAGAAAAAATACCGGATGGAGTCTAGGATTTCAGATGCCTTAAGTTCTTTGGTACCTAAAAAATCACTTTTCATGGTGAAGGGCATTGCATTTCATGAATATACATCTTTTCTGGGGTGAATATCTAAGCTTGAAGGAGTTCATCTATCACATGTAAATACTCTGAAACACATGTATAAGTTTCGTCTCTATAATGGTTTGCTACTATTTTTAGCTGGGCATGCAATTTAATCATCTATCAAAGAAGTATAAAATTTACTTAGCTTATTCACTATGATTATTTATTAATCATTTTAGCTATGTAGGGATTGAGGGTTATGCTCTGTAAACATGTGATTACACTTTATGCTTGTAATTGAATAGGTAGTATCAAGCTATGAATTAAACCCATGTAACTAGATTATGGTTGGATAAGGGAAATATTTCTTGCAGGGTGCATGTGTATGGAAACCCAAAACCTATGGGGCAATTTATCTAATGGGAAACCCATTCTCGATAGGCCTGATTGGATTGAGATGGCGAGTACCAAACAAAACATTTGGAAACCAGTCGATTCTAGAGAAATATGACCATGTGGGGAATGATATCGGTTGTAAAACCCTTATCATGGCTTGATCAGTGGATTATTTGGGTTTGGTTACTCCACTTGATAGAGAGGTTGATACCACTTATTGATTCCCAATGGCCTGGTTCTGTGGCCATGGATTTAGACAAGGTGAAGATTTTTCTAATTGGGATTGACATCACTTTCACATTCCATGACATAAAGGACCTTTATTTAAAGGAATCATCATCAAAGAGCTTTCCAAAGTGATTATCAATCACCAAGTTTTCCAAGGTGATGCAGTCTGGATGAGTAAGAGATTGCATAGTTGCTTCTTTATATGAATTTGGATGTGGTGTTAAAGTGATTTTTTTGCTGGCCTTTTCCATGGTGAATTGGGTTGAGTTTGAGATCCTTTCTTTTGCTGGACTGCTCCACCTTCCACCCCTTCTCTTCTTCCATATTGCATGCTTAATAAAAAATAATAGAGAACTTATTTGATGTAGCGTTCATGGCCTTATCCTGGGTTGGAGCTCTAACAGTTTGAGCATGAGATGTAGTGTTCCAATTTGAATGTTATGAAGATATTGAAATTTGTGAGGAGGTTTTGGTGGAGCTGTTTGGGAGATCATATGGAGTATTGGCTCGAGAGAGTGTTGGGTGGGGCTTCCTGTTGGAGTAGACCCTTGTTTGGTGATCCTGTGCTTGACATAAAATATTCATTGGGTAGGTTAAATACTCCACCTTATGAAAATGAAGACTATTAGTTGTGAATAGATTTAAATGTTGTGCAACTCTTTATTCTTATCTACTTCAAAGCGCTCTTCAATTTGAATGGAAAGAATCTTGCTTGACATACCAATTAAAACTTCGCCAAATATTTAGTCAAAGATATCCACAAATGGTAAGGTGTTAGGTGGGAGCCACAATAACTCAATTGAAAGAGGATATTGAGCCTCGTTGATGCCCTAAAGATTTAAATTCATAGTTAGTCAATTTCTCACTCCTATAGTTATCACCATTCAACCAAACAAAGCCTTTTAAGATCATACCTTAAAAGGGGTTCATTTAGGAAACACCTAACTCTTTGAGATTGTGTTTTTAATATAATTAATTTAAAATTATGTTTTTAATAATAATTCAATTTGGAGCAATGTATTCCCACTAAATGGCCAAGAAAAGAAAAATGAAATTCCTCATATCGATGTTCCTCCCTGAAATCACAATTCCATAGAACACCTAAATTGCAGGCCATTGATTGATTGAGGAGCGAGAGGAATAATCAATATGTCGAGGAAGGGGCTAGGCGTGATGAAGGCCCAACTAGTGGGGGTAATGTCCAGCCACACCCTCCTGAAGAAGAAGAGTGATGCCCATCGCACATCATGGCCACGAAGGAGTCCATGGGAAAGATCATGAAGGCCAAGACCTTATCCCTCACGGAGGCCAAGTACACTGTTGAAGAAAACATCAAGCACATCATCAGGGAGATTGTGGACCCTGCCACAATCAGGAGGGTCCACAATCAGGAGAACATAGCCAATTTCAATATCCCCAAATTTGAGTACTATTCAGAGGCGGGCAATGGCAATAAAGGATCCACTTTAAGGAGCAATGATCTCACCAGCCTTTCCCGTGGTTGGAAGTGGGTCTAGTTCTTCCGATCGGTTTACATGATAAATTCCATCAACGTCCTGGTGGAGCTGGTTTCATTGCAGAATTTGTTTCTATCCCTTGAAAAGGCCACCAAGGCCACGAATCGCAAGGTCAATTCCTTGGAGAACATGGTCAATCCTAGGCTGGAGAATACTATTAGATCTATCAAGTAAGATCTTCATGAGTTGGAGAGGGAGGATTTCTTCAGGATAAAAAATATTCAAAATTACAAGAAGAGGGAGATTGAGAGCCAAATGCAGAGTGCCAAGAACTTTGGCGACAAGCAAGATATGGAGACTTTTGCACTTCATAAGGGTATTTCGATGGTGGGTGTGCACAATCTATTGTCCATGGAGACTGAAAATGGTGAGGATATTATTTTATAGAGAGGTAATAGAAAGTAAAACCCACAAACCTTCTTTTCTACTACAAAAAATTATGTAATTTTTTCCCTAGTAACTAGAAGAGCTTTCTCTGGATTGGAGTATCTGCTCTGCAATAGAATTTTGTACCAAATTGGTTGTTTTTCAAATTTGAAGTTAGTTGAACTTGTTTTGGGATTCAACCAGATTTATTTTAAAATTTAATTCTACAATATTCGTTAAGGTATTTTACGTGATCTATCCCAGAATTTATTGTATCTTTAAACGAGTTGGATGTTTTTCAATTTTCAACTTAAACCCAATAAGTAACAAAAATTTATCTGAGGTTTGAGCCTAGGATCTACAACATGATTTACAATTATTTGTTATTTGTACTCAATTAGTTGTTTTCAACTTAGAAGTTAGCATAATTCCTTGTGGGGTTTAAACCATATGCTTTGATTAAAATTTAGCAGAAGTCCTTGTGGGATTACACATTTCCTTTATTCATGCTCTCAACGCTTAAAATTGACTTCGTCCAACTGGTCTAGCTTTTGTTACTCCATCTCCAAGTTTTGTCATTTTCCAGGTAGTGAATACAACTCAAAAATTAGGTTCAAGTGTTGAGATTCAATGGTAGATGGAAGTTTTCGAGAGGCCGCCATTAACTAGAAGGTCTCCCCTCCCTACCAGAAACTATTCTTTCCACCCTGAATAATAAAGAGATTCGAATTATGTATGTAATAATATTTTATCAATTAGATATACTCTTACCTTTTCCCTTTGTTGTTGAGGCTTCTCCAGCTTGCTTATTTTTGCAACATAATGAAGAGTAGTTTGTTGAACTCTATTTTTGCATCCCAAATATACACTGATGTTTCATATATTGAATGCATAAGCTACCCTTTGGCTAATGCCTCATGAATCCCCTGATGAAGAGTACTTATAAGTTAGAAAAATTTAGAATTCTGGTACCCTGACATGAATACCTTCTCATATTTTCACCAACTTTTATATGTTGTAAAACTTATTTTCTGAGAGTTCTCAAATTCTTATGAAGCTAGGCTAGTAATCACAGGTATGCAACACTATGTATTTGAGAAAACCAAGGATGCCTTTTCATTGCTACCAATTGCGATGATGTTGGTCATTTTACTGATGCACAAGAATGGGTAGGTACATTTATTTGCCTTCCTCTTCTTGTAGTTAGGTTAGGCTTTTGAACTTTATTTAAGAACTCTTACTAGTTCAGTAATGCTCCCATGTGATCTTGAATAGTTAGATTTTTTAGATTTAAGAAGAGATCCATTTCCAAGATGGTCATTTTCAGATACTGTACTGGTTTGTTTGAGCATGGATGAAGAAACTTGCATTCTATAATTTAGGTCTCAATTAACATTTTCTAGCATGAGAAGTAGAAGAACTCGTGAATTTCACTTATTATGGTAGAGACAACTTTTTTGGTATGATCTTTGCATAAAGGTTTCCATGCAAAAAATACATCAGAAGCCCAACCCAAAATCCAAAGAAAAATATGGGGAAATTCATCTCTTCCTTTGCCCCAACCTAGTCAACCTCAACCTCAACCCACTCATGAAGGAGTTAAGGATATTGATCTTGTAATTGACCTTGAAGGAATATTGGGGAAAATCAATGTTCTTGTTCCTCTTGGAGAATTGATTAAAGTGCCATCAGAAAGTGAGAAGGCTAACAATTTCTTCAATCCTGATTGGAGTGAAGAGCTCAAAAATGACCCTCCCATCAATCCTGATGGTGATATGTAGATTCTTCTTCTTTTTTAAGCCCTTCCTGGGGATCTCCTTCATGTTCTTTTGTGGTCTCTTCTTTTGACTTAACCTCAAACTCTTCATTTGATGTGTTTGTAAGTATTGTCACTAGTTTCCTTGCAATGACTTACTCATGTGCGGCCTTAAGCCCTTGTTGTGTAATAAGATAAATATATTGTAAGGTGATTTTTTTTCTTATACCAAAGCCTCATAAAATTATTTTGTATAGTAATATTAACCATACCTATTGAGGCCATCCAAGAATAATATCGACATCATCCATACCTACTAAAATTTGAATGTAAAACATATTTATGCATCATGATCTTCAAATATTAAAAAATGAATATTCTCACTCACAACCTAGGTGCTATCGATATGTTTTCCAAGGAGCGACAATCTTTTAGCCAAGTCAACATTAATGAAATTATGCTTGCTGATTAGGTTAATAAAAATAATGACCTTCTCTTGTTGAATACATCCATGAACCTTTAATAGGAAGTTTTCAAATGAAAAATGACTACAACTCTCTTTATTCTTCTTTACTCCATGAGATCACTTATATCTAAAAATATTGTTCCTTATTCTTCATATAGAATGCTCAACATCTTCCCATGACCAAGAAACTACCAGTATATGTGATCATTGTCCCTTAAACTAAGGTATATAATGCTTCTTGAATTTCTCGAAGATAGAGACTTTGAATAAACTATGTATAGTATTCAATACTAGGACCATTAGATTCTTTTGTAAAATGTATCTTCCTTGGTAAAATCTTGAAAATAAAACTGGGGATTTGAAGAAATAACTTACTTTTCATTCAAGCTTCTTTGTGTGACTAGAATTTGGATGTTACAATTTTAAAATGACTATAACTTCCTAAATATTGACTGCATTCACTTGTTTGACCACAATCTTTGCTGAAATTTTGTGAATTGAGATTTCTAATGCAATACATAAATTCCACCTCTATCTTGGAGGTTTTTCAAATTTTAACCCTATGAATTTTCATGCTTAGGGTTATTATGGAATACAACAATGAATAATATTTGACTCCTTAATAATACCAAACTTCTAGGAAACCTAAGAAAAAAGACACCAAAATGTCCCAATAAGTTTCAATCTTCGAAGGCAATCTTATCATGCATAAACTAGATATAAAAACCCTTATTTAAAATAGTAAATAAAACAATTCAAAATAATTATTATTTTATTTAATTACAATGTTAAATCATTTAACATTATCATTCTTAACTCATTTACAATTAGCAAGACATATGTAGATAATAATTACAAAACATGAAGAACATAGATGGTTGAAAATCAATTCTGCAATTTACATAAATATTGTATAGCTGAAAACTTCATGAATACATGAGATGAATCTCATGTACAGTCCATGTCCTCATCACAAGACTATTACAACCCACTAGCTCGCCATCATATCTAGGAAAAACCAAGAAAAATTATAGGTGAACTAAGGAGATCTTGGTCAACATGAATCACTAAAGCAAGTCCTTGAAGGAAATGTGTCTCATCTTCTTCTTCTTCAACACTTATTACAACCGAGGGTCCAACTCAAACCGTAAATATCCAAATATCTAAGGGATTAAATCCTAACCTTAGAATTTAAGATACTCCAACAAGCTCAAGAAATCTTGGTGAATCCAAAAGAGAGAGAGAGAGAGAGAGAGAGAGAGAGAGAGAGAGGCCAACTACAAATGAAGATATAATCTAGAGAGGATGACAAGTGTGGTCCTCTAGTCACATATCTAACATAATATGAACACATCTGAATAGTGAGTGAAGTATTATCTCTTTTCGCTATATATATGAGAGCTAATGGAGAACAACGACACATAATTGGACCAATTCCATTACAAGAAAACTACATTAATCCTATGCAGGCTCGCACACATGGATTTATACACTATAAGGGTACACATTTCATGCTCCAAGGTGATTTCATATACAACAAGGATCCAAGGTGATGTAGTTGCATAACATGTGTCCACACTCTGTCACAACCCAATATAAAATTCATCATTCCTTATCCATGTACTCCACTACATCCACTCCCATTACATGAACATTTCCACAACCTAGACATCCTCAATCCAAATCCAAGCCACCCCATGATGTATAGATTTTGATTCATTTCTCTAACATGCAAAATGGGATTCCTCATAAGTAGGGTTTCCTCTAAGAAATAAAACATATCCATGTGGCCATCATGAAGGACTGTTACACCTAAATCTCATCACCATGAGTATGTTGTTAACTCAGTTCCTCAATCCCTGAAGTTCCCTTGATCAAGTAGTCATATAGATCAAGTTGACACCATTTGTCCACAATTTCTAGTTGGGTTGGCGCACTTTATCTTTGATCAATAAGCACCCAACTAGGGCCGGCGCAGAGTGTATTTTTCCAGACTGTGCCGACGACGCAGAGTGCCTTTGTGCTACCTGTGTTTCCCCTATCTGGCGCAGATTGTCTCTATGCAGTTTGCGTCGGAGTTGGTTAATTGGGATTAAGGTTGATTTCGAGCGATTTCTAGAACTTGGATGAGGTGGATCTCTATCCCTAACTCCTAGGTGAGTTGTCCTTCAGTTCCCTAACCTTAAGGGAGGATCCCTTAGTCCTCTCCCCATGATCCTCAACCTACTCTATCCACTTGCTCCTATAAATACAAATATCCTCTCCATTTCAAGGGGCAGAAGTCTATAGCACTTACATGCTGGTGGAATTATCCTAGGTGATCCCTATCCATCTCTTGGGAGGCTTACATTTCCTTTCGAGGATTTGGCTTGGCTTGTTGGAGGAAGATTGTAGCATTAAGGCTTGGGTTGTAATCATCTCTCTACATTGTATTTTCCCACTCTTTATACAGAATATAAACTCTTCCATAAATGTTGTTGTGTTGATAATGTTTATAGTTTACTTCCTTAACTGTTTACTTAGATCAGTTAGTGTTTAGATATGTTTTACTACTTGTATTGTTTCCACATGTTTTGATAGGTCTTGCAGATACGGATCTGAAGACCGCGGAGCTGGGAGCAATAGCGAGGAGAAATATCTACAAATATGAAGGTAAGACGTCTATATACTTGATCTTTAACTAGATCTAGGAAAGTAGCTATATGTTTTGTCTCTATTTGTTCTAGATTCACATTAAACTAGGGAGATCTGGCTCGTGTCCACTCGAGTATATTGTCTTATAACAAATCCAAAGACCATACTGGAGATCGAACCCATAATCTATCAGGATTACATCCTTTATCTTGTCGCTTCTGCCACCACGATCGCCATGGTCTTGGTGCAGGAGGACAACAACGCCCAGGAACATGTGATCTATTACCTAAGGGCCTTATTGACGCTGAAACTCGTTACTCACATGTCGAGAAATTGACTCTCACGGCAGTCATTGCAAAAGTACACCACCCCTTTTTGTCCCCTTTAGACATACGTACTTCCAAACTTCCTACTTGAAGTGAAACATATAATATTTTCATCGTTGAAAAAAGCAAGCCCCCTCTTGCGGATTCGAGATTTGACCCTGTCTTAGATCTAGCTAAGACCCTGGCTCCATAGCCTTACCTGCCCTACAACTAGCTTCCAAGCCCTCCTCTGAATCCCATGGCTCCTCCCAAAATAAGTTAAGCACCGTCCAAAATTTCCGTCATTACATATTGCTCTACGCCACCACCATTATCGTCGACTCGAACCCCATGTACCATGTTCTAACACATCAAGTACTTGGGGGAAAGCCTTCACATTGGATTGTGATACTTCAGGAATTTGATCTCCTCTTTGAGAAGGCCAAGTCCAATAAGTATTTGGTGTTTGTCGAGCTCATTTGTGATCTTCCCCGTGCTGATTCAGGATCTGAGCCCAATGATTCTCTTCTAGATGAGTCGTTGTTCCTCATCAGCACGTCTGACCCATGGTATGGATATATTACCTTGTATCTTCAGACCCAATGGTTCAAACCCCCAATTGTCTCACGACGATTGTTTTCGTATACACCACCACGCCAAATATTACTTGATCATCAGCGATACCTTGTATCATCGTGGTATTGATTTTGTTCTTCGACGCTGTCTGACACATGAGGAGGCTGAACACATCTTAAATGACTGTCACGCCGGGGCTTGTGGTAGTCATCTCTCTAGGATGGATACATCCCAGAAGATACTACGTGTGGGATATTACTGGCCATCCATTTTCAAATATTGCATTGAGTCCATTAATAAATGTCCCCCATGCCAACATTTTCAAATGATAAAGCACTCCCACCCAGCCCCTTTACACTCGGTTATTTCTGTTGGCCCCTTTGCAAAACGGGGCATAGATTTCATGCACTGTAAGCCTACCTCGGCTGGGGGGTGTGGTTACGTCATAGTATCCATGGATTATTTTACTAAATGGAACGAGGCTATGCCTACGTACAATGAAGACAGAAAAACCGTTGCACTCTTCATGTTTGATCATGTTATTTCACGGTTCGGAGTTCCACAAGCCATAGTCACCGATCATGGATCTCACTTCCAAAACTATATGGTAGATGAATTGAGCACCAGATTGGGTTTTCGTCGTGAAAACTTGACCCCTTACTACCCACAGTCCAATGGACAAGTAGAGGCCATTAATAAGGTCTTGAAAACCATGATCCAACGCATGGTGGGTACGCATAAATCAAACTAGCACAACATGTTCTTTTCCGCACTATGGGCATACCAAACTTTTGTTAAGATTGCCACCGGATTTACACCTTTCCAATTAGTTTATGGATTGGAGGAAGTCCTACCAATAGAGTGCAAGATTCCATCTCTTAAACTCGTAGTTGAACTTCTTCCGAACACCACTGCTGAGGAAGAACGCTTCCTCTACCTAGCGAAACTCGATGAGACCCACCACGATGGTGCTCTTACCAACGAGGCACATAAGAAATGCATCAAATATTAGTATGATAAGTTGATCAAACCCTGTATCTTCAACGAGGGTGATTTGGTCCTCACATATGACCAAAGGAACAATAAGCTGGGGGCAGGTAAGTTTGATTCCATGTGACATGGACTGTACATAGTGAAGCATGTTCTGGAGAAGGGATCCTGTGAACTAGAGGATTATGATGGGATATCTTTGGGAGAGACTCGAAACGGGCTCTACCTGAAGAGGTACTATGCCTAAGTCTTTCACGCATAGGTATCTTGTATATACTGTACATGGTGTGTGTTTTGTGTGGTGTGACACTTTATTTTAGTGTGTCTGGATTTTGTTTCCCTACTTATACCATGTTCTGTCTGCATGTGCAGATGGGAACCTGCTATGGATTTGCAGACAGCACTAGCCGGCATACCCGTAACCTTGCTTTGACGTCCTAGGTACTTTATTCCCCTACCGGAGAGCTCATTAGCTCAGGATGAAAGAGAAGAAAAAACAAACTTACTTGAGATCGGAGAGTCATCGGTACTGCCATTCTGCCTCTCAACGTTGGATGTGGAACCCGAATTTGATAAATCCATGATTTTCCCCTATAGAAATGTATCAAACAAACGCCAACGCCAAAACCACGAGCTTGCACTTCACCTATGAGAAGGGGGAGGGAAAGAGATTATGCCCTCGAAACGATCCTAGTCTGCTTTGGCGGGACACAGACCCACATGAAATTTTGGTGATTGAAGCCTGGAGTGACATACAATAGGCTACCAATCTCTACAACTCAACCAAAAACCCAACCCATCCTCTTCTGTAGACTACAATCGGTCCGCAACAAACATTAGAGTTCTGTAGCTTTCTGTATTAGTTAATGGATCTTATTAACTGTCCTATCGTCCCACGCATTGATGCGCCTGTGCCAACTTGATTTAATTGGGATATATTGATGCCTAACAAAAGAATGCAGAGGGGATGCAAAACCGTTTTTCTATCAAATCACATAGGAGAAGGGCAGAGCTCCCCGATCAATGCGTGCCTTGCCTACTTTATATAGGTGAAGGCATGCAAGCAAGGCATGGAGAAACCGTGTTAGGTGGAGCAGGAATAGGTCAGACATATTCTGTATCAATAAGGAATATTGCTGCAGAGAAGGATGATCTCTTGCTGCAAAGGGGAATAATGCAGTCCTACAAAACATAAGCATGGGCATTGGGATCTGTACAAATGTGCACTATGATCCAGTAGGGTTTTCAATAATATCTGAATCTATAACCACAGGGAAGTTCCCTCAAACTAACCACACAGAATGAATGTAATGGACAGAGACAATGAGCTGGCGATAAACAAGATAAGGCAGCCGCCATTAACCTTTACTTCTTAACTTTTCCCTCCAAGCTATGGTCGTTGCTGGATTTTGAGGCCTCGTGATTACTCCAGTTTATCGCCATCTTCCCAGATTCGTGCCAGGGTTTCCACCGCAGATGTAGTAGCTCCCCCAAGCTCCCGTTAGGAATGTAATCATAGACCAGAATATTCGTTTCATGATTGGAACAAAAGGCCAGTAATCTAACTATGTGGCGATGGCGTATTTTGCCCAGAATGTTTATCTCTGCAAAGAAACCTTTATCATTTGAAGAACCGGTCCCCATTATCTTTTTCACTGCAACTTGTTCACTGGCCATGATACCTCTATACACAACCCCAGATCCTCCTCTACCGATGATGTTCTCTTCTTTTAAGCATTCCAACACGTCATCGCTTCCAAAGTAGAGATCCTGGAAGACCGTCATATTCCAGGACATGCCATCTGCTACTTTCTTGACGGCTTTTGCCTTTACTTACCCCAAGTCATCCTGGACTACCAATGTAAACATTATAATAAAATTAAAACTGACATTCTAACTTCAACCAATGTCTTCCCTTCGAACACCATTAGCCTTACCCAACCTTTCAAATCCTCATTCCCTCTCTAATCCTTTCAAATTCTGATTCCCTCCAAGAACATATCGAATACCAGCCACATTTTCAAAAGAAAGCGCAACCATTCCACCAACATAACAACGCACTAAATGCCCCCACTCAAAATGTGCAAACCACCCACTCAAGATGTCCAAACCACCCACTCAAGGAAAGGGCGTTTATATAGTCTCTTCTCTACACTCCCAAGGGAAGGACACATCACGGCAAGAACTAGGCGCCTAGAGGCTTAATGACCCTTGTACAATTAGGTGCTATAACATTTGAAGACTTAATTGAACTCTGATCGAGGGAGGAAGGAATTATTTTGAAGTTTGGAGAAGTGGAAACTTTTGATGAAGCTCTAATTGCCCAAGTGTGGGGGGAGAAGGTGAAAGGTGAAAGTGGCTAAGGTAGTAAGAATTCAAAGACTATTTACTCCTAACGTGGGGAGTCAAATCAATATAAAAGATATTATAAGAAGCTAAAGAGTTGTGTACTTAGAAAATCAATCCAAATGCTTGAATGAAGAAGATGATGATGAGGATGGTGGAGAGTTTTTCGTGTTATATGTCTCTTGTGATGACATCATTGAATAAAAATGCATAAACCCTAAGGATAGTCAAAATCTCACTAGGGATTTGTGCATCACTAGAGGATATGCTAAGCACATGCAAAATCAAGATAAATTGAAGTAAAGTAGAAGAAGGAGAATGGTGCAAATACTAGTGCAAGCACAAATGTTTGTATAGGAAGCAAGACAAATGTATGATAGAAATGCACAAGGTGTTGAGGAGTAAGACAAGTACAAGGAACATGCATTATGTACAAGGCAGAGGTAATGTATAGCTGCAACGTACAGATGGCTTCTCTCAACTCCACAAGATCAACTCAACATTATGGAAGATTAACTCATCAACACCTTTTTTGGTATTTGTGAGGGGATGGTTCTTGTATGTCAATTGATGTGACCATTAAGGGGGTATTACAATAATAAATGCTTCTTGGTGTCCAAGCTAGGGTTGATAAAAATACAAGTTATTGGCCCATAAAATTTATCTTTGGGTCTCATGGTCCATACATGAGACCCTAGACCACCACACAAGCCCTACAAAGGGAATCTTTGGCATAGAGTGAGATGTAGTGTTTATATCAAGGTTTATCACACCATGGATGGTCTTCAGGAATCATAAAAAAATTTAGGGTTGAAAGTCAATGTCTTAAGCCATAACATTTTTTTAATTTGTAGAGCTCATGGGCCATGCATGGGGCCACAGCAACCACATAGGAAATTAGTAGGGAATCTTAACCCACGAGTGTATTATGGTGGTTATTTTTAGGTTTTCCACATTAGAGGTTAGTTTTAGTGCCTAATACATGGTTTGGTGCCAGGATATGGTTTGTTTGGCCATAACATTTGTCCTTGAGAATCATGGGCCATGTGTGGGGTATCAAGCCACCATAATTTGGCATATGAGAGGGATATGGTGCTCATTTAAAGCTTCACGATGCTAAATGTGGTTCTCATTTCCCATTCAGTGGTCCAATGCCAAAAGGAAAAGACTTACACCAATATTTTCCTCTATGGTTCATGGGCAATGTGTAGGACCTCAACTATCACATAAGCCCTACACAAGAAATTTTTAACCTACAAGAGGAATATGGTAGCCATATCAAGATTTGTAACACCAAGGATGGTTGTTATGAACCAAGATTTAAATTGAGGGTCTAAGTCCTTACCAATTCCATGTAGGGCTCATGGTCCATGCACGGTCTTCTAGGCCACCACATATAGCTTTTGTAAGGAATCTTTAGCATACACATGATAAATGGTCATCATTTTGAGGATTAACAAACTAGGGATGGTTCTAAAGGACCATTCCTTGGTATAGGTCCATATATAAAATCTCACACTAATCATTGAACCACTTATGTATGGAGTGAAAGGGGGAACTATGGGACCAAGGGATATTGAAAGGTATTGAGTATGATTAAAAGAATGTAGTGGAATTTTATGGTTTGGTTTTGTTATAAAAATTAGAGTCGATAATCTTATCCGGGATTTTATTTTTGAAAGGTATTGAGTAGGAAAAGAATGTAGTGGAATTTTATGGTTTGGTTATGTTAAAAAAATAGATTATCTTATTCGGGATGTTATTTTTGAAAGGTATTGAGTAGGAAAAGAATGTAGTGGAATTTTATGGTTTGGTTATGTTAAAAAAATTAGAGCCAATTATCTTATTGAGGATATTATTTTATAGATATAGCATATTTCTTAGTATATTTTTTTGATATTATTTGTTTACTAATATTTTTAACATAAACATGAACATATATTAATATTTTAGTTTTTATAAATTCAAAATATCATTGAACATGAGTTTTTCCTGAAGGTTTTTCGGAGGCAACATACAACCCCTTCATGCATTTCTGGGGGTTACTATTATGGCATCTCTAACCAACATTTATCAGCATTTAGTTTGAATGGGGCTTTATTTTATGTAAGGCATCCCACGCCCAGGGATTTGAGGGTTATAAATGCCAATAAATATTACAAACTGCTGAATCCATCTCTCACTATTTGTATCTATTTCACGATATTCAAGGGTTTTACCAGCAGTAATACAGGCATAAAACGCACCGCCCATAGCCTATTTCTGAGCAGCGTGTCAAAAGGCAGCCTGTGGAGCAATTTTGCAGCGAGAACAAACATTGAGGGCAGAATGCAGTAAATACAACGAAAATTTGCTATATATTTCTGAGTTTTTTCTGAAGGTTTTTTGGAGGCAACATACAACCCCTTCATGCATTTTTGGGGGTGGCTATTATGGCATCTCTAACCAGCATTTATCAACATTTAGTTTGAATGGGGCTTTATTTTATGTAAGGAATCCCACGCCTGGGGATTTGAGGGTTATAAATGCCAATAAATATTACAAACTGCTGAAGCCATCTCTTGATATTTCGCAAGACTGAGATTTACTATGTTGGAATTCAATAACTACATGTATGGCAATAGAATTTAATAACTAGAACATTAAACAAAACAACCATCGAGAATTTGGATGAACCATAACACACATATAATGCAACTAAAGCTATAGAATTTGCATAAAGAATTACGCCTATGTTATTCCTTAGGATTTGTGATAACAGAGAGTTCACATGGGTAAGGATGTTTCAAACTAGATTTTGTTTTACCTGGACTTTCCTTGACTCTGATTTGATTTCTGGAAATGTTAGACTTTGATGCACCCGAACGGATACACAAATGAGTCTGAGAGGTCCTTTGATGATTTGTAGAGTAGTGATGGCCTCAGGATCCATTTTAGATTTGCTCTTCTCATCGCAGTAGACTAGTCACAGGGCTTGACCAGTTAAAGCCATGACCGTAGGAGTCGAATGAATTGCAGGAGAGAGATTGAATTCCTTCACCTTCCTCGCCCGAGGTTCGAAAAGAGATGTGAAAGTTAAAAAAAATGAATAGATGTTTCTTCCCACCGTAGCTACACTTTTTTTTTAAATGTTGGATCTAAATTGTAAAGAAATTTCAAGAGACATAAAAGTGGATATCTTCATTTTTATAATTGGTCATTTAATGTGAATCAAAGCTATTTTTCTATGCTATATCTCTTTAATATGCAAACCTTGTTAAATATTACATAAGGTATATTCCATTCTAGCTACTCAAGACTTTATTCATCCATGTAGTATAAAAATTTTGAATAGTTATTAAGTGGATCAGTCAATATAAATACATATTCACATGCATCTATATAAGTCTTAAAATATTTTGCATCACTATTTTTATATAATGATTTAATGGATGTGCTTCATACCTAGATATGTTAACTCGGTTTCCTATTTGATATTCAAGGTGATGGTATAACCCTCTTTTAGTCTAGACTTTCATAGTGTGTGGCTATTTTTTTCTCATACGAGATACCAATTGCAAGATGAAGAGCCAAAATGAAATAAGATATAATAAAGAATGAAGTGATGTTCTTTCTATTATCAACTTTCTTATTTTACATCTCATTTCAATAGTTGTAAGGGATCAACATGAAGGCTTATAAAGGGTGCTCACAAGGCTTCCTAGATATGTATTCCATCATCTCTATAGTTTATATAATGAAATAACATTAGAACTAGAATTTTATATAATGAAATAACATTTGAAGTTCTTATGAATCAAATAAGGTTGAAGCTAATCCATAAAAGCATCTTATGAAAATAGGGTTGAAGTTCACCCATAAGGGTTCAAGAACCATGGACTTTCCTGGGCATATCACTTATAGTTTAGACCCATATGCCAAAAATAATCTTAGGAAAGGCTTAGAGAAGGTGTTGAGAATAATGATTGCAGTTGGAGTGGAGGAAGTTGGTACCCACCATTGCTTTGGCGAATGTTTGAAGCCCAAAACATCTAGTCTCTATGAGATTGGGAATTTTAAAGAGCATGAAAGCTCAAGTAGCTTGAGAGATTTATCAAATCCCTTGTGTTTTGCACATTAAATGGGTAGTTGCATAATGGGCATTGATAAGGGCCATTCAGTGGTTGATCCTAGAGGTTAGACATGGGAAGTGGAGGGATTGTTTGTGGTTGATGCTAGTGTCTTACCTACTACTCTATGTGTCAATCCCATTGAAAGTTTGTTTTACCCTCTCAAATAAAAAAATCTCAAATTCCTTTGCAAATTTTATTTTGGGAGATCTTTGGTGATTGGAACCACTGGATTCACAAAACAATGTCTCAAAAACCTTCAATAGAACTTTCTTTTGAAAACATGAAACTGATAGTGTGATTGATCCATAATTAGACTTCTTTGATTTCGTGTCATAATTTGTTTTCCCTGTGTTTTCTCAAATGGATTAGAGTATTACTTGGTTGTAGCCTATTAGAATCTTATTAAAGTACAAGATAAAATGTTATGAGCATGGAAATGCCATGAAAAGAATGATATAGTTAAAGCACATACAATCACTTACCTCCATGTATGCACTTGTACACAACCTAAATAACAAAAAAAAACTTGTATCATTAATCAACCACATGAAATATCAATATTCAATTCCAATTTTATAACAATCATGTGAAATTTTATAACAAATAATAGACTTCATAAGTTTTCACAAGCCTCCCCAATCTTCAAAAGGACATTTGTGATCCCTAATTGGGAGAGAAATACAGGTTTGAACTAGTTTATAAACACAAAGCTTACCAAATCCAAATTTGCTTAAGATCCAAATAGTAATTGATCAAGACAAATATTCCACACAGATCCAAATATTCAGAGTTGGTTCCCAGAGTTTGATCCTTGGTCTGCCCCAACCATGATCACACCCGTCTGGGTAAGACTCTCGAATCTACCCCTACTTCTTTGGTCTCCATGCTCTTTAACTATTAGAGAATCTAACCCAGAGAAAGAATTCTACCCCTATCTGCCACCTCCTTCTTCGGCTAGAAAGGGGGTCTATTTAGTTGTGATTTGGCGTTAATATCTAGTGGCATCTGGGCAGTCAAACAATGTCATATCAGCAAGCGTTGGAAGGGAGAACATGGTATAGATCTGCTACAAAATCGTTGACAAGTGCATGAAATCATTGACAAACTGCCCCCCCAAGTTATGAGAATTGGGCTTTTAGGGGGGCTTTTCAAACAACCGCCTCCAAAAGTTCAATTCTCGTGACTCTTAAGGGGGGTTCCAGACAAAACGCCTCCCAAAGTTCAATTCTCATGACTTTTAGGGGGGGGGTTTGACAAACTGCCTCCAAAAGTTATGAGAATTGGGCTTTTAGGGGGGGGTTTCAAACAACCGCCTCCAAAAGTTCAATTCTCATGAGTTTTAAGGGGGGTTCCAAACAAACTGCCTCCTAAAGTTCAATTCTCATGACTTTTAGGGGGGGTTTTGACAAACCGCCCCCAAATGTTATGATAATTGGGCTTTTAGGGGGGCTTTTCAAACAACTGCCTCGAAAAGTTCAATTCTCATCACTTTTAAGGGAGGTTCCAAAAAAACCACCTCCAAAAGTTCAATTCTCATGACTTTTAGGGGGGGTTTTGACAAACCGCCCCCAAAAGTTATGAGAATTGGGATTTTAGGGTGGGTTTTCCAAAAACCGCCCCCAAAAGTCAAATTTCAGGACTTTTGGGGGCAGATTTAGAAAAACCACCACCAAAAGTCCAATTTCCATGACTTTTAGGGGCGGTTTTAAAAGACCACCTCCAAGGGTCTGAAAAAACTTTTAGGGGGGGGTTTTACCAAGACCCCCGCAAGCCAAAACCGCCCCTAAAGGGCTATTTTTTTGTAGTGCGCACCACAGTGAGAGTAATAAGGTGATTCTAAGTTCCCTATTACCTGGGCAATTATAATGGTGAGGTAATATGCATTGATACCCTACCATGCAATTTATGCGATGGTTCCTTGGTGGCAACTATACCCTAAGGGTGTAACCTTGTGAATTTATGCAATGGGCAAAGCTTGATGAACTATACAATGAACTTTATAATGAATATTATATTAAGTTGGGGTGGAGTCAATCCATACCTTAGGATCGAATGTGACCTAGGTGGATGTTTTCTACTATGAGTGTACTTATATCGATTTAAATGGAACATATGAAGTCTTTAATACATGCTACAGGTGAATGTTTAACCTTGGTATAATTTATAAATTCGATGCATTTAAACGTTGATCTTTATGGTTGGCAGGTGGAATGATGGCGTTGTATAAAGCTTGAGTGTGAATTCAAGGGTGTCGTAAATGATTGGGTTTGTAATCAATTCGCCTGGCCACCGTGTTAATGGTAATATTACGTGCAAGTTGTAATGGGTGTCCAGCATGTGAGGGGGGTTCGCCTATGCTGAGTTGTACTGGGCCTCCTGCCTCGGTGTCAACAGAGTCGGAAACTTCATGGCTTGGAAGATGGATGGGTGAGTTAATATCACACCTACCACCCTCCATTGTGTCTTAAAGAGAATAGATCTCCGTCGTTGATTGTTGTGTGTTGGGATTGCGATGAACCCTAACGTAACTTACAGGATCTTGTAACGTTTTCTTGGTCATTGTTCGGTGGTAGGGTTTTGGGGTGAGGCCAACTGGCCGAGAGACACTTAGGGTTTTGATGTTTTTAGCCTCCCTCGGGCTCGATCCTGAGATCGGCAGTAGCCTTCAAACTGTAAGTGAATGCTATCAATGGAGGCCGAGTCTAGAGTTGAATAGTGTAGCAATCCACAGGTTGGATGAGTGTGGCCATTGGGGCGTTGTAGTGACTTGAAGGTCTGGGGTTTCAATTGGGTTGTAAGTTTCAAAAAGTATCAACACACTATGGCCTTCAAGTTGGGTCCTTCTCCTTCGAAGTGGATGGATGGATTCGTCAAACTTATGTCACGACACAGGTATAGTGACGTTGTAAAAGTTTCAAGTTTTCTTTGTTGCATGCATCATTATTTCATGATTGTTATCTAACTCCGAGCATGGTCGTTTGGCAGGTAGCTCTCGTCGAACAATAGTGTGCCGAGAAAGTTGATGGGAGAAGAAATACATCAAACCCACCGGCAAGCTTCGGTGGTACCCCTACATCGTGGTTCTTCCTGGAATCGGACTTGATGAGCAGGGTGTTGGAAGTATGTCTTCTCGGCAATGGCTTTTGCCTCGCCTACACCTTTGGGAAAATGTTACTGTTTATGTTATTTGTTAGTGTAGATGATGTGAATATTGCTTTAAAATGTATGGTCGGCCATCCCTTGGCTCGGCGAGCTTGATAGGGTTTGAACCCTCGTTGTTGCAAGGGATTTCACAGTATTAAAAGTTTTATGTTTATCGTTCTACACTTCTAAATCGATGGAAGAACCTAGTGTGGAGCCGTAGGCAATAGAAGTGTTGACTATGGTTTGTTTCGGCAACAGCTGTGTAGTGTAAAAAGAATGGGTTTTGAATGGAACCCTCAGTAAACAATGAGGCGATCTGTAGGATGCTGCCATCGTAATTTTAAATGGAAATGTTCATTGTTAGGGTTTAATGTTTACATATGGTGTTTTGAACTCTCATTTTCGAATTGTTCCTGAAATCCTCTTTAAGATGTTTATTTAAAGAATGGCTATAAGCCGATAATGAAAAGGTATTAGTTTTGGTTTGAATACAGCGGTGTTGATGTTAAACCCTAGCCTGACAATGATAATGAAATCGGCTGGGTTGTAATGATGTTTAAAATGTAAGAATAACAGATATTGTTTCTACAATTAGGATATCTATGATAATGAAAACACTTGATTTTTGCAGCTGTTAAACGTTTGTAAAAATTAATATGATGAGAACAGATCAAACCTAGTTGGGGTGTAGAGATGCTGTATTTTACTCTGTCAGCTAAATAATGCTATCCTTTTCTATGCTTTTAATAACATGCTATTCTATGATGTAAATACTTCCACATACAGTTGATAATACATAATCAAAGAAATTACAGTGTATTCATCAGTTAGTTTAATTTACCTATTAATATAACAGTTGTCTATTTTAATTCTATCTCCCTTTATTTGTCCAATTTGGACCTCTGGGGAAATGAAAGAACAATACAGTACCCCATTTTTTGCACAAAAATAATACAGTGATGACAATAATTTCTGTAAAGAACAGTCAGATTCAAATAACAATAAAAGAATGGGTATGTGTTTAAACAGAATGCATGATATTGGTTTCTATTGAATAAATAACTGATGATCAGTAAACCCTAGATGTTAACACCATGTCCACCTTCAGAAGTCAGAAAAGAACCTACTGCTATAACTAGTTTCTGGTATGTTGTTTCAACATACATATTTGAACAGTATATTTAGTGCATGTAGAGATTTAATTTGCAGCCGCGAAAATAATAAGATGCATAGGAATATAAGTCTGTGCATGGGTGGCCTCTTGGGTTTATGTATTTAGATGCATGCTAGGTTTCACTTTTAAATGAACAAATTTAATGCTACCTCTCTGTACTGGAGTATGATGTAGCTTCACGCATGGGGAAAAATGCAGAGGAGTCATTTTATCAGTTCAAAAATTTAAAATCAATCAGGATCTAACATTTTACTGCTACTGGTCATTAATACATTTCTAAGCCATTTTTTGAGAGCATTCATATGATTGGGAACATAAAAAAAATAAAAGAATAGAACCTGAGTGTGATAGGAGGAACAAATCACTCAAGAAGCCTGTTCCACCCAACCTGCTCCTAAGCAGCCAAGATGTCTGCCTTAGGACCCTCGATCCTGTCCACTGATCCACCAGGAGGAAGGAAGTTCAGAAGCTTAGGGTCTCTGCTTGCAGCAGCAAGAAAATATATATCCATCCTTACATGCTTAGTAATCAATGGGACCAACACCAACACCTCTGGTCTGTCCTTCTCATAACAATTACAGACTTATACTTGCACTCTCCACAGCCTCCCTATTCGAATCTCTCAGCCATCACCTGATGCACATGAGGAAATGTTTCTGCAGAAAACATTATAAGAGCTCCCTGCTCAATTCGAATTACCTTTTATAGGTTGCCTAGGTCTTTTTTGTAATTAACTGGTCATTAGTGAGCCACCTGCTCACCTCCCTCCACCTGGAGGGGGAAATGCCACAAAATTAGGGGGAGTTGTCCCATACCAACAACTAATGGTAGAGTGCAAATGCCGCCATCTGTCCCAATCCTTCCAGCAACTTCCATTCCTCCTAGTGGGACAGTGGACACTCTTGTAACAGCTTTTCTTGAGTGCTTGTCTCCTATTTTTATTTATTAAATAATAATAATGAGTCATTACATTCATCTTTTGACCTAATTGGTCATAATTACAAAACTTGTAATTATAATTTAACACAAAGTATTTTGCAAAAAGGATAATAGTAGAAAATAATTATTCTAAAAAATTGGGTAGGTGACATATTGGGTGGAAGTTAGTTGGCTAAGGATAGGCCAAAACAACCAAGAAAGGGGAAAACTATCCACATACATTGCATGGGAGCCTTAAGTCAAAGACAATTTCCTTAAAACATGGAAACAGGGCGCCTTTTATCAAGAGGTGGTAATAAATGCTGGAGGTGGCAATAAATAGGGCACCCAACAACTATATTTGACCATATTTTGTCCAAGAAGTGGTGGTTTTGTCATAATTATCCCTAACTAACTTCTAAAAAACTTAGATTGTAATTATTAACCTTATTTTGAACCATTTAATCAACAAATTAATATATGAATAAGGTCCTAAGGTGTAATAATGTTCTAACAATTTGTTGGGTATGTGTTATATTCTTTGCAAGTGTGTGTGTGGGGGGGGGTGCTCTTTTGATTATGCACTTGAATAGCTCAGAGGGGGTTATAGGGGGGCGGGGGCATGCTGAAAGCCCTCCCCTTCCACGAAGCAAGTTCGATTTTTTTGGGCTATTTTTGGGTTCTTTCTAAAAATATGTAAAATTTAATCCCTGCTAAGGGATTGGGGTCTACTTTCTAATACATGTTAATGGATTAGGTTTTTGGATGCTGCAAAATACCTATATTTTTATTGTGAGTGATAATCAACATGAGAAAATAAGAGGTGTTGCTCTCAGTTTTTATGGTTTTCCCAGTTAAGGGTTTCTAGGGTAAATCTTTATGTATTATGTGTGAATGTTGTGGTGTAATATTTGGTTTTCTTGAAATAATCTGCATGCTTTGCTTCTCTACACATGTTTAAAACTTACAAAGACAAATACAAGCCTCGATACATGAATCCAAGCCACTCAATAATGTCTAGGTTTGATTCCCTCTTCTAAGATGCACAATGTGCCTCTTCCTTCACATGGATTCCTCGAGGAAAGAAAACATATCCATGTGGCCATCATGAAGGAAATCACCCAATATGTCAAGATAAATCCAACACCCTAGTCAAGAATGTCAAGTAATTAACCAGTTGAGGTCAAGTAATAACTGAATATGTTTCCTTCAATTCACACACCCATCTCAAACTATATAGGGGATGTACATGTACATTATATTCCTCAAATATCATGAAGCACCCCTAAACATGGTGTAAACACTTTTAAATATGAGGAAAGTGTTTACACAAAAACCTACCAACTCCCTCTATAACTTTGAAAAACCTGCAAACTGCCAAATTGTACCTAATGAGGTCTCGGAATCAACCACTATCTCTTGTAAAGGAAATATTACCCATGATTCCACAACATGTTGATCCTACGAAGAATATTGATATCCTTTGAATATTAAAGAATACAACCCTAGTAAAAAACTGTCAAACACCATCACATTCAAGTCAACATGACAAGACAAACTCAACAAATGCCACATCATGCATTGTCGAGGATGTCCTTTAATTATATCATCTCCATAAAATGCCAAGACAAGTCAATCATGAATATCAAAGTCACACATATATAAATATACATAATTTAACTCATCGATCCTAAAATACAATGCTTGTGGTATAGGTAACAATCCATGTAAGGTTATCAACAACTTGCAAACATGAGAATCCTTTTCATGTACCTCAAAACCTACAATAACTGAAACAATATAATCTATATAAACTCTCCCATTTCGATAGAATGTTGAAACATGAGTAACATCATGTTAAATTCCCCCTAACTAGCAAAATCCATCAACCTTCTTCCTATACTCTATAATACTCCGATAACCTATAATCCTTGAATCAATCATAATTTCATCCTCCATCAAGGTATCACACCTCTCCTCATCAATATAACTTGAAGGCTCATGGATTAAATAAACTAATGCAACTGACTCACATATATCCTATAAGGTATACTCACTGTCAATGAAATAGAAGACTTGACCATCCTCTGATTTGAATGTACAAGTGTTACTAGATAATCAAGTAACCTGTAAAGGCCACCCTCTCTCACCCCTTTAGAAAATTCACCGAACTAAATAGACTACAATCAGTGATGGTGCGTTGTTTTCCCTCAAGTGTAGCTCTCTATTCATACATCTACCATACAAGAAATTGAAAGATGATTCTTCCTCAAATCGGGAAAAAATAGAATATGAATCATGATTATGGATGATTTCACAATGGTTAGACATTGTATCAAGGATTTTGGATATTCACGGTGTCGCAGTTTTAGACTATAACGTCATAGTGAATACCTAAAATCCTTGAAAAGATGTCAATCATCTTAAGAATGTCACCCAAAGGTATTTGAAAGGAAAGGGATCCAAATCCTTTCACAAGATAAGTGGCATCATCACCAAGCTCCACACTCATGCCTCCCTCTTTCTCTTCAATAATATTGAATAAATACATGCCATACGACATATCTCTCAAATATCCATTGTCTACATATCATCCATCAGTATACATAATGTTAGAGGACAAGAAAGAGACCAAATCCATGTATTCCATCCTAGAAAATCTACAGTATGAAGAATAAACAAATTTTCCAATTGTCCAAGTGATTCTCTCAAGAAACCTAGGGTATTAGACCCAACAACCTTAAACAAGATCAAATACCTTTTCTAGTTAATTATCAACTAAAATGCAAGCCCCTTTTACACCTAGAGTGATCTCAATCACAAAATATCTAATACCATGTTGAAATTTTGTGAATTGAGATTTATAATGCAATTTAGAAATTTCATTTCTAAACAAGAGGTTTATTGGATATTAACCTTGTGAATTTTAAACCATAGGTGGCTATGAAATATATTTAAAAAAGTAGTGGCAATGGATAATAATCCAATCCTTAACAACCCCAAACTCTAGGAAGTCCAAAAAAAGACACCAAAGTGTTATGATAAGTTTGATCCCTCTATGGTAATCTCATGATGCATAAACCATATCTAAAAATCCTTAGTTACAATAGAAAATACAAAAAAACCCTTATCTTGTTCAATTATAATGTTAAACCACTAAACATAATGATCCTTAACTTATGTCAAATCATCAAGACATATATAGCTAACGATTACAAACCATGAAGAACATATATGTTTGAAAATCAAATCGACAATTTACACAAGTATTGGATAGTTGAAAACTTCATTAATATGCATAAGATGAAGTTCATGTATATATTATAGCCTTATTACAAGGCTATTACAATCTATTAGCTTTTCAAAACCCTATCTAGGGGAAACCAAGGAAAACCCTAGCTCAACCAAAGAGCTCCAACAATAATGAATCACTCAAGCAAGTCCTCCAAGTAAAGATGTCTCCTATTTTCTTCTTCTTCATTAAGTACAACCTGAGGTTTCATCTCAAAACCCTAATGTCCAAATCTCCAACAGAGTAAAACCCTAACCCTATACTTCAAGATACTCGAGGAATCTCACAATTTCTTGGTGACTCCAATAGATAGAGAGAGAGGGACCGAGTACAAATCAAGATATAAGAGAGAGAGAAAGGATGGCTCGTGCACTCCTCTAGTCACATTTCTAACAAAAGATGAAAAATAATGAATAATGATTGAAGGGATGTCTCCTTGGCCAAAAATACATATGTGGGAAATTCTTTTACAAGGAACTTACAATAGTCAAATGTAGGCTCACACAAGTGGAAGAATACACTTCAAAGGTGCACATGTCAAGCTCCAATATTATTTCATACACAATGATGACTCCAACATGATGTATCCACATAAGTTGTGTCCACACACTCTCACCTCAAGCCCATACAAACCCTTTCACTCTTCCCAAGCCATGTACACCACTCTGTCCACTCCCCTTGGATGAACATTGTCGTGACCCAGGCATCCCCAAGCCAACTGCAAGATTCTATATAGGAATGAAAGATACCCCATGTTGTTTAGGGTTGGATGTCTCCTCCAAGATCAACACAACGCTCCTCATCCCGGGTAAGGAATTCTCCAAGAAAGCGGTCATCTCCATGAGGCCATCATTAAGGATGCCACTCAAGCTATAAAGACAAATCTAATGCCCAAGGTAATAATCCCAAGCAAGTGCCCAAATAACATAAACTAATAATTGTGTAAGTCATGTCCAATTTGCATGTCCACCACAAACCATCCCAATGTCAAAATCCATCTTGGGGAATCAAAGAGATCAATGCACACCATGTACCCCAAATCTCATGAGCATCCCTAAACATGGTGTAAACACTTTTAGAGTAACCTGAAAGCTAACAATATTGATCTGTCACTATTACTCTACTTCTCATGGCAATGAACCCTGTACAATATGATTGATAAATAGAGAAATAATTGTGCTACAAAAATTTCCCACATGGGTTTTGAGAGAAAAGTCAAATAGTTGTAACTTCTAGGGTACTTTTAAAAATATCTTTCATGACCCCAATTCTAAAATACCATAGCTTTTCTTTAAATGTCAATAGTCATGATGCAATCTGGTGAATAGGCTCAAAGAAAACCATGCCACAAGAAAATATGAAAATTAGTTAATTAATTAATTGAACTCCCCTCGACATAAGAAAATATTTTGATAACACTTGTAAATAATTTTGGGAGATAAAAGATAAAATTTACAACAACAAATGCATCCACACAATAATCAATACCAATATTGTAGAGAAAATCTGTAAGGTAGGGTAACACTATCAATTACTCCTTAAGAAAGGAATCACGCCATAAGATATGCTTGTTATAGTACAATATCCAACATGTTCAATACCATGATATATATATATATATATATAACTTAATAAGTATTTCTTAAGGCCTATACCGACCACTCCTTAATATATTTATTACCCACCAACTACCTAGTGGGATTTTTCAACGAACATGACCCACGACATTGATTTTTTAGTTCACACATCCACAACTTAGTGGGATTTATTCTATAAGTATAGCCACATTACATTAATTACCCCCTAGGTACCTTTCTTAGTATAATACATATCCCTTAGGTATGTTCCTAGGAACATTACACCTTTAATCTTAAGTATAACTAAGAGAAAATCTCATTGCAACATCATGGGATTTCTCGTATCCAAACTTGAGAAACATGGAAATGCATTTATTAATTTGTGAACAATGCAGCATCTCTTCAACAACCATAACGTTGTCGATTACCTTCTCAACAAGGACACATATTGTTTGGTATAGTAAATTAAAGCATCCATAGATAAATTCAATTTATTTCTCAATGCTTTTGCTATTATTTTGTAACCAACATTTCATAAGGGACTTTATTTTTTGAAACATTTTTTGAAACTAGGGACAAACATGTGACACTATTAAATGGAAATACAAAATCCTTTGAATATACACTTATTCATCTATGTTACAAAATAAAGGAGTAAGTTTATGAACTAGTGGATTGAATAAGAATAATTTAATTAAGTTTATGAACTAGTGGATTGAATAAGAATAATTTAATTGTTAATATATGTGGCTAGGCAGCTTATCAACAACTACATTCTTAATAATCCCCTCCACCTCATATGATCATGCTCCAAAATAATAATAAAAAAATGAGAATATTCTTATCACGAGGATTTAAAATTATATGTGAATTTATCATTGATTCATGTTTTAAGAAGATAAGAAATTCCAAATATATTTTTGCTCTTCTCTTTCCTAATCCTCGAGGATGATACTTGTTAATATGTTGTTATAGAAGAAAAATCATCTTCTTTAAACTCTTTTGTCAAGTTTTTCTACTCTATTTTATTAATATTCCCAATAAATATAACATTTGATTTCTTCTTAATTCTATCATTAATTAAATAATTTTCATTAACTACTTAAATATAAATGTAAATTATCCTTAATATATAATTTTTTGCATTTAAAGACTAAAAAACTATGTTGAAACATTATTAGGTAGCCATTCTATTGAGCCATTTTCTTTCCTCTTTCTTCATTGAAACAACTTTTATGAATGTCAATTATCTTAAACATATAATGTTTTTCATTTAAAGAATATAAAGAAACATTACTCTAGACATTTGTCACTAACTCATGCTTTAAGAAGACAAGAAATGCCAAAGAGATTTTTGTTCTTTTCTTTCTAATCATTGAGGATGATACTTGTTAATGTGTTTCTATTGAAGACGAATTATATTCTTTAAATTCTTTTTCCAAGTTTGTCTACTCTATTTTTCCAATAAATATGACATTTTGATTTCTTTTTAATTCTTTCATTAACTATAATTTTCATTATGAATGTTAATTATCCTAAACATATAAATTTTTGCATTTAAGGTCTATGTTGAAACATTAACTTACCATTCTATTGAACCATTTTCTTTCTTTTTCCTTCATTCTAATCACTTCTATGAATATCAATTATTTTACACATAAAATTCTCCTTCATTCTAATCACTTTTATACACTTCTTCATCTATGTTACATAATAAAGGAGTAAGTTTATGAACTAACGAATTGAATAAGAATAATTTAATTGTTAAAATATGAGTGGCCTAGGAACCTTATCAACAACCACATTCTTAATAATCCCCTCCACCTCTTTAATCATATGATCATGCTCCAAAATAAAAATAAAATTGAGAATATTCTTATCATGAAGATATAAAATAATATGTGTATTTGTTATTGATTCATGTTTTAAGAAGACAAAAAATGCCAAAAAGATTTTCTCTTCTCTTTCTAATTCTTGAGGATGATACTTGTTAATATGTTGTTATTGAAGAAAAACCATCTTCTTTAAACCCTTTTGTCAAGTTTGTCTACTCTATTTTATTAATGTCCCAATAAATATGACATTTGATTTCTTCTTAATTCTTTCATTAATTATATAATTTTCATTAACTAATTGAATATAAATGTAAATTATTCCTAAACATATAAATTTTTGCATTTAAAGACTCAAAGACTATGTTGAAACATTACTAGGTAGCCATTGTATTGAGCCATTTTATTTCCTCTTCCTTCATTCCAACAACTTTTATGAATGGCAATTATCTTAAACATATAATTTTTTGCATTTAAAGAATATTGACAAACATTACTCTAGACATTTGTCACTAACTCATCTTTTAAGAAGGCAATAAATACCAAAGAGATTTTTGTTCTTTTCTTTTTAACCATTGAGGATGATACTTGTTAATGTGTTGCTATTCAAGACTAATTATATTCTTAAAATTCTTTTGCCATGTTTGTCTACTCTATTTTTTCAATAAATATGACATTTTGATTTCTTTTTAATTCTTTTATTAACTATATAATTTTCATTATAAATGTTAATTATCCTAAACATATAATTTTTTTCATTTAAGGACTATGTTGAAACATTACCAAGTACCATTGTATTGAACCATTTTCTTTCTTTTTCCTTCATTCCAATCACTTATTTTAAATATTTTAAATAAGTGAAGGTCAATCATTTTAAATATATAAAATTTTCCATTTAAACACTCTGTACAAACATTACCATTTCTTTCCTCTTCCTTTATAAGAAATGATCTTCAAAGAACCCTGCAATGATGGATTTGTAGTTCATGATTGATTTGGGGTTCATAAACTTAGACATTTACACAATTATTTTTGAACCAAAATCAATTTGATATATGTATTGATATTTTTACTTGTTTTATAGCACAACATTAAAACAAAAACAAAACAAAAAACTTGTTATAAAGAAATACTTTGGCACATAAGTAAATTTTATATTCAGTTGAAATCTCAATACCTTCCAGTTCAACTTGAAACATACTGCAGAAAGGATCCAAAAATAAAATCTCTATCACCATTCCTTATTTTGTGCACTCTAATCTCTCCATGATTTATCTTCTCTTTTCCAAAAGATTTCATCTCCAAAAAAAAGTCTCATTTCAAAGACAATTTCAAAAGGCAATCTCCCAGCTAGGAAGTTTCCAGCTCCAAAAGGCAATCTCCCAGATAGAAAGTTTCCAGTAAACTAGCACTTGTAAATAACCAAAATAATAATTTGTTTTAAAAAAATAAATATGTTCAAAGGTCTAACCAGGCAAGTGTGGAATCCACATATGGCACTTCAATCTTGTGAACTTCTTTGAGTAGTTGATCACCTTGAAACCTTAAAAGGCTGGGCCTATAGAAAGTACAGTTATAGTCTGCAAAATTCCTGCCATTACATACATCTCCATGGAAAAGTCCTACACACCTCCAAACTTTATCTCCCAGATGATAAAGCCATAAACTCCGATTATCGGCAAGGCAAATCTCTTCTCCACCTCCAAATACAGAGGTAGAGGCTTCCAGAAGAAATGGCGCGGTAATGGTTCTAGCCCATGTGTGGTTTTGTCGACCCTGGATATCCAATTTCCACAAATCTAATTTCTGGGAATTCTGCTTGTTTAGGCTGATCACGCACGGTTCTTTTTCAAGCTCCGCCATGCATAGCGGGCTGAAGCTCTGATCGTCCAACACAAGGGGCGGCTCCCACTGCTCCTTTTCGACGTTGAACGACACCACCATCTCACATTGCGGTCTGCTTGACAACACCAGCCAATATAAATAGCCGTTGAACACAAACGGCTCTGTCATGCGTATTGGCGTGAGCACGTCATACAGATCGGGTAGCCTTCTCCAGGTCTCAGCCTTGGCATCGAAAATAAGAGTTCTCGTCATCTGCTGAGAATATATAGGCCCGGTTAAGACGATCTTGCATGCACCTAGTTTCCTGTCAAAGGCGATCCCGATCATAGAGTTCCGGGAAACGACTAGCTCTCCCTCAGGCACCGTCAGAATATTCCACAGGTTGGGTGCCGTAGGGCTGTAGACAAATATTGTGGGGATATTCGGTTCCCGGTTACCCACAAAGCACAGCATTCCGCCATTGGAAACCACCAAGTACAACAGAGGTGGGCAGCACGGAGGAGGCATCCATCTGGACGTGCGACGTATTTCGTCGTGTACGAAGAAAATTGACGGGTCGACTCGAAGGGAACGAAGGAAGAACTTGAAAATTAACTGGTCGACTCCAAGGGAATGAAGGAAGAACTTGGTTTGTGGGGGATCATAGAAGGTGGCAAAATCGGGATCTGATGATAACAAAGAATGAAAAAACTTGCAAACCAGTCGCAGCCTCGCCAATTCTTTGAGGGTGAGCCCTTCCAGCAATTTTAGTAGCAGCTCACGGGGTAATTTAGCCCACAGATTATCATTCTCCTGGATAGCGATCCTGCGACGAGTATTATTCTGGCACACATCACCGGTAGTAACAACCTGTAACACAAAAATCGCGGACTGAAATTTAACACTACAAAACATTGCAAGTCATAATTGAAATTTCAAGCCTAAGCAAACAAAAGAGGATTTACCATTGCCATTGCGTTAAAGGAAGCGCGTACTCCGTTCCCAGATATTGGTGTTTATCTAGGTTACGTTGCAATACATCTAGGTTACATTGCAATACATCATATTTATACTTTCACACTACTGTATAATTAGAAAAAGGCGGGACATATAATTTAAAAAAGATGGGCAAAGGGATATGCATGTACTATCCAACTAATTAAGTACTAACCAACTAACTAAGGTTACAATTAAGGTATTATCCAACAAACTAATAATGATAATACTAACATAATAATAAAAATATAAAAAACATGGTGTTACAATATCGGGGACTTAACAATTTTCATAATATTTTATTTGCAAAAATCCCAAATATATGGAAGATAAAACACTTAATAATAACAAATACATCCATACAATAATGAATACTAATATTGAAGAGAAAACACTTTAGGTTTGACAACATTTTCAATTACTCTTTATGGAAGGAATCATTCCACAAGTAATGCTGCAATAAAATATCCAAGATGCTTATTGGCATAAATGTGTATACATATTATCTCATGAGTATTCCCAGGGGCTTACCAACTATCCTTCATTATTACATTTATTATCCACCAACTACTTAGGAGACCTTATTAAATGAAAATGAACCACTACATTAATTAAGGAGTTCACATACCCACAAATTAGTGAGCCTTATTTCATAGTATGGTCACTTTACATATTATCTCATGAGTATTCCTAGGGGCTTACCAACTACCCTTCATTATTACATTTATTATCCACCAACTACCTAGGGGACCTTATTAAATGAAAATGAACCACTACATTAATTAAGGAGTTCACATACCCACAAATTAGTGAACCTTATTTCATAGTATGGTCACTTTACAATAATTATCCCCTTAACTACCTTTCTCAGTAAATATTACATATCCTCCCTTGATATCTCCCTAGATACACTACTTTCCATCCCTCTTCACATGTTTTTTCTTTAAAGCATTCATGTAAGCCTTATAGTAAGATCAATTAAGAAATATAATCAATTAGTACCAATCACGAGAATCCATCTATCCTAGTCATATTTGGACATGGTGTCATGATTCTACCTTGCACATCGATATATACTATGGTTTCTCTTTTGTTTCCCTTTCTTGATGAACTACATTTTGATATCCCCACTCATATTTTGTATTCCTCCATGTACCTCTATACTGTTTTCTTTTTGGGATCCATGTTAGTCCATAGTAGATTTGTTGATGTTGATCACAGCCTTACCTAGATGAATGTTGGTTATCATGGTAGTGTGGATGGTGATATACAATAACATTAGCTATTGGTTCTTCTCTCTTTGTCTCTTCACCATGTGGTTCATTTAAGGAATGGTGATCGTAGATTCTTCTTCTTTTTTAAGCCCTTTCTGAGGATATCCTTCATGTACTTTTGTAGTCTCTTCTTTTGACTTAACCTCAAATTCTTCATTTGATGTGTTTGTAAGTACTGTCATTAGTTTCCTTGCATTGAATTATTCATGTGTGGCCTTAGGCCCTTGTTTTGTAATAAGATAAATATATTGTAAAGTGATTTTTTTTCTTATACTAAAGCCTCATAACATTCTTTTGTATAGTAATATTAACCATACCTATTGAGGTCATCCAAGAATAATATCGACATCATCCATACCTACGAAAATATGAATGTAAAACATATTTATGCATCATGATATTCAGATATTAAAAAATGATATATTCTCACTCACAACCCAGGTGCTATGGATATATGTCTTCCAAAGACTCGCAATCTTTTAGCCAAGTCAACATTAATGAAATTATGCTTGGTGATAAGGTTAATAAAAATAATCACCTTCTCTTGTTGAAGACATCCATGAACCTTTATTAGGAAGTTTTCAAATGAAAAATGACTATAACTCTCTTTATCCTTCTTTACTCCATGATATCACTTATCTAAAAATATTATTCCTTATTCTTCATATAGAAAGCTCAACATCTTCACATGACCAAGAAACTAACACAATATGTGAGCATTGTCCCTTAAACCAAGGTATATAATGCTTCTTGAATTTCTTGAAGATAGTGACTTTGAATAAACTATGTATTCTTCAATAATAGGGACATTAGATTCTTCTATAAAATGCATATTCCTTGGTAAAATCTTGAAAATAAAACTAAGAATTTAAAGAAATAACTTACTTTTCGATGAAGCTTCTTTGTGTGACTAGAATTTGGATGTTGCCATTTTAAAATGGCTATAACTTCCTAAATATTGATTACATTCACTTGTTTGACCACAATCCTTGCTGAAATTTTGTGAATTGAGATTTCTAATGCAATTCATAAATTCCACCTCTATCTTGGAGGTTTCTCAAATTTTAACCCTATGAATTTTCATGCTTAGGGTTGTTATGGAATACAAGGATGAATAATATTTTGATCCTTAATAATCCCAAACTTCTAGTTTAATCCTTAATAATCACAAACTTCTAGGAAACCAAAGAAAAAAAACCCAAAGTGTCCCAATAAGTTTCAATCTTCTAAGGAAATCTTATCATGCATAAACTAGATATAAAAACCCTTAATTAAAATAGTAAATAAAACAATTCAAAATAATAGCAACACAAATGGATCACAAATATCAAAGTAAAAAAGATATATATATATATATATATATATATATATAAAAGTTAACTCATAGATCTGGAAATACAAAGCTTGTAGTATAGGTAACAGTCCATGCACGAATATTCATCAACAACATGCAAACATAAGAAACCTTCCCATATAAAATGAAACAACATAAACTAGATCAATCCCCTCATCCCAAGATAATGTTGAAACAAGAGTAACGTCATGATTAATTTCCTATGCCTAAGAGAATCCATCAACCATGTATGTGCACTTTACAATACTCCCATAAACTACAATCCTAGATCAATCTTAACATCATCCTCTATTTAGGTATCACACGTCTCGTCATCAATATGACTAGTAGGCTCATGGATTTGACAAGTTAATGCAACATGACTCACACATATCCAAGGAGGTACATACTCACCCTCATTGAAAATATAGGTGGTCCTATATGCTCTCAAGCATTCTTGAAAATAGAACACTAATCCATCCTCTCATTGGAATATACAAGTGCTACTAGATAATCATGTAACATATAAAGGCCACCCTCTCTCACCCCTCTATCCAAAGTCCTAGAAATAGCTAGACTACAATCACTAATGGTTCACTATTGTCCCCTAAATGTAACTCTCCATTGTGTATCTACCATACAAAAAATTGAAAGATTATTCTTCCTTGAACCAAGAATAAATAAAATATCAATCAGCATAAGAATGTCACTTGAAGGTATTTGAAATGAATTGGAGCCATCATTTCACATGATAAGTGGCATCATCACCAAACTCCACACTCATACCTCCCTCTTGCTCTTCAATCATATTCAATAAAGACTTACGTATGACAACATTTTCAATTACTCCTTATGAAAGGAATCATTCCACAAGTCATGCTTATCGCAATAAAACATCCAATTTTCTTATTGAAATAAATGTCTATACATATTATCTCATGAGTATTCCTAGCAGCTTACCAATTTCCATTCATTATTACATTTATTATCCACCAAATACCTAGTTGAACTTATTAAATGAAAATGGACAACTACGTTAATTATTGAGTTCACATACCCACAAATTAGTGAGCCTTATTTCATAGTATGGTCACTTTACATTAATTATCCCCTTAACTACCTTCCTTAGTACAATATTACATATTCTCCCTTGATACCTCCGTAGGTACATTACTTTCCATCCCCCTTCACATGTTTTTTCTTTAAAGCATTCATGTAATCCTTATAGTAGGATCAATTAAGAAATATAATCAACTAGTACTAATCATGATAATCCATCTATTCGAGTCATATTTGGACATGGTGTCACGATTCTACCTTGCACATCGATATATACTATGGTTTCTCCTTTGTTTCCCTTTCTCGATGTTGTATTTTAATATCCCCACTCATATTTTTTATTCCTCCATGTACCTCTATATTGTGTTATTTTTGGGTTTCATGTTAGTCCATAGTAAACTTGTTCATGTTGATCATTGCCTTACCTAGATGAATGTTGGTTATCGTGGCGGTGTGGATGGTGATATACAATAACTTTAGCTATTGGTTTTTCTCTCTTTGTCTCTTCACCATGTGGTTCATTTGAGGAATGATGATCAATAGATTCTTCTTCTTTTTTAAGCCCTTCCTCAGGATCTCCTTCATGTCCTTTTGTGATATCTTCTTTTGATTTAACCTCAAACTCTTTATTTGATGTGTTTGTAAGTACTCCCATTAGTTTCCATTAAATGACTTATTCATGTGCAGACTTAGGCCCTTGTTGTGTAATAAGATAAATATATTGTAAGGTGATTTTTTTATTATTATACCAAAGTTTCATAAAATTCTTTTGTATGGTAATATTAACCATACCAATTGAGGCCATCCAAGAATAATATCAACATTATCCATACCTATACTACGAAAATATGAATGCAAAACATATTTATGCATCATGATATTCAAACATTAAAAAATGAATATTCTCACCCACAACCTAGGTTCTATGGATATGTTATTCAAGGACTAACAATGTTTTAGCCAAGTCAACATTAATGAAATTATGCTTGCTGATAAGGTGAATACAAATAATGACCTTCTCTTATTGAAGAAATCCATGAACCTTTATGAGGAAGTTTTCAGATGAAAAATGACTATAACTCTTTTTATCCTTCTTTACTCCATGAGATCACTTATCTAAAAATAGTATATTTCCTTATTCTTCATATAGAATGCTCAACATCTTCCCATGACCAAGAAACTATGAGCATATGTGAGCATTTTCCCTTAAACCAAGATATATAATGCTTCTTGAATTTCTTGAAGATAGTGACTTTGAATAAACTATGTAGTCTTCAATGCTAGGACCATTAGATTCTTTTGTCAAATCTATCTTCCATGTTAAAATCTTAAAAATAAAACTAGGGATTTGAAGATATAATTTACTTTTCAATGAAGCTTCTTTCTGTGACTAGAATTTGGATGTTACAATTTTAAAATGACTATAACTTCATAGATATTGATTACATTCACTTGTTTGACCACAATCCTTGCAACAATTTTGTGAATTGATATTTCTAATGCAATACATAAATTCCACCTCTATCTTGGAGGTTTCTCAAATTTTAACCCTATGAATTTTCATGATTAGGGTTATTATGGAATACAAAAATCAATAATATTTTAACCCTTAATAATCCTAAACTTCTAGTTTAATCCTTAATAATCCCAAACTTCTAGGAAACCCAAGAAAAAAGACACCACAATGTCCCATTAAGTTTCAATCTTCTAAGGCAATCTTATCATGCATAATCTAGATATAAAAACCCTTAATTAAAATAGTAAATAAAAAAATCAAAATAATTATTATTTTATTTAATTACAATGTTAAATCATTTAACATTATCATTCTTAACTCATTTACAATTAGCAAGACATATGTAGATAATAATTACAAAACATGAAGAACATAGATGGTTGAAAATCAATTCTGCAATTTACATAAATATTGTATAGCTGAAAACTTCATGAATACATGAGATGAATCTCATGTACAGTCCATGTCCTCATCACAAGACTATTACAACCCACTAGCTCGCCATCATATATAGGAAAAACCGAGAAAAATTCTAGGTGAACTAAGGATATCTTGGTAAACATGAATCACTAAAGCAAGTCCTTGAAGGAAATTTGTCTCATCTTCTTCTTCTTCATCACTTATTAAAACCTAGGGTACAACTCAAACCCTAAATATCTAAATATGTAAGGGATTAAATCCTAACCTTAGACTTTAAGATAATTCAACAATCTTGAGAAATATCGGCGACTCCAAGAGAGAGAGAGAGAGTCAAAGTAAAATTGAATATATAAAAGAGAGAGGATGACTAGTGTGGTCCTCTAGTCACATCTCTAAAATAATATAAACACATATGAATAGTGAGTGAAATATTCTCTCTTTCCTCTATATATATGAGAGCTAATGGAGACCAACAACACATAATTGCACCAATTCCGTTACAAGCAAACTACATTAATCCTATGTAGGATCACACACATGGAGTTATACACTCTAAGGGTACACATTTCATGCTCCAAGGTGATTTCATATAAAAGAAAGATCCAAGGTGATGTAGTTGAATAACATGTGTCCACACTCCTCTGTCACAACCCCATATAAACTTCATCATTCCTTATCCACGTACTCCACTACATCCACTCCCATTACATGAGCATTTCCATAACCTAAACATCCTTAATCCAAATCCAAGCCACCCCATGATGTATCGATTTTGATTCCTTTCTCTAACATGCAAAATGGGCCTCCTCCTAAGCATGGTTTCCTCTAAGAAAGAAAACATATCCATCTAGCTATCATGAAGGACATCATCCAAGTTGTCAAGAGAAAGCCAACACTCTAGGGTAGAATGCCATGAAATCACTCAATTGAGGTTAATCAATCACTAAGTAAGCCATATTCAGTTTGCAAGTCCATCAAATTCCATCTCCCATGTGCAAATCCAACTCGGGCCATCTAGGGAATGAACATACACTATGTAAGTTAAATCTCATGAACCACCCCTAACCATGGTGTTAACATTTTCAGAGTAATCTGAAAGCTAACATTGCCTCTTTACAAGGAAAGTGTTTACATTGACATATGTCAACTTTCTCTGCAACTTCACCAGGGCCTTCCAACTACAAATACGTATATATTGGATTATTGTAATAACCACTATCTCTTGTAAAGAATCTATGAGCTATGTTACCACAACATATTGATCCTCTATATATATTGAATACCTATGAATATGAAGTAACATAACCCTAGAACAAAAACTAACTAACTCTATCATCCCTCAATTTAACATCACAAACAAAAATCAACAAACACCACATTATGATATATATAGGATGTCTTATAATCATGTCATCTTCACAGAATACTTAGACAAGTGGATCATGAATATAAAAGTAAAAAAGATACAAATCTACATAAGTTAACTCATCAATCCTGAAATACAAAGATCAGAAATATGTAACAATCCATGCACGAATATCAACAATCTACAAACATAAGAAACATTCCCATATAAAATGAAACAACCTAAACTAGATCAATCCCCTCATCCCAAGAGAATGTTGAAACAAGAGTAACCTCATGGTTGATTTAGTCTGTCTAACAGAATCCATTAACCATGTACGTGTACTTTACAATAAACCCATAAAATACAATCCTAGATCAATCTTAACATCATCCTCCATTTATACCCTAATTATCCCCTTAGCTACCTTCCTTAGTACAATACATATCCTCCCTTGATACCTCTCTAGGTACATTACTTTCCATTCCCCTTCACATGTTTTTTCTTTAAAGCATTCATGTAAGCCTTACAGTAGGATCAATTAAGAAATATAATCAACTAGTACTAATCATGAGAATCCATCCATCCTAGTCATATTTGGACATGGTGCCATGATTCTACCTTGCGCATCAATATATATTATGGTTTCTCCTTTGTTTCCCTTTGTCAATGTGGTATTTTGATATCCCCACTCATTATTTATATTCTTCTGTGTAACTCTATACTGTGTTATTTTTGGGTTCCATGTTAGTCCATAGTATATTTGTTGATGTCATCATGACCTTTCCTAGATGAATGTTGTTTATCATTGTAGTGTCGATGGTGATATACAATAACCTTAACTATTGGTTCTTCTCTCTCTGTCTCTTCACCATGTGGTTCATTTAAGGAATGGTGATCTGTAGATTCTTCTTCTTTTTTTATGATGATGATGAAGTATTTAACGTCCAATGAGACCAAAATTTGTCTAGCGGACCTTAAGAGAAAAGAGAAGGTAGATATTAGTTGATTTGCTTTAAAATACAATTCTTATGCTCAAAAATATTAGAGAGGAGGGTTCATGGATGTTTATAGTGTTGGGTATCTAGAAGGTTGGAAAGGTTAGTGCTGGAGCAAATATTTTGGAGCTGATATCTAATGTGGGTGAAAGTCGGGCATTCTAAGAGAAAATGGTTTTAATATTCCACGCTCATTGACTCGCATAGATGGAAAATCCTTCCCTCCCAAGGCATTTTATGGGTTTCCAAATGCACAGTTTCACTATGGAGCTGATGAGAGTTCGTTCTAATATTGGAAATATTAATTTTTTTCTTTGATATGGTTAAGATAGAAAGGTAATTTTGATCCTCGATATTAGGGTTAATGATCTCTTTATAATATATTAGTTTTCTTTTTACCTCTAATTCTTCTTTGCACCACATTTTCTCTTTGAAAGTAGAAGCAATAATGTAATTAATGTTGTCAATATTTTGTAGAGTGGTAGTTTCATCAATACTCCAATAATTTAACCAAGACATGGCATCTTTAAGCCATCCCCACTTGAGGCAAAGTTGTTGGTGGCTAGAGTTAAGAGAAATTTAAGGATGCTGATCATCTCCCATATTGTTTAATATGTTCTTGTACGTTAGATATTTTATAAGTAATAGATCACTTCTAGATTTGCTCAATTATTCTCCAAGATTCTCTTGAAATGTTGCATCCCCAAGCTTCACAACCATATAAGATAATGGGAGTGAGGAGCATTTTAAAGAGGATTTTCTTTTTGTCCCACATTACAAGGGTTTCCGATTTATAGTTGTTTTCAAGAACGAAGTAGGCTTTCCACCACCCATTTATCCTCTTCTCAATGCTATAGTTCCAATTGAGCTTGTGATGGAATTCAATTCCTAGATACTTATAGGTGGTTACTTACTCCAAGATTATATTTTCATAAGAAACATTGGCATCGTTACGCTTATTTGACTTGATAATTATCATGACTTTTGTTTTGTCAGTGTTAACGATCATGCGTATACTGGTGAAAAAATCCTTGAGAATTCATAATTTCTTCTCAAGAGCATATGGGGATCCTTCCATAAGAATGATATCGTCTGCATAGAGAAGAAGCATGGTCACTATTCCTTCCAAGATTGCGCTGGTGCAACCTGGATCTTCTAAACAATCTTCTAGCTTATCGATGTAAATGCCAAAAAGTGTAGGAGAAAGGGGGCACCCTTGCTTAACTCCAATATTACAATTAATATCCTGCGACCATCCTTTAGTGTTTTTGAATTTGGAAATAATGTTCTCATATAACCTTACAGTTCCAACCCTCAACTTGAGATGAACTTTTAACTCTTCTAATATATTCCGAAGGTTATTTCTAGGAACTATGTCAAAAGCCTTCTCGAGGATCCCCTTCATGTCCTTTTGTGGTCTCTTCTTTTGATCTTACCTCAAACTCTTCATTTGATGTGTTTGTAAGTATTTACATTAGTTTCCTTGGAATGACTTATTCATGTGTGGCCTTAGGCCCTTTTTGTGTAATAAGATAAATATATTGTAAGGTGATTTATTTTTCTTATACCAAAGTTTCACAAAAAACATTTGTATAGCAATATTAACCATACCTATTGAGACCATCTAATAATAATATTGACATCATCCATACCTATAATACGGAAATATGCATGCAAAACATATTTATGCATCACAATATCCAAATATTAAAAATTAAGTTTTCTCACCCAGAACCTAGGTGTTATGGATATGTTTTTCATCAACATATATGTGAGCATTGTCCCTTAAACTAAGGTATATATAATGCTTCTTTAATTTCTTGAAGATAGTGACTTTGAATAAACTATGTAGTCTTCAATACTAGGACCATTAGATTCTTCTATAAATTGTATCGTCCTTAGTCAAATCTTGAAAATAAAACTAGGGGTTTGAAGAAATAACTTACTTTTCAATGAATCTCCTTTGTGTGACTAGAAATTGGATGTTGCAATTTTCAAATGACTATAGCTTCCTAAATATTGATTACATTCACTTGCTTGACTGCAATCCTTGCTGAAATTTTGTGAATTGAGATTTCTAATGCAATACATAAATTCCACCTCTATCTTGGAGGTTTCTCAAATTTTAACCTTATGAATTTCCATGCTTAGGGTTATTATGGAATACAACAATGAGTACTATTTTAATACTTAATAATCCCAAAATTCTAGTAAACCTAAGAAAAAAGACACCAAAATGTTCCAATGAGCTTCAATCGTCTAAGGATATCTTATCATGGATAAACTAGATATAAAAACCCTTACTTAAAATAGTAAATATAGCAGTTCAAAATAATTATTATTTTCTTTAATTACAATGTTAATTCATTTAACATAATCATTCTTAAATTATTTAAAATTAGGAAGACATATGTAGATAATAATTACAAACCATGAAGTACAAGGATGGTTGAAAATCAATTCTATAATTTCAATAAATATTGTATAGCTGAAAACTTCATAAATACATGAGATGAATCTCATGTACATTGCATGTTATTATCACAAGGCTAGTACAACCCACTATCTCTCCACCATAGCTACGATAAACCAAGAAAAATTCTAGGTGAACTAAGGAGATCTTGGTAAACATGAACCACTAAAGCAAGTCCTTGAAGGAAATGTGTCTCATCTTATTCTTCTTCATCACTAAGTACAACCAAGGGTCCAACTCAAACCATAAATATCCAACTCCAAGAATCTCAATAAATATCTATGACTCCAAGAGAGAGAGAGAGGCCAACTTGTACATATGAAGATATAAGAGAGAGAGGATGACTATTGTGGTCCACTAGTCACATCTCTAACATAAGATGTGTTAAGATTCAATATGCTAAGACAGAAATATCAGCATTACATTCCATTTCACAACAATAGCATATACAGGATCATTGAAAGAACAACAAGCACAACATAAACACAAGAGACACAAATTTATCCCGGGAAACCCTCATGGGGTAGAAAACCCAACAAATTTTCTTCAATATAGATGACCAGCAAATACAAAGATGTAAACCATAGACATGAGCTCCTTCTCCTCCATAGCAGATCTCCCCCTCACCTATGCGTTATTCACAAGGTGAGTGCATTGTGTGTTAAATGAGGAACACACCTCCTCTATTTATACACAACTCCGACTTGTATTTTATATTAATTAGGTCGGCCCCAACTTAACCACTGGGTTAAACACCCCATTACAACTGATTGGGCCGACCCCTCTAGGGTGGTCTAATAACCCTTTGACCCACATAACACATATAGGGCCGACCCCCACTAAGGAAGTCTAATAACCCAAGTTACCACATTCCGATAGAGGAATAAACATCTTTGGATATACAAAAAGGTCTTCACAGAGGAATGAAACATCTCTGGAATAATAAAGTACAAATATAATATTCTTAGAAGTTACAATATTTCAACAAGATGAATGTAGATTAATAGTGATGAATTATTCTCTCTTTCCTCTATATATATGAGAGCTAATGGAGGCCAACAACATGTATGTGGACCAATTATGTTACAAGAAAACTACATTAATCCTATGTAGACTCGCACAAATGGAGTTTTACACTGTAAGGGTATACATTTCATGATCCAAGTTGATTTCATATACAACATGGATTTAAGGAGGTGTAGTTGCATAACATGTGTCCACACTCCTCTATCACAATCCCATAAAAGCTTCATCATTCCACTAGTACAAAATGAGAGATAAGTGACCAGGCGACCAAAACATTTGGTCACCACAGCTTTTCCAAGAGATAAATGACCAAAATTGATAAATTTTAAGTGAACTGACTAAAAATGACAAAGATAAATGACCAATTTGGTCACGGGATAAGAACTAAACTAAAAATGACCAATTTGGTCATGAGATAAGAACTAAACTAAAAATGACCACATAGCAATTGGTCATTTATGTGGTCATTTTTAGTTGTGTCATTCCAGCAGTGGAAAATTATAATTTTGATAATGAATTTGTACGATTTACTAAATTTTAACACCATAGATGGATTCGGAGACCCCCTTCATCTGCAGTGTTAAAATTTAGTAAATTGTAACATTAATAGTATACAACTTGGATTATTTTTCAATACATGTCTTCTAAGGGATCATTTCTTTGAGGCCATCCCGATACCTATTGTGTTAGATGATACGAGAATAATTGAGATGCTCATTTAGGGGTTTCTCTACTAATTAGTGGCTTGGGTTTTGTGAGTTGATATCTAGATAATACATCATGTCTTGCATATAGTTTATCAAGTGATAGATGAGTTCTTCTAAATGTGGTTGAGTTGAGTCTTAAATATTTTTCATCTTTCCCTTTTGGAATTTTCATGTCCTGAAGTTAGTGTCACTCCATTTAGCTTGTTGTACTGGTTGTGTTCATATTTTGTTTGAACAAAACCATCGCCATTTGACCATCTCGGCAGTCTGTTAAAGTTTCGACAAGTTCATGTATTTTGTGTCATGTTAGCTAAAAATTGTCAATTAATTCACAACCTCCATTAATTCTCCATATGCATTCATTCACCATGGTTCTCTTTGCACCTAAGTTTGAAAATATTTAAAGTCCCCCTGGGTCCCTCCCTTACAAGAAATAGACAATATCCTCCATTTTGAAGAAAAAATAATTCCTCCCTTTTTGCAAAAATCCCTTTGTTCCCATCTCCTTGAATAATAATAATAATAATAAATAATAAAAATAGAAAAAATACCGGATGGAGTCTAGGATTTCAGATGCCTTAAGTTCTTTGGTACCTAAAAAATCACTTTTCATGGTGAAGGGCATTGCATTTCATGAATATACATCTTTTCTGGGGTGAATATCTAAGCTTGAAGGAGTTCATCTATCACATGTAAATACTCTGAAACACATGTATAAGTTTCGTCTCTATAATGGTTTGCTACTATTTTTAGCTGGGCATGCAATTTAATCATCTATCAAAGAAGTATAAAATTTACTTAGCTTATTCACTATGATTATTTATTAATCATTTTAGCTATGTAGGGATTGAGGGTTATGCTCTGTAAACATGTGATTACACTTTATGCTTGTAATTGAATAGGTAGTATCAAGCTATGAATTAAACCCATGTAACTAGATTATGGTTGGATAAGGGAAATATTTCTTGCAGGGTGCATGTGTATGGAAACCCAAAACCTATGGGGCAATTTATCTAATGGGAAACCCATTCTCGATAGGCCTGATTGGATTGAGATGGCGAGTACCAAACAAAACATTTGGAAACCAGTCGATTCTAGAGAAATATGACCATGTGGGGAATGATATCGGTTGTAAAACCCTTATCATGGCTTGATCAGTGGATTATTTGGGTTTGGTTACTCCACTTGATAGAGAGGTTGATACCACTTATTGATTCCCAATGGCCTGGTTCTGTGGCCATGGATTTAGACAAGGTGAAGATTTTTCTAATTGGGATTGACATCACTTTCACATTCCATGACATAAAGGACCTTTATTTAAAGGAATCATCATCAAAGAGCTTTCCAAAGTGATTATCAATCACCAAGTTTTCCAAGGTGATGCAGTCTGGATGAGTAAGAGATTGCATAGTTGCTTCTTTATATGAATTTGGATGTGGTGTTAAAGTGATTTTTTTGCTGGCCTTTTCCATGGTGAATTGGGTTGAGTTTGAGATCCTTTCTTTTGCTGGACTGCTCCACCTTCCACCCCTTCTCTTCTTCCATATTGCATGCTTAATAAAAAATAATAGAGAACTTATTTGATGTAGCGTTCATGGCCTTATCCTGGGTTGGAGCTCTAACAGTTTGAGCATGAGATGTAGTGTTCCAATTTGAATGTTATGAAGATATTGAAATTTGTGAGGAGGTTTTGGTGGAGCTGTTTGGGAGATCATATGGAGTATTGGCTCGAGAGAGTGTTGGGTGGGGCTTCCTGTTGGAGTAGACCCTTGTTTGGTGATCCTGTGCTTGACATAAAATATTCATTGGGTAGGTTAAATACTCCACCTTATGAAAATGAAGACTATTAGTTGTGAATAGATTTAAATGTTGTGCAACTCTTTATTCTTATCTACTTCAAAGCGCTCTTCAATTTGAATGGAAAGAATCTTGCTTGACATACCAATTAAAACTTCGCCAAATATTTAGTCAAAGATATCCACAAATGGTAAGGTGTTAGGTGGGAGCCACAATAACTCAATTGAAAGAGGATATTGAGCCTCGTTGATGCCCTAAAGATTTAAATTCATAGTTAGTCAATTTCTCACTCCTATAGTTATCACCATTCAACCAAACAAAGCCTTTTAAGATCATACCTTAAAAGGGGTTCATTTAGGAAACACCTAACTCTTTGAGATTGTGTTTTTAATATAATTAATTTAAAATTATGTTTTTAATAATAATTCAATTTGGAGCAATGTATTCCCACTAAATGGCCAAGAAAAGAAAAATGAAATTCCTCATATCGATGTTCCTCCCTGAAATCACAATTCCATAGACCACCTGAATTGCAGGCCATTGATTGATTGAGGAGCGAGAGGAATAATCAATATGTCGAGGAAGGGGCTAGGCGTGATGAAGGCCCAACTAGTGGGGGTAATGTCCAGCCACACCCTCCTGAAGAAGAAGAGTGATTCCCATCGCACATCATGGCCACGAAGGAGTCCATGGGAAAGATCATGAAGGCCAAGACCTTATCCCTCACGGAGGCCAAGTACACTGTTGAAGAAAACATCAAGCACATCATCAGGGAGATTGTGGACCCTGCCACAATCAGGAGGGTCCACAATCAAGAGAACATAGCCAATTTCAATATCCCCAAATTTGAGTACTATTCAGAGGCGGGCAATGGCAATAAAGGATCCACTTTAAGGAGCAATGATCTCACCATCCTTTCCCGTGGTTGGAAGTGGGTCTAGTTCTTCCGATCGGTTTACATGATAAATTCCATCAACGTCCTGGTGGAGCTGGTTTCATTGCAGAATTTGTTTCTATCCCTTGAAAAGGCCACCAAGGCCACGAATCGCAAGGTCAATGCCTTGGAGAACATGGTCAATCCTAGGCTGGAGAATACTATTAGATCTATCAAGTAATATCTTCATGAGTTGGAGATGGAGGATTTCTTCAGGATAAAAAATATTCAAAATTACAAGAAGAGGGAGCTTGAGAGCCAAATGCAGAGTGCCAAGAACTTTGGCGACAAGCAAGATATGGAGACTTTTGCACTTCATAAGGGTATTTCGATGGTGGGTGTGCACAATCTATTGTCCATGGAGACTGAAAATGGTGAGGATATTATTTTATAGAGAGGTAATAGAAAGTAAAACCCACAAACCTTCTTTTCTACTACAAAAAATTATGTAATTTTTTCCCTAGTAACTAGAAGAGCTTTCTCTGGATTGGAGTATCTGCTCTGCAATAGAATTTTGTACCAAATTGGTTGTTTTTCAAATTTGAAGTTAGTTGAACTTGTTTTGGGATTCAACCAGATTTATTTTAAAATTTAATTCTACAATATTCGTTAAGGTATTTTACGTGATCTATCCCAGAATTTATTGTATCTTTAAACCAGTTGGATGTTTTTCAATTTTCAACTTAAACCCAATAAGTAACAAAAATTTATCTGAGGTTTGAGCCTAGGATCTACAACATGATTTACAATTATTTGTTATTTGTAATCAATTAGTTGTTTTCAACTTAGAAGTTAGCATAATTCCTTGTGGGGTTTAAACCATATGCTTTGATTAAAATTTAGCAGAAGTCCTTGTGGGATTACACATTTCCTTTATTCATGCTCTCAACGCTTAAAATTGACTTCGTCCAACTGGTCTAGCTTTTGTTACTCCATCTCCAAGTTTTGTCATTTTCCAGGTAGTGAATACAACTCAAAAATTAGGTTCAAGTGTTGAGATTCAATGGTAGATGGAAGTTTTCGAGAGGCCGCCATTAACTAGAAGGTCTCCCCTCCCTACCAGAAACTATTCTTTCCACCCTGAATAATAAAGAGATTCGAATTATGTATGTAATAATATTTTATCAATTAGATATACTCTTACCTTTTCCCTTTGTTGTTGAGGCTTCTCCAGCTTGCTTATTTTTGCAACATAATGAAGAGTAGTTTGTTGAACTCTATTTTTGCATCCCAAATATACACTGATGTTTCATATATTGAATGCATAAGCTACCCTTTGGCTAATGCCTCATGAATCCCCTGATGAAGAGTACTTATAAGTTAGAAAAATTTAGAATTCTGGTACCCTGACATGAATACCTTCTCATATTTTCACCAACTTTTATATGTTGTAAAACTTATTTTCTGAGAGTTCTCAAATTCTTATGAAGCTAGGCTAGTAATCACAGGTATGCAACACTATGTATTTGAGAAAACCAAGGATGCCTTTTCATTGCTACCAATTGCGATGATGTTGGTCATTTTACTGATGCACAAGAATGGGTAGGTACATTTATTTGCCTTCCTCTTCTTGTAGTTAGGTTAGGCTTTTGAACTTTATTTAAGAACTCTTACTAGTTCAGTAATGCTCCCATGTGATCTTGAATAGTTAGATTTTTTAGATTTAAGAAGAGATCCATTTCCAAGATGGTCATTTTCAGATACTGTACTGGTTTGTTTGAGCATGGATGAAGAAACTTGCATTCTATAATTTAGGTCTCAATTAACATTTTCTAGCATGAGAAGTAGAAGAACTCGTGAATTTCACTTATTATGGTAGAGACAACTTTTTTGGTATGATCTTTGCATAAAGGTTTCCATGCAAAAAATACATCAGAAGCCCAACCCAAAATCCAAAGAAAAATATGGGGAAATTCATCTCTTCCTTTGCCCCAACCTAGTCAACCTCAACCTCAACCCACTCATGAAGGAGTTAAGGATATTGATCTTGTAATTGACCTTGAAGGAATATTGGGGAAAATCAATGTTCTTGTTCCTCTTGGAGAATTGATTAAAGTGCCATCAGAAAGTGAGAAGGCTAACAATTTCTTCAATCCTGATTGGAGTGAAGAGCTCAAAAATGACCCTCCCATCAATCCTGATGGTGATATGTAGATTCTTCTTCTTTTTTAAGCCCTTCCTGGGGATCTCCTTCATGTTCTTTTGTGGTCTCTTCTTTTGACTTAACCTCAAACTCTTCATTTGATGTGTTTGTAAGTATTGTCACTAGTTTCCTTGCAATGACTTACTCATGTGCGGCCTTAAGCCCTTGTTGTGTAATAAGATAAATATATTGTAAGGTGATTTTTTTTCTTATACCAAAGCCTCATAAAATTATTTTGTATAGTAATATTAACCATACCTATTGAGGCCATCCAAGAATAATATCGACATCATCCATACCTACTAAAATTTGAATGTAAAACATATTTATGCATCATGATCTTCAAATATTAAAAAATGAATATTCTCACTCACAACCTAGGTGCTATCGATATGTTTTCCAAGGAGCGACAATCTTTTAGCCAAGTCAACATTAATGAAATTATGCTTGCTGATTAGGTTAATAAAAATAATGACCTTCTCTTGTTGAATACATCCATGAACCTTTAATAGGAAGTTTTCAAATGAAAAATGACTACAACTCTCTTTATTCTTCTTTACTCCATGAGATCACTTATATCTAAAAATATTGTTCCTTATTCTTCATATAGAATGCTCAACATCTTCCCATGACCAAGAAACTACCAGTATATGTGATCATTGTCCCTTAAACTAAGGTATATAATGCTTCTTGAATTTCTCGAAGATAGAGACTTTGAATAAACTATGTATAGTATTCAATACTAGGACCATTAGATTCTTTTGTAAAATGTATCTTCCTTGGTAAAATCTTGAAAATAAAACTGGGGATTTGAAGAAATAACTTACTTTTCATTCAAGCTTCTTTGTGTGACTAGAATTTGGATGTTACAATTTTAAAATGACTATAACTTCCTAAATATTGACTGCATTCACTTGTTTGACCACAATCTTTGCTGAAATTTTGTGAATTGAGATTTCTAATGCAATACATAAATTCCACCTCTATCTTGGAGGTTTTTCAAATTTTAACCCTATGAATTTTCATGCTTAGGGTTATTATGGAATACAACAATGAATAATATTTGACTCCTTAATAATACCAAACTTCTAGGAAACCTAAGAAAAAAGACACCAAAATGTCCCAATAAGTTTCAATCTTCGAAGGCAATCTTATCATGCATAAACTAGATATAAAAACCCTTATTTAAAATAGTAAATAAAACAATTCAAAATAATTATTATTTTATTTAATTACAATGTTAAATCATTTAACATTATCATTCTTAACTCATTTACAATTAGCAAGACATATGTAGATAATAATTACAAAACATGAAGAACATAGATGGTTGAAAATCAATTCTGCAATTTACATAAATATTGTATAGCTGAAAACTTCATGAATACATGAGATGAATCTCATGTACAGTCCATGTCCTCATCACAAGACTATTACAACCCACTAGCTCGCCATCATATCTAGGAAAAACCAAGAAAAATTATAGGTGAACTAAGGAGATCTTGGTCAACATGAATCACTAAAGCAAGTCCTTGAAGGAAATGTGTCTCATCTTCTTCTTCTTCAACACTTATTACAACCGAGGGTCCAACTCAAACCGTAAATATCCAAATATCTAAGGGATTAAATCCTAACCTTAGAATTTAAGATACTCCAACAAGCTCAAGAAATCTTGGTGAATCCAAAAGAGAGAGAGAGAGAGAGAGAGAGAGAGAGAGAGAGAGGCCAACTACAAATGAAGATATAATCTAGAGAGGATGACAAGTGTGGTCCTCTAGTCACATATCTAACATAATATGAACACATCTGAATAGTGAGTGAAGTATTATCTCTTTTCGCTATATATATGAGAGCTAATGGAGAACAACGACACATAATTGGACCAATTCCATTACAAGAAAACTACATTAATCCTATGCAGGCTCGCACACATGGATTTATACACTATAAGGGTACACATTTCATGCTCCAAGGTGATTTCATATACAACAAGGATCCAAGGTGATGTAGTTGCATAACATGTGTCCACACTCTGTCACAACCCAATATAAAATTCATCATTCCTTATCCATGTACTCCACTACATCCACTCCCATTACATGAACATTTCCACAACCTAGACATCCTCAATCCAAATCCAAGCCACCCCATGATGTATAGATTTTGATTCATTTCTCTAACATGCAAAATGGGATTCCTCATAAGTAGGGTTTCCTCTAAGAAATAAAACATATCCATGTGGCCATCATGAAGGACTGTTACACCTAAATCTCATCACCATGAGTATGTTGTTAACTCAGTTCCTCAATCCCTGAAGTTCCCTTGATCAAGTAGTCATATAGATCAAGTTGACACCATTTGTCCACAATTTCTAGTTGGGTTGGCGCACTTTATCTTTGATCAATAAGCACCCAACTAGGGCCGGCGCAGAGTGTATTTTTCCAGACTGTGCCGACGACGCAGAGTGCCTTTGTGCTACCTGTGTTTCCCCTATCTGGCGCAGATTGTCTCTATGCAGTTTGCGTCGGAGTTGGTTAATTGGGATTAAGGTTGATTTCGAGCGATTTCTAGAACTTGGATGAGGTGGATCTCTATCCCTAACTCCTAGGTGAGTTGTCCTTCAGTTCCCTAACCTTAAGGGAGGATCCCTTAGTCCTCTCCCCATGATCCTCAACCTACTCTATCCACTTGCTCCTATAAATACAAATATCCTCTCCATTTCAAGGGGCAGAAGTCTATAGCACTTACATGCTGGTGGAATTATCCTAGGTGATCCCTATCCATCTCTTGGGAGGCTTACATTTCCTTTCGAGGATTTGGCTTGGCTTGTTGGAGGAAGATTGTAGCATTAAGGCTTGGGTTGTAATCATCTCTCTACATTGTATTTTCCCACTCTTTATACAGAATATAAACTCTTCCATAAATGTTGTTGTGTTGATAATGTTTATAGTTTACTTCCTTAACTGTTTACTTAGATCAGTTAGTGTTTAGATATGTTTTACTACTTGTATTGTTTCCACATGTTTTGATAGGTCTTGCAGATACGGATCTGAAGACCGCGGAGCTGGGAGCAATAGCGAGGAGAAATATCTACAAATATGAAGGTAAGACGTCTATATACTTGATCTTTAACTAGATCTAGGAAAGTAGCTATATGTTTTGTCTCTATTTGTTCTAGATTCACATTAAACTAGGGAGATCTGGCTCGTGTCCACTCGAGTATATTGTCTTATAACAAATCCAAAGACCATACTGGAGATCGAACCCATAATCTATCAGGATTACATCCTTTATCTTGTCGCTTCTGCCACCACGATCGCCATGGTCTTGGTGCAGGAGGACAACAACGCCCAGGAACATGTGATCTATTACCTAAGGGCCTTATTGACGCTGAAACTCGTTACTCACATGTCGAGAAATTGACTCTCACGGCAGTCATTGCAAAAGTACACCACCCCTTTTTGTCCCCTTTAGACATACGTACTTCCAAACTTCCTACTTGAAGTGAAACATATAATATTTTCATCGTTGAAAAAAGCAAGCCCCCTCTTGCGGATTCGAGATTTGACCCTGTCTTAGATCTAGCTAAGACCCTGGCTCCATAGCCTTACCTGCCCTACAACTAGCTTCCAAGCCCTCCTCTGAATCCCATGGCTCCTCCCAAAATAAGTTAAGCACCGTCCAAAATTTCCGTCATTACATATTGCTCTACGCCACCACCATTATCGTCGACTCGAACCCCATGTACCATGTTCTAACACATCAAGTACTTGGGGGAAAGCCTTCACATTGGATTGTGATACTTCAGGAATTTGATCTCCTCTTTGAGAAGGCCAAGTCCAATAAGTATTTGGTGTTTGTCGAGCTCATTTGTGATCTTCCCCGTGCTGATTCAGGATCTGAGCCCAATGATTCTCTTCTAGATGAGTCGTTGTTCCTCATCAGCACGTCTGACCCATGGTATGGATATATTACCTTGTATCTTCAGACCCAATGGTTCAAACCCCCAATTGTCTCACGACGATTGTTTTCGTATACACCACCACGCCAAATATTACTTGATCATCAGCGATACCTTGTATCATCGTGGTATTGATTTTGTTCTTCGACGCTGTCTGACACATGAGGAGGCTGAACACATCTTAAATGACTGTCACGCCGGGGCTTGTGGTAGTCATCTCTCTAGGATGGATACATCCCAGAAGATACTACGTGTGGGATATTACTGGCCATCCATTTTCAAATATTGCATTGAGTCCATTAATAAATGTCCCCCATGCCAACATTTTCAAATGATAAAGCACTCCCACCCAGCCCCTTTACACTCGGTTATTTCTGTTGGCCCCTTTGCAAAACGGGGCATAGATTTCATGCACTGTAAGCCTACCTCGGCTGGGGGGTGTGGTTACGTCATAGTATCCATGGATTATTTTACTAAATGGAACGAGGCTATGCCTACGTACAATGAAGACAGAAAAACCGTTGCACTCTTCATGTTTGATCATGTTATTTCACGGTTCGGAGTTCCACAAGCCATAGTCACCGATCATGGATCTCACTTCCAAAACTATATGGTAGATGAATTGAGCACCAGATTGGGTTTTCGTCGTGAAAACTTGACCCCTTACTACCCACAGTCCAATGGACAAGTAGAGGCCATTAATAAGGTCTTGAAAACCATGATCCAACGCATGGTGGGTACGCATAAATCAAACTAGCACAACATGTTCTTTTCCGCACTATGGGCATACCAAACTTTTGTTAAGATTGCCACCGGATTTACACCTTTCCAATTAGTTTATGGATTGGAGGAAGTCCTACCAATAGAGTGCAAGATTCCATCTCTTAAACTCGTAGTTGAACTTCTTCCGAACACCACTGCTGAGGAAGAACGCTTCCTCTACCTAGCGAAACTCGATGAGACCCACCACGATGGTGCTCTTACCAACGAGGCACATAAGAAATGCATCAAATATTAGTATGATAAGTTGATCAAACCCTGTATCTTCAACGAGGGTGATTTGGTCCTCACATATGACCAAAGGAACAATAAGCTGGGGGCAGGTAAGTTTGAGTCCATGTGACATGGACTGTACATAGTGAAGCATGTTCTGGAGAAGGGATCCTGTGAACTAGAGGATTATGATGGGATATCTTTGGGAGAGACTCGAAACGGGCTCTACCTGAAGAGGTACTATGCCTAAGTCTTTCACGCATAGGTATCTTGTATATACTGTACATGGTGTGTGTTTTGTGTGGTGTGACACTTTATTTTAGTGTGTCTGGATTTTGTTTCCCTACTTATACCATGTTCTGTCTGCATGTGCAGATGGGAACCTGCTATGGATTTGCAGACAGCACTAGCCGGCATACCCGTAACCTTGCTTTGACGTCCTAGGTACTTTATTCCCCTACCGGAGAGCTCATTAGCTCAGGAGTAAATTGTCTAGGATACATGACCAATAACGCCATAGAGTATTAGGTGGTGATTGAAACCGTAACCGATGCTCTTTCCTTGGGTATGAGCCACGTTGTTATCCACCTGGATTCACAACTAGTGGTTTCTCATCTTAACCGGATCTACACTATCCACGACCCCACTTTACTCCATCTTTTCCAATGAGTTCGTCTCTTGGAGAGATCCTTTGAATCTATTCAATACCCGCACATTCCATGAGATATGAACACGGTTGCTAACTCTATGGCCAATTTCATTTTGGATTGGTAGATTGCACACACATAAGACATCCATAAAACATAAAAACATAAATAACATGTAAATCATCCATTGTATAAGAAAAAACATGTAAACAAGATCCCATCAATCACCAATAGAACCCAAGATGTATAAAATCGCCAATAGTGTTTGTATATATAAATCCGTACAAAAATGATAGTGTTGATCCAAAAGTCTGAAGCATACTAGCTTTCAGTAAGAGCCATCTCTACAAAAGTATGAAGCTCATAAGCTTTCAGTATATACATAAGATATGAGCCTAATCCCTAACGTGCTCATGAAAGCAGGCTATGACCCTCGCCACCTTTCGGAGCAGCTTGCCGAAATGTAATGATACCCCAACCGTTAGTGTTTTATAGCCACGGGGTAGGTCATGGACACTCGGCTTCGGAATATCCAAAGTCATCCTATGGAGGTTGTCCTCAACATCCTCTATCTCCTAGAGAGCATCCCAGATCGTAGGGCCCATCTCTGGTACTGCCCCTCTCCTCGTAGCACGAGAGACTCCAAGCGATCGTACCAGACCCACATCTGGGAGAAACATGTAAGAAGTTGTCAGCACTACTACAAAAAAAACTGTAAATGCATAAAATGGAAAAACATAAGCAAGATTTTTTCTTATCGATATTGTCCCATTGCGCTCCCTTGAGAAGCACCAAGTTTGGGTCTCCTCTAAAGTCTAATCCGTGGTATGGGTAGTCCTCCACCATGAGGATTTGTCCCCTCAACCATGTAAAGAAACCTGTCCCAAAGCTGATGATGGGACCCTCGCCACCATGGAGAGCCATCACCTCTGCCCACCAGATCATGTGGGGATCTCGTGAATCCCAATCCTCAAGGTCCACTTGTAGGTGCAAGTGTGGTACCCACTCCAACATGAAAGCCACCACCACTAATCCATACCCAAACTGCTTTAGCACCTCACGCTGGCATTTGGTCAACTGATCACGGAGACTAGTGAGGAGTCCCTTACACCAGTTGAACACTATGGGAGCCATGCACTCCTTGGCGTACATCATTTGCAACTTGCTCGCTAGATGAACAGATCGGATTCCAGCTACCCGCATAATGGTGAAAAGAACAGTGTGAGGGCCCGGTCCCAAACATCCTTGATGGGAATCTTCCCACCAGTCATCGGCATACCTAGAGTACACCACTGATCTATCATATCGTCATCAGTATGATCACCACCTCGTGATCCAATTAGAGACATAGGGTTTCCTCTCTGGGATAACCATGTCAAAAAATATATGTCCTCGACACCTATGGTCAGCGTGTGCTCCCAAATCTGGAAATTCTACTGTATTGGGTCCCAGCAGTGGACCAAGTATGTCAACAAAGGCACTTGGGACCTCATCCCCAACACTCGAAAATAATTGAGTAACCCACAGTTTCTCATCGCGGCAACACATTGCGGATCATTTTCTGCTTGTACATCATCGAGCTCATGCTCGCGTTCCCGCCACTCAATAACCATTGTGATCACTCCCAACCTGTCAAAGATACCATTTTGACACTATTAGGACTTTTCCCAGCCATCAAAAGAGTTTTTGTTTCGGTAGGTTTTGAGTCTGAGTTGTTCAATTGCGCTAGCATAGGACGTCTCTTTGGAAAGTACGCTGTCGGTGCAGAAAACCCTTTCAGGTTCTGCGTCGGCGCGGACCCCGAAAGGGAGACCTGCATTGGCCCAAGAATTCAAATCCCCCAACTCTACAAGCTCAAAACCTACCTAAATGAAAGAAAAATAAAATTCTAATCCACTGAAAAGTTAAAAGGGTCATGTTTAGGGTTACCTATCGCTGACGGCGTCCGAAATGATCGTTCACAACTCCTAGTATCAGTAAGAGAAAATCAGCTCCAAATGGCACTTTTCACCTCTCCAACTTGGTAAAAAAAAATAGTAATTCTTTTTACTGTTTACCCCTTTTTGTATAGAAAAAGAGCACATTCCTTTTCTAATTTATTCGAAATGTGGGTTATTTTTCTATAGTTAGAATTATTTATGCTCGGTTAATCATTTTGACCTAGTTTTGAAGCTTGCAGGCGAAGTTTAGTACCACATTGGTCTTGTTTTTCGTAGTTATGGTCTTTTTCCGCATATTTTAAGGTATGAACAACTCATCAAGCATCTTTTTGTCGTTATTTCGCTCATTAAATTCAATTATTAACGACATTGAGCTAACTCTTTGTTCTTTATCGTGCTCCTAAAACGATGAGAATAAGTCACTGAGTTATAGTTTATCACTTTTTTTGGGCTCGTTAACTCCCACGAAAAAGGATCCCTCCAGAGTCTTTTCTTTAGGCTCTTTTCAGGCTCTCTAAATACGAAAAGATCACCAAGCGAAATTGACACGTTCATGCTTGTAAAAGGAGTTGAATGGTTGTTTTCCTAGTGACAGTTTACCCCTTTTCTAGACCAGGGGGCACTACTTATGAAAAAGGAATACTCCAGCCAATAATGACTGGAAGAGTCCTCTCTTGCGTTGTTTTACCCTTTTTCGAGCAAAGAGGCTAATCTTACAAAAAAGGACCTTTGGAGTCTTCTTTATTTCTTTTTAGGCTCTCTAAATATGAAGTGACACCGAGTTTACCTTCTATGGACTCGTTAAAACGCAACATTGAAGGGCCCGTCATGGGACGAACCCCTCCTTTCCTAGGTTTGTAAAATATTTGGGATTGGACTCATCCATGGGATGAGCTATACTGAGCATCTGCTTACCCTCTTCAAGCTTGTTAAAAACACATGAGGCACTCATCAATCATGATGGGGGAAAAGGGAATATTTTGTATTATACTTTATTTAGGGACCATACATCGTCTCTCTTGAACATAGCACTCATTTGCATTTGCATTCCATACTTGGGTAATCCGTTTGTTTATGATTCATACTGATTTCATGAGTCTTTTCACTCCTTTGGGTCATCCAAAGAATGCTTCTATTGTTAGTCACATTGGGGGTTAGTGTCTTCTTTGTCATGCCAATACTTCCAAGTCATGCCATGCCCATGTTCAAGAGATATTCATTACTCATCATTTGTAGACAATACAACTTCCATCATGTTGGTCTATTCTGAGTCAGTCTTGCATGATACTTTACCGTCTGATCCACTCCAAATTTTTTTTATTGATTTTCCTATCGATGATGGGAGATTCATCATGGCCCTCCTTCGAGGGATTCATCCTTGTCGACTTCAACACATCATCCAAGGAATGAATCTAGAAACCAATCAAGTACCTTGGGCCTGCATGCCTCAATGGCAGGATGCCTTGCTTTCAACACGAGTTTACATCATTGGCTCTTGATTGAAAGATTTCATTGGGCGTTCAACCTCAACTCATTTATTCACGCTCAGTGATATGTACTGTGATACCTTGGGGATCATTGAAATCAATGGTGATTTCCATCACACTTGTTAACGGTATACATCAATGACTGGTAATCAAGTGGTTCCTACCATGTTCGACTCCAAAACATTGTAATCACATGGATAGAATCGTATCATTGTGGGTTCGGCTTGAAGACTCTAGGGAAAGCCATATCTTACCCAGGTTGCAATGGAGATTGTTTGAGTCATATTACATGGATCCACTTTGTATTGGTCGTGGCTGTGTTACCATATCATCATGGATCTACGATTGTGTCTAGTAGTCATGATTGTGATCATTCGGTCTTTACTACCATGGATCTGCATTGTATTGGTCAGCAACCATGTTGTGAGTCATATGAGACTAGTATCTCAGAGTCCGTTGTACTACATCAGCATCTTCTAGCTAGCAAGTCCTTTCCATCCATATTTCAAAGCACTTCACATGTCCTATTTTTCCAGCTTCATGCTTTGGGGGCATTCTGTTACACCTAAATCTTGTCACCATGAGTCCCTTGTTAAATTAGTGCCTCAATCCATGAAGTTCCCTTGATAAAGTATTCATATAGAGAAAGTTGATTCCCTTTATCCACAATTTCTAGTTGGGTCGGTGCACTTTGTCTTTGAGCAATAAGTGCCCAACTAGGGTCGACGCAGAGTGTATTCTTCTAGACTGCGCCGGCGGTGCAGAGTGGCTTTGTGCAACTTGTGTTTCCCCTATCTGGCGCATATTGTCTCTATGCAGTTTGCGCCAAAGTTGGTTAATTGCGATAAAGGTGGCTTTTGAGCGATTTCTAGAACTTGGATGAGGTGGATCTCTATCCCTAACTCCTAGGTGAGCTTTCTTTCGGTTCCCTAACCTTAAGGGAGGATCCCTTAGTCCTCTCCCCATGATCCTCAACCTACTCTCTCCACTTGGTCCTATAAATACAAATCTCCTCTCCATTCCAAGGGGAGGAAGTATATAGCAGTTACATGCTGGTGGAATTAGCCTAGGTGATCCCTATCCATCTCTTGAGAGTCTTACATTTCCTTTGGAGGCTTTGGCTTGGCTTGTTGGAGGAATATTGCAGCGTTAAGGCTTGGGTTGTAATCATCTCTCTACTTTGTATTTTCCCAGTCTTTATATAGTAATATAAACTCTTTCCATAAATTTTGTTGTGATGATAATGTTTATAGTTTACTTCCTTAAATTTTTACTTAGATCAGTTAGTGTTTAGATATGTTTTACTGCTTGTAATGTTTCCACATGTTTTGACAGGTCTTGCAACTACGGATCTGACAACCGCGGAGTTGGGATCAATAGCGAGGAGAAATATCTACAAATATGAAGGTAAGACACCTAATTACTCGATATATAACAAGATCTAGGAAAGTAGCTTTATGTTCTGTCTCTATTTGTTCTAGATTCACATTGAACTAGGGAGATTTGGCTCGCATTTGCTCGATTAGATTTTCCAATAACAAGGACATCATCCAAGTTGTCAAGAGAACACCGACACCCTAGGGTAGAATGCCATGAAATCACTCAATTGAGTTTAATCAATCACTAAGTAAGCCATCTTCAGTTTGCAAGTCCATCAAAGGCCATCTCCCATATGCGAATCCATGCCGGGCCATCTAGGGAATGGACATACACTATGTACCTCAAATCTCATGAACGACCCGCAAACTGTTGGAATATTCACACCATCATTTTTTATTTTTGCATGCTTGCATGCAAATCTGCATGTTGCATGCATTTGCATGCCACTGCATGCATCCAGTCATCATCATAGTTGTCTCCCCAGCACCTAGAGCTTGCTTCTAGCTCTCCAGAACCTGTCTTTAGCCCTCATTTGTCCTCCTACCTACCTAATGCACCCTCTTTGACTTATCTTCTTGGCAAGTGATCCTTTCTCACCTACCATTGTCAATTAGAGTGCCTTTACTCACCTACCTTCAGTTATCATTCAGTTAGGGAACCTTATCTCACCTACCAGGAGTTATCATTCAGTTAGTGCATTGATTGAGTAGTTCTTCCACTGATTTCTCATGTTGACTGCTTATAGCTTCTAGTTAGATATTCTAGAGTTCCACTTGACTATTTGACAGCCTCATGCACCCCCCTTGGAGTCTCCATTCCCTATTTTATGCCTAGATGGTTCTGTTAGATTCAGTTAGACACAATTGACTGACTATTACCATTTATGACTGATACTATTGACTGGATGATGTCTCCATTGTTATCCAAGATAGACTTTGAGTTAGAGAACCTCATGCACTCCACTTAGAGTCTCCATTCCTTGATTTATGGCCAGGTGGTTCTGTTAGACTCAACTAGACACACTTGACTGACTCTTACCACTTATGACTGATACTACTGACTAGATGATGTCTCCATAGTTATTCATGTTAGACTTTCAGCTCAGAATCCGAATGACCTACTTGTCTAATTCGAATCCTATATGATGCCTCATCATAGATTATTGTAACACATTCTCTACATTCATTATTCATTGTATGATATTGACATTATCCATTATTCTGTGTTTATGAGTGATTATCAAATGCATGCTTCTTCTTCTTTGCAGATAATCTTGAGAGTTAGATTGTGAGTTTGTTACAGTTGCTAGGACCCTGCAGATTATCACATGGTATCAGAGCAGTAAGAAACTATTCGAATTGAATCCATTGCAGCAGTTGTAGCATTTCTTTGAGCATCTATCTTTCACTTGAGCACCAGAAGCCTCTGAGTTTCCACAGCAAATCCTGGTGCTATTACTTGAATTCATTGGAGAAATCCAGTGAGGTCTAGCGAGGTGTGAAGGACTTATTCTATATGCTCAGTGTTCAAAAGGTAGTGTTTAGTCGAAGTGTAGCATTCTCCATTAGCAAAAATTGTTCTTCTTTTGCAGGTTTGTTCACCCATTTAGAATCTTCTTCAACTATTCAACTTTCTCTGCTCAGATGGATCTAAAGCTCACATCTTTTAACTATGTTGAGTGGAAAGCCAAGATGGATCTCTTCATGAGAACCAAGGGCTTCACCCGAATACTCAACAGAACGATGGTAGAACATCTCAGTGCAGTTGAAAAATCCAAGTACTTGGACAGGTTTGATTTAGCAGTTGGTCTCCTCCTTCTCTCAATTTATGAAGATCTTCACTTCCATGTCATCGATCTTACATCTCCTAAAGAGGTTTGGGACAAGCTCGAATCCATTTTTGGACAAAAAGATGATATGAAAGGACACAAATTGGAGAATGGACTCATATGTTTGAGTCCTGACAGCTTCGAATCTATCAATGCCTTCCTCACAAAGTTCAAAAGCTTGATATCACTGTTGAAAAGATATGAGATAGTGAAAGAATACAAGCAACTTATTCTTGCCATTCTCTCAAAGTTGGGGCCAAACTTCTCAGTTTTTGTCTCTACTTTCCAGTCAGCTAAGATGTTCATTCAAAAATGGAAGTTTCCCTCACTTGGTGACTTCATCTAATCTCTTACTCAAGAGGAAGAGAAGTTAATCTCCATGGGAATGATCAAACCCAACTTGGATTCATCCCTTATAGCTGCTGAGGCCAAAAGGGCGAATAGTAAAGACAAGCAAAATATTTCTGATAAGAGATTGAATGATACAAGGCCTACAGATAATCCATATCAGTCAGATGGGGCTTCGAACTCAAGGAAGACCAAGCATTCTCAGAAGAAAATATCCAAGTGCACATATTGTCTTAGAGGTTTTCATCTTGAGAGTACTTGCATGAAGAAGACTATAGATTTGATGGCTCAGTTACTTGAGAAGAACAATCTTCCTATACCTGCATGTACAAGGAAGAAAGATCCTGATATTGAACCTTCTAGATCCGAAGACAAATAAAGATGTCATGCCCTCATGGCAAGAGAATAAACATATTCTTCCTTCATCATAGATTCAGGAGAATCAAGACACATGTCTTTCTCTAAATATCTCTTCTCCAGTTTTGAAAGATCAGTTAGCCCTTCCATCAGATTGGGCAATGATTCAGAAGTCTCCTCTTAGGCGATTGGAAGAATCTATCTTGACTATGGTTATTTTTCTAATGTGCTTTAGGTTCCTTCTCTTGCAGCTAATGTTCTTTTCAGTGTATCAAATGACTCATATTGAAGAGCCCAAAAGAGTGATTTTTTCTCCAAACGAAGTTGAGGTACAACACATGGTTTCAGGGGAAATCATTGAAAAAGGAGTTGTAAATCATGAGACAAAACTCTATGATTTTTCACACTTCTTACCTCTCTCAAAGGAGTCTGGTCTTCGCTCTCATGCACATGAACAAAGTAGACTATCTGATCTCAACTACAAGCTAGCTCAAAATGTGGTTGATGTTCTTCTAAGAGACAAGATTGCTCATGGCACCTGCAAAGGTTGCTTGAAAGGAAAGGATCGATCTAAGAAGATTAATAAAAAGAGGACTCTTGAAGAAGTGCGAATGTTAGATCCAGATCCACAAGAAACTGAAGATCTAGAACTTATTGGTTCAACTCCTATGGACAAATGAGCCATCACTACTACATACACTAATGATCTTGTTGAAGATCCATCATCATCATATTCTAGTTCTTCTCCTTCGAGTGATGATGAGCATGAGCTAGTTTTACTTGCTTCTCCTCATAAGGTTTCAGATTCAGAGTTTGCACATGATGATGAGCCAGTTTTAATTGCTTCTCCTCATGAGATTTCATATTCAAAGTTTGTATGTGATGATGAGCCAGTTTTACTTGCTTCTTCACATGATATTTCAGATTCAAAATCTGAAGATAAAGATGATGATGATAGAATGCTAGATCCAGATCCACAAGAACTTGAAGGTTTGGCAATTGATGATGAAGATGAGAGAATGGAAGATCTAGATCCACAAGAACCTGGAGATCTCTCACTCGATATTCCTCCTCTTCCATGATGGGCAGCCACTACACTCCGATCTGCCGATGATTTGGTTGGTGATCTACATGATCATAGAACAACCAGATCAAATTTTTCAGAATGGAAGGTTTCATCCTTCTCACATTGCTGATCCATTTTAGATCGATGGATCCTTCTTTAGAAAAGAAGGACACTTACCACCTTTAGGGGTGAGTGATGATATGCTACATTAGCATCCTTCAGTCTATTTTGAGGGAGGGTTTTCTTCCCACTGGGTTTTCCCTCTTTCCTCACTTAGTTTATTTAGATTGATTGTATGGGGTGACCTTTGGTCTCAGTCACCAAGGCCCTATTTTTTAGATTTTATTTATTTCCTCATAGTATAGCTTGCGGGGGGTGTTGGAATATTCAAACCATCATTTTTGTGTTTTGCATTCTTGCATGCAAATATGCATGTTGCATGCATTTGCATGCCACTGCATGCATCCAGTCATCATCATGGTTGTCTCCCCAACACCTAGAGCTTGCTTCTAGCTCTCCAGAGCCTTTATTTAGCCCTCATTTGGCCTCCTACCTACCTAATGTTCCCTCTTTGACTTATATGCTTGGAACGTGTGCATTTCTCACCTACCACTGTTAGAGTGCCTTTACTCACCTACCTTCAGTTATCACTTAGTTAGGGTGCCTTATCTCACCTATCAGGATTTATCATTCAGTTAGTGCATTGATTGAGTAGTTCTTCCACTGATTGCTCATGTTGACTACTTATAGCTTCTACTTAGCTATTCTGAAGTTTCAATTGTCTATTTGACAGCCTCATACACCCCCCTTAGAGTCTCCATTCCCTGATTTATGCCTAGATGGTTCTGTTAGACTCAGTTAGACACAACTGACTGACTATTACCATTTATGACTGATACTATTGACTGGATTATGTATCCATTGTTATCCAAGCTAGACTTTGAGTTAGACAGCCTCATGCACTCCACTTAGAGTCTCTATTCGTTGATTTATGGCCAGATGGTTCTGTTAGACTCATTTAGACACACTTGACTGACTCTTACCTCTTATGACTGATACTACCGATTGGATGATGTCTCCATAGTTATTCACGTTAGACTTTGAGCTCAGAATTCGAATGCCCTACTTGGCTAATTCGAATCCTATATGTTGCCTCATCATATATTATTGTAACACATTATCTAGATTTATTATTCATTATATGATATTGACATTGTCCATTATTCTTTGTTTATGAGTGATTATTGAATGCATGCTTCTTCTTCTTTGCAAATAATCTTGAGAGTTAGATTGTGAGTCTGTTACAGTTGCTAGATCCCTACAGATTATCACACAAACATGGTGTTAACATTTTCAAAGTAATCTGAAAGCTAACATAGCCTATTTATAAGGAAAGTGTTTACATTGACATATGTCAACTTTCTCTACAACTTCATGTGGGCCTTCCAATTACAAATATGTATCTATTGTAGTCTTGCAATAAACCACTATCTCTTGTAAAGAATCTATGAGCCATGCTACCACAACATATTGATCCTCCAAATATATTGAACACCTATGAATATGAAGGAACATAACCATGGAACAAAATCAAACTAACTCTATCATCCCTCAGGTTAACATCACATTATGAGCTATATAGGATGTCCTATAATCATGTCATCTCCACAAAATACTTAGACAAGTGGATCAGGAATATCAAAGCAAAAAATAGATAAATATAAATAACTTAACTCATCAATCCCGAAATACAAAGATCATAGTATAGGTAACAATCCATGCACATATATCAACAACCTACAAACATAAGAAACATTCCCATATAAAATGAAACAACCTAAACTAGATCAATCTCCTCATCCCAATAGAATTTTGAAACAAGAGTAACCTCATGGTTGATTTCCTCTGTCTAACAAAATCCATCAACCATGTACATGTACTTTAAAATACTCCCATAAAATACAGTCCTAGATCAATATTAAGATCATCCTCCATTTATACCCTAATTATCCCCTTAGTTACCTTCCTTAGTACAATACATATCCTCCCTTGATACCTCCCTAGGTACATTAATTTCCATCCCCCTTCGCATATTTTTTCTTTAAAGCATTCATGTAAGCCTTATAGTAGGATCAATTAAGAAATATAATCAACTAGTACTAATCATGAGAATCCATCCATCCTAGTCATATTTGGACATGGTGTCATGATTCTACCTTAGGCATCAATATATATTATGGTTTCTCCTTTGTTTCCCTTTGTCGATGTGGTATTTTGATATCCCCACTCATTATTTATATTCCTTTGTGTACCTAGATACTATGTTATTTTTGGGTTCCATGTTAGTCCATAGTAAACTTGTTGATGTTGATCATGGACATTCCCAGATAAATGTTTTTAACATGGTAGTGTGGATGGTGATATACAATAACCTTAGCTATTGGTTCTTCTCTCTTTGTCTCTTCACCAAGTGGTTCATTTAAGGCATGGTGATCTATTGATTCTTTTTTTTGTATGATGATGATGAAGTCTTTAACGTCCACTAAGACCAAACTTTTTCTATTCGACCTTAAGAGAAAATACAAGGTAGAGATTAGTTTATTTGATTTAAAATGCCATTCTTATGCTCAAAAAGATTAGAGAGGAGGGTCCCTAGCTCGCTATAGTGTTGGAAATCTAGAAGGTTGGAAAGGTTAGTGTTGGAGAAAATATTTTGGAACTTAGATCTAATGTGGGTGAAATCCAAGCATTCTAAGAAAAAATGGTTTTCATCTTCCACGCTCATAGACTCGCACAAATGGCAAATAATGTCCTCCCAAGGCGTTTTAGGGGTTTCCCGACGCCCAATTTAACTATGGAGCTCATGAGAGTTCCTTCTAATCTTGGCAATATTAATTTTTTTCTTTGAGATGGTTAAGATATAAAGATAATTTTTATCCTCGATATTAGGGTTAATGATCTCTTTATAATATATAAGTTTTCTTTTTATCTCTAATTCTTCTTTGCACCACATTTTCTCTTTGAAAGTAGAAGTAATAATGTAATTAATGTTGTTGATATTTTGTAGAATGGTAGTTTCATCAATTCTCCAATAATTTAACCAAGCTGTGGCATCTTTAAGCCATCCCTGCTTGAGGTGAAGGTGTTGTTGGATAGAGTTAAGAGATATTTTAGGAAGCCGATCAACTCCCATATTGTTTATTTTTTTCTTGTATGTTAGATATCTAATCATATCCATGCTTTCAATAGGAGAGATCCCTACTTCTAAGAGGAGAATAGGATAGGGTGCGTTTCTCTTAATTTTAATATTATAAGTAATAGAGTGCTTTTGGATTTGCTAAATTCTTCTCAAAGATTCTCTATAAATGTTGCATCCCCAAGCTTCAATGCCATATAATATAACGGGAGTGAAGAGATTTTTAAAGAGGAATTTCTTTTGTCCCACGTTACAAGGTTTTCCGATTTACATTTTTTTTTAATACCAAAGTAGGCTTTCCACCCCCCATTTATGTTAGAAAAACAAGATCACACAACAATAACAATAAACAAGATGCAAATATAAATCACATAAACAAAATACAAGAGAGACACCAATATAATATGGTTCACCCAAGATGGGCTACATCCACACGGAAATTTCCAATCCTTATTATTATACCATCCAACAAAATGAAGGGATACAACTTGTAGCACATCTGCTGCAATTTCCTCTTCACTCTCTCACAAACTCTCTTACACAATTGTAGAGATATTTATAATGCTACAATAAAAATCCGTATTACAATTCCTGCCTTTTAAAGAGAGATTACCATGGGAAAATACTATGGAACACCCAATTCCATGGGCCCATAAATCAACCATTATTGACCAAGTCATGACTATGAAATTAAAACATTTATCTGTAATTTTTGATATGGGGGCGTTGCCCCCAAACCCCCGCTAAAAGGGGAGTCCCAAAATAGTCGCCCCCCCTGAACCCCCCATGGCGACAGATTTGGGTGGGAAATCCCCCCCAAACCCCCTCATCATCGGTTGGGATCCATACACAGCTGAAACATGACCTATGAATAAGGAATATCATGCTCCACAACCAACAATTTATCCTCTTATCAATGTTATAGTTCCAATTGAGATTGTGATGGAAGTCAATTCCTAGATACTTATAGGTGGTTACTTACTCCAAGATGTTATTGTCATAATTAATCTTATTTGACTTGATTATCATGACTTTTGTTTTTTTAGTTTTAACAGTCATGCCCATAATAGTGCATAAATCCTTGAGAGTTCGTAATTGCTTCTCAAAATCATATGGGGATATTTCCATAAGAACGATATCGTCTGTATAGAGAAGAAGCATGATGACTATTCCTGCCAAGATTGTGCCAGTGCAACCTGCCTCTTATAAACAATCTTCTAGATTATCGATGTAAATGCCAAAAAGGGTAGGAGAAATGGGGAACCCTTGCTTAAATCCAATATTACAATTAATATCCCGCGACCATCCTTTAGTGTTTTTGAATTTGGAAATAACATTCTCATATAACCTTATAGTCACAGCCCTCAACTCAAGAGGAACTTTTAACTCTTCTAATATATTCCAATGGTTATTTCTAGGAACTGTATAGAAATCCTTCTCGAGGATCTCCTTCATGTCCTTTTGAGGTCTCTTCTTTTGATTTATCCTCAAACTCTTCATTTGATGTGTTTGTAATTATTTCTATTATTTTCCTTGCAATAACATATTCATGTGTGTACTTGGGCCCTTGTTGTGTAATAAGATAAATATATTTTAAGGTGATTTATTTTTCTTATACCAAAGATTCATAAAATTCTTTTGTATAGTAATATTAACCATACCTATTGAGGCCATATAATAATAATATCGACATCAACCATACCTATACTACGAAAATATGAATTCAAAACATATTTATGCATCATGATATCCAAATATAAAAAAAATTGAATATTCTCACCTACAACCTGGCTGCTATGGATATGTTTTTCAAGGACTGACAATCTTTTAGCCAAGTCAACATTGATGAAATTATGCTTTCTGATAAGGTTAATAAAAATAATGACATTCTCTTGTTGAAGAAATCCATGAACCTTTATTAGGAAGTTTTCAAATGAAAAATGACTACAACTCTCTTTATCCTTGTTTACTCCATGACATAACTTATCTAAAAATATTATTGCTTATTCTTCATATAGAATGCTCAACATCTTCCCATGATCAAGAAACTACTAGCATATGTGAGCATTGTCCCTTAAACTAAGGTATATAATGCTTCTTGAATTTCTTGAAGATAGTGACTTTGAACAAACTATGTAGTCTTCCATACTAAGACCATTAGATTCTTCTATCAATTGTATATTCCTAGGTAAAATATTGAAAATAAAACTAGGTATTTGAAGAAATAACTTACTTTTCAATGAAGCTCCTTTGTGTGAGTA